>CM062812.1:835677664-836277664 GCA_031772625.1 Pinus tabuliformis
CTAATCTGACCTAAATATCAGCAAAGAAAATGAACAGAAGTTTATTGGCAACAAAATCATGTGAAATAGCTATGCAAACTAAGCAATCATGGAGCTGAGCATGTAATCGCAACTGGTATCAACTTCCACAAATGAGAATCTAACACTAACAATTGCATGACGAAGGAAAGACAATGTTTTTGGTGGCAGCAAGGACGCCTTGGTCCCAGCTCATGGTCCCACGGAGGGAGAGGTGAGATCATGGGTGCTTGATAGCCTTTTTCTGAATATATTCTCTGTTATCAAACTATCAAACCAATATGAACATGAAAAGCCTTTTTAATCATCAACAATGACCTAGGTAACCAAGCAAGACTTTAATCTACTCAACAAAAATTATTTGATAAAGACATCAACAATACATAACCGTGCACAAAGGAAGCCTTGGCACTTGGGTTGGGCCCAACCCCGAGAGCTGCAGGCTCCTAAGAAGAAGCTCAAAACTGGTGCCAAATGAAACTACTTTCCATTACTAAAAAATAACCATGTCACAAAAGAAGTTGTATAGCAGAAGCTACAAAATGAGCTGAGAAACTAGCAACACTATAGTGCAGAATACAACTGTTCAAAAAGTAACCTACGAAGGCTGGAAGCCTTCCTATTTATGCACCATGAGGACCTCCAACAGTCCTCCTTGATTCGAGGGGCTTGGCTGCTTAAACTGATAGTACTCAATCACTTCATAAAAGCTTCTCGGCTGCCCTTGCGAATCAACGTTGGTGAGCTGCTGAACTCCAAGCTGATGGTGGAGAACTCGAGGAAGAGGCCATTTAGTGCAGGAGGCACCATCCCTATGAATCCTCAGCCTTGTCCCCTTGCATTCGGCTGTCAAATGGCTCATAAATGCTTGACCTTCGTCCAAAAGCTGTCCAAAAATCTGCAATAAACACGTATTAGTCTTCATGGTCAAGTGACTATCCTCATTCATTCAATCAACATAAATATATTCAAAAGCCTGCATAAACTATGAAGAATGATGGATTAATGGAGAACAATAAGCAAAATGAGCCCAATAAGTTACCATTTTTGGGGCTCATCAAGTTTTTCAGAAATCAGAATTTTCTAGTTTACACCTGATATTCAAAGATAGTTTCTGGGCAGTAGGAAAGGTATTGAAAAAACCAAGAGAGGTTTTTGTTCAAAACTGAGTGATCTAAAAAATCCTCCTTCAGTTTTTCAAAATAAATTTTTGATAATGAGATAAAAGCTCTATCCCAACACCTATTGTTCAGCCAGAACAGAGCAGGGGACAGTTTCCTAGTTTTCAGGACAGATGAAGGAGAAGTTATTGAAGGCTAGCTGGAGGGTTATGGGCATCACCAAGGTTGAAGTTAAGGAGGAGCAATTATCAAGTATTGAATTTAATTCCTAGTTTAAGTTGTTACTATCATAATAAGGAGTTTTACTCCTAATTGTATTAGGACTCTAAGACTGTTAGTTAACTACCACTTGTAATTAATAGTCTGTTTTAGGTTTGAATAGGTGTCAGGTCAAGCAAATTCGAATTCCCCTCATGTTGGAGGAAGGAATCCATGATTGTAATGATGACTCTATATAAGACAAGAGGTGGAATGCCTCAAGGGTTGGAAAATGATATAGAAAAAGACTACTTTTGTAAATGTTGTGTAGGGACTGATATATATAGAAGCAGGTTGACTTTTCTGAAGCTGAGATTCTTAGTGTACTTAAGTAAGCTTTATATTTTATCTTTGATATGTTTTACTTCCATAGTATTAATGCTTATTACTCAGAATTCATGGAGGAACATGCTCTGACTTCTTTTAAGTGTTAAACTATGGTGAATTGAGTTCTTGGGTCCTATCTTTGGAGGTTTTTCTTCAATGTTTTAATACTTATTACTCAGAATTCATGGTTACTCATGCTTTGACTTTTATGAACTTCAAGCTATTGAAACTTTCATGAATGTGTTACTCTTTCATTGAAGTATATACAAGCCTCAGTTTTATAAGAAGAGCTATTTGTTATCTTTATCTCTATCGCTGACTCCATAGCCCAATGGTAGCAATTCTATGTCTTTCAACCTATAAACATATAAAATCACAAACCATAGAGTTAGCCATCTATCTATATCTTTAATCAATATCATTAACCCTTTGAGAGAGCCCTCTCAGGCTGAGGAGGCTAAGCCTTAGCTAAAATATTGGTTTGAAATAGTTACACTGAGATAGTCTGATCAATAGCCTATCAGGGTCCTATTTTGGCGATAACATGTGGAATCTACTGGAACTGATTGTTTGCATTACCTTCAGGAAACAAATCCTGATCTAAGACTCATAACATAACCTAAAGTAGATACTCCTGTTAATTTATCTCCATCAAAATATGAATCAAAGTATCCAGTTAAGCTGGAGTCACCCACCTGTGTATACTTGAGTCCAACACATTGAGTTCCCTTCAAGTACTTTAGAACTATTTTTGCAGCAGACCAATGACCCTCACAAGGTTTTTGCATAAACTTGGAGAGGATTCCAACAACAAACGAAATGTCTGGATTGGTAGTAGTAAGGTAGTTGAGACTTCCTACACACTGTCTATACTTCATTGCATCCACAAATTATTTTCCTTCAGTGGATGTGTGCTTTAAATTTTGTTCCATTTGAGAAGTCAAAGGATTGCACTCAACCATGCCAAACTTGTTCGATAAATCTCCAATGTACTTCTTCTAAGAGAGGAATATAAAATTCAAATGTTGGGTTACTTCAATACCAAGATAGTTGTGAACATAGTCCAAATCTTCCATTTCAAAACCTTTCCTCAGTTCTTTCTTTATGGATGCAATTTAGTTCTCATTGTTCCCTATCATCAAAATATCATCTACATACACCACAAGATATGCAACTATTTTTCCAAGTTTCTTGACAAAAATAGTTGCATCATAAAGATTATAATGTTACTAAATTGAGTTTAAGAAGATACTCAGTCAATTTCTCATATTAGGTTCATGGTGCTTGCTTGAGGCCATACAATTATTTTACATTCTTGCATACTTTGTGTTTGTGACGCTTCACAAAAAATCCTTCTAGTTGGGACATAATTTTTTTTTCTTTTAGATCTCCATTTAATAAAGCAATTTTTATATATATTTGATGGAATTTCCAACTGTTCTAAGCTGCAGAGGCAAAGAGTGTCCAGTGGTAGTCCATTTTTCTATGGGGGTAAAGGTCTCCTTATAATCGACACCTTCCTTCTATGAAAAACCTTTTTCCACAAACCTGTCTTTATGCTTATCAAATTAGCCATCTTCTTTATACTTATTTTTGAATACCCACTTGCAACCTATTGGTTTGGTTCGAAATGGAGGATCAACCAACTTCCACATGTCATTATTTTATCAAATCATCATATTGTTTCTACATTGCTTCTTTCCATTCATCATGAGAAGTGACTTCTTTGAAGGAAGTTGGTTCAAAATTTGTAGACAAATTTAGTTCATAGTCATAGGAAACATCCATATCAACAAGTGAACCATGATAATTTACATCACCTCCATTCTGTTTGGTAGAACTTCTTGTTCCTGTCTTTCCAACCTCATGAGGACAAACACTGTTATGAATATAAAATAATACAAATAATTTAAAACTATAATAATAATAATAAATATGATTAATTAATAACTAATTAATAAAAAGGCATATCCATAAGGATATAACCGTTGGTGAAGAGGTACCTGTCTAGGGTATATAAGTAGGCCCCCACCCTCATCGTAATCATCACATCAACTATTTTATATAATATTTAGTATACATATCCTACAATGAATGTCTTTGTCTTCAAAGTATTCTAAAGATTTCCATTGCGTATACGAACTTTGTTCATTACATTGGTATCTGAGCTGCTTGATCCTCTGGCCACTTAACCGCTGCACAAAGCCAGTATGATTCAGTCCTTTGGCTATCAAATTTCCGTCAACCTTGTTGCTGTCATAATCGAAGCATTTTGCTACCCAATTTCTAGAGATTCTCCAATTTATCATTAGGCCTTTGGCCATTTAAAAAAATAAAATAAAAGAAAAAGAAAAAAGAATATATATATATATATATAGCGAGAGAGAGAGAGAGAGAGAGAGAGAGAGAGAGAGAGAGAGAGATATTTTTAATGAGTGAAAAAATTTAATTAAAACAAATTTAGAAAAATAAATCTTAAAACAAAATACATATAAAAAAAAATTTCAAAAAAAGAAGAAGAGATTACAAAAAAACTATAGCCAGAAAAAAAATTAGAAAAAGATCACATAAAAAAAGAAGAAGAAAAGTAAAAATAAAAAAACACATGCATTATTTGTCTCACACAAAGAACAGGGCCTTATGACCTTGATAGCAACTGGCCACCACAGACATACAATCAGCCCGAACGACCATGTGATGTCCTTGTCAGACATTCTACAACCCACCATCCTCAACGACCGTAACCATGACTAAACACCACCTCCAAACCAACTCTATGCAACCATCACTGCTAGTACTCTTTCAATAGGATTGCAACCACCACTGACTAACACATATGCTAGTGCTTGTTCCACATCAGACTACAATGAGTACATGTTGCCTCAGTACATGGCTGCCACTCCTCCAACACTGGTGAACCGTGGAAAACTTGGGTAAATGAATCAGGCTGAATTACTGTTTGCAACTTGCACCATGTAAAAGAAAATCCAATCTCTTTGGTTGCTACCATAGCCAATAAGTTAAGAATTGGCTGATTTTTTTTTTTTGGTTCAATTGCCGTGTATACGGAGAAAACAACTTATTAAAGTTGATGTTAAGGGTATGCTGTTGGCTTAGTGGGTCCTGAACTAGGTTCAAAGTTAGTTTTGCCAAACAAATCCCTACACTACTGGCCCTTTCGGCATGAATCCGTGGAGTGTGTACTGAAGTCTCACCTAAAGCAATATGGGGGGATGTTGGAACCAAGTTTCTGCACCTAGAGATGAGCGTGATGTCGTTTTAGGTCCTAAATTCTCCTTTGTGCAGATTGATAAGCCTTTAGGGCTTATCAATATAACTACCCTTAATCAGCTTCTATACCTTTGTGAATGTTTACAACTGTCTTTCGCGGACCCTGAATATGTGGATCAGCGACTTACATGCATCAAAGATTACTCTTAACCCACTAATTACTGAGATCGGCTTAGGTGTTTGATCATTTTAACATGCAAAAAGATATTCTTTGCGTAAATAGTCAATATCAATTGCGTTCATAAAACAATGAAAATTATGTAAAGCCACGCATCAATACAATATTATTTCATAAACCAATTATTCATCA
This sequence comes from Pinus tabuliformis, assembly GCA_031772625.1. Classification (NCBI taxonomy): domain Eukaryota; kingdom Viridiplantae; phylum Streptophyta; class Pinopsida; order Pinales; family Pinaceae; genus Pinus; species Pinus tabuliformis. Next base: position 835,682,990 of record CM062812.1, read on the forward strand.
TAATATAAAACACATTCAATTATAATAGTAGTAAATAGACAAAACACAAGAATTTCTGGAATGATCTCTTTATTAACACTTCAGTTATGCTTACAAACTCAAGACTTCCTAGCATACTCAGCTGCACGGGTCCGCGTACTCAACTGCAGACTCTACTCTAGGCCTGTGCGCACACAACTGCATAGCCTTTCTTCCTACTCTCTTCGCTGACTATTCAAACTTCTCCCATATACAATCCTCATATCCTATCTTAGACATCCTAAGACACACCTATTAATACAATCCCATGGTGAACAAACCATGGGTAGATCTTCAAAAGCTGACTCAACTTACATAAAAGAAGGGCAAAACCCTTTATGACACTTTAACTATCTATGCACTCCACGACCACAACTTTGCGATGACATTACATTTTATACAACAAAACTTGGGCCTTTTTCCCAAAAATTGACCCTAGGGGACCCCATCCCAATAGGCCCCCAACACAAAGGTCATGACTCACCCTCGAGTCACTCTGCTGGCACGAAGATCTTACTATGAAGACCTACCAACTCTACTTGTGCCACTGCCACTTCAGTTGCGCTCTGCGTGGCTGCCTATTTGATCTACTCCACCAGCTCTTTTGTTGCCAGTCCTGCACTGTCCTCCTTGATTTTCTGCTACATGATCTGGAGGCTTGCCAACTTCTCCTGAATGTTGGCAAAGATAATGTAGGCCTCATCCAACTAAGGTCCCAATCTAGCCTTGAGGACCACCTCTTTCTTCTGTGCTGCTTCCACCTGTAGATGTAGCTGCCTCGCCTCCTGTAGCTTAACAAGGCATTGTACGACATAAATGGTGTGCGCCGTAGCCCTTACTTCATCGTATTGTTGCTGGAGTTCATGAGCTACTCTATTGAAGGATTGCAGGGTGGGATCTTCCTACAGAGCCGTGACTACCTCCATTGCTTGCTCAAAAATCACAGTGCAATATGCCACCATGACATCTACTATTGCAACTCCATCCTTCACAGCGGCTTCCCGTCGTTCCCTGACCTCTAGCGAAGTTGAACGTTGTGACTTCAACTCTAATTCTGTGATTTTCAAGTTTAGCTCAAAGTGAACTCTAGCCATTTATGTCTTTGCATCACGCACACCTACACCCAACTGCTTGATCTTCACCTCCAATGACGCTTCCTCTGGTATATGCAGCTCGGGGACTGTTTTACAGGCTTCTATTACTGCGACTGCAAGCTGGGCGTTCTGTGCCTCAATTTTCTTCTGTGCCTCCAGTGCCGCTGATTTCTCAATGAACATCTGTTTGTTGTTGACTCTGTACTCGGTGAAAAGGCTCAGTGCGCACTACTCCCAAGCCTTAACCTTTGCTATCACACCTACTTGTAGTGTGTGAATAAACTCACTCAGGAGCATGGCCATATTAAGGCCAATGTTCTTCAGAGAGCTGACAATAGCCTTGTCAATGGTTTCCTCCATTCTCAGAGATCCATTTGGCAGCATGATTGTTGGAGATCTAGTGTTAGAATCATATTTGCTGCTTGAGTGGTCCACGGTGCCAAACTTGTTGATGTAGCGCTACTCTATCCTACACCTGCCTTGATTTTGGTCATCTGAATTTGCAGCTCACGCAGATCATTCTGGATGGTGTTCAATGCCTGTTGTTTCTTCTGCTCAAACTAATACACCAGTTCTATGGTGGTATCCCACACCTTATCACCTATTTCGTCTAGGTCTCCGTCATTCAAAGTAATTGGGTCCAACGATGGCTTTGTCGCCTTTGAATTCTTCCACAGTCTTTCCTTCCCTTGGTCTCTGTATCTCTTGATTAGGAAGGGAGTACTCTCCTTCTCCTCCTGACCACCGCCACCTTGACCAGACTGCTCCTCCTCTATTTGGGGTGAAGGAGACTTTGCGCTGTGCTGAGAGCCATGCTCTTCCTATTCAGCTTGCTTCTTCGTGGTGCACTCCACTTCCACCCGAGCCTTCTCCTCGGCCTCTTTTTTCCGCTTCTCAGCCAACTGCTAAAGCTTCTGTTTAGCTACATCCTTCTTCTTCTTCTCTGTGGACTTGCTGGTGCCTGCAGCCAAATTGGAAGGAGAATGGAAATCTATTGGTTAGTGCTTGATAACCTCCTTGATAGCATCAATTATAGCAAGGTAGGGTAGGTCGAACGACTTCCACTCCGGATCCTTCCGCACCCGAATGTATATGCGGTGGAAGTCAGCTTTGAACTCCGCATACCCTAAAAGATGTTCAAATATGGTTGGTGACAACCACGGCTTCTGGTTGATGGCCATGCGAATGCTCACCTCCATTGACACCCAAAATACTTTGGCCTCTGTTACCCACACAACATCGTTTGTGGTCCACAAAGATGCAAATCTTGCAGCCTTCGACAAATATTTCTCTACGGGAGGAAATTGGCTGTCCTCCGGTAAATCCCAGGTGACCAACACAATCGAGAGCAACAACCATGAATAGTGGAATGTTTTACTCTGATCCTGTGATTCTCTAAAGTTCACAAGGAACTCATTACATAGGTAGCGTGCCCAGTTGAACTGCGTGCCCTCTGTGCATTGTCCAACAAAAGAAACCATTGGCGCCAGAACCTTGTCCGTGTGACATTTTCTCATAAACTTGCTAGCCAAAATCTGTGTGGAAAAATTTACCATAGGGTCAATGATCGAGGTAATAGAGTACCCACATGGCTTCTTCACAAGTTTGAACTTGTCCTTCATCTTCTCAGTGAGGTCATTCTCCTCATCTTTCCGCCAAACTCCTTGGCCGAATTTAACCCTAGGGGACCCATCCCAACATATGCCCACAAATTAACCTAAGAAATCTCAAAAGTCATGACTAGAAACCTTGTCGGTTGACAATTAATGTTTTTTTTAGATTTCTCATTATCAACATTGACTCTTACACTGAGGGATTAGCCTAATAAATGTCAAAGATTGCGACTCAAAGTTTTACTAGTTACAATTAATGGTTCAAAAATTTAAGAAAAGAAAGAGGGGAATTAAAAGGTTGATTTAAAAGCATACAAGGAAGTCATAAAGTTATACTTTTAAAAAAAGGTAAAGGTTTTATATATATAAAGGATTTGAGTAATAAAATATTAGAAAAAAGAGAGTAAGATTAGTTAAAAAAAATAATTAGATTAAAAAAATAGGAAAGTAAAAAAAAACTATATATAAAAAAATTGCAAAATTCAAAAAAAGGTTTAAGAGAATCATAAGGAAGAGATTTGGGAAAAGTCAAAAGGAATAAATTGTTATTTCATACAAAGAATATATAAACTATTCGCCAAAGTATCATCAACAAAATTATCAACGAACACAAGTTGAAGTTAATTTTTGAACCAAAAAGAATGGATTATATTCAACAAATGAAAAAAGGAAAGATGAAATTCAAAAAAAGCTTTAAGAGAATCATAAGGAAGAGATTTTGGAAAAGTCAAAAGAAATAGATTGTTATTTCATACAAATAATATATAAACTCTGCCAAATTATCGTCAACAAAATATCAACAAACGCAAGTTGAAGTCAATTTTTGAACCAAAAAGAATGGATTATATTCAACAAATGAAAAATTGAAAGATGAGTTCCACACAACAATCATTATTTTGGACTAAATTTCCAAGTTGTCTAAACGAAATTGGACATACTTATATTAAAAAAAATTCAATTTATGTTGTCTAGCATGTGGAAGATTATTTAGTACCAAAGAGCATCAAGGTAATACATAAAAAAAAATAAAAAGATTAGAGGAAGAATTTGCAGAGCTTGAACAAAAAAAAAAGGATTCGGAAAATAAATATAAATATCTTGAAGACACATTTTACAATAAGTCAAAAGAAAATGATGAGGAAATTTTGAGCCTAAGGGCCCATAATAAAAAAATAATTGAACAGATCAAGAAGTCTAAGGTTAGGAAGAAAAAATTGAAGCAAGAAAATGAAATTTCTAAGTCAAGGAATTTAATGAGAATCTATCGAAGAAGGAAGAAGAAAATTTGCGCTTAAAAGACCTGAATCAAAGGCTATTATAAAAAATCAAAAGTATAAAAGATAAAGAGGAGGATACTAAGGAAAAAGTCAATGATTCAAAAAATGACAAACTTTTACGTCTAAGGAATCATAACCAAAACCTTCTTACATAAATAAAAAAGCTTAAAAGTGATAATATGTCACTAAATGACAAGTTAGAACAACTTAAAGTAGAAAAAATGAAGTCTCTTGTCGTTTTAGACTAAGATGAAGATAAAGGAATAAATACCGACCCAATCAATATCACAACTCAAGAAGAAGAGTAACCTATAGAAGTTAAAACCAATTCAGATATTGAAGTTCAAACAATGGAAATTCCAAATGATGATTCAGTAACCAACTCAACAACAACAGTAACTCAAATAAGTCGGGAAATCACCATAAATAGATTAGTGCAAGATCAAACTACAAGAGCTCCTCATCGACATCCGAATCACAAGAGCAAAAAACTAAATCAATGTACAGATTTGAGCCATTCAGAACGGAAGCAACATATTTAAGTTCCAAGGAATACTAAAGTTTATAGGATCCAGTCCTATGATAACAATTCATTACAAAATTATAGCAATCAAAAGATTCCACAGAAGGTTAATCTAGGATTTTCTGATCCATTCTCAGTCCAAAAATATTGTTTATCACCCAGAGCGTCATATCGACTTGTATCAACCAAGATCAAAGTTTAGAGACAAGAATATATTTGAAGCATGAAAAGAGATCAAGCCCTTTCATCAGTAAGCTTTGAGGACAATTTTTTTTGAAGATGAAGGCAATGTTATGAATACAAGTGTATATACAAAATAATACAAATAATGTAAATCTATAATAATAATAAATATGATTACTTAATAACTAGTTAATGAAAAGGTATGCCCCTAAGGACATAAATGTTGGTGAAAAGGTATGTGACTAGGGTGTATAAGTAGGCCCTCACCCTCATTGTAATCATCACCTCAATTCTTTTATATACTATTTAATATACATTATTTGTCCTACAATGGATGTCTTTGTCTTCGAAGTATTCTAAAGATTTCTGCTGCGTATATGAACATTGTTCCCTACAAACACTTTCAAGTGTCTTTGTGATCCATTTTGGAGGACCTTTATGAGATGGCCTAGGCTGCTCAGTTGACTGAGATGGGGTTGAATCAAGATTTAGCCTCCCAATTATTTCAATCACATCACTTAAAGTACCATCTTGATCAATGGTTGGAGCTTCATGTGGGGGAGAGAGTTCTTTAGAAGGTGATTACACAAATTGATCCAGTATAGGGATCCCCCCTTCAAGGTGTGGAATCTCATTATCAAAATATTGAAAATACTTTGCATGTACTAATCTATCCAAGTGATCAAGTTGCTCCTCAACAACTTTTTCAATCTTGGAAGATTCAAGAAAGATCACATCTCTAGACATTATAAAATTCTTATTCACTTCATCGTAGAGACATTATGCTTATGAGGTATCTGAGTACACCAAGAAGATACATTTTCATCTCCTTGCACTGAGTTTGTTTCCCTATTCCTTAGGTATCAAGGCATACTAGGTGGAACCAAAAACCTTGAGATGCCTCTCCAAAGGAATGTGGCCATGCCACATTTGACAGGGAGTATTTTTTTTGATAGAATGATATGGGGACCTATTATTTAATTAAACAACACATAGAACTACATCAGCTTAACATTCTTGAAAAACATCATCGAACGCACCATATTTAAGATTGTCCTGTTCATTTTTTTAGCTACTCCATTTTGTTTGTGATTATAAGGCACACTTGTTTGATGTTTGATCCCATGCTGGTGAAGATAATTTTCAAATTCATCTGAAGTATATTCTTTTCCATTATTAGTATGAATAGAGCCAATATGAGATTGTGCATCATTTTCAATCCATGCATGAAAGTTATTGAATGTTTCAAAAGCTTCAGATTTGTTCTCTAATAAGTAAACCCAACACATTCTAGTGTAGTCATCAATAAATGTCATCATATATTTATTACCATTTACTGAAGGAACATGCATTGGGCCATATAAATCAAAATGAATGAGTTCAATTTTTCTATGTGCTCTGGAATGAGAATCATGAGATGATTGTTTTCCGTGCTTTCCTAATATACAAGAATCACATTGCTTAAGCTTCCTAGGAATTGTAGGAAAACGTGTAACACCATTTTTCTTCAACTTTCATAGTTCAAGTGTCCAAACCTAGCATGCCATAAAATACTTGATGAAAGTGTACCTTCATCATAGCAAGAACTGTATGAAAAGTTCTACGCATGAGCAGAGGTTCCTTTCAGCTTCAATAATCTTTCTTCTTCTATCCCAATCATGACATGTTAGGTCCCTATAATAATAGTGTAGCCCCCTTATTTTTATTGGTAATGTAGCCCTCATATTGTTATTGTTGTGACCCATAGAAGCCCACTATTGTTATTGTAATGACCTTACATTATTATTATTATGTAGGATTTGATTATAGTGTGACCCCTTAGACTCCTATATATAGAAATGAGGTATTGTCATTTGAATCATCCAAGAATTGTTTATGTGATGTAAAGTAGGTTACCCCCTTGAAGAGGTTATTTCTAAAGTTGTTGATCTATCTTTTCTCCTATTTTGTGAGCTAGTTGCATAACATTTGGTATCAAAGCTTTGGATTCTAGGGTTTCACTTCTTCAAACATGTCATCTTGAATTTTTTTCTAAAACTTTTTTCTATGAGGTTTCAGAAGCAGAAATTGTGACTATGTCAAGTAAAAGTCTCAGTGAACTTTGTGTACAAATTTCATATCTTGTTTTGCTATATTTTCAGAGATATGATATGAGGAAATTAGGGTTTTTGCAGGCTCCAGAATTCAGTCTCAAACAAGTGACCTTGGGAAAATAATCATAACTTTCTCTCTGAGCATTGGATTTGAATTTTGTAAAAATTGAATGGAAGTGCACATACTATGGTATTTCTTGTATCATTTTCAGAGCCAATGTGTGAAATAGTGACACATGGAATTCTGTCCAAGTTCGCTCTACTGAACCAGTACATAATCAAGGCATCGTGGGAGATTGGGCGTAACATGATTACCTTCAAGAATCCAATTTTGGTATGACTTGTGGCATTAGAATGAAGAATCATAGTGATGCCATAGGATGAAATTTTAGACCTTGGAGATCCAAAACTATAGAGATACAACAGTTTCAGAGATCCTAACAAGCAATAAAAAGGTTTGCATATTTTTAAAATTTTGCATAACTTTTGTTTGAAAAATCAGTTTGAAGTGATTCAAAGGGCATAGTAAAGCGTAAATATAATTGTTTGATAACGAAATGCCTCGAAACAAAAAAATGGACACACCTAGTAAGCAACCAAAAAGCTCTAATATGACGCATGAAGAAGAGGAAGAAATGAAACATGATATATCAAAATTACGAGACCAAGTGCAACAAATTTCGCTCTCACAAAGAATAACCAAAAATGAATTGGAAAATATGATGAATGTTAAGATTTATGGTTTAAAAGGGAACATGGATGGTTTAGAATAAAAAATAAAAAGAGAAATGGAAGGTTTGAAGAATGGCTTAAAAGCAGAAATGGAAGGTTTGATGAATGATCCAGATCCACGAAGTTGCTATAATAAATGCTTCCTTGTGGTGATAAGGTACTCCATGAAACTCACGATGAAAACAAAAGGAATGTTAATCATGATTTCAGAGACTTTAACTTTGGATTAAAGACTAACCATATTCCAAATATTAATATGAGGAAGTTTGATGGAAATGATTCAGTAAATGGATACTATAGATGGAGAAACTCTTTGATCTACATGATGTATCAAACACACAAGAGGTACACATTACATCTTATATTTAGAACAAAATCAATTTGTGTGGTATCGATGGATTTTCTCTCGTAAATCAATTGTCACTTGGAAAATTTTTGGATAAGAATTGGTGGCACATTATGAGGATACAAAGAGAAATACTGTCTTTAGCCAATTGATAAATATCAAACAAAAGGGTTCAATGATAGAGCACATTGATGACTTCCAAATATATTTTTTTTCCCTTAAGGAAAAATCATAATTTCCATTAATATTTGAAAATTACATGTTGTAGATGCTTAAGGAAGCATATGCTGTAAGATGGGGTGAGCCGCCCTTCAGTTCCAAAGTACATAAAATATTTCCTCAGGGTATGTTGGTAGTAAGTGAATAATTACATGTCAAAAGATAATATAGACATAAAAACTGTTCAATGAGAAATATGTACAAGTATAGATCAAAATAATCATGTAAATAGGCCCTTACGGCCCCTATGTTCTGATGTCGATGAATGGCTGATGGTAGTACTGGTAGTGGTCCATATCCTGCTGCTCCTGTATCAACCATGTACCTCGAGGCTTAACCGCAACCTCCTTGGAAAGCTGGTCAAAAATTTGATTACGTTCCTTATAGATATGATGACATACAATGGAGTCAAAATGGGCCCTTAAACAAAGTGCATCATCCAAAATATGCCTTAGAGTGTATGCATGACAATTTGATATGCTGTTGAACTAGTTTATAATGATCTTGGAGTCTCCAAAAACCTGTAGATGCCTACACTGTTTTTCTAAGGAAAAATGAAGGGAGGTGTCTAAGGGTGATCAGCTCAGCATAGTTGTTAGTCCCCATACCCAACCCCATATGTATCTTGAAGAAATGGTTCTCAGATAAATGTAGTAATACTCCCCCTCCACATCCCATGGCTTGTGTAGATCCATGAAAATATGCCCAGGGGATGCTCTTGTCGATGACTTCAGTAGAGATGGTACGCTGGGGGATAGGTCTATCCTCATAAGGAATAGAGGAGTAAATAGATAAGACATGGTTAGAGGAATGGGGCTAGAGGGGTAATGAATTACAAAAAATAAGTTTATTTCGAGCTAGCCAAATAGCCCAGCAAACCAGTAAAGGGAGATTCCTAGCTTTTAGTGGTTTGACGAAAGACCACCAAGATTGCCAAGCCTCCTAGATGGAATTTCCATGCTAGATGATGGTTATTGAGAGGGAGGTGAGAATCATGGCCCAAAAATCCTTAATAATGGGATAGTGGAGGAAGAGATGTTCAATAGATTTAGAGTCTTGTCGACATAAGAAACACCATGTAGGTCCATGGAAGGATCGTTTCATAAGATTTTCCCTAGTGGGTGCTTTATGTCAAAGAATAGTCCACATGAAGAGCCTAGTGCGGGGGGGGGGGGCTTTTAGTTTCCACAGTAAATTCCACCACCAGTCAATAACTGGTGGCCTATGAGCAAAGGAAATGACAGGGTATCCATCTTTGGGTGTATATATTCCATGCTTCACCAGTGCCCAAAATAGTTCGTCATCCCCATCGATAATCCTGACATGGGATTCTGTAAGAGAATTAGTATATGCGAGCCAGTCTTGATGCCATATGTTAGGTATCCCTAGATGAGCAGCAGATTTCCATGCATATGTGAATATATTAGAATTCCTTGGATCAACAATGTGATTAAGATGAGTGATACCTTTGTTTGATAGAAAAGTGATCAACTCATGTGGAAGGTTATAATCATTACCACATCTGATCCATGGGTCCAAGCCAACCCGAACAAAGGTGCCTGATCTGATCCTCCAGGTCAGTGCATCGCAAACATAATCGTGGAGATGCTAGTCCTGTGCCAGGATGGAAGCCAGATCCAATCAAGAGGTTTAAGGGGCCAAATATATTTGTGAATAACGACTTCTATCCATAAACCAAGTCATTAGGATATTCCATCCCATTTTGGCCACCAGAGTAGTGGAGAAGTATTAGAGATTTTTTAATCCACAACCACCCCATTTCTTTGGGAGCGAAACTAACTCCCAACGAACCCATGCATAGATATGACCATCCTGTCTTCCCTTCCATAAGAATCTGCAGCATAACCATTAAATTCTCACAAGAATTCCCTTTGATATTTAGGCCATTGTCATCCAGTCCACTGGAGTCACTTCCAGCATATATTTAATAAGCACCAACCTTCCAGCCCTGGAAAGGTACTTATGATGCCAAATATTGAGTCTGCGCTCAATCTTAGCAACCAACCAAGTCCAGTCTGCGATCCTGTAATGGAGGGGCTTAAGCCTGAATCCAAGATATTTAAGGCCATCATCCAAGGATAGGAGAGAATATGGAAATCTATGAAGAGCATATTGAATTTCATTAGGTGAGCATCCAGATGTAGTGATGGTAGATTTCTGAGCATTACACTCCATTCTAGTAGCTGTGCAAAAAAGGAGCATAACAGAGTGTAGATCAGTCAGATCCCCAATACCTCCATTAAGGAAAATAAGGACATCATCAACGAATAATAAATGTGTTATGAGACAATTGTTGGTAATATTTATGCTCTATAACTGACTAGATCTGCATTCTTCCAAGATAAGGTGACTAAGGCCTTCCATAATAAGCAGGAATAATAGAGGAGAGAGGAGGAAACCCTGTCGAAGTCCCCTTTCAGCATGAAAAAAGGGGGATGCAGATCCGTTGATGAGAACACTGTAAGAAACCTTTGTAATGTAACACATAATCTAGTTAATAAACTCCAGAGGAAACCCCAAGTGAGTTAAGATAATACGCAGATATAGCCAACTAGTGTGATCAAAAGCCTTTGCCAAATCTATCTTGAGGATCATACCTTTCAATTTCTTGGTTTTGATGGAGTGAAGAACTTCTTGGGCCATACCAATAGCATCATGAATCTAGCAATTATTAAGGAAGGAAAATTGTTTAGGAGAGATGTGAGCAGAGAGAATGGGTTTGAGCCGATTGGCAATGATCTTGGCAATGATTTTATAAATGCAGTTGCAGAGGGAGATAGGTCGAAAATCATTGAAGGTTTCAGGACAATCAAACTTTGGGATGAGAGAAATGAAAGTGGAATTGAAAGCCTCATACATGCGCCTAAAGGTACGATAATCCTCAATGATATGAAGCAGACTCTCCCCCAATATGTCAAAAAAATCTAGATAGAATTCAATTGGCTAGCCATCTAGGCTAGGACTCTTGTCCTTCTTGAACCACTTAAGAGTATTTTCCAATTATCCCACCGAGACATGTTTGAGAAGATAAACAATATCCTCCTGTTCCACGAATTGAGGAAATAAGCCTACCACCTTTATAATATCTATCAATGATGCTTCACGCGATGCTCTATAAATATTTATGAAGTGAGATGAGCCTAAATAGGCCAAGTGATGAAAAGAGTGAACTCTCTGACCTTATTCATTAGTCATCTTCCAAATGGTGTTGATAGCATGACGCCCATTTGCATACTTGTGGTAGAATTTTGTGTTGTCATCACCCTCTTTCAACCAAATAGATCTGCTTTGAAGCCTCCAGGATTCCTCTTTGTCCTTTAAAATTCTATCCCATTTAGTTTCTAAGGAAATGAGGTGTGATTTAGCAACATCATATAGATACCCCCTACCATATTCATCCTCAAGGCTTGCAATCTCAGCTTCAATAGATAGAAGAGTGTTGTCGTCTTGTAGTCGCTTACTATGAGCCCATCCCATAGATAATCGCTTGAGATTTGTGAGATTGCTAGAGAATCCTTCTGAAATAGATTGACCCGATACAGGGGGATGAGCCTTCCAATAGTCAGAGACTAGTCTAAGATAGTCTGGATCCTTCAACCAAGTAGCATTGAATTTGAAAGGTGCTTTATGTTTATGATCAACACCACTGATCTCAAGATATATGGGATAATGATCCAATAATACACCTGAACCAACCCACTGTCTATAATTGTGGATGTTCCTAATGAATCTCTCCTTAATAATAAAACGATCCAACCTACGAGCCAACATTGCCTTCCCTGTCCTTCTGTTATCCTAGGTGGGTTGGAGGTGAGCCATGGGTATATCAATGAACCTATGATCCTCAAGAAGGGCTTTGAAAGTATCTGATAAGGGATCGATTCTGGAGTTATGGCCCCAAGATTCAGCATGTCCAATTGAGAAATTAAGGTCACCACCCAAGATGATATTATCAACTTGAAAAGGGCCCAAATTGAGGAGTTTTTCCCAAAAGACCACCCTATTGTGGTAGGGTCCATAAAAATTAATCAACCGAATATCTAAGCCCAAATCAGATGAGAATATATCAGCCCCAATGAAGCCATGACCTCCCCAAATATTGGATAGTTTAACCGATCGAGGGTTATATCCAATAGAAATACCCCTTGATCTCCCTCATACATCAAGAACATGGAAATGCCAACTAGATACTAGAGATTCCAATGTAGGTATAATCTGATCAGTAGGCCATAGGGTCTCTTGAAGAAAAAGGACATCCACCCACTTGACATCCAAGAGTCTTTTGAAAGCTAGTTTTTTTAGCAGGAATAGCTAGCTTGCAAAAATTAAGGGAGATATACTTCATGAGGGAGAGGACTCAAGGGTGTTCTCTGCTCGAAGAACCTAGTCGATGACAAGTTGACGTCCTACAACAATTTCTAAGCCAGCTTGTGCTTGGCTTTAGACATGGAGGAGGGATGACCCCGAGGAGGTTTGAGGGGTGAAAGGGGGAAAATGATTCCAATACCATAGGGATCCATAACCAATACTCGATCCAAGGATTGAAGGTTGTAGGAATGGGAGGGGTGAGAGGATTCTGATGCCTCTGAAAGAGGGACAAACAGATGGGGGTCCAACAATGAGGGATGGGTAATGGAAAAGTAGGAGAGGGTTGAGCCAAGGGGCAGGTCAAGGGGGTAGAGGAAGATGTAAGTGAAGGGATGCAAAGAGAAGATGAGGATACCAATAGAGTATCAGTAAAAGATAAATAATTAACAAGAGAACATGGGGAAGGATTACCTGAAGAAAGTGAAACATGAACCACTGCCCGAGCCTTGATGAGAGGAGGAGAGGGAGGTCAGATCGGAGTGGTGGCATGCTTCTTCTCTCGAGCCTTTACAAGAGTCAAATGAGCCAAACTAGTAGGAGTGCTTGTTACATGAGCACCTAGAAGGTTCCCCCGAGCCTCTGTCTGTTCATCGAGAGGGGGTTTGAGCTTAACCAAGGGACAATCCTTATATAAGTGCCCCACCATATGACAACGTCTACATATGAAAGGCACCCCTTCATAATCCAGGATCTAAATACGAGTGAAATGTTTCTAATATAGGGTTATCTTCTCCTCCAATCCTTTCCTAGTATCTAGGTGAACTAGTATGCATGCTAGAGACATATTACTAGAGGTGATATAGGATTTGTTGTGGTCAAGGTAGGTATCTAGTGCATTACCAATTCTTTTGAGGATATCATCAGACCAGAAGTGAAGTGGAAGACCAGGAAGACACACCCAAGGGGGCCTGCTCCTAATTGTTCTTGCTCGATCGAAACACATGCATCCACTCCATCGCCTCAAAATCTTATTTCTATATCTTTGACCGATCAAGAAGATGACTTCCAAATATTGAATATCAAGGTAAATGATATTCAAGTGGAGCATAGGATTAATTTTTTCACATGGAATTTAAAGGATAACATCCAAGATGAAATTTTTCTTTGGGAACTTGATTCATTGGAGAAGGCATTTAAGGTGGAAATAAGTTGAAAGCAAAATTATGACAACAAGAAAGTCTATCATTAATAACTATAAAGATGGAAGTGTTGTTGCTACTAGCCTTCCACAACCTACAATGTTGAAACCACAAAAAATGGAGGAAAAAAGATCAAAAGGGATTTTTTACAGTTGTGATATAAAATACACTAAGGGTGATAAGTGTGCTGAGAAGAAACTATTTTACATAGATTGTGAAGTGCTGAAGAAAGTATAACTAGGTTCAGTCCTCATAAATGTAATTTTGATCTTTGTATTTGTAAAAGAATTGTTATTATTTTTGTAATTATCAAGAATGGGCTTCTTTCCCATTTGATAGGTCAAGCACATGTTTAAGTGCTTCTAGGAAAGTCAAAGAGTCAATATAATTATTGAAGACCCATGTGGGTATGTTACACTATGTAAATATATGTACTAGAGTCAAATAAATATGTCAAAGGTGATCCTCCAAACGAAAGACAAGTCTCCTCTTCATGTTTGCTCAAAGAAAGAATTTTTGGTGCACTTAAAGTCAAGTCAGCCTCACTATCTCAAGTCAGCCCAAATAGGAGGGACAAACTCCTATATATAGGGCAGTCCAATCTCACAAAAGGATTATCAAGTGATCTCTAAAATCAGCGAGAAAGAGAGTCAAGAAGGAGATGTGAAGAAGAGAAAGAAGGTGCTTCTATGGCAACGAAGAAGGAGAGAAAGGAATCCGAGTTTTGAAGGACTGTTTTGGGTACAAATTTTGTCACACGTGCGAAGGAAGAGGGGTATTTCTGCAGTCACATCAGATTCATAAGTGCATCAACATAATAAAGTTATATTGGGTTAAGAAGAGTGTCAGCCGGATAAATTATTCTTGCGGACAAGACTGATCTCCCTAGCATCAACTGATATCTAGCGACAAGCAGAACAAGCAAATCTACCTTTCTCTAAATATTGCGATTTATAAATAAAAACCAAGAGGTGTTTTAGACCTTACCTTAAGTCCAACGCTAGTTTGTGGCAGCCACGCTTCGACCGTCCGAATGAATTTCCTTTTAAGAACCTGCAAACACAAATAGGCACACATCAAATAACACCTGCATAGCTAATATAATAAATCATATTCATCATGGTGATCAAGGAATCCATGAAATAAACCATAGAAGACAGCTTATTGAGAAAAATAAACTTGATTGTATTAACTTTAAACAAAGAAGAACTTTACAACCTTGGTGCCTTGATGTTGTACAAGCTCCTCCCAGGGTCCAAGCAAGAATCTCCTCTACTTTGACAAGCCTCACACTCTTCCAAATGAGGTCAAAAAGATATGTAATCTCTCTCTCAAGCTCAATTAGGAAGACTAAATTCCAACAACATTTACCTTCAAAAACATTCAGCTTTCAACCTCTTTAGTAACCAACCCAATGCCTCATTTTATAGTGCAGAGGAAGGAAGTTACCAGGTCCACCTATGAAGGGATAGAGTCCTCCTTCAAAGGGATAAGCTACTCACATCAAGGGGTTAGCTCCTTTAGTTATGGAATGCATGAACCACCAAGGAGAAAACTTGCCACCTCAAGATTCCCTCTAGAAGCTTCTAGAAATAACCCAAAGTGAGTTTTTAAGAATGTACTTGCGCATTTTTGACTTTTATAGGTTTCTGCACCCATTACACAAAAACAGAGCGGGCAGGTCCGTAGGGGACATGACCAAAGGGTGCGGGACCGCAGGTAATGCTAAGAGAAAGTGCGGAACCAGAGTTTTAGAGATTTTTAAGGACTTTCTCTCATTTTTCAAGGCTTGACATGAAGAGCTAAGGTTTAAGACTTGCATAGGAGGAAAGTATGAGTGGTGATAGACTCACACTGACTGCAGAATGTCATGGTGACAATATTTTGTGCAACAGATTGCCCCCTAAAGTGCGAAGTCTGTAATAGATAGTATTTTTCATCTAAGAAGAGTGAAGTACTTTATCATTTCGAGGATCATCTTGTGGAGAGCCTGGTTGGAACCTGTAAAAACATTCAATACAAAATATATATGTGATCATATCATCGCTGAGGTAGGCATTCCCATACTCAGATCAAAACTGACTAGAAAACTAACTAAACTGCTCTGATATAGGAATGATCTTGTAATACATCACAAGTATAGACATATGTAGACACAGTATGGGCGCAACCATCTATTTATGAATAGTCCACTGTATAATGAATAAAAAAATTCCTCGCAACCTGGATGGTGGAAACTAGATCCAGGGTCTTGATTTCTGCTTCCTGAACTAGTACGATTCTATCTATGTGAATGAATGTGTCGGAGTCGAATATGGTAGAAACCACTTGATTACCAGTAAATGATGTAAACTGTTAACAAGTGTGAGAGAAACCACTAGTAATGTCAATGGCTCTCAAAGTACTCAGTACAATCCATGAAATGTGAATAGATGAGTTGATGTCGAACATGTCACGGAATCCTTTGATCGAAGGTCAATGATGCAACCTGTCATCAAAGGCGAGAAACCTGCCATTGAGGCATGTAGATTTCAAGGTACTGACAATTTCTAGATCATCTTTCTAGATAATGAGCTGAAGTCGATAGAAAGCGATCCGTCGTAGGCAAGCCCACAACACGAAATGATAGCTCAAGTTTGAAGAAATATATTTGCAAGGACTAACTCAGGGATGGTCAAGATGGATGACAGATATTTTGCAGATGAATGGTTTATTTAAACTAACCTCTTGAACACATAACGACACTGCAGATGGTTTGGTGACAATTGAGCCAAAGCTAATACCCAGAAACCAGCTGAAGACTTTCAATATGGTTTGATTAACTATTAGGCAAAGGATTTCCCAACCCTAGTGAAAAAAAAAGTGTCGTGTTCAAGAGTGGTTGAATGCTTTTCTAAGACACAAAATATAACAAACAGGTTCATTTTTCTCTCTTTTCCCCCACCGTTTCTGGCAAGTACCTCTTTATTTTTGACAAGCTTGAGGAGAATAACATTTTCTTGATTATAAGCTCATCCTTCGGATGAGTCCAACTTAGTTTAAAATTCAAACCCTAAGAAGGAGTGTTCCGTTCTTGTTTGTAATTGAACAGGTCCTTTACTGTTAAATTTTTACGAGTCCAGTATAGGAGAAACTCGACGTTTTTCAATTTTAGGGAGTTAGAAGAAAAACTTAAGAAAACTCCATGGTTGTCCTTTTTCGTAAATTTGTGTCTCCCAAGCCCGAAAAAGTATAAAATAATACTTGAGAGAACCGCTTGACCATTACGATCAAGGAGTAATTTTCATAATTAGTGGTCCTGATCCGAAAAAGTAAAAAAGCGATCAAAGACACGTCGTTTTATAACCAATATCGAACTTGAAATGACAAAAGCCCGACAATCTTTTCATGTTTATACAGTCAGAAAAGAGCTGTAAGTGGACCGTCCTTTTAATTCCGTTTTAACAAGCTTAAAAAGAAAAACTCTGCAATCTTTTCATATTTTACGAGTCAGAAAAGAGCTTAAAGAGGACTCGTCCTAGAGGAACAAGTGGTATAAAGGGTAGCAACTGGTTTCGGTAATGGAGGAATTGCTCAAAACATGTAATGGTTAAGAGGCTGGCTAATAAAACCGCTCATAGATGCGGTCTCTCAGGAAGAGTAAACAACCAAGTGAAAGCATATGATCAACCAAAGAGATGGTGGCAATGGAATGAAAATAACCAAGGCTCATCTAACAGAATTTAGCGGATAAAAACGACAATCACGAGATGTAAACTGGGTATGGGTTCATTTTTACACAAGCTTGAACCATAAAGACTTCTGCTTGGATTTGGTTTCATGTTTACGCAAGCTTGAAAAGAAAAAACTATGCTTGTTATAGTTCGCATGCCCCCAGCATAATGACGCAAAACGAGGTACATGCCCCCAAGCTTTATTGCATTCAACCAGATGGATGGAATGAAGGTTCACTTTCGGGATCTTGGAAAGAAAGGGAGTTGTTTCATTTTTTATTGAGGTTGACACAGGAAAAGAACTATCCTCAAAACCATTGTTTCATTTTTAAACGAGCTTGACACAATACAAGGAACTATGCTTGAAAATCCTTGATTCATTTTTTTTTTTAACGAGCTTGACACAAGACAAGGAACTATGCTCAAGACACCCTGTTTCATTTTTTGACGAGGTTGACACAGGAACAAAAATATCCTCAAAAACCCTTGTTTCATTTTTTAATGAGCTTGACACAAGATCAGGAACTATGCTCATGACTCCTTGTTTCATTTTTTAACGAGCTTGACACAAGACAAAGAACTATGCTCATAAAATCCTTGATTCATTTTTTTAATGAGCTTGACACAAGACAAGGAACTATGCTCAAGTCTACTCTCTACAATCTACCTGACAAGGAACTATGCTCTAAAATACTTGATTCATTTTTTAACGAGGTTGACATAGGAAAAGAACTGTCCTCATACCTGATTCATTTTTTAACGAGGTTGACTCAGTAACAGGAACTATCCTTTGACCGACTGATTCATTTTTTAACGAGGTTGACACAGGAAAAGAACTGTCCTCATACTCACTGATTCATTTTTTAACGAGGTCAACACAGTAAAAGGAACTTTCCTCGAAAATCCTTGATTCATTTTTTAACGAGCTTGACACAAGACAAGGAACTATGCTCTAAAATCCTTGATTCATTTTTTAACGAGGTTGACACAGGAAAAGAACTGTCCTCATACCTGATTCATTTTTTAATGAGGTTGACTCAGTAACAGGAACTATCCTCTGACCGATTGATTCATTTTTTAACGAGGTTGACACAGGAAAAGAACTGTCCTCATACTCACTGATTCATTTTTTAACGAGGTCGACACAGTAAAAGGAACTTTCCTCGAAATTCCTTGATTCATTTTTTAACGAGCTTGACAAAAGACAAAGAACTATGCTCTAACCAACTGATTCATTTTTTAATGAGGTTGACACAGGAAAAGAACTGTCCTCATACCTGATTCATTTTTTAATGAGGTTGACTCAGTAACAGGAACTATCCTCTGACCGACTGATTCATTTTTTAACGAGGCTGACACAGGAAAAGAACTGTCCTCATACTCAATGATTCATTTTTTAACGAGGTCGAAACAGTAAAAGGAAATTTCCTCGAACCAACTGATTCATTTTTTAACGAGGTTGACACAGGAAAAGAACTGTCCTCATACCTGATTCATTTTTTAACGAGGTTGACTCAGTAACAGGAACTATCCTCTGACCGACTGATTCATTTTTTAACGAGGTTGAAATAGGAAAAGAACTGTCCTCATACTCACTGATTCATTTTTTAACGAGGTTGACACAGTAAAAGGAACTTTCCTCGAAAATCCTTGATTCATTTTTTAACGAGCTTGACACAAGACAAAGAACTATGCTCTAACCAACTGATTCATTTTTTAACGAGGTTGACACAGGAAAATAACTGTCCTCATACCTGATTCACTTTTTAACGAGGTTGCCTCAGTAATAGGAAATATCCTCTGACCAACTGATTCATTTTTTAACGAGGTTGACACAGGAAAAGAACCGTCCTCATACTCATTGATTGATTTTTTAATGAGGTCGACACAGTAAAAGGAACTTTCCTCGAACCAACTGATTCATTTTTTAACAAGGTTGACATAGGAAAAGAACTGTCCTCATACTCCCTGATTCATTTTTTAACGAGGTCGACACAGTAAAAGGAACTTTCCTCGAACTCACTGATCATGGCTTCCAACTCGAAGAAAGACATGTCAATGGACACACCTTGATCATGGCTTCCAAGAGGTCTTCATTAGAAGGAAGAATATTTCTCTGGAAGGAACACATGTCAAGGGACTCAAAAGGGATAAGAACATCGCCTCCAAGTAATCCCATAGAGTTTTCCATGTCAATTACCGGATCTAAATCAAAGGAAGATGAGCAAATAGTGAGAGGCTCACGTACATCGGTAACTGAAAACATGGGACCACTTGCCACATAATGAACCCATGGCAGGGTAGACACCATTTTAGAATCAGGAACATTTAGGGGTGTCATATTATTGGTAGTTGAAATAATACCAGGGAACAAAAGCTGGTCTACAGTCACAATATTTCCATTGTGAGGGAAAGACATCACGTGAAAGAGTGTCGATACGACAGCTTTCGTTACATAAACATAGTCTCACCCAAGGAGTAAATTGAAATCCAAGGGACCTTGAACTACCATAAGATCAATACAGACAGTTTTACCTTCCAAGGTAATAGAAAACTTAGGAAGGATCCCTAAAGGTTCACTAATGGTTCTGTTAAAAGCTTTCAGATTCTGCGTAATAAGCACAAGCTGAGGGGAACCCAAAGCTTTCCAAGCAGTTGAGGATAAAATACTAACAGAAGCACCTTCATCTACCTGTGTGCAACATATGTCCCGACCACCAGCCTTGACAATGATTTGGAAAGGGATGGAGGAAGGAAGATGAGGTTCTGTTAGTCTACTCCAATCAAAGGAAAGGACCTCAGTACTTGGAGGGGGTTCTGTAGAAACAGGTGAAATGCCCCCCGGCGTAGAAGAATCTGATGTAACAAGAAGAACCTG
Organism: Pinus tabuliformis; assembly: GCA_031772625.1. Classification (NCBI taxonomy): domain Eukaryota; kingdom Viridiplantae; phylum Streptophyta; class Pinopsida; order Pinales; family Pinaceae; genus Pinus; species Pinus tabuliformis. Next base: position 835,703,207 of record CM062812.1, read on the forward strand.
AGCGGTATGAAGTTCAGTCTCTAAAGGGAGAGTGGGATCGAACGAATGTGAAAATGAATCGACCACTTGATCAACTAATGGATCATCAACCTGAGTGATATGAGTTTCACTCTCTAATGGAAGAGTGGGATCGACTGTACTTGAAATTAGATCAATCACTTCGTCAGTTGACGGTAGGTTGGGAGAAATTTTACGGTAACCAGTGGGAAATTCTTGCTGTGGAACATTAAGGGTTTCCAACAATTTTGAGGCTTCATCCATGTGAGGGAAAATGTGATTTTGATGACTCCCTTTGCATAACTTACAAGGAAACCTAACTTTACCCTTTTTCCCAGGAACCTGACTATCATTGGTTGATGGATCAATGGAAAGTTGATGAGATTTTTTTGACCATACTTCGAAGACCTTTGGAATACCAGGACAATTGATAAGGAAGTGGTCACCCTTACAAAGCCTGCAAGGGTATTTGGGTTTACGATGCATGTTGGAGGTTTCCTTAACACAACTAACACTTACAACCATGGTTGGTTGGTTGACTCCTTTCTTATCTTGCTTCTTCTTCTTCTTCTTCTTCCCTTCTTTTTCTTAGCCACCTGGTTACTGGAGTCAAGGCCTTTACCAAGTGAAGAGGAAGAAATGGAGGAAGAAATATTAGGCGAAGAAGGTAAAGGGTCAACAGAAGGTTGGTGATGTTGAAATGGTGAACTTTGTTGAGGTGAAGCATTCAGTTGAGGTGGAACAATTGGAGTATTTGGGGCCAACGAAGTTGAAAATAACCATATCAGTAAAACTATTGTAAATCCAGGTAATGAAAAAGTAGCCATATAAGGAGGACCAACATTTCCAATGCAAGGAAAAGTACTAGGATTCTCGTTAAGAGGGGTTCCTTGGTTGGTAAATTCCGGAACAGTTGCCATTATATTCAACTTCAGTGACCTTTATTAACAATTTAAAACTAAAATTAACAATTCACAATTCATTCCTAACAATTAAAATTCAAAATTCACATCTATGGTCTCTAAAAGTAAAAACAAACAAATTAACACGCACTATCAAATCTAGGAGTCAAACCACACACAAACAATAACTTCCCGTACTAAAAACTCTAGTTGGTGATGAAATCCAACGTCGCAGAATTCAATACAGAAAGGGCGATTGGAACAGTTACCCCGAAAACCTGCTTAATGAAACAGACTAGCATAAGTTTCTTCACAAAACCATCTCGAGTGAAGAGAACCCCCTAGAGAGTCCAAGTGAGTCTAGTCGACGTTTGCTCCAGGTACAGTGGGATCTTCCCTCCACCATCACCTTAGGAAAGAATCCTATAGATTATGGTCACTATGGTTACCAACAGAAACAAATATACCTGGGGGAACAGTCTACGATCCAATGCACATGCAAAGGCAGAGTAACAAAGCTCAATCCCCTTGAAGGCTCCTTGACATAATCCAAGGTTTACCAACAAGTGACCCTAGGCTCCTCGACAATGGTCAATCCGAGGTTTACTGTTTTTAATACGTGTATATATGCTATTGTTCCCAATGAGGAAGGATTGATTACCTCACTGGTTCAGATATGATCTCGTGCTTGACTCCTTTAGGAGGAGCTTCCCAAAGCATATATGTAACAATTGGAATTTTTCCTACCGCAAGATTGACTACTTGTTTGTTTTACTGTCTTGGAGAGTTAACTAAAACCTATTCCAAGACACTAGCCTAAGCTAGATTGGTGGAAAGAGCCCCAAAAATGTAAAAATTACTAGATGAGTTTTAATTAAGTGCTGTGTTATTTAGGCTGTTATTACTCAAAAGGGTAAATGGATATGAAACCAATGGTGTTATGACCTGACCCAAAACTGAATGCAATCGAATATGATAATGTAATCTTTTCAATTCGATGAATCCTAACTAAAGTAAGGAGAGAGTTTCCATTCACTTCCAACAATGCAAGAAATTGATCACTAAGAGAAAATATAACAAATTCTCTAATGCACTAATTTCATCAAGAAAAACTAATGCAAATAAATTCCAAAACAATTTTTTATTTTTATTTTTGTGTGTTAAAAACAAGCATAAAAATATGTAAATTCAAATCAAAGAAAGCTGATCTAAATCTACAATTGATTTTTTAGAATGTAAACTATGCAATTCTAATCTATGCACAATTCACTTGAAAAGTATGCAAATGTAATCTATGCACATTTTTCATTCATATTCTGAAAATGAGAATTCAAATTATGAAAATGTGATCTATGCAAGAGAATTATCAAACACAAGATGATTCTAATGTGATCTAAGAACAAATCAAGTGCAAGTCAAGAAAATTGGGTGAGAGTTCCAAATATCAAAAAATGAAAACACTCAAAGGCGATTAATACTCATACAAAAGCAAAAAGATGAAAAATTGTGAAAAGACTGAGACAAACCTCCAAGTAATGACCAAAGGAAATCAAATTAAGAATTTCTCAAAAAAGAGACTCAAAACACCCAATTAACTTAATGGAGATTGATGAGATGAAGAATTTTCTGAAAGAAACTCATAAACAAGGCTTTTGGACAGAACACATGCATATCTGGGTAGACACTAAAAGCCGAAAATAAAAATTAAACTTAACTGGACAAAAACAATTTAGGTTTTTCAAAAATTTTAACAGGGTCTGCAGGCTTCTAGTATAACCAGATGCGGTACTGCTCTATGTAGTAAAGTAACAGTGCGGGGATGTTCGCACTGTGTTACAAACAGAACGTGCGGTCCTCTTCAAAATTTCGGAAAAAACAAAATATACTCTAGATCCTAAAAACTACCCAATCCCACACACATCAAGCAAAAACCAGAAACAAGAAAAAGTTTCTCAAGTCAAAGTAAAAGGAAAGACAAATAACCAAATTCAAGTCCCCAGTGGAGTCACCAATTTGTTGGCCGAATAAATCATTCTTGCGGACAAGACCGATCTCCCTAGTATCAACTGATATCTAGCAACAAGCAGAACAAGCAAATCTACCTTTCTCTAAATATTGTGATTTATAAATAAAAACCAAGAGGTGTTTTAGACCCTACCTTAAGTCCAACGCTAGTTTGTGGCAGCCACGCTTCGACCGTCCGAATGAGTTTCCTTTTAAGAACCTGCAAACACAAAAAGGCACACATCAAATAACACCTGCATAGCTAATATAATAAATCATATTCATCATGGTGATCAAGGAATCCATGAAATAAACCATAGAAGACAGCTTATTGAGAAAAATAAACTTGATTGTATTAAATTTAAACAAAGAAGAACTTTACAACCTTGGTGCCTTGATGTTGTACAAGCTCCTCCCAGGGTCCAAGCAAGAATCTCCTCTACTTTGACAAGCCTCGCACTCTTCCAAATGAGGTCAAAAAGATATGTAATCTCTCCTCTCAAGCTCAATTAGGAAGACTAAATTCCAACAACATTTACCTTCAAAAATATTTAGCTTTCAACCTCTTCAGTAACTAGCCCAATGCCTCATTTTATAGTGCAGAGGAAGGAAGTTACCAGGTCCACCTATGAAGGGATAGAGCCCTCCTTCAAAGGGATAAGCTCCTCACATCAAGGGGTTAGCTCCTTTAGTTATGGGATGCATGAACCACCAGGGAGCGAACTTGCCACCTCAAGATTCCCTCTAGAAGCTTCCAGAAATAACCCAAAGTGAGTTTTTAAGAATGTACTTGTGCCTTTTTGACATTTACAGGGGTCCGCACCCATTACACAGAAATAGAGCGGGCAGGTCCATAGAGGACATGACCAAGGGGTGCAGGACAGTAGGTAATGCTAAGATAAAGTGCGGAACCAGAGTTTTAGAGATTTTTAAGGACTTTCTCTCATTTTTCAATGCTTGACATGAAGAGCTGAGATTTAAGACTTGCATAGGAGGAAAGTATGAGTGGTAATAGACTCACACTGACTGCAAAATGTCATGGTGACAATATTTTGTGCAAAAAAGAGGCTCCTAATAGGCCTCCATCCCAAGTGAAGTAGGTCCCACCTAAAGTGAAGAAAGGGAGCAAGTAAAAGGGTCTATTTCAAGCCCTATATTAGCCACACGTGTGAAGAATTCATAGCTTCAGTAAGATTAAGAGGATCAACATCTAACTTGAAGATATAATCCAAGAAAATACTCATTATGTAGTCTAAGTATCAAGGATAAGGAATAATTCCAAGTGAGGCTGAGAAGGAAAGGAAGATACCAAAATAGAGGTCATTAAGGAGACCTAGGGTTTCTGTAGAAAGTGCCATCAGTTGCCGGAAGAAGAGTGAAGGAAGAGGCCAGGGTGCAGTACAGAAGGAGGCACCAGTTAAAGGACAGAATAAAGAGATACTGTGTCTTGTGCTTGGAGGATCTACTTGTCAAGGGTCTAGGGTTTGACATTTTCCAATTGAAGCTTCAATAAGAAAAATTTGTAGAACAATTTTCCTCTCTAGGAGATAGTGGTTTTTCCCTAGTTGAGAGCCAACATCTTGTGTTCTTGTATATTTTTTTTTGGTAAATGTTTGATGAAGTAAGATAACACAAAATAATAATAATAAGAGAAGATTGTGCTAATAAGAAAAAGTAAAAAGTACCTCACAAATATTTATCATCATTAAAAGAATCTCATCCTAACCTAGATTCCCTAGATTCTTCAACATGGTATTAGAGCTAAGGTGATGCATCAACGAAGGGTGTATTAAGAACACATAAAAAATTGAAGCATCATATATACAAGCAAGGGCTCAAGATCCATCAAAGGCAACAAGGATTACTATTTCCTCTCATCAAGAAGAACTACCATCCTGGGAACAAAGTTCTTAATAAAAGAAGAAATCCCCCCATCTAAAGGCATCTACAAGAAGGTACATCCAAGAAGAGTCTCCATTAAATATCCTTCATCTTCAAATAAAGGCACCCAAAATCTAGGATCATCATTGAATATTTATAGATCCTACATATTGAGAAGTTTTCATCACCAAGAAAATCTCTCATAAGGAACCTTGAATGAAACATCTTGAAGAAATCCAAGATTTAAGAAGTCAAATCATCAAATCTTTAAGGAAGCAACAGGATGTCTTCACAAAAACTCTGTCAAGTAAGTATTTTTATGTCATCTTCTGAACATATCAAAATGTGCTTTTGTAAGGAAAGCAACAAATTGGTTGGGACTGCTAATTTCCTTGCATGGAAAAAGAGAACTGATCTACTTCTCAAGGAAAATGAAGTTATGGACTACATCAAAGGGAATGCCATTTTTCTTGGAAAGGATCAAACTCAAGCGCTAGAAAATTATAATAAGGATGAAACAAGGGCTCAAAGGATTTTGATAGAATCCATCAAGGACCCTCTCATTCCTTATGTTTCCAAACTTGAAATATCTAAAGAAATCTATGATAAACCGGTGAAGATATTCTTAGTCAGTACAACTAGAGAAGTGATATCATTGCGTAATGAATTATATAAGATGAAGATATCCAAGGAAGAAGGAATAAATCCATACTTCATGAAGGTCTTAGAGATGAGAGACCATCTACAAGAACTAGGAGAATTGATGTCAGACAGAGAAATGACTACTATAGTGGTCAATGCATTACCTGAGGAATGGGGCAACTTCACATAAAGTATATATGCCAAAAAGGAAGCTACCCCGCTAAATGAACTTTGGTCTCTATGTGAAATTGATGAGACTAGACTCAAAGCCAAGGATGATGTGGGATCAAAGGAGCAATCATTTGCTGCTATGGTCAAGAGAAAAGGGAAATTTGGCAACTTTGGTCCACAAAGAAAGGGTAAAAGAGATATGTCCAAAGTACAATGCTTTGGATGCCAAGAATATGGACACAATAAAAGGGTTTATCCTAAGTTAAAGAAGGAAAAAAGAAAAGGAAACGAGAAGAAGCCCACATTACCCAAGAAGTAAAAGAAGAAGAGAAGAAGCAAAAGAAGGAAACCCCTTTGGATCTCTACTATGGCTGAGATCAACTTGTTCACATAAGTCTTCTTTAAAGTTTTGGGTATCATAGGAACATGTAGTAGTAGGATAGAATGCATGATTTATGAGAATGACATATTGAAGAATATAGGAGCATTGTGAAGAAATAGCTCAGATAAAGATATTCTAGGTAGAAAGGAAGTAGCCATTGAATGAAATCACTATGCATAAAGGAATGGTTCTGATAAGGAAGAATCATCTTAGAAGGATTCTATCATCAACATAAAGGAGAATTTTTAGGATGAGGACTATAAGGATCCTCCAGTGGAATCTTCAATAAAAGGTTCATGATTTTCAGAAAAAGAAGATGTCTCGATGAGAATTCCACTTATGGGGATTCAGTAGAGGATGATATATAGACATGAAATATATAGCAAAGAAAAGGAGATTGAAGTAATCTCAATCAAGGAAGTTGTTAAAGGAAGCAGAGATGATTAAGGAAAAAACTAAGATGAAGTATGTATGCATCTATGTTTTTAGTTAAGTCATGTCATCTCTTATGTTAATGAGCACGGGGAAGTGCTCTGGTAGCATGGTCAAGAATAAAGAAGATATCTTTCATTAAGGATATGCATGTAGGCATGGTTCACACACTAATAAAAGTCAACATGAAAAATGACCTCATATGGAGTTTGAGATGATTGAATAGGAAACCTATAAAGAAGCATAGGATATAAAGAGATCAGGGATAAAAGGAAACCATGGACACTAGGAATCAACATCCAATAGATTTTTTGAGACATGTCCTGAAAGAAGGCTTGAGAATTTTGGTAAAGGAAGAAAAAGATCAAAGAACCCTTGACACCTGGAAAGGCCTTGGAGATGTGAACATGCAGGATGCTGATGATTCAAGCCAACATGATGTCATGATGAAGATCCATCTTGTAAGGTAATGTTTTATATAATTTTATGTTTTGATTCTTGTATAATATCTAGATGGGTTCATGCAGGGCTACTGGAACAAGAGTTGTGAGTGAAAATATAACTAGCATTCATGTGGAGGATGGAAATTTTGGAAAGGAGCATGATGAGAAAGAAGTAGCCATATAAAGAAGGTTCTAGATATGTATCAAGTAAGCCACTTTCCATGAAGAAAATAATGACATGACGAACCAAGAAGGAAAGTTATGGATGGCTAATTTCCTACAAGGAAGAATCTCGACTAAATCTCATGACATCAAGGAAAGAAATTGATAAAGAAGCTGAACGACCCACATAAAGAAGTTGCTGATGAAAATAAGAGTCCCTAGTTGAAAGGGAGCTTTGAAAAGTACCTAATTAAGAGGGAGTTTGGGAAAGTCCCTGGTCAGAGGGAGATTGGGTACATTCCTTTATAGGAATGGGAATATCTTCCCTAGTTGAGAGGGAGAAATAGAAACAGCATTATTGTCTTCACTTGGGAAGAAAGAATGGAGGATTGGGTAATCATCTGGCATCCGATGTTCTTTGAGGATGTGTAGGGAATCCAAGATAAGAGTAGGCAAGAGGACCGATATTCTTTGAGGGTTGTGAACCCAAGACAAGAATAGTCCTAAAAGGTCATACTCAGTGAACACCTGCGTGGGTATGTACCTTGAGAGATAATAATGAATGTGTCTATAGTCATTGGTATCACCAACATTGTGCTCTATTCTAATAAGAGATAGAGCTTCCAGTTAAGGCCTTACCCTAGAAACAATGTTGGTTACTATGATACTATAATAGATGGATTTCTAATCCGATTTCTCTTAAGTGAATTCTTAATATTGAAAATGTCTAAACACCTTGTAACGTGACGTATGAATACTTTCCTAGTGAAGAGGGAGTGTTGAAGAAAGTGTAACTAGGTTTGATCTTCATAAATGTAATTTTGATATTTTTACTTGTAAAAGAAATAATTATTATTTTTGTAATTATCAAGAATGGGTTTCTTTCCCATTTAATAGGTGAAGAACATGTTTAAGTGCTTCGAGGAAAGTCAAAGAGTAAATGTAATGGTTGAAGATCCATGTGGGCATGTTACACTATGTAAATATATGTACTAGATTCAAATAAATATGTCAAAGGTGATCCTCCAAAGAAAAGACAAGTCCCCTCTTCATGTCAACTCAAAGAATGAAGTTTTGGTGCACTTAAAGTCAAGTTGACCTTAGTAGCTCAAGTTGGCCCAAATATGAGGGACATAATCTTATATATAGGGTAGTTCGATCTCACAAAAAGATCATCAAGTGATCTATGAAATCAGTGACAAAGAGAGTCAAGAAGGAGATGCGAAGAAGAGCAAGATGGTGCTTCTAGGCTAGCAAAGAAGGAGAGAAAGGAATATGAGTTTTGAAGGATTGTTTTGGGTCCAAAATTTTGTCACACGTGCAAAGGAAGAAGGGTATTTCTATGGTCACATCATATTCATAAGTGAAACAACATAATAAAGTTTGATTGGGCTAAGAAGAGGATCCTAATAGGCCTCCATCTCAAATGAAGTAGGTCCCACCTAAAGCGAAGAAAGGGATCAAGTAAAAGGGTCTATTTCAAGCCCTAGATCAACCACGTGTGCAAAGAAATCGGAGCTACAGTAAGGTTAAGAGGATCAACCTCTAACTTGAAGATATACCCCAAGAAAAGAATCATTCTCTAATATAAGGAGAAGGAAGACTGCCAAGTGAGGTTGAGAAGGAAAGGAAGATACCAAAATATAGGTATGTAAGGAGACCTATGGTTTTTACAGAAAGTCCCATTAGTTGCCGGAAGAAGAGCGAAGGAAGAGGCCAAGGTGCTGTACAGAAGGGGCCATTAGTTAAAGGACAAAAGAAAGAGAACCATGTCTTGTGCTTGGAGGATCTACTTGTCAAGGGTCTAGGGTTTGGAATTTTTCAATTGAAGCTTCAATAAGAGAAATTTGCAGAATGGTTTTCATCTCTAGGAGAGAGAGAGGTTTTTACTTGGCTGAGAGCCAACATCTTATGTTCTTGTCTCTTTTGTTTTTGGTAACTGTTTGATGAAGTAAGAGAACAAACACTAACAATAATAAGAGAATATTGTGCTAATACGAAAAAGTAAAAGGTACCTCACAAATAGTTATTATCGTCAGAAGAATCTCATCCTAACCTAGATGTCCTAGATTCTTCAACTTGAAGAGGAGGAAGAAAAGGAACAAGAAGCATAAAAAAAGAGGATATACACTAGGAACCAACCCAAGAAAAAGAAGAAATGAATCCAAATATATCTTATAATGAATTGGTGGGAATTACCACTCCTCAAACTCTCAAGATAGAAGGATATATCAAGAAGAAAAAGGTAATGATGCTGATTGATTCAGGTAGTATCCATAATTTCATTCATTGTAAGATAACCAAGGAATTGGATTGCTTTCTATATCCAACACCAGAGTGTCAAGTGATGGATGGAAATGGAGGAACTATAATTTCTCTAGAAATTGCCATAATATCAAGCTAACCATGGGATAATATGTATTGAATATCCAATGATTTCCATTCCAATGGGTGGTGCTAATGTTGTACTAGGAGTCCAATGGTTACAATCTTTGGGGATGATAGATTTTAATTTTCAAGAAATTTTCTTGAAATATTCTTGGGAAGGAAAGGAAATTGAATTAGGGGGCATCGCAGGGAAACCATGGAAGATAATCAACTCTAATGGCATGACAAAACTTTTGAATAAAGAAAAATGAGGCATAATTTCACAAATATGCTCAGTAGATTTTCAAAAATCAAAATCATCCAATTATGTAGATATCCAAAGAATCTCAGACAATGATTCAAAGATATTTGAGAATCCCAAATGCTTCCCACCTATTCGTGATCATGATAATTCTATTCACTTGATTCCAGGAAGGGTTCCTCCAAAATTTAGGCCTTACAGATATCCCTATGCCCAAAAGAGTAAAATTGAATGTATAGTTGCAGAAATGCTAAAGGCTAGTATAATTCAACCAAGCCAGAGTTCTTTCTCTGCTCCAGTAGTATTGGTGCACAAGAAGGATGGATCATGGCATATGTGTCAGAATTATAGTGAGCTCATGAAGCTCACTATTAAAGATAAATTTCCCATTCCTATCATTGATGAATTGTTGGATGAATCGCATGAAGAAATTTACTTCACCAAGCTAGATCTTCGTTCAGGATATCATCAAATTAGAATGAAGATTGAAGAAATTCATAAAACAAATTTCAGAACTCATGAATGTCATTATGAATTTTTGGTCATGCCTTTTGGCCTCACGAATGCACCTTCCACATTTCAAGGTTTTATGAATTCCATTTTCAAACCATTCCTTAGAAAAATTTTGTTAGTATTTTTTGATGATATACTAATATACAACAAGTCTTAGAAGGATAATGTTCAACATGTTGAAAGGGTGCTCAAACAATTGGAGGAGAAACAATTATATGCAAAACTTCTAAATGTTTCTTTGGAGTAAAAGAGGTGGAATATTTGGGTCATATTGTATCTCATGAGGGTGTTAAGGTAGACCCTAACAAAATTAAAGCCATTAGGGAATGGAAAATCCCCACAAATTTAAAGAATCTTCGAGGATTTCTTAGGTTGATAAGGTATTATCACAAGTTCGTTAAGAATTATGGGAGAATAGCAACATCTATGAAAACATTGTTGAATAGAGATGCATTTTCTTGGAATTGAGAAGCAACTAAGGCCTTTGAAAATATTAAAGAGGAAATGTGACAAGCACTAGTCTTAGCTACACCAGACTTTACAAAAACCTTTATTGTGGAATGTGATGCCTCAGGAAATGGAATTGGTGTTGTTTTAATACAAGAAGGAAGACCCATTTCTTTTTAAAGTTGTCCAATAAAGGGAAAGTATTTACACAAACCTATTTATGAGAAGGAAATGTTGGCAATACTACATGCACTAAAGTAATGCTGACCTTACCTAATTGGAAGACACTTGAAGGTAAAAATATATCTTGATAGTCTTTAATACTTTTTGGAAAAAATATTATTTTCAAAAGAGGAGTAAAAATGTGTCTCAAAGATGTTGGGTTATGGCTTTGAAATCATCTAGAGAAAAGGGAAGCAAAATGTTGTTGCAGATTCACTCTGAAGAAAGGATGAGAATGCAGAAGCATTTCTCTATTCCATTTCTATTATCCAACCTAATTGGATAAATTAAGCAAGGAATGAATGGAATAATGATGAACATGTGTGGACACTCATTCAAAAGTTGCAGCAAGATCTCAATACATCTAATACATTTATTTGGAAAAACAATTCATTATCGTCCATAAATTGTTTATATATATGTAAGAATTATAAACTCAAGCAAAAGATTCTTTTGGAATTGCACACCTCCCCGTTAGGAGGGCACTCATGATGTTTTAGAACTTACCACAGTGTCAAGAAGGAAATTTTTTGGGATGGTCTTAAATCTCGTATTCAGAAGTTTGTGGTAGAAGGTTTGGTTTTCCAACAAAATAAAGTTATCTCCCCTATCTTGGTATTTGTAGAGTATAACCCATATGGCATCATACCCACAATATGGGCTTGTTGGGATTGTCCCTCCCCATCTAGCCAATGGGTTGAGGAGGCTTGGGGAATGTGATCCTTACCTTTTGGTAAGTTGGGTATCCATCCCAAGCTTAGATTATGATGTAGGTGTTCTAGAACATGAATATTGAAGTTCATTTATGGGAAGTGTCATGCGGAAAGAGTCGTTAGTGCGGACACAACCGACCTCCCTAGAAGCAAAAGCTTTCTAGTGACAAACAAGACAAATAAAGCTACTTTTCTCTAAACATGCATTGCAAATACAAGTAATCAGGGGATCTTTAACATACCTCTAGTCCAACGCTTTGTAGTAGTCCAGCCTCGCCGATCCGAATGAGCTCCTCCTTCTCTTCAAAACCTGCATTCACTAACAAGCCAAAATATTAAATGGCACCTGATAAACTCATAAAACAATACATATCTATCATATAGACCAAGGAGTATATGAAACAAACCATGAATAACAATCTGTTGAGAAAAATAAGTTCATTTGCATTAAAAGGTAACAAAAGGAACCATTACAACCTGAGCCTTGGTGTTGTGCAAGTCCCTCCTAGGGTCCAACAAGAGTTTTCCTTTACTTTGATCAGCTCACCCACTCTCAAATAAGGCTAGGAAAGGATGGGAATCTCTCCTCTCAAGCTTTATAAGGGAGTCCTAATTCTAGCAGCATCTACCCTTAGGAATGTTCAGCTTTCAACCTCCCTCCCTTTGGCCCAATGCCTGTAGTTATAGTGCTCTAGAGGAAGTTATTCAGGTCCACCATCAATGGGATAAGCCCCTCTTTGGATGGGATAGCTCCCCTCTTGATGGGATAAGTTCCTCTTTGGTAGGGATACATGAACCATCTGGAGGCGCTCCATACACGTCAAACAAGCTTCTAGAAGGCTCTAGAAATGACCACAAGTAACTTTTTTGGAGTGAAACTTGCACCTTTTGACCTTTACAGGAGTACGCACCCATTGCTTTACATACAGAGCGTACAAGTACGCAGGTATTGTGAACTTGGAGTGCGTACACGCAGGTAAGGCTAAGAGAAACTGCGTACCCAGAGATATATAGATTTTTAATGACTTTCTCTCTTTCTTGAAGTTTGACATGGAGAGCAGAGGTATGAGGCTTGCCAAGGAGGATAGTATGACAGTTGATGGAGCCATACTAACTGCAAATAGTCATGGTGACAAATTTTAGTGTAACAGATTGCCCCCTAAAGTGAGAAGCCTGTAGTAGATTAGGGTTTCATATCATCTAGGAAGGGTGAAGTACTTTATCATTTCAAGGATTATCTTGTGGAGAGCCCAGTCGGAACCTACAAGTATTCAACACAAAATACATATATATATATGATCATATCATCGCTGAGGTAGGCATTCCCATACTCAGATTGAAAACTTTAACTAATTGACTATCTACTGCTCTGATACAGGAATGATTCTGTAGTACATCATAATCATAGACTTTTGTAGACACAGTATGGACGCAGCCATCTGTTTATGATTAGTCTACTGTACAATGAATACAAAACTCCTCGCAGCCTGGATGGTGGAAACTAGATCCAGGGTCTTCATTTCTACTTCCCGAACAGGTATGATTCTATCCATGCGAATAAATGAGTTGATGTCGAACATGGTAGAAACCACTTGATTACCAGTCAATGATGTAAACTGTTAACAAGCGTGAGAGAGACCACCAGTGATGTCAATGGTTCTCAAAGTACCCAGTACAATCCATGAGATGTGAATGAATGAGTTGATGTCGAACATTTCATGGAATCCTTCGATCGAAATTCAATGATGTAAACTGACGTCAAAGGTGAGAAACCTGCCATTGATGCATGCAGACTTCAAGGTACTGACGATTCCTAGGTCATCTTTCTAGATAATGTGCTGATGTCGATAGAAAGCGATCCGTTGCAGGCAAGCCCACAACACGAAATCATAGATCAAGTTGAAGAAATATAGCTGTAAGGACTAACTCAGGGATGGTCAAAATGGATGATAAGTATTTTGCAGATGAATGTTTATTGCAGAGACCTCTTGAACACATAACGACATGACAGATGGCTTGGTGACATTTGACCCAAAGTTAATACCCGATTAAAGACTTTCAATGTGGTTTGATCAACTGTGAGGCAAAGGATTTCCCAACCCAGGTGAATGAAAGTGTCGTGTTCAAGAGTGGTAATAAGGCTTCTTCTGAGACAAAAGATAACAAATGGGCTCATTTTTCTCTCTTTTCCCCCACCATTTCTGGCAAGTACCTCTTTATTTTTTACAAGCTTGAGGAGGATAACATATGCTTGATTATAAGCTCATCCTTCGGATGAGTCCAACTTAGTTTTGATTCGAACCCTAAGAAGGAGTGGTCCGTTCCTGTTTGTAATCGAACAGGTCCTTTACTGTGAAATTTTAACGAGTCCAGTATAGGAGAAACTCGGCGTTTTTCATTTTTAGAGAGTCTGAAAAAACTAAAGAAGACTCTAGGTTGAACTTTTTCATAAAGTTGTGTCTCCCAAACCCGAAAAAGTATAAAATAATACTTGAGAGAACCGCTTAGTCTTGTGACCAAGGAGTACTTTCATGATTAGTGCCTCTGACCTGAAAAGTAAAAAGCGATCAAGGACACGTCGTTTTATTTCCATATCGAGTTTGAAACGACAAAAACCCGACAATCTTTTCCTGTTTTTACAGTCAGAAAAGAGTTATAAGGGGACCGTCTTTTAATTCCGTTTTAACGAGTGTAAAAGAAACGCTCGACGATCTTTTCATATTTTAGGAGTCAGAAAAGGGCTTAAAAGATGACTCTGATGTTTTGGTTCGTGAAAAATGATAATTTTCCTTGAAAGTCCTATTGTCCTGCACAAAAACGACACATTACTCATACCTGTTTAAGATAAGAAAAAATGCATTGAGAAATATCCTTCCATGGTGAAAAATAAACAAATTTAGCATTCATTTATCCAAAAAACCTATAAAAAGACTTTTTACCATGTCATTTTTACCATTTTACTGTTGAAGGAGAGAAAAGGGCTTTTGGCAAGAAACTTCCCGTGGACTTTGCGGAGAATCCGACCGTCGGAATCGAGTGCCGTCTCTTTCAGGTATTTCACAACATCCTCCTCTTTGTTTTCATCCGTTTAGAATTTCATTTTAAGCCCTATTTTGATTTTTTGAGGGCTTTGGGGTTTTAGGATCCGCCTTTCGGGGTACGCAGGTGCCCCATGGGCGACCTGCGTACCCCGACATTTTCGTTCATGGGAAAATGGTAGGAGTACGCAGCCTACCTTCAGAACAGCTGCGTCCATACGCTCTGTTTCTGAACGTGGGGTGTGTACCCCGCGCAAAGCAATTTCAAAACCCCAAATCTCAAAACCTAACCATTAATTTTTGATTTAATGAATTCTAATGAATGTTTTCTGGTGTGTAGATTACCCACCATGCTTGATTGGCGCGAAAGAGAACACGAAGATGTCAGTTTGGCCGCAATAGATCATCAACCCTCCGTTGATGCTTTGAAGGCATGCGGTCTCTACAAATACTGGGCCATACCTGGCATGAGGGCCCAGGTGCGATTCTTAGAATGGCTGGTTGAAAGGTGGAATGTTCAGGATCAATGCTTCTACATCGGAGGGCACTAGCTCGAGATAGAGCCCTCTGACATATATTTTCTCACTGGTTTGCCTAATAGGGGCGAGCAACTGACTCTGTCCGGGACTAGGCCAGGTGGCCAATCCCTTGCTAGCCTCCGGCTAGAGTGGTGCAACAATCAAAACCAGGAGAAAGGGATAGAAATCAAATACATATCCCTGCCCAAACTTATGGTAATTGCCTTTACAGTTACCAGACTCTGTGGCGCAGCCGCCTTGCACATTGCCACCGGGTCCCAAATGCGGATGGCGATAGATTGCTACCGAGGCACCATTTTCAATTGGTGTGACGCTGTGTTGGCCAATATGAAGGGCCAACTGACTAGGGCAAAGAACGGACAATTAAAGACCTTTGGGTATGGGCCTTTAGTTGTGAGCTTTGCCCTAGAGAGGGTTCCGATGCTGATCCCACAACATCTCACTGTTCCAGCTGGGCCTCCTCGGGAGCCAAAGTTGATGCGATGGGTTATGGTAATGGCCCGACATCCTGATGAGGGAGCGGGAGTTGTTCGATTTCCTGCGGGTTACTTTCACTGGTTGGAGGACCAGGTCTTTGCGATTCAGGACTTTCCTTATGCCGGAGTAGATTTTCGCGGTGATCTGGACATGGTTCTTCCACAGGGAGAACAATGGGACGACATAGGTATTTCTTTTTAACAAGTTTTTAAATTATTTACTTTTTATTTGTTTTTATATCGTCTCAAAACTGACAGTGACAATTTTCAAAATGCAGATGTAGGTCCACAGCGTCCGGCCAATCTCCGGCCATTCGAGAGAAGAGTACCAGTTGCACCAACACCGGCCCCACAGGATGCGGCCGCAGAGACCTTAGCCGAGCTGGAACAGGACCTAGAGCGTCTCATGGAGGACATACCAGAGACGATTATAGACGATATTCCTATCCGACTTCAGCGCTATGTGGTCGTAGGCCCAGGACCTTTCAGGAGGTTCCTGTGTAGGGTAGCGCAGGCAGTGGTCTCGTATAGAGAGCACCACCAGTGATTGGCTAGTCACTTTTTGTAGACACATATGACATTTTTGGTTTTTTGTACTTATCATTTTTGCCGATCATAAGGTGTTTTTTAACCTATGATCGAAGACGATGTATATTTTTGACACACTCCTATCTATATATATATATCATTATTACCGGCTTATCTTGTTAAACACGTATGATGAAATGTTTTTAAATTTACATTTATGATTATCGCAAATATCTGTCTAACATTCGAGAAGCAATTGCATTTGCTAATGTATTTAATGACCTTGGAATATGCTGATATTCAATGTAATCAAATTCACGTTCCAAGAGGCACACTCTCAAAAATAGCCTTAATAACACTGGATTTCTAATGGCATATACTCTATTAAGCTGTAATACAACGAGTTCAGAATCTAACCTCACTATCAAACTCCGAATCCCAAATGAAATAGATTCAGATAATAACTCAATCACTGCACTGTATTCTGCAATGTTGTTTGTTGTTTGACCGAGGCTCACCCCATGCATAGAAACTAACTTGTCAGAGGGTGAATAGATAACCCAAGCTGCGGAAGAGATATTCCGTGTACTACGACAAGCACCATCAACAAATCCAATGTACGTTTGGAGAGGCGTCGACATCTGCAATATCAAGAGTAAAACCAAGATAAGCCAGAATAACGACGAAAAACACACTCTCTAAGCTAAGCACACTGTCTATACTAACAAACACACCAGCTAGAAAGAAAAACTAACCTAACTAAATCTCCATACCCATCATTTAAGCATAATACCTCTTTAGGTAAAGTCCATTTCTGGGCTTACCCAAAGAGTCCCCATCAAAATCTACTAGCTCATAGGCCCCTTTTGCTAGCTTTCGCTTGACAATGTAGGGCCCATGCCACATAGGAACGAATTTACCAGCACCTAATTTATCGTTAGCTTGATCATATAATAGCACTAGGTCTCCTTCCGAAAAATTACGAGGGGTCACGTTGCGATCATACTGAGCTTTCATCCTTTTTGCGTGAGTCTCGATTGCCAATGCAGCGTCACGTCGAGTCTCATCTAATTTAGCTAATTATAATAGACGCTTTTCCTCTTCGGAAGTAGCTGGAAGTAATTCGATAGCCATTTGAAGTGATGGGATTTCGCATTCAATGGGCAACACTGCCTCCAAACCATAAACTAGTTGGAAAGGAGTGAACCCTGTTGATGTTTTCACTGAGGTTCGGTACGCCCAAAGCGCTGAAAATAACATGTTGTGCCAATTCGACCGATGAATACCAATGATTCGTCGGATCATGATAACTAGAACTTTGTTGATGGACTCAACCAAACCGTTTGCTTGGGGATAATAAGGAGTAGAACTATCATGACGCAAACCAAGCTGGCTTGTAAGTTCTGTCATCATAATGTTTCGAAAATGGTGCCCATGGTCAGTGATTATCGCTTGTGGGACACCAAACCTAGCAATAATATGATTGAATACAAAAATCGCAGCTGTCTTGCCGTCAGCCTCGAATGTAGGCATCGCCTCGGCCCACTTAGTAAAATAATCAACCGTAAGGATGATATACGCATGCCCCCCGGCCGAGTGAGGGTTACATGTAATAAAGTCGATACCCCATTTAGCAAAAGGACCAACGAAAATTATAGGGTGGAGAGGAGCAGGTGGTGCGCGCATCTTGCAATCAAACACTTGACAGTTGTGGCATTTTCGGACTGCAATGATACAATCTTTAAACATGGACGGCCAGAAGTAGCCAGCACGCAACACCTTCTGGGCTGTGGCATACCCAGACATATGACCGCCACACGCTCCATAATGACAGTCTTTCATAACCCTTTCTGCCTCTTCATGAGTTAAGCAACGACGAAAAACCAAGTCCGCCCCACGACGATAAAGAGTATCTCCAATAATGTTGTACTGTTGGGACTGGAATCGAATTTTTCGGCGTTCCGACTTTGAAGCCTCGGGCCGAAAGGATTGGGTTTGGAGATAGACGATTATATCCCCATACCACGGATCTAAAGTGCTGATGAGAAACAGAGATTCGTCCGCAATGGGTTCCTCTACCACAATTTCCGTGTCAGCACGCGGGAAGTCACACATCAATTCTGCAAAAACTAAAGATTTCTTAGACTTAGATTTTTCAAACTCCAAGTCGAACTCTTGCAAGATAACAATCCATTTAGAGTACTTGCCCCCTAGCAATTGTTTAGTCAAAATGTAAATCATAGGGTTGCAATCCGAAATGACTGTAGTTTTACGGAGAAGAATGTAATGACGAAAACGCTGGACAGCCTGAACAACTGCCAGGGCCAATTTCTCCACATGCAAATATTTTAGCTCAGTGGGATTTAACGTCCTACTAAGATAATATATCACATGTTCCGTGTCGAATTCATCTTCCTGTACTAAGACCATTCCAATAGTGGAATGAGCGGCGGCGAGGTACAAAAAGTAATCCTGGTTGTAGTTGGGAGGATGCAACAACGGTGCATGGGTCAACGCGTGCTTTAGCGCATCAAAATATTTCTGAGCTATCTCATCCCAAGAGAATTGAGCATTTTGTTTCAACAACCGGGTAAAACCCTTGGTAATCTCGGCATAGTTAGGAATGAATCGGCGTAAAAAGTTTGCTTTCCCTTACAAACTTTGGAGTTGGCGCAAACTCGAAGGAGGAGGCAATTTGATGATAGCTTCGACCTTCGAGGGATCGACGCGAATGCCGGCTTTTGAAACGACAAATCCTAGCAATCATCCCACTTCGATGCAGAAGACACATTTGTGTGGGTTCAACCGTATACGATAATGCCTACACCTCATAAAAATTGCTCGTAAATGGACAAGGTGATCAGCTCGACGTAAAGAGTGAGCGGGCAAGTCATCGAGATACGGTTGCACAATGTGCTTGATGTCATGAAATGCATAAGACATCGCCCTTTGAAAAGTGGCTCCGGCATTCTTAAGCCCAAAAGGTAGTTTGCAATAAGCAAATGTCCCCCATGGACAAATGAAAGCCATTTTTGGTTGATCGGCAGGTAGAATATTGATTTGGTTGTAACCGGAAAAACCATCCATAAAGGAAAATATTTCACTGCCGGCACAATCATCAATTATTTGATCGATATAGGGCATTGGATAGTTGTCCTTGGGACAAGCACGATTGATATCCCTATAGTCGATACATATTCTTATTGTTCCCTGCTTCTTGTTAACTGGAACAATATTCGATACCCAATCCGTTAACGGGATCAGATAAATGAAACCTGCTTTCAACAGCTTCTCAACTTCTGCTTTAATTGCAGCCGCTTTCCGAGGGTGGATCTGACGTAGACGTTGCCGAACGGGTTTAGCGTCCGGGTAAGTCTTGATCTCATGAACAACAATGGAGGGATCAATTCCTGGCATTTCCTCATAGGACCAGGCAAACACGTTGCGGAATTCTTGAAATAGGGCCTTGTATGTTTGAATTTCGTCATCTGAACACGAGGCACCTATATGAATGTGTTCAACAATTCCAGGCTTCACTGAAATGTCAATGGGAATAGTGCGAGAAACATTTCCCAAATTCAGCTCTGAATCAGGATGTTTCATTGGACTCTGAGCGTCTTTGACATATTCAGCTGTAAAAATTGACGAGAAATCGTTTTCAAAACAATCATCCTCAGGTAAAAACGAAGATCTATGATGGAGATCTTCCCATGGTAAATCGTCTACGCACAGGACTTCACAAAGTTGCTTGTCAGATGACACAACTTCGGGAAATGTTATTAACTCCGAGGATGACGCGAAAATGGATTCCTCGCGGACCACATTCATTTGGTTGATTTGGGTTGAACTTGAGTCGGAAAAATACTGCACGGCCTCATAAGCAATTTCATATGGACTCAAAGGCATTGCATTACCGAATGAGTCTATCTCAGATTCAGATGGGACAATCCAAGGATCATCATAAATAATAGTGTCTGAAGTAATCATATGAATGGATGCAAATGAAGGTTTGTGCGTTGATCGGAGGAAAAGGAAAAGTTCCCAGTAAACCAGAATCTTTAACTAATCCTACGCCAACATCCTTATAAGGGATAGTCGTTTTACCGACATGCTGGATACTCTCTGAAGAGGCTGGGTCGGATGAAAAATAAGCTAGCTGGTCTATTGTCACGATCTTGCCATTATGTGGAAACTTTATGACTCTGAAGATCGATGAAATGACCGCTGTCATAGCGTAAGACCAACTTCGACCCAACAGAAGGTTGTAGTCTAGAGGGGCATCAACCACCTCCACATCTAGACTAACGGTTTTTCCTTCAACCCCTATAGGCAAATCCTGTAAAATGTCAAACGGATGGAACCCACGGCCATCAAAGGCCTTAAGAATAGTCGGGGATTGGTTCAGCGAAGGAGAACCAAGCGATCTCCAACACTGAATCGACATAATACACGTGGAAGCTCCCTCATCAATTACAGTCCGATGAATAGGCCTGTTTTTGACTATCACTGGAATCTGGAAAGCCATCTGATGAGGGAGACGCGGTGTACTATTTTCTAGATCAAAGATTATCAGGTTCGGGTCCTGAACATCAACAACTCCTATAGCCGACAAAAGTAATTTTCACTGTGCTGGGCATGATTGCAGCACTTCTAAAGCTGACATTGGTGAGGGTGAAACAGCTAAATCCTCAACAATGTTGTAATTCTGGGCCGCTCTCGCATGTGGATTGAAAGCATACCTTCGAAGTACACCCTTAGCGGGCGGTTTTATTACTAAGTCAGGGTTAGGTTTCTCGATCTGTAATGGATCGGAACCGGGAGCTGAGGTTGATGGATTTGAACGAGAAGATTCTGCTTCTTTCGATCCATCAATAGGACTTTTACTACCATAATCGTGAGATCGAGTCGCAATCCTTACATGAGACATCATCAGTATGGGTTCTTCAGTGGCACTCGAGGAAGAACCTATCATCTTACTCTCCTGCTTTGGAAATGGATCTTTCAAAATAGCAGGAGTTGAGGAACCTTTGACAATTTTCACAACCTCGGCCCGATGGGGGCAATCTCTTGTAAAATGATCCTCTTCACAAATAAGACAAGGATATCGAGGTTTTCATTTTTCATCATTGGATTCCGACTTTTCTGTTTTCTCCTTTGGAGTCTTGTCTGCTTTACCCTTCTTCTTCCCACTGTTTTTTGATTTAGCCGTAGATGACTCTACAGCGTGAATATCGGCGGAAATTTCAGGAGAAGACTCTCCTGTCGGGGAATCTGGTAAGGTTATAATGGGCGAAGAATTCTTTGAAGATTTCTTCTTACTTTTAGTATTTACCGAACCAATCATGCCATCAGCAGCATGAGATCCCGAAGGAGCAGCAGCGATTTGATTTGACTTTGGAAGATCTGGGATCTTTTCATGTAATGTACCTGACTGAGTGTAAACTAAGTCAAGGTACTGCGCTTGAGCAATTACTTGCTCTTCAGTAACTACTCCGGCCTTAGCTACATCTTCAGTAATCTTCGGTAATAATGATTTAACAAACCATTCAGCTAAGATTTGGTCCGGAATAAAAACTTTCACTAATCGCCGTCGACGTCTCCTTTCATGTATATGATCGGAAATATAAGTGGAGGTCGACTGTTTTAATGAAGTTAATAGCTCCGTGCCGTTATCGTATCTGACCGGCAACTAAAAATGAGTTAGGAACGAGGTAGCTAACTGACTAAAATTGTAAAAAGAGGCCCGTGGTAACTCAATGTACCACTTGGCCGCGAGACCAATGAGCGTATGCTGAAAAAGACGTAAGCGGATCGAATCATCCGAGATGGAATTTGAAGCACACTAGAGGTGGTAAGTCATCACATGATTGGACGGATCCTCTCCAGACTTACCTTCGAACTTGGGTATATCACTGGGCAACTTATTTGGCATTGGCAGCCAGAACGGAAGATATTGTATTGGATCGTTCGTTAGGCGCGTCAAGTCTGGTAAATCCAAAGTTGCGATAAACGGTAATTGCCGATTAGGATCCCTAAAACTTTGGGTCACAAGACCAGTCCCAGGAGGAGGATATCCAGGATAACTTGGAACAGGAATCGCATTCGGGATATTATATCCTCCTGGAAAACCAGGATTAACCGGACCGTACTGGGGTTGCTGAGGTTGTTGATAAGTGTACCCAGGATACGGTTGATACTGGTAAACCGGCTGTTGGACAGTAGGCCCATATTGGTACTGTCCCTGGTACGGTTGATAAGCGAATTGTGGTTGACTAGTGACAACCGTACTTAAACCAGGTTGTCCTGCAGGCATCTGAACCGTAGTTTGAATTGTAGATCCAGACAATGGTAAAGATGTCTGAGGAGTAGTTGCAGAGACAGTAGAAACCGGAGCTGTTGATACTCCAGAAGCAAGTGTGGTGGAAGGAGCAGATGTTGCGGTAGTTGCAGCAGTCGTTGTTTGAGATGGAGTACTAGGTGCAATTGGCGACTGAGTAACTACCGAAGTTACAGAAGTTTGAACATTAGACTGGACTGGTTGCTGGGATGGACCAGCAACTAAAGGTTGTCCAGCTTGAGATGACAACTGTATACTTGGCTGCAATACCTGTTGAACTTGCGATGGATCCCACACTATGTTCATTCCGGGGTATTGACCCATGACAGGTTGAGGATATTGAGATCCATAACCGGATTGAGGATAGGATTGATAACTGAAAGGCACAGTTCCCGTACCTTGAACATATGATTGACCTTGAGGTGGTTGATAACCTTGACTCGAGTATTGACCTTGAGGTTGATAACCTTGAGGTAAATACTGATACTGGGGTTGACCTTGCCCTTGAGGCAAATACTGATACTGAGGTTGACCCTGGGGTACATATTGAGGCTGGGTTTGACCTTGAGGAATGTATTGTACTATGGGTACATACTGTCCTTGAGGTTGCCCCCCAGACGCAATTTGTGTACCTTGAGGTTGCCCCCCAGGCGGTAATTGGCCACCTTGAGGTTGAGAAACGGGAACTGAACCTGACATCATGTAAATGTCCCCTACACCCAACGGTTTATTACCATTGTTTCCAGCTAATAACCCATGTTCAATGGGTTGAGGAAATGCCCCCGCAAAGGTACCAGAAAGTGACTGATACCCGGAGGGAACAGAAGGACCACCGTACAAGAAAGATTCAGGAGATTGAGTGAACACGGACGACTGACCAGACATATTTACAGGAGTATAAATACCTCCAGGTGGAAAAGGAGTTCGAGGTGGAGAAAAACTTATCCCTGAGTTGTCTAAATAATTGGTTAACGAAAGGTACCAAGTAGTACTTCTAGGAGGACTGTAAAAGATAGATTCATGCTCCCTTAGATTAATAGTAGGTTGATCTTCAAGGATAGATACGCCTAATTCTTCCTCTGGAGCAAGTTCTTCAATAGCTATCAAACCAGCAGGAAGATTTTCGGTGATGACTCTTTCTACCCTAGGTGAATCAGGTGCACTAGAAGTTGGAGTAACAGGTTCAGATACTTCAGGTTCTTCGCCTATATCACTAGTAGATGAAAAACTACCAGCAAGCTCGGAAACTGCAACTGCTTCAGGATTATAACCTGTTTCTAGACCTTGGTAATCTGGATGGACTACAATTGACGATTCTCCTTCTTCAGGTGAACCTACTTTACTGCCACTAGGAGTTACAAGGACCTTTAAACCTTCATAATGACTCGAGACCTCTTGAGGAGGTTCGCCCCGCAATCTACGAGACTTCCTCAACAAATCGGCCACGGTAACAATCTCAAGAGACTTGCCCCGAAGTCTACGGGACTGTCTCAGTAATTCAGCCACAGTTAAAAACTTTTAACTACTGCACACGCAAACAAAGTAAAATCTCAAAGCAAACCACCTAAAGTCTCTAAAGAACCAAACAAATTTGAATCATACGCCTAAAGAATCTAGGGCGTCAAACCATGCACAAACAGTAGCCTTCCGGACCGAAAACACTAGTTGGTGATGAAACCCAACATCGCCAGATTCAGTACAGAAGTGGTAGGCGGAACAGTTACCCCGGCAACCTGCTTAATGAATAGACCGGCACAAGTTCCTCCACTTTAACCGTCTCGAGTGAAGTGAACCCCCTGGAAAATCCAAGTGAGTCTAGCCGACATCTGCTCTAGGTACAGTGGGATCTTCCCTCCACTGTCACCTCGGTAGAATCCTAAAGATAATGGTCACTAAGGTTACCAACAGCAACAAATGCACCTGGGGGAACAGTCTACACTCCGACAGCACGCAAGGGCAGAGTATCAAGCTCAATCCCCTTGTCGGCTCCTTGACAATAATCCAAGGTTTACCGACAAGTGACCCCTGGCTCCTCGACAATGGTTAATCCGAGGTTTACCGTTTGTAATATGTGCGTGTCTGGCGTCGTTCCCAACGAGGGAGGATTGATCCCCTCACTGGTTCGGACACGAGCTCGTGCTTCTCCTTTAAGAGGCGCTTTCCCAGAGTACAAATGAAACAGTTGGATTTATCCTACCAAAAGATGAGCTACTTGTTTGGTTTTGCTGTCTTGGAGAGTTAATTACTCTCCTGCTCCAAGACACCAGCCTGATCTATATTGGTGTTTCAGAGCCCTAGTAAATAAAAGTTACTAAGTTGATTTTACTTTAAGCGTTAATTTTATGGCTTTTTTAAGACAAAAGGTAGTGGAGATGAAATTGGTGGTGTGTAGACTCGACCGAAATCCACTAAAAAGATGCACTTAGGATGATTTACACTAATTTTTCCTTTTTCAATGAATTTCCTAGCTAAGAGAATTGGAGAATGCAAATTCGAAATAAAAACAACTTTCTTGGCAATGAAAACAAAGAAACAAACTCTTTTTTCTTTTCAAAACATACGACACATGACCACTATTCACTTCACGAAAATTCCTTTTCTTTCAAAGACACAAATGCTACCAAAGCAAACTTTCCTTCAAAAGATATTTTTGTATTTTTTCCTAATTAATAAAGTATGTAAAACTTACTTTAACAAAAATCAAAGTTAAAAAAGCTATGGCAATCAAATCAACTCAATTTCACTCAAAAGAAATCTAAGAGAAATAAATATAAAAGTAAATCTAACGAGTCAAAAGCTTACTAAAGATGATTCCTGGAGGTTTTACTCAGTCAAAATGTAACTAAGGACTAGTTAATGCAGAACCAAAAACTAGTCAAAACAAAAAATCAAAATCTTTTTGTTCTTTTCTCAAGAATAAAATTCAAAGTTCAAATAACAAACTTTTCGAGATTTGCAAAGAGAAGACACAAAGGTAGGTCTCTCACAAGGGTGAATTCTGTGACAGGCCCGACTCCTAAGAGGACTGAACAAAACCAAGGAGATCCAAAGTTTGACAACCTCTAACGCCAAAGTCAGTACAGGACCAGTTAAAAATCAAACCCTAAGGCAAAATCCCTATGAATTTTACTAAAACCCTCGACACTAACGGAACAAGCTTAGGTGAAGATTTATGGCAGAAAACTAGTGGATCTGGGCAGAAAAACAAATTAAAAACAAAATGTAAAAGGCAAAAAAGAAGGAAAATGAAATTTTCTTAGTTTTGACAGGGGTACGCAGGCGACCTGTTTGCACAGGTGCGGGTACGCTCTGTGCACAAAGCGACAGTGCGTACAGGTACGCACTGTGCTACACTCAGAGGCTGCGTACTTCTAGCAAAACAAAGAAAAACTAAAATCTAATTTAACCCTAAGCTAGCCCACCCAAATACACAGTCAGACAGCCAAAAACCGGAAAACAAATAACTTTTCTCAGATCAAAAGTTCATACAAAAGAAAAAACATTCACATTAATGGATTCCCCAGCAGAGTCGCCATTTTGTCATGCGGAAAGAGTCGTTAGTGCGGACACAACCGACCTCCCTAGAAGCAAAATATTTCTAGTGACAAACAAGACAAATAAAGCTACTTTTCTCTAAACATGCATTGCAAATACAAGTAATCAGGGGATCTTTAACATACCTCTAGTCCAACGCTTTGTAGTAGTCCAGCCTCGCCGATCCGAATGAGCTCCTCCTTCTCTTCGAAACCTGCATTCACTAACAAGCCAAAAGATTAAATAGCACCTGATAAACTCATAAAACAATACATATCTATCATATAGACCAAGGAGTATATGAAACAAACCATGAATAACAATCTGTTGAGAAAAATAAGTTCATTTGCATTAAAAGGTAACAAAAGGAACCATTACAACCTGAGCCTTGGTGTTGTGCAAGTCCCTCCTAGGGTCCAACAAGAGTTTTCCTTTACTTTGATCAGCTCACCCACTCTCAAATAAGGCTAGGAAAGGATGGGAATCTCTCCTCTCAAGCTTTACAAGGGAGTCCTAATTCCAGCAGCATCTACCCTTAGGAATGTTCAGTTTTCAACCTCCCTCCCTTTGGCCCAATACCTGTATTTATAGTGCTCTAGAGGAAGTTATTCAGGTCCACCATCAATGGGATAAGCCCCTCTTTGGATGGGATAGCTCCCCTCTTGATGGGATAAGTTCCTCTTTGGTAGGGATACATGAACCATCTGGAGGCGCTCCATACACGTCAAACAAGCTTCTAGAAGGCTCTAGAAATGACCACAAGTAACTTTTTTGGAGTGAAACTTGTGCCTTTTTACCTTTATAGGAGTACACACCCATTGCTTTACATACAGAGCGTACAAGTACGCATGTATTGTGAACTTGGAGTGCGTACACGCAGGTAAGGCTAAGAGAAACTGCGTACCCAGAGATATATAGATTTTTAATGACTTTCTCTCTTTCTTGAAGTTTGACATGGAGAGCAGAGATATGAGGCTTTCCAAGGAGGATAGTATGACAGTTGATGGAGCCATACTAACTGCAAATAGTCATGGTGACAAATTTTAGTGTAACAGGAAGGTCGACAAAAAATAGGAATTGTTGAGATGTGCTCCCGTATACTACCTATTGCTAGATGTGGGGTCGTAGATGTTTAGCTCTCCCATGAGAGTCTGGGTTGAGATGTGCTCCCTGATGATATGCTATTTGATGATGATGTTTCTCTTGTGGTAGCATTGGGCTCCCCACTGGTAGTGATTCCAAGTGGTAGCAGTGGCTCCCCAATGAATTGAGGGTTGTCACGTATCCCCCCTTCGATATCAAATTATTTTTATTTTAGGTTCAATAATGTTCATCATATGAGTAGAGATAATTAAGAGATTCACAAGAATAATAAGGGATGAAACGAGATGAGCAATGGCGACATTTGATGATGAGATACTTGAGTTTGGAAAAGATATTTTTAATGATTACATGACACAGGTGGAATTCTCCCTAGTTGAGAGGGAGTGTTAAAATTGGAATCCATGGCCAAATTGCACTTTGGACAACTCATTTGATGGAGATGATGATTGTAGTGAATTCCTCTTTTCGAGAGGACCAAAATCAACCTAAATATAATCTAATTTAGACAAGGGAAAGTATATTTTTGAATTATGAGCCCACATGCATTGATCAGGTAGGCCCTAAAGAAAATTGGACACCATTGGAAGACTATAAATACAAGTGACCTAAATATATTTTGGAAATAATCATGAGACATTATTTTATTCTCTTTCTTGGTTTTGGCTCACATAGGTCTGTGACACAACCACATAGAATGTGTTTGCACGAAAGAGAAATTGCAGGGTCCGAAGCTCACATTTCTATTTTAGGGTTTTAGGCCTCAGTTGCAGGAATGACATAGACAGACCTTGAATGAAGTCACTCACTGGAAGACTCATTTTTGTGGCTTAATCCTTTAATTCACATGAAAAACACGTCCTCCATGCGACTGGCATCTACGGTTTTTGAGTGATAATCACATGCTTTCCAAAGGATGATTTTGAAGGCAACCGCTGGATTAGAGGCTCAAGGGGGTGACTAGAACCTCCCAACCTCATGCATTACTCCTACTCCATGTGTCTGGGACCTAAATGTTGAAATTTCAGTTATTTGAAGTTTTTTCTCGTTGACCACAGTGTTCAACAGTTGACTACAACGAGTAATAGTTTATTACAGACTTCTAAATCAAGGTTTTGAGTATGAGAATTATTGGGTTCATATCATGGATATTGTTTAGTTCATTTTTGATGGATAGTTGTATGAATGAAGATATGGATCATTGTACTATATTTTATTGAATTGTTTAATGACAATCTAATAAGAAGAAGAATTTGAAAGGGTTTTCCCCATAATGGGTTTTTCCTTGGTCTTTGACCAATCCTGGTGTCTCTATGTGTGAATGCTTTTCTTTTTTTGTTCCTTTATGTTCCACTGCATTGATGATGAAAAGTTTCTTTCTATATAGTTTCATATGCTGTTGGATAATGAGGTAAATCTGAATAATGTTATGATGTCATGGGGTGAAATTAATATGGATATGATAAAATGAAATTATGAAAGTAAAGAACAATATAGCCCTAATAAAAATTGGCATCTTCATCTCTTGGAGCCATGTCGCATTGCAAAGTCACCTCAAAAGAACCTTCAAAAGAAAGCGCTGGTGAACCTGTAGAAGTTAGAAAACCAAATATTCCAATATATGTAGATACACAATACTTTATTGATAAGGATACATAGGTCACATGGACCAATATTTAAAACACATTCATGTAATAAAGGTTTGCCGAGGACTTGGAAGATTTGCATTCATACATCAACATCAAGAAGTCCATAATGCACAGGATTTCATGTAGATTCCTGATCATGCCATGTGTAGAGGTGATCGAATGAATCATTACACATATAGATGACTCTGCCCTTATGCTACGCAATGAGAGAGACAATCATCTTGCCACCTATTTTGGTGAAGAAATGTAGTCATATTATAAGATTCTCAAGCCCAATGAATATGAAAATTACAACTTCTACATGAGATGGGATACCCTCAAAACAAGCATTGTTATTAGATCATGGTGTCGAGAGCCTGCCAAGTTTCTCCATCGCCCATCTACAGTCTACTCGACAAAGAGTCTTAGAGATGTATATAAATATTTGATAGCCATGTATTGTTGGTAGTATGGGCACAAGAGTGCTGAGGTGTTCGAGGAGAATTGCATATACATGATCAATATAGTAGTGACCCATGGTAGAACTTTCAATTGGACAAATATCCTGTCATTTGAGTTGTAGGTTAGGTTGGGTAGGAAAAAGCATCTTTACAGGAAAACCAGGCACCAAAATTATACATGTATGCATTTATCTTAGATGGAACCTATGCATAGTATGCATTCCCAGGAATGAAATGGAACTCGACCCCTAAGGAGAAGTTCCTGATTTACTTCCACTATAGAGTTTTATCAGAAGCAAGCTTCAGAGGTGTATATGAAAAATTGGATGAACACTTCTTTACAGTTATCTTTCACATGATATTTGAGATCGATCCTCCTTGCATGACCGATCAGGTAAAGGAGTCACTTCGAGATATCACATAGTGGTTTACAACTCTTGAGGTGACACACATCAGGTGCTTCAATTTTCAGATATCCCCTCATCCTATGTCGTGATATGTGACCAACAAGGTGGTCATGCAAGACATTGAAAATCAGCTAGACAAAGGATTGTAAGGAATTATTCATAGGAGGAAGAATCCCCTTGGCCTATCTTTCAATTTAGGAACGTATTATATGATTAAAGAGCCTTAAGGTGATAGTGGCATAGATAGAGGAGTTGGAACACCTACATTTCTCTACTAAATATTTCCATGGATATGATCCCAAGAGAATTGTTACACAACATTATCAAAGGATCGGTCAAAATACGGGGTAATCATCGATGGCCACAACAGAAGATGAAAAGATAACGAACTAGTATAATTCCAACATGAATACACATCCAAAAATGGAGACTAGTTCACCCCATGATCCACCAACTCAAGAATTGCAAGTGTAGAAGGAGGAGGAGATAACACCTCAAGAAAAGAAAGTAGTACCTAATAAAAGGATCAGGTATTCCTCGACAGGCTAGAGCAAGAAGAAATGGAAATTTGATCCTTTAAACTCAGGAGCCATTCAAGCAGAGCAAGAGGGAAGAGAAGTAGGAGAAGATGAGAGGAAGAGTTAGCAAGATGAGTTGTTGGAGAAGCAACAAGTAGAAGAAGAGAAGATGAGGATAAGAGAAGAATAATAGAGGCAGTCTCAGGAGGAGGAAGCAACATTAATATTGGAAGAAGAACAATTGACTAAAGAGCTAGAAGAGGAAAAATTTGAGGAAGAAGATATCATCTAGGCAATGGAGGAAGTACTAGATACTCTAGGAGAACATCCTCTCACAAACATTCATATTCCACTTGGAGAGATGGGGATCACACGTCCACTAGAAGACAAAGTCATGGATGTATGTAGTATAATGCTTGATCGGCTGAAGAAGATGATCGTACAACAAAGGAAAAGATATTTCTCAAAGGATCCTCAAAATCCAGTCCTAGTGTCTACTGAGAAGGTGATAACTGCTAACACTAGAAGGAATCTGAGGGAAATCATGGCGAAAAATGTTTCATTCGCTACAACGACACATGATAAATTTGAGTTCTTGTTGAATGAGAATGCCAGGCTGAAAAGAGAAATTGCTGCGGCGAAGCAATATGCAGAACATCTTGTGGTGGAGAATAAATGTCTTTCATCACAAAACTTCAGCATCGTAGAATATAATTCATCCATAAAATAAGAGTTGAGGCCAATAGAGGACACCATGGTGTGACTATATGACGAGTTGATACTTATACAATAGGTCATTGCTCCTCTCATTAGCATTCAAAAGAATAAACAAGAAGTGGTGAAAATCTTGAAGATAGAAAATAGAGTAGTTGATCAGATGTAGGAGTGCACTGCCAAATATTCGGATGCTCCGCATCATTTGGAAAAGAAGGGCAAGATTGTCATAGAAATAGTCAGAGTTCAATTGAGAATCCACCTACAGAACTACTCAGATCTTGGATCATAGTCGGTTAGTACTATGGATCCATATAATCGAATGCATAATGGGTTTGTGTCTCTAACATAGAAACATGGGATACCCACCATCCAATCTCTTGAAGAAATCAGAAGCAGAGAAGTCAACTTCCAGGAGATCAAGGAATAAATTGAACAAATCAAGAAGGAAATGGAATGATAAGGATTAGAGGTAACCAAAGACATTATTCTACAATATGTCTTTGTACCAGTTAAAGCACACATAAATATCTCACAACTTTTGTTGGGACAGGGTCCTCTAAGGTCAATTTTGGGGCAAAAGCCCAAGTTTTGAGGCAAAAAGCCCAAGTTTTTGTGATGTAAAGTGTAAAGTCTCCACAAGTTATGATTGTGGAGCACGTGGATAGTAAGTGTCATAAATGGATTTTCCCTTCTTTTATGTAAGTTGTGTCGGCTTGTATAGACCTACCCATGGTTCATGGACCATGGGATTGTATAAAAAGGAGTCTTAGAGAGTCTAAGGCAAGGTTTTGGTAGAAAAATATATGAATGTAATGCGTTAGTAGAAGTGACGAGCGAAGAGTCTTAGAGTATAAGAGAGGTTCTATAGTTGTGTGCGTAGATGCCTAGAGTAGAGTCTACAGCTGAGTGCAGGACCCCTGCAACTGAGTGTTCAAGGTAGTTTTTAGTCTGTAAGAAAATATGAATTATCAATAAAGAGACTATTCTGGAAATATCTATGTTTTATCCATTTACTTATGCTATGAATGAATCCATTTATGTTCTAATGAATATTGGGTTTATGATTTAATACTGTATTGATGTGCAATTCTGCATGGTTTACATTTTTATATGAACGCAAGTAATAATATCTGTCTATGTGAAGAATATATTAATGCATGCTAAAGATATTAGACACTTAAGCTGATATGGGTAATAACAGACTTAGGAGTGATTATAGAAGCACATAAGTAGTTGATTCACCTAATTTTGGTCCGCGAAAGACAGTCATATAACTTCGCGAAGGTCTAAGGGTGATTAAGGGAAGTATATCAATAAGCCCTAAAAGGCTTATCGATCTGCGTGAAGGTAGAGTTAGGGCATAAAACAACATTACACTAATATCTGGGTGTAGAAACTTGGTTCCAACATTCCCCCATACTGCTTTGGGTGAGACTTTAGTCTATGCTCCGTGGATTGATGTTGAGAGGGATAGTAGTGTAGGGATTTGTTTGGATGAATTAGCACTGAACCTGGGTGAGGACCCCCTAATCTAACAAATGGTTCCATTGCTAGGACCGGGATATGCATAAAGAGATGTGTGATGTTGCATCACTACAATCCAACTAAGAAGGGAATTGAAGATTGGTTGGATAGAAAGATCCAAGAATTCGAGACGCAAGAAAACATAAATCCACAATTGACGAAATAACATTGGTTGGAAAAATATCTATACATAGAGATACACAAAATTTTCTTTTGTTCCTTCCTGGTCAAATTATACGAGTGGATCGCTAAATTGGCAGATGACCAGGGAAGGTGGAGGTTTGACGGTCCAATAGTTTGGACCATGGAGTTAGTGCGAAGATTGGAAGCCTCTGAAGATAAGATCATGCATGCTGTCGATCACTGGCTTGATCGTATCCTCAGAGGGTTTGTGACAAAGTTTGCAGTCGATACCTCAGTCATCTACAGCGAAGCAGAGTGACGCTTCTTCAAAGGACCGCAAGGTAAGTATTTAAGCTATTTGAATACTTGGATTAAAATGCTCTTGTGTGAAATATGGGTCATGCAATTACCTTAATGTTTGGAGCTATGCGAAGTGGAAAGTTATTCAGGGATATAAGGGGAACAAGACCTAAATATAACTTGCTGATCGAGCCTCCTCTAAGTGACGATCAAGAAGCTCCGCAGGCTTCTCCACAGAGCGATGTCTAGTTATTAAGGTGAGGGTTCCCACGAATACCACAGCCAACCACACCACCTCCATCTTCACCTCCACCGCATACACCTTCTCCCACACTTCCACCACCTCCACCACCGTTCAATATGGCGAATTCAGTAAAATTTCCCATTTTCAAAGGCTTGAGGAATGAGGACCCAGACTAGTTTTGGTTCGATGTGAAGGCTATGTGGGAAGCCTAGGGCATTACAGATGATCAGATTAAGAAAGAAACATTGGTTACTAATTTGTAGGAATGCGCGCTAACATGGTACATTAAGTACCGCACTGACAACCCAATGACTGTGTTGGTAGACATTTAGATTGCATTGAATAAGGAATTTCGTAGGCCCAAATCTAAAGGGAAATTGATCATTGGATTCAAGGAGATCATGATGAAGCCTAGAGAGACACCTTGGGAGCTGGATCAGAGATTGAAGTGAAAGATTTGCGAAGCTAACATGAATCTTATGAATGGGTAGCACGATGAATGGTTTGTGGCTTCATTCTTGCCTCATCTAAGGGTTTCTTTATCACAACAAAAGATTGGGGCCCAGGTGGAGGCCCTGGAAATTACGATGAGATTGCATGAGACACCAATTCAAGATGATTCTTTGGGAGTTCATCAGATTCATGCAAAGTTGTAGAACCTTTTTCCTAGAATTCCAATGTCTGAAGAAGGACAGAGCGGCTCGGCCAGAGGTGTGTGAAGAGGTTTGGTGTTTGAAATGTAAGAGTCAAGGGCATGATAAAGATCATTGCCTTGTCTTCGTGAATTATGTTGCAGGAGGAGGGTCGATGCCCTTAAGTCCAGAAGCTCAAGCAGGGCCAAGTATAGGGCCTACGCTATGGTGTGCTATTTGTAAGGTAGCTGGAAAACATGCGACAGATAATTGCCACTTGCTGCAGAAATTTGTATAGACACCGCAACAACTCTTCTACAACTTCTGCAAATTGATAGGTCACGAGGAGCACAATTGCCATAGTTACAAGTTAATGACGGAGAGAACACCTGTGTATTGAAGGGAGATAGAAACTCGGGCACTGGATCAAGGCGTTGGCGGAGCGCGAGGAGGATATTAGGGGCATGGACGAGGCTGAGGTGGAGGAGGACTTGCCAGAGATCGGGGGCATGTTATTTGCTACAATTGTTGAGGTCTAGGACACTACGCATGAGAATGTACAAACCCGGCGTGCCTATCGTGCCAATACTGTGCTCAGTTTGACCACAAGACAAAAGACTGCCTTGTACTAATAGCTAAGATGCGCGAAAAGGGGATGTAGCCTTAGTAACCTATACAAAACCTGTAGATGATGCAAGATGAAACCTGTGAAGAGGATCCCAATGTGAATATTGTGCTGCAAAGTGGAATGACGACTGGTGAAGATAAGGGAAAGCGACCTGAAGAAGGTGCATGGGTCTACAAAGCTCTAGAAAAGGAGGTTGGATTTGACTTGGAGCGCGCAAAGGAAACCTTCATGGAAGTAAAGAAAAGCTTCGCTGAAGCTTCTACCTCAGGAAGTCAGGATAAGCAGTTTGAAGAAATGGACTCATCCATGCTTACTACCTTTTTGGAGACTTGTATGAAGTTGCTACGTGATAGAAAGGACGTAAAGGGATTACAGGAGTTGATCAATAAATGTGCTGGTAATGCTCCTGAGGGACTGCGTCTGGTTAGGAAAATTGGTAAGCATAAGGCAAGAATAGGGTGTGAAGTGAGGCTCACCATACAAATAGGAGAATATGAAATGGACCAAGTTATTCTGGATCTTGGGTCAGATGCGAATGTTTTGCTGAAACAAGCACGGGGGAGAATGGGGAGACCAATGCTGTAGTGGCCTCCTATTCAATTTAGGATGGTGAATTAGAAAAAGATTATCCCCATGGGAAGGTTGTAGGGAGTCTTAGTAGATATTGAAGGCACGAGCGCATTGGTGGATTTCGAAGTGATATAAATTGTTGATGATATCAATCCCTACCCTGTGCTCCTTGGGATCGATTGGGACATTGACATGAATGGGGTGATCAATTTGAAGAAGTGTACGATGTCATTTGAAATAAAATCACTCTGCTAGTAGTACCTTTGGACCTTGCAGAAGGACCGCGCTATACTAAACCGGTCCATGATTATGAAAGTGATGATGATTTGGACCAAATTTATAAGATAATGACGCAGGATCAACATTGGGTGAATCTGACAGCTAATGGACATATTGCATGGGACTGCGAGAGCTCCTACACATTAGATTTAGATGAGAACTTGGAACACTGGCAGAATCGAAGTGTCTACACTACAATGTAACATGATGACCAAATCATTGCGCTGCGTATTGTCAGAGGTAAGAAGTCTACCTTATTATGATGGTTTAAATGATGTTGATAATTTTTTGGATGCATTTGAAAGGGAAGTGCCAGAGAAGCATTGCTTCCAAGCCTTGGAATTGGCATTGCGCACTATGCCTGCAAGATGGTGGGGTATGCATCAAGAAAATTTCGATGGATGGTGCGACTACAAAATATTGATGAGGGTGCGGTTTGGGCGCCCAAAAGTGTGATTGACAGAAAAATACGATGGGAGGAGTGATCCACATGATCACTTAGGAAAATGGACTAATGTTTATGGAGCAGAACTGCAACCGAAGCGGGTGCATTTGTTCTGTCACACTTTAGATGTGATAAAAATGAATTGGTACTTGGAGACAGAGCTCCGCCACGACATAGATGAATGGGATATTTTGAGGCAGGGATTCCTGATGACATTCAGCTTTGAGGATAGATTCAAGTGCATTGATGAAGCACTGCAGGAGGTCAAAGCAATGATCTTCAGAATCCCACACGATCCCTTGGATTTGATTCAACCAAATTGGACCACCTAGCCATGCCATGCGTTGGAGTGCTACAGTGTGACTGTTGAAGAAGAAGAGGAGGATCCGAGGAACATTACTATCCCAGAGACAGAAGGTCACTGCATAGTTTAGGGGCCGCAGATAGAGAATCTAGATATCACCGCGCCATTGAAAACTCGACAAGTGAACATTGGGACAGAGGTGGAGCCGAAGTTTACGAAGATAGGGGACTACTGGGATTATGCTATGGTGGATAAGGTCGCTGAGTTTCTTTGCGAGTACCAAGATTATTTCCCTACAAAATTTTCAGACTTGAAAGGGATAATAGGTGATTTAGGGGTGATGAGGATAACATTGAAACTAGACACGAATCCTGTGAAACAAAGGCCATATCGCCTCAATCCTAAGTACAAAGAAAGGGTCCGCTTAGAATTGGACAAAATGTTAATAGTGGGAATCATTGAACCAGTGGAGTCCAACTGGGTAAGTCCGATGGTCATTCAAGAAAATAAGCAGAAGGATGAAATAAGGATATGCGCAGATCTCAGGATGCTGAATGATGCTTGTGTACATGATCCTTTTCCAACTCCATTCACCGATGAAGTGTGGGATAATGTAGGAGGACATGAAGGATATTCATTCACGGATGGGTTCTCGGGATACTGTCAGATCAAGATCATGCCGGAAGATAGGAGTAAGATGACCTTCGCGACTGAGTGGGGATGCTTCCAGTATACAGTAATGCCTTTTGGACTAAAGAACGCGCCGTCGATATTTTCACGCGTAGTCATTGCGACGTTCAAGGACTTCATTCAAAAGTTTTTGGAGGTATACTTTCATGATTGGACGGTGTTTGGGCTAGTGAAGCACCATGTAGCTAGTCTATGCTTGATGTTGGATACATGCCGGAGGTATCAGATCATGCTAAATTTGAAGAAATTTTTGTTTTGTGTTCCCTTCAGAATCTTTCTAGGTCATGTAGTGTGTAGACAAGGATTAATGGTGGATCTAGCTAAGATTGCAGTTATAATTAATTTGGAGGCACCTAGAAGTGTTAAATAGCTGTGCGCAACACTAGGTCATACTGGTTGTTACCAAAAGTTCATCAAGATTTATGCTCAGATCATCGCTTCAATGGAAAAACTGTTAAAGAGGACACTATATTCTGTTGGAATAAAGAATGTCAGTGGAGCCTAGATGTTGGCTTGTTGGGGCCTGACCCAAGTTCGGAGTTAATTAGCCAAACAAATTCCTATAATACTGGCCCTTTCGGCAAAAGTCCATGGAGCATGGACTGAGGTCTCACCCGAAGTAGTATGGTGGGGGTGCTGGAACCAGGTTTCTGCACCCTTGAGATGTGTGAGGGGTTGATTTGGTCGAACTAAGAGTCCTTTCATGCAGGTTACTTCGTACACTTCCCTTGCCTTCATGCCCTGATATATCGCCTTCACACAACCCTAACCAGGGCTGTGGGGCTTTCGCGCTGTTGGAGCAGCGATCTGCACTATTTCCCTAAATCACACTCGAGATCTTACTTATCTTCTTATAACAGTTAGTTATATTCACATAAATAGATGCCTTATATTATATTTACTTATTTAGCACATTCATATGAGTTCACGTAGTAAATAAACAGTAAACTTGCAATTCATACCCAATAATACATAAACCGCGAAAATATACATATAAATATGGTAAAACTTCTCTTTTATTAATTCTTCCCACCGTTATAGACTCAACCTGCCCTGCACACTCAGCTGCAGGGTTCTGCGCACTTAGCTGCGGACTACTAGGCCTCTGTGCACTCAGCTGCAAAGCCTTCTCCTACTCTACAACCCGAAGACATGACTTACTCTTCGACTCAATGCTTCACCAATTCCTTAGATCCATCCATTCTTTTCTTAGATTAGATTTCTTCTACACTTAGAGCCTCGCTCTATTTATATAATCCCATGGTCCGCGGACCATGGGTAGATCTTTCAAACTGATATTACATTACAAAAACAAGGGTAGACAACCCTATGACCCTATTACGACTTCACGCTCCGCACCCACAATTTGTGGAGTCTTTACAATGGACTTAGTCAAAACTTGGGCTTTAAGCCCCAAAACATGCCTTGGGGGGGATTCCATGCCCAAAACTAGATGTGTTAAAGGAGAAGATGGTGACTGTGCTATTGGCTGTGTGAGGTCTGACCCAAGTTCAAAGTTAGTTAGCCAAACAAATACCTACACTACTAGCCCTTTCAGCATTAGCCCGGAGAGAGTGGACCGAAGTCTCACCCGAAGTAGTATGGGGGGATGCTCGAACTAAGTTTCCGCACCCTGAGATGGTCGTGATGTCAGTTTATTCCTTCTTTTCCTGCTCTCACACAGGTTGTTAGTTTCTAGGGCTCTGTCAGTCTATCCCTTTATTTCGCCCTTTAGTACCTCCGCAAAGGGGTATGATTGGCCTTTGTTCAGCCCTAACCTGCGGTCCAGGTACTTTCACACTACTAGGGCAGCGTATCATGCAGATTCACAAACTATCATAAGTGTCTTACTTATCTTATTAAACAATCACAGTTAGCACTGTATAAACATATATCCTTGCGTTCAATTAACCAATGTAATTACATACATTTGCGCACCATATCAGCACTATAAGTGAAATTCATACACAATAGGACAAGATGCATTAATAGGAAACAAAGACACAAAATTTGTAGAATACTTCTCTTTATTGATATCTTCAGATGATTATAGACTCTATCTACCCTATGCACACAGCTGTAGGGATTTGCGCACTCAGATGCAGACTTCCACCCTAGAACTCTGTGCACTCACGTGCAGAGCCTCTACCTACACTAAGACCTAAAACTTAGGCTTCTCTCTTTATCGCTCAAGACTTCTTCTACAACTTATTATTTATTACTTAGAGCTTACTTGCCTAGCTCTTTTTATACAATCCCATGGTCCGCAGAACATGGGTAGATCTCTATAGCCAACTTTACACTTTACAAAATAAGGGCAGACAACCCTTTATGACTCATGACACCTTTGTGCTCCACGACCACAAAATGTGGAGACTTTACAATTTTATTACAAAATTTGACCCAAAACATGGGATTTTAGACCCAAAAATATCCTTCGGGGATCCTGTTCCCAACAGGTCCCCAACACAAACATCATGGCTCGCCCTCGAGTCACTCGACAGGCACGGAGATCTTAGCGGGAAGACTCCCCAGCTCGACCTGTATGACTGCAACCTCGGCAGTGCGTTGTGCCGTTGCCTGCTTCTCGTCTTCGATGATTTGTTCAGTCACTGCTCCTGAACTTTTAGCCTGAAGCTTTTAATGAGTTTCTTGCAGAGTCGCAAGCTTTCCTTCAATAAAGGCTTTGACCGTGTAAGCCTCATCCAGCCAGGGGTTTAGTTGCACCTTCAGCACTGCCTCCTTGTGCAGCACTGCATCCACCTGTTCTTTAATCTGCTTGGCCTCCTGCAACTTCAGCAATCTCTGTGTGAGCACAACAGTTCACGCCATGCCTTTAACCTCATCATAGCATTGCTGCAGCTCATATGTTTCTATTTCTAGTCGCTATACATTAGGGTCCTCCTACAAGCTCACTTGGACCTCGAACAACTACTTAAAAAGTTGTGTGTAGTCTGCTATTGCACTGTCAACCACTGCTATTGCCTCTATGATAATGATTGCACGCTTCTCCTTTACTTTTGGAGGGGTTGAAGGCTGGGCCTTCAACTGCAATTGCAGGTTTAATTCCAAATAAAACCTCGCCATTTCTATGCGAGCGTCGTGCACCCCTGTAGCTAGCTTGCAGACACACACCTCAACTAGTTCTTTCTCAAGAATGGCCAACTCTGGGACCGTTCGACATGCCTCCTCCATGACCTAAAGTATATTCTTGTTCTGATCGGTCACCTCGGTTAAGGTGGTGATGGTAGAGTCTCACCGTAGTGCCATCTACTCAATGTTAATGTGTTGCTCACTCATCACTTGTAGAGCATGTTAGCCCTGTTGGCATGTGGCCCAAAATGGATCCAAAACACTCTTGATGTCTTCAAAAGTTAGTAAAATTAGGTCAAAGATCAAAACAATCACAGGAGGAGAGCCCTTGGAATGGCTGAAAAACACTATCAGGAGGCAAAAAGCTAGAGAAAACCATGAAAAAAAAGAGTATTGGAGGCGTGAGCAGTGGAATTCATAGTAGCCATCAGATCTAGTTGATCAACGGTCCAGATCTGATCGGTGGGTCGCAATCGGCAGTAGCAATCGGTGCAGACCATATAAAACTTGTGACAGCGACTGGCGAAGTCAACGTGGACTGTTGATCAAGCATGTAGATCAACGACCCACGTTGCGTCACAGGTTCGCTATCGGAGATTACAAAGAGCACATGCAAATGGCCCGAGGCATGAGCAATATGAAATTGTGATGAATCACATCGGTGGATCACAATCAGGGAAACATTATGGAGCGGGGCCTTTATACATGTGTAGGTATGATCCGATGAACCAGACTTGATGGTTATATAAATAGTATTTCATAGATTTTGAGATCTGCAGAAAAGCCATTTTTAATGCATTTT
This sequence comes from Pinus tabuliformis, assembly GCA_031772625.1. NCBI lineage: Eukaryota > Viridiplantae > Streptophyta > Pinopsida > Pinales > Pinaceae > Pinus > Pinus tabuliformis. Next base: position 835,743,665 of record CM062812.1, read on the forward strand.
CGCAGTTTTAACGTATTTCTAAAATACAAAGGGAAACTTGGGAATAGGCCATTTGTGACTTACGATAGCGATAAGGACGGACCTGATAGGGTTCATGAAGGGAAATACATAAGATTTGAAGTCTGTCATGAGCCATTTTCAATTTATTTCCAATGTTTTGATGTATTTCTAAAAAAACAAAGGGACATGCCATTTGCAACATGCGACAGCGATTGGGGATGGACACGATAGAGGATTAGACCACATTTAAGGACTTTTGAAGTTTGGAATGAATAGATCTTGGCAGGATTTTACAGCGTTGCAACGTTTTTCTGTGTAAAACAGAAAATAATCACGTTTTGGATTCCGAAGGATTTCAAGGGCCTAAGGCACCATTCCGTTACTGAACAGAGGCCGGGAGAGAGGTCGGGATTAGGATTGCTAGGAGAAATATGGTTGGAAAGGGAAGAGAAAGTCACAGTGCAACACCACCAAAACCAACAGAAATGGTCAGGGCGCATCGTCGGCATGAGCGAGCTACCTGACAGCGCAGAAAAATTTACCAGAATTTGGTTAATATGTGGTTAGAGAGAGAGACCTTTGAGCTCATGCGTGCCTAGTCATGGCGTCAAGTCATTAGAAACACATAGAGGATTGATTAAGACACCTCGATCCTTTGAGAGCTTGTGAACATTGTAAAAAAAATCCTATAAATGGATAAAAGTTAGAAGTATGAGGGGTTCAACTTTTAGAGACTGTGGAGACTTTGCTCCTCTAGCGTCTCATCTTCATTCCAGAAATATAAGTTTCTTTTGCTGTTATATGTTCAATTCTCATTTTATCTTCTATTCTAAGCTTGCACTTGAATAGGTTATTCATGTTTCTTCTGTGTCTAATTCCATGTAACTGTCATCTTATCTCTGCGTTGATAAATTAGATTTGGATCCTTCATTTACTTCCTGTAGCTAGCCATTCATATGTGTTTATGTATGCATTTGCCGGTACAGTCAGTATTCTCCATATATCCATTGAATCTATAAACTATTGAGCATTAGTCGTCTAAAGCCTTGTAAAGCTGAGGGTGTTCATGCATGTCTTGAGTGAAAACAAAGTTGAAACAATCATCTGACTTGATCCAAACCATCATCCATTCGAATAGTTCAGAGAACAGTATTGAAGATTTATATGTTACCAGGCATCTCCGAGCTACAACCTAGGAGAGTTTCCTGGAGTGATAACATAATTGGTGCCGTTTTCGGGGAGAGGAGACTAAAGCTCAGCTTCCCTGGGATATGACACTGATCCAGCTTTGATGATAGACAAAGTCTGGGCACTTTTTTGGTTGTAATCATCTATCTGGTGACTCTACTGAAGGACAAACCTCTTGGCAACTCCACTTCATAGTTCTGGCTCAGTTTGTGAGGCATACTCGGAGAAATCCTCAGAAGACACAAGCTGACCTAGTGCCTGACCGTAAAAGAATCATCAAAGAAAGAAAGGCATTGCAGAAAGGAGCATTAGGTTCAGGTAGTTCTAAACAATATTTTATACCTCTTCAAGAAAGTCATGCAATAGAACAAATACATGTTGAGAGTATAGCATCTAATACTAGCAATGAAGAAAAAATCTCAAAGATTCATAAAACTCCTTATTCTTTAGGTTCTCCTTTTGTTGTAAGCCCAAAGGAAGCCTCACCTCCTATCCATCATACTCCTTTAGTCCTATTAGTCACTCCTCAGCCCTCTGTCATTCAAACTTCCAGTACCCTTATAGCCACCATAGCTATGGCAAGTCCATAAGCACCTACCAAAATGGAAAGAATCATAGCTGCTAGGTATGGACCTCTAGTACTACCCACTCCTTTGAATGCCATGTGTTATAGACATTTTTGTGCTTTACAACATTGAGCGTGAAATGTCCATAATCTAAGGGATCCAAAGTCCCTAAACATGTTGTTCCTACCCCTAGAGGAACAAGGCTAACAAACCACAGCAATTCACAGAAGTTCTCCACCAGAAACTGCTCAAAAACAAGTCAATTCAGGATCATTTCAGTGGCTACACTAGCTGTTTGCACTGAATGTCAAAGCCAACACTGGCTACCTGTGTTGAATGTCAAAGGGAACACTGGCTACCTGCGCTGAACAAGAATGGACATGTGGCAGCCTCATTTCTCAAGGTGTCAAAACCCAGGAAGCTTCCAAAATGACACTTGCCTCAGGGAATTCGACTGGTGATGAGTAAGAGGTTCCAAATCTCCAAGTGGAAGCAAGAACCTCCAAGTGGACTCAAGAACTGACAGAGGGAGAGGACACTAGTCAGATCTCAAGCTGACTCATCCTCTCTCCAAACATCTATATATGGATCTCTCCTCCATGAGATCTAGAGGCTGGAATTTTGTTATTGCAAAGAATTGCTGTTGGTTTGATATTGGAATCATTGGGTGCTTAATGCTTTGAAGGGGGTGAAGATAGGAATTCCATTTGCTGGGAAGGAGATGTTGGATTGGAGCCCTCTGGGTTGTATCTCTTCCCGAACCTTGTTATTCATCAATAAAGCTATCTTGGTTTCTCCTATATGCTGATGTATTTTTGATGTATGAATGCATTAGTATGTTTAGTTTATTTCTAATCCTAAACTAGTTATGAATGTGAATATCTGTCTTTGTGTAGTGTTCTTCTCTTGTGGCAAGTAGCTGTTCTCTTGTGATCTTACAGGAACCCGTTGAAGCTGGACAAGCAAGAAGGCAAGTAGATGTTCTCTTGTGATCTTGCATGAACCTGTTGAAGCTGGGCGAATGAGAAGGCAAGTAACTGTGAACTCCCAAAGAGAAGAGAGACCAGATCGAGGGACAAACGGAAGACACCGGTAAGTCTATTGATCTCTCTTCTTTCACATTTCATAAAGGAAGAAACCAGAATAGCTGTCTCTGTTTGTTGCTAAGGCACTGTCACACCTTAGGTGGATAGGATCGTCCTGCATAGGCATTTTTCTCGCCAACGAATTGGCGACTCTGCTGGGGAGATTTGTTTAGTCATTTTATTTGTGTTTCTATCATTGTTTGTTTCATAGACTTGACAGCAACAATCGAACTGCATCTGCTTTTCCCGGATGCAAAGTAGACAGTTGCTGCTTTGATCCAATCACTGGACTTGTCTATGATCTGAACAATGGATTCACAAATGATTTGATGATCCTTTGTGATAGATCTTAGTACCCCCTCAAAGCATCCCTTTGATTACACCTTGCTTTTTGCTTTTATTTGGCCTGAAACAGTGAATTAAATAGCAATCTGTGACCCAGAACCTGTGAGAAACGAGAGTTTCTCCTTCAGCGCAGACCCAGTGAAGGGATTCTGCATTTCAACGCAGGTCCCGTGAAGGCTACCTGCGCTGAATGTCAAAACCCCTGTGTTGAGGTTGCGCTGAACCAGTTTGCCCTTGTGCAGCTGGGGTTCTCTGCTCTGTTTTGCCTTGTTCTGATCTCTGATTTTTGCAGCCTGTAACCAGCATAGGTACCAGTCTGATAACTCCTTTTCTCTGCTTAGATTCCGCCTCCTTTTGTACAAAAAGACTGTGAGTGTTTTTATGTGTTTGTGGCGTCATTTACAGTTTTCCTTTGCATGAGTGAAATAGTCATCCTGTAGCCCTTGATTCAGATCTGTTGATTGTGATCTTAGAAGAGTGTTCATTGGCTGTTTGCAGATTGATTATACATTTACTTTTGCTTATTGGTTTGAGTTTGTCTCTTTTAAGTGTCGAAACAAGTATTCATTTCGAAAATCGTTAAGTGTTGTAATCTCTTCTACCCTCTCTGATTTCAAAAAAGTAAACTTGTTTGTATTTTTCATTTAAAAGCAAATTCAAAGTTGTACAAAAAGCTTTCTGTGTAGGCATCAATACTAAGAAAGCGAAAAACAAACACCTGCATTGTGCATTTGCATCTTGATAGTTTGCATGCCTGATTTAGGAAAAGTGCATTAGAGTGTGCTGATTGCTCTTTGAGAAAAGATGGTGTCTTTCTTTTCCCTTAGTAGCTAGGATTTTCAAAGTTGAAAAGATATAAAGCTTGCTTATCATCTTTAGACTACATTTAGGAATTGTATCATACATCTCGTGGTGAACCTTGAAAGGCAAACTTCTAAAAAGATCAACCTAAAATAAATTGAATGAACTTAACAACGCTTTGCAACATAACGCACAACATAGAGGTCTAGGCTAGAGACGTGTTCCGGCGTCGTTAAGCCTGGTGACTGTCGATCTCGTGGATGGTGGGTGATTCCTCCTGAGGGACGATAGCGCCAGTACGGATTGTGCTCCCACGTACCGTCGCGTATATATTGGGAGACCCCTATAGGCATAAAACCTTTATCCTTAGGAAGCCGTGTCGGCCGCCCTATTGATCGCAATGCACTGAACACAACATTCAGGAAGATCGACCGCCCGTACCCTAAAAAGTATTCTGCGGTTTTGCGAAAAGTTTGGCACACCCTCTGCCTAGAACTCCAGAGCAGTTCCTTTTGGCCTTTTTCAGACTCTATAACGGAAAAAGTCCATCCGAGCATTTGTCACTTCAGGCTCGTTAAAACATCGAAGGAGACTACAGTCATCTTTAGCTTTTTCTCGACTCTTTAAAACTGAAAAAGCAAGTTGTGTCTAAAGCGTCGTTAAAATTTATTTTAAATGGAACAATCACCCTTATTCCTGCGTTGATCTTTAGGTTGAAAAAATGGAGCACACCAACCAAGGAATTCCCCTTGGTGGAAATCCTAGTCCCTTCTCCTCTTGGGGAGATGTTGTTGCGCCCCATATGGCCACATTGTCGCTTCCAGGACTGACAATTGGCCTGCCAGTCTGGCTCTTTTCAACCAATGTCGTTCAGAACACCACCATTCCTGAACAGTCGAGTCAACAGTTAGACCAGACCAGAGTTTCCAACCAACCTTCTACCTCATCTAACTCTTCCTCTCCTCCTTCCTCTTCGCTTGACGGAACTGGTAAAACAAAAAACCAAGTTCCTAAGGAGAAGAAGGAAAAGAAGAAGAAAGAGAAGAAGAAGAAGGAGCCAAAGGCGACTAGGGGCAAACAAGTGTCGTCTGACAAAAATCCACACACAACACTAACCAGGTCTAAATCGCCATGTGTCATATGCAAGGGAGACCATTTCCACAGAGATTGTCCCTGCATCCCTCGGATACTAAGGGACTGGTCTCCCCGTTTGCACAATTCGGTAGCATCAACCTCTGATAGCCATGTTGACTGCTCACCGTCGACTAGTGAAAGTGAAGTCCCAGGATAGAGAAGGAAAGCTAGATTTCCCTGAAAACTGTGTGAAGGCGACCATGCCATCCACCGTTGTCCCTTCTTAGACGAGGCTAAAAGAGTTCTGGAAGATCGCCCGATTTTACGAGCGCAACTTCCTCCTGGATATCAAAAACTCATGCCAAGTCCTTCACTAGTTGAGAACCCGGCTGGCCCGTCCAGGTGGTCAGCCGAAGCACCTATCATTGAAGATGAACCGTCTGGATCCATGCCTGACGAAAGTCAAAAGGTTGAGACGGCAGTTGACCCGGTTTTGCCTTCAGAGGCTCTATCTTCGAATGATACCATCACAGAGGAGAATAAAGACGACACCGTCCAAATTCTCTTCATTAACACAGACTCCGATGAACACGGGGACAATGCACCCATTCCTTTATCGCAGGAAGGAAGTTCGTCAGAGCGATATCCGGCCGGCTATTCAGTCCCACCACCAAGCAACCTGGTTGTGTCCTTCGACTGGAACCAACTAGGCAGACCCCGGTTGCCAGCAAGCATCCCATTCAGAATTATCATTCAAATATTCAGAATGGTAATGGCTGGCACTATCATTGATGAGGGGGCATCTGTGAGTATCCTTTCCTCTATTGCTTGGAAAGCGCTTGGTTCGCCAGCGCTTTTGCCTGAAATGAGAAATCTATCAAGTTTTGATAAAGGAACCAGTCGACCTTTAGGGATCCTCCCCAATGTGCCCATAACATTGAAAGGGAAGACCGTTCAAATGAACGTGATGGTCATTCAAGGACCCTTGGATTATAACCTACTCCTTGGACGAGACTATATATATTGCATAGGAGCTATAGTCTCCTCACTCTTTAGAGTAATGTGTTTTCCGCATGAAGGAAGAATGGTCAAGCTCGTGGACCAACTTTCGTTTCCCGGATCACGCATCGCAAATAGTCATATACCATCCCTAAATGGTCTATTCATGCAAGAAGTGTCTCAACCCACGGTCCGTCCTCCTGATGAGCGCGAGTAATCCGGGAGGATATGACTGGAACCCAGGGGGCATGCGTCCTGGTCTGCTTCGGCAGGAAAACTTTGGGTATAAGGTAGGTTTCCGCGGGAGAATATGACTAGTCTGTACCCCGCCCATGCTGGAAGAGGGTTATTCTAGAATAAGATTCTTTTGTCAAAGTTATGTGAGTTGGCGGGCATCGTCGCTCACCTTTGTCTATTTCAGTAGACATTGCTGAGGAAGTGTTTTGTTTGAAAGATTAACGAGACAATCTTTGGGTAACCTGAAAGAGGTAAACCTCTCTCTTTAAAACATTTGTTTTGAAGGAAAAGAAGTAGAGGTAAACTTGAAATCGTACTTTATACCTGGGGGCATGCAAACCTTTTGGAGTGCAAGCAAAGAGTGGTTATTTATCTGTTTTTTGGGTTAGTCGTTTCCTAACTTGCATAAAGAAAGGATGCGGGGCATAGCTTTGTGAGATGAAGCTCCATAAAAAATAGAATCTCAATGAGACACTCTTATCATATGACTGGGTATTCGAGCAGTTTTAGCACACAGTTCATGCTCGTTAAAAAATAAACGCAAGATCCGAGCAGTTTTAGCACATAGTTCATGCTCGTTAAAAAATAAACATAAGACCGAGCAAATGTTTCCACCCCCGTTTAAGCTCGTTAAAAAATGAACTATCCCGGTAAATAACCACTGTGAATGTAATATCATCAGCCATTAAAGCCTTGGTCGTGTTTGCACCGTCACCTCCACTTTTCCATTGGCCGATCGTTCACCTCCATATGATTGTTTACCCATTTTGAGGAACAGCTGTGAGGAGTGATTTCACCTAGCCATCCTTGTGACACTGCCGTGATTGGAAAATTCCAACCTGTACCTGGAATCAGCTGCTAACCCTGTTTATCACTCGTTCCTCAAAAGACGAGTCTTCTTTAAGCTCTTTTCAGCTGACTCATAAAATATGAAAAGATTCCCAAGTCCTTGGCCTTCCAGCTCGTTAAAGGGACAGGAAGAGCTATAGCTCCTCTAGATTTTAATCTTTTTGGACCTGAGGGATTATTGCACAAAAAGATCGAGCGCTTGTTTTATTCGGCTCGTTAAAACTATCAAAAACTCATCCCTTCTGTATTGTTTTATACTTTTTCGGACTTAAGGGATTAGATGACGAAAAAGGACTTTTGGAGTTAACTTTATGTACCGTTTCAGACTCTCTAAAAATGAAAAGGACCGAGTTATCCTTGTCGTTAGACTCGTTAAAATCATTAAATAGCGACAAACTTGTCTTTAGACGAGAACGAGTTTCACTATCGCTAGGCTCGTTAAAACATAGCGATGGGCTTGCCCGAAGGGCAGGTTATAGAACAAGCATATGTTATCCTCCTCAAGCTTGACAAAAATAAAGAGGTACTGGTCAGCAATGACTGGGGAAAAATTGGGAGAAACTAAAGAAAACTTTGATGGTAGCAAGTCGCTCTTGAACATGAAACTTTTCCTCTGTACCACAATCGGGTTGGGTTGTTTCATTCACCAGTCACATCCATGGTCTCGCCATACCATCCATATTTGGGGTAATGCTACCGATCCATCGTATCAGTGTTGCCATATGTTCAAGAGAAGTTGTTCAGAAAAGTCAACCGTGTCCCATCCACTGCCATACATTATCCTTCATCCTTTCATGACCGCCACCCTGAATCATATGTCACAGATCGTTTTCACCTCCATTAAAATCATTAGCTCCGTTCCGTGTCACTGATGTGGGATTCATTAAGGCCCTCCTTTGACGGATCGCTTCTTGTTGACATCAGCTCATTATCCAAGAAGTTGATCTAGGAACAACCCCTTCAGTACTTTGAAGCTTGCATGCCTCAATGGCAAGTTTCTCACTTCCGGCGACAGGTATACATCAATGACCTTCGACCGAAAGATTTTGCGTGGTGTTCGACGCCAAGTCCTTTATTCACACCACGTGAATTGTACTGCAGTACCTTGAGGGTCATTTTCATTATCGGTGATTCCTCTCGCGCTTGTTAACGGTTTACATCATTGACCAGTAATCAAGCGATGTCTTTCCATGTTCGACTTCGGAACATTTCTCACATGGATCGACTTGTACTTAGAGTGAAGATCGAACGAGTTTGAAGACCCCAGATCTAGTTTCATCCATCCAGACTGCAATATATATTCAGGAAAAATAAAGACATTGACATGTACATCATTGCAGCAGATAATCATCCTACTCAAAGGATGATAATTTCATCAAAATTATCAGTCTACCACCAGACGATTGTCTGTTCTATGTACAGAAAAATGAATTTATGAAGCTGAGCATGGGAATGCCCGCCTCAGCTAGATCATGAAAGCAGTATGAAAAATAATGTATTGTATTGTATCTTATTACAGGTCTCCTCTCAGCATTGGATGAACATCGGATCCCCCTGATAAAGCATTTCACTCGATAAACAGCCTCATACTTTAGGGGGCAACTGTTATAGACATTTTTGTGCCTTACAACATTGAGCATGAAATGTCCATAATTTAAGGGATCCAAAGTCCCTAAACATGTTGTTCCTACCCCTAGAGGAACAAGGCTAACAAACCACAGCAATTCACAGAAGTTCTCCACCAGAAACTGCTCAAAAACAAGTCAATTCAGGATCATTTCAGTGGCTACACTAGCTGTTTGCGCTGAATGTCAAAGCCAACACTGGCTACCTGCGTTGAATGTCAAAGGGAACACTGGCTACCTGCGCTGAACGAGAATGGACATGTGGCAGGCTCATTTCTCAAGGTGTCAAAACCCAGGAAGCTTCCAAAATGACACTTGCCTCAGGGAATTCGACTGGTGATGAGTAAGAGGTTCCAAATCTCCAAGTGGAAGCAAGAACCTCCAAGTGGACTCAAGAACTGACAGAGGGAGAGGACACTATTCAGATCTCAAGCTGACTCATCCTCTCTCCAAACATCTATATATGGATCTCTCCTCCATGAGATCTAGAGGCTGGAATTTTGTTATTGCAAAGAATTGCTGTTGGTTTGAGATTGGAATCATTGGGTGCTTAATGCTTTGAAGGGGGTGAAGATAGGAAGTCCATTTGCTGGGAAGGAGATGCTGGATTGGAGCCCTCTGGGTTGTATCTCTTCCTGAACCTTGTTATTCATCAATAAAGCTATCTTGGTTTCTCCTATATGCTGATGTATTTTTGATGTATGAATGCATTAGTATGTTTAGTTTATTTCTAATCCTAAACTAGTTATGAATGTGAATATCTGTCTTTGTGTAGTGTTCTTCTCTTGTGGCAAGTAGCTGTTCTCTTGTGATCTTACAGGAACTCGTTGAAGCTGGACAAGCAAGAAGGCAAGTAGTTGTTCTCTTGTGATCTTGCATGAACCTGTTGAAGTTGGGCGAATGAGAAGGCAAGTAGCTGTGAACTCCCAAAGAGAAGAGAGACCGGATCGAGGGACAAACGGAAGACACCGGTAAGTCTATTGATCTCTCTTCTTTCACATTTCATAAAGGAAGAAACCAGAATAGCTGTCTCTGTTTGTTGCTAAGGCACTGTCACACCTTAGGTGGATAGGATCGTCCTGCATAGGCATTTTTCCCCACAACACCATGCCTACTAGAGAATATCAGAAGTATAGGCCTAAGTTCATTGGGACTGAAGGTGTTACAGCTGAAGAACATCTTGAATCATTCTATAGCTATCTGATAACCTAGACATTAGTGAAGATGATGTATGGATGAGAGTTTTTGTCCAAAGCCTAGATGGAGAGGCTAGAAAATGGTTTAGAGAAATGACCCCAAGGTCTATAGTAGATATTGAGGCTTTAGACGATGCATTCCTCATTGGGGGATAAGAAGGATCTACTTTACTACCACATCGAGTTTGAGATCTTAAAGAGGGAAAATGGTGAGTTACTGTCTAATTTTAATAAGAGGTTTAACCGCATGTACAACAAGATACCAGCTGAAGTAAAACCCACCAGTACCTCTACTAAACTCACCTATGCCAGTGCCTTTGATTCTGACTTCTATCTACTATTGAGGGAGAGGCAATGTGCTACTTTTGCAGATATGTAGGACGCAGCCTTGGAAGTAGAATCAAACATCATGGCTGCAAAGAAGCTCAAGGGGAATGTCGATAGAAGGAGACAGAGGGGCGAATATTCATCATCTTCAGATCCCAAGATAGATAAAATGACCAAGATGATAGAGTCATTAGCCTCTGAAATTTCCAAATTAAAGGTTGAGCAGCACCCTGGGAAAGGAAGAGTTCCTAATACCTTTGCTCCTAGAAATCCAAATCCATATAGAAGAGCCAATGAGCAGTTGCAGATTCTGCAAAGAGGCCCTGACACATCTTCTTCTCCTTTTAGTTTTGAATCATAAATCCAGAAGCTAAAAATACCTATACCTCTAATTGAACTAGTGAATAATGAGTCCTTCAAGAAATCTATCCTCGAGGCCCTTGAGCCTAAAGCCATCTGAGCCTCCACTAACTATGTAAATATGCAAGATGACAAACCAGCTGTTGTTCTTAGCCCAATGATTGAAAATTATGATGACAACTCCCCATCATTCTATGTCTCTCTGACTATTCATGACAAAATCCTTCATAATTTCGTTCTGGACACTAGAGCCAGCCATAATATAATGCCCAAGGTTGTCATGGATGAATTGGGTCTTGACATTACCAAGCCTTGTCATGACCTGTTTTTTTTTTTACTCTAGAAAGGTGAAATTTTTGGGATTAATCAAATACCTAGCCATCACCTTATCTTAGTTGCCCGAAGAGCATGATGATGGATATTGTGGTAGCAGATGTACCCCCCAAGTTTGGCATGTTGCTTTCCAGAGGTTGGATCAAGAGATTAGGTGGAATATTGCAAAATGATCTGTCCTATGCTACTATCCCAATTTTTGGAGGTGAAAGTAGGAGATTATACAGAGAGGCTCAGTTGGCTTATATCATCAGTGATGAAAGGAATCCCACTAATCATCCCATCTATGTTGTTGACACTGATTTTGGAGCTTGTATTCTTCAGATTGAAGAATCCCAGTTAGCCTCCACGTAGCTTAAGAAACCAGTTTGCCAAATCACAGAGGAAGAAGGCCCACAAATTTGGGACATGTTCTTTGATGGAGCCTACTCTAAGGATGCTACAGGGGGAGGTGTAGTCCTTGTGTCCCCCACACAAGAATGCATTCATTTATCTTTCAAATTAACTTTTCAGGTCACAAATAACATAGCAGAGTACGAAGCCTTGATATTGGGATTAAACACTGCTAAAGAGATGGGCATCAAAGGTCTGAAGGTGTTTGGAGATGCAGACCTTATCATTCAGTAGGTGAACAAAACTTTCCAAGAAAAGCATCTAAGACAGAAAGCGTACAAAGATGAGGTATGGAAGCTCAAGGGCTCTTTCAATAGTTTCAACATTTCTTACATCCCTAGAATGAAGAACCAACGTGCTGATTCCCTTGTTGTGTTTGCTAGCACGTTTATTCCTCCTTTGCCTCCTAAATTGGCTTATGAAGTTCAGGTGAAATATAGACCATCTCTACCTGACAATGTCAAATATTGGAAAGTTTTTGAAGATGATGATGAAATTAATAGGCTTTTACAAGTCTTTGATGAATTTTCTGAAATGCACATTGACCAAGAAAAAGAGGCCATTGAAGAATACAACCAGTCCAAGCTAAAGGACAAGATTGGTCAGGATATCATTGTTCAACTACCTAGTAACCATATACCCAAAGGATTGGTGCCCCTAGAGAAGTTGTTTGATCATAATGATGTACCTTATAAACCTACCAAAAAAGAAAATGACATGGCAAGGAGAATGAGTAACTTGGTTGAATTACAACAGATTAGAGAACAACTGGTTGAGAAGTCAAGAATTCATCAGAAGAAGATCAAGGAAACCTTTGATAGAAAAGCAAAGGTGGACAACATCCAAGTTGGTGACTGGGTTCTCAAATGGGATGCATTGAAGTAAAAGAAAGGTAATCATGGTAAGTTTGACTCCTTATGGACAGGTCCGTTTGTCATCGCTAAAAATCAATAGAACAATAGCTTTATTCTGCACAGTCTGGAAGGAGAAGAGGTTTTTAGTGGCCCAGTCAATGGGTGGTTCTTGAAACTTTATTTCATTTAAGGCTTTAAAGCCTTGATATTGTAAATATGTTTTTCAGTTTTCATTTTCTATTCAAAATAAACTCCATGCCCAATGGAACACTACGAGATAGATTTAATTTTTGGTTTTACAGGAAAGACATTGGTCTGTGGTTCTTGAAACCTCACAGGGAGGCTTTCATCCCTAGAAGTAGCCAGTGTTAGCCCTATTGGCATGTGGCCCAAAATGGATCCAAAACACTCTCAAAGTCTTCAAAAGTTAGTAAAATCAGGCCAAAGATCAAAACAATTACAGGAGGAGAGCCCTTGGAATGGCTGAAAAACACTATCGGGAGGCAAAAACCAGAGAAAACCATGAAAAAACAGAGTATTGGAGGCGTGAGTAGTGGAATACACAATAGCCATCAGATATGGCTGATCAATGGTCTAGATCTAATTGATGGGTTGCAATCAGCGGTGGCAATCGGTGCAGACCATATAACACTTGTGACGATGACCGACGAAGTCAACATGGATCGTTGATCAAGCGCGCAGATCAACGAGAAACATTGCATCACAGGTTCGCTATCGGAGATTACAAAGAGTGCATGCAAATGGCCCGGGGCATGAGCGATATGCGATTGTGATCAAATGCATTGGCAGATCGCAATCAAGGAAACATTATGGAGCAGGGCCTTTATACATGCATAAGTGCGATTCGATGAATCGGACCTGACAGTTATATAAATAGTATTTCATAGATTTTGAGATCCGCAGAAAAGCCATTTTTAATGCATTTTCGCAGTTTTAAAGTATTTCTAAAATACAAAGGGAAGTCTGGGAACATTCCATTTGTAACTTGCGATAGCAATAAGGACTAACCTGATAGGGTTCATGAAGGGAAATATATAAGATTTGAAGTCTGTCATGAGCCATTTTCAATGTGTTTCCAATGTTTTGATGTATTTCTAAAAAACCCAAAGGGACAGGCCATTTGCGACATGCGACAACTATTGGGGATGGACCCGATAGAGGAATAGACCACATTTAAGGACTTTTGAAGTCTGGAATGAACAGAGCTTGGTGGTGCAGTGTTTCTCTGTGTAAAATAGAAAACGACCGCATTCTGGATTCTGAAGGATTTCAAGGGCCCAAGGCACCATTCCATTACTGAACAGAGGCCAGGAGACAGAGGCCGAGAGACAGATTTCCAGGAGACAAATGGCCGGAAAGGGAAGAAAAAACCACAACACAACACTGCCAAAACCAACAGAAACGGTCATGGAGCATCGCCGGCACGAGCAAGCTACCTGACAACGTGACATGATTGACTAGAATTTGGTTAATATGTGGTTAGAGAAAGAGACCTCTGAGCTCATTCTTGCCTAGTCATGGCATCAAGTCATTAGAAAGACAAAGAGGATTGTTTAAGACACCTCGAGCCTTTGAGAGCTCGGGAACGTTGTAAAAAAAAGCCTATAAATGGCTGAAAGTTAGAAGTATGAGGGGTTCAAATTTTGGAGACTGTGGAGACTCTGCTCCTCTAGCATCTCATCTTCATTCCAACAATATAAGCTTCTTTTGTTGTTACATGTTCAATTCTCATTTTCTCTTCCATTCTAAGCTTGCACTTGAATATGTTATTTATGTTTCTTCTGTGTCTAATGCCAGAAAACTGTCGTCTTATTTTTGCGTTGATAAATTATATTTGCAAGCTTCATTTACTTCCTATAGCTAGCCATTCATATGTGTTTATGTATGCATCTGTCGGTACAGTTGATGAGCCCCAAAAATGGATAATTATATGGGCTCATTCAACCTCCCAATTCGACTTAATCCACCATTCTCATTAGTTTATTGCATGTTTTTTATTATATTTATGCTAATAGAGTGAATTGGGTTAGTCATTATGCCAACAAGTCTAATGTGTGCTTTGTGTAGTCTTTTTGGTCAATTTGGAGACAAAATCAAAGGTCTTAATGAGCACTTGGCAGCCAAATTCGTGGGAGACAAGGGAGAGGATTTTTAGGAAGGTGTCCCCTTCATTTATGGGCCCTTACCTCGAATTCTCCACCATCAGCTCAGAGTTCAAGGGCCACCAAATCGATTATCACAAGGACAGCCAAGCAAGTCAAATAGGACTACGGTTAACTACAAATTTTGGGCAGCCGAGTCCCTAAAGTTTAGGAGGATTGTTGGGGTCCTCAACTTGTATAAATAAGAAGGCTTAGGGCCTCATTTTGGTTAGCCAGTAGTTAGTCACTTTATAGTCATTTTGTATTTTTTTGTAGTCAATTTGTAGTTCGATTTTTAGGCAGTAGATTAGCTTTTCTTTCAACATATTTTCAAGTTCTCCCTGTGGACAGTTTTTGGAATGTAACATTTCTTTTGATCAATAAAGATGAATCCAACTTTGCACCAGCTCTAAATCTCTCTTAGGAGGCTGTAGCTCTTGGGGTTGGGCCCATCTCAAGCGCCCAGTACCTCCTTTGTTTACTTTCATGTGTCTTTGCTGCATTCTTAGAATAAAATCTATTATTTAGATTTAAACCTTGTTTTATTATTTAGGTTGTTTTTGATGAGTAAAATAGATTTTCATGCTCAGATTTAGTTGATAGGTTGCTAACAGAAAAAGCTTCAAGAAAAGGGCCAACAAACATCTGTGGTTTCACCTCTCCCTCAGTGGGATCAGGAGCTGTGACTAGGATGACTTTGTTGCCCACAAAAACACTGATTTTGCTTTGCCATGCAATCACTAGTGTTTGATCTTCATGTGTAGAAGTTGGTTACAAGTTCAGACTTTCATTTGCTTAGTTGCATGAGTTAAAATACATGGTTTCATTGCAGGTCACACTTCTGTTCATTCTCTTTACTGACAGCTAGCAAATTAGGTCAACGTAACTAGGTCTTTGAATTTACAAGTCTTTGTTGGTTCAGATTGGAAAAACGACTTGCAGAGCACCTGTACCACTCCTTCATTTGCTTATTCTCCATCAGCACCATCCACTCCACCCTCTACTTAGAATCCTTACCTCAGGTTTGCCACATTTTCTCACATAACCCTAGTTTTTGTACATCATTGTTTAAGCCTTCTTTGAGCCAACTTAGCTATCTACACCTTCTCACCACTCCATCCACCAGTCCATGGGCCACTTCAGACCCCGATCCTACCTCCATATCCATTCATGCATCTTACATCACTCACCCATCCTCCAAAATCCAATTTTTAAACATCCTGTAGAAATTTTTGAACATCCTGTAGAAATTCCTAAAACATCCTGTAGAACCCCTGCAGACTTCCTGTAGAAGCTCACAAATGAGGTTTCTTGATAGCCAAACTTTGTGAAACTCTTTGGAAGGGTGTTAGGGAATACTTAGACCCTCTTTGAACCTTCCCGACCTCTTCCAAGCATTTCTCCTCCTTGATCCACCCCTGCACAGTCAAAGAACAGTGAAAGCATATGTATGATGAAACTGTTGACTTAATCAAAAATACAAAAAGATGTTTTCTTAAAATAGAGGTAGTCTAGACACATGTATTTTACCTTCATAGAAGAAATGGCATCTCTTTAAGTGGCTTGCATCCTCTTTTTCGCATCAATAGGACTAGATGGTAAAATTAGGGTTTGCTAGGGTTTACGTTTCCTTTCAGCTTTCCAGTTTCTTTCTGCAAGTAGATTAGCCTTCTTTGAGTTATCTTTCGTCCATCAGCTAAAAATCTTCTTCTAAGAGCTCATAGAAGTTGGCTTAAGCTCCTAGCGGACTTGTGCCAACTGACCAAGTGACAACTACGGCAAGAGCTAGTACTTGTGCATATAGCATCGTCGCTTCCAAGTTTGTTACGAAATACCGGGTTGATAAAATTAAAGAAGGGAGTTCTAGGAGTTGCAGCATTATTGCCGTAATACTAGGGCTCACCACTTTTTTTGGCGCTGTTGCCGGGGAAGCGTCAGAGTATTGGTGATTGCCGCTTTTCTTCTATTTTCCACTACAATCTTCTGCTAAGTAGTTTATTTCATTTCCATTATGCAATTTCATTTATGCAAAAGTAGATTAGCATTTCCCGCTTTCATAGATTAGCATTTCAATTCCGCAATTTCATTTCTGCAAGCGTAGATTAGCATTTCAATTCCGCAACCGTGGACTAGCATTTCATTCCTGTAATTTCATTTGAGCAAGATAGATTAGTCCTTTCCTGCTTTCATTTCAATTCCGCAATTTCATTTTCGCAAGATAGTTAGTTGCAGTTCAATCTATTTCAGTTTTGCAGGTAGAAGTGGAAAAAAGCAAAAATCAACCAAAAAGATTTCATTTCATGCCTTGTAGGAGTAGAGATAAGTTAGAAAAATGATTGCACAATGCCCCCACTGCTTCACACAGCCAACCTTCTCTCTTCTTCGATGGCTGTGAGTAAATAAACCTTAGGTGGACAGCAAGACATATTTGAAGAACCTTAAGGGAAGAAGAATAAGAAAACATTCCTCTGGAGCAAATGGCTACAAGCAGAAATGTTGGGAGCAATACCTTATCCAAAAATGAATTTGCAATTTAGATGGAAGATTTCAAGAGCGAGGTAAGGCAGTTTCTTGCCATGCAACTGGATACCTTGCGGATCCAAAAGAAGCAAGAAGAAGCCAAGAGGGCTTTGGCCATTTTTTGTCCTAGGTGCACTAGAAAACATCCTAGGAACGAATGTCCATTGTACTCCATAGAAGTGTGTTTTGTTTGTGAAGAATACCATCCTACAGATCAGTGCCCTTCCTTACCCAGAATCAAAGCTGCATATCAGAGAGCCAAAGGAGCCACTGAATCACTCTACTATATGAACCAAAGGAGGCCACATGAACCTAGATCTTATCAGTAGGAACTACGAGGGACATCCGAGACCTATTATGACCCCTATCAAGCCACTTTCATGCCTTATTGGGGTCCCCCTGCTCATCCTTCCTGGTTCAAACCTCCTCCTTGTTCCTTCATAGATCCATATTATGCTCAACCAACTGCTCATTCATTTCACTCTTATGCTTAGCCATAGCCTCAATGGAATGCACCTCATCAGGGGTGGAGGCCCTAATACAACACTCCTCCCGCTTCTTTTCCTCCACCACCTGCTCGTCCACAACCATCGCCTCCTGCTCCACCAAGGCAACCCCAAATGCCTGCCCAACCATAACTCCATCCACATCCATCTCAAATCTACGCCCCCACTCAGCTACCCATACCACCATTTCCAAACCTGTCCATGGAGTAGCTCAACACAATTGTAATGCTGGGACACAACATGTCCAAATGACTCCTCTTGAGCTCAATGATCTTCACCATAGCTCAGGAAGAGTGTTGCAAAGCAGAGATTATGTTAACAACATTGAAGGACCAAAGGCAAAAGAAGATTCAAAAGAAGAGATCAAAGAACCCTAGGCTGCACTTGATGAAGAGAAGACATCAGAAGCAGAGATCAAGAAAGCTCCCTCATGGTTACCATCAAATCTTCCATGTATTCAAGAGAAAGATCATCAAACAGAGGGAGATGAGAAAGTCATGATAGAAGGTGACATGAAACATGATCCAGATCAACAAAAGGACCAAGGATATCAGAGCTATATTGAGATATGGTTTCAGAAGGTCACTAAGTTGCAGCGGTACTATCTTCCTCAGCTATGTTTGATCCCTTCAAAGTCAGATCATTTGGTCTTTGAAATCCGGATACCTGTCAAAGCATGCATTTCGAGCCTTCACATCATCTTGTCTCTAATCTCGATGTGCACATGGCTCCATTGGAAGTATTCTTATACTTGAAAATGATTTTGTTTTTCAAGTAGGGTAGGGTAGGAAAAAAGAAAAAAAAAGAGAAAAAATGAAAATAAGAAGAAAATAAAAATCTAAGGTGAAAACCTCCTCGGAGGCGCCTTAGATTGGCTCATTGATTGAAAACCTCCATGAGGCAGTCAATGGGTTGGAAAGAAGAGAAAATAAAAAGGGAATAAGATCCTTGGGTGAAAACCTTCCTTGGAGGCGCCCAGGGCAGGCAATTAGGGTGAAAACCTCCATGAGGCGCCCTAGTTGTTTTTCAAAAAAAAGAGAGAAAGAAAAATAAAAATAAACCTAATTTCTATTGGATAATTGCAGGTTGTAAGAAGGACATTGCAGGTCAGGAGGATCACTCAAAGCAAAGACGAAGTAATTTTTGTGCCTTCTACAAGAAGTTCTGTATTTCTACAAGAAACATCCTGTAGAACCTTTGGACGAACCAAATTCAATTTTAAAAGGGAACCTGATGGTGGGAATCTGTTGGTTAGGCCTGCAAGCACCTCTGTGTCCATCCCTCGCCTTTATCCATCATTTTTTCCACCTCATTTTGCTTCTTTTATGAAAACTGTGTTTTCTACAGGAACTTCCTGTAGAAATTACAAGAAGTTAAAAATGGATTGCAAAAAAAATAGTTTGGCAAACATGGTAGCTTCCTCAAGGGTTTAGAAGTCCTCCTGCACTTTTCAAACTCCTCCTCCATCATCTCCATGCCTGCATCACAGCCCAAGCTCATTCTTTTTCACCATGCAAAAACTTGCAGAATGCTTTGAAGAAAAAATACATAGAACAAAATTTGTTTTTGCCCTAAATTGAAAACCATGCATCCATTTGAAAAACCGTTTTACGAGGAATTGTATAGGGATGATGGCAACATGCCCGAGCAATTTCAGCCCACTCCGGTGCACGGTTTCCAAGAAATCCGCCTCCATCACTGTCAACCATTTTTGCATTTTATCCATATCCGTGCATCCATTTCGAAACTTGTTTCATGGGAGATGCATATGGGTGATAGTAACCTACCCAAGCAGTTTCAGCCAATTCCGATGCACGGTTTCCGAGAAATTGATCTCTGAAATCTTCAGCCATTTTCCGTTTTTCTCAAAATATGTGCATCCATTGATCACAATTTTGCTATGGGAGATGCATAATGATGATAGGAACATGCTCAGCAAGTTTCAGATCAATCCGATCTATCGTTCGGGAGCAATGGCGAAAACAAGTTTTGGTCCTAAGAAAATTCAGCAGCAGCAGCTTGAGGGTGCAGATCTGAACGTGGAAATGAACTCCTGCAGCTTAGATCCAGCTAGAGGATACCTGCACAAGAAAAATAACCACACATCAGACAACAAAGAGCTTATAGCACAAAGGATCCATCATGCAACCACCGAAACAGATGCATGTAACAGCAAAAAGCACCTCACAGCAACGATTTGACTTCAGGTACGTGACTAAAACTCATTCCTCTAATTGCATGAATGTAATTCAGAAACAGCATGAGCAATGAGATGGTTGGGATTACAAAAATCGGTGGCCGGCTAACTAGCCACCCTCATCCAGTTCAACAGTGCTCGGTGGGTGAATAAGACACGTGCGCTCAGCCATCTCAGGAGGAAATCAGAAAACAGGTAGTGATGACCAGTTAAACTTCAGCGTGATTGATGGAGTGATCACAGGTAGGAAATATGATAATTTGTGGCAGCACTTCCGTCTGCATGGCCAGCACATGTTTTTGCCACCTCACCACAAATCACGCAGAAATTAATGAACGCTTAGCTGAAACTCACAGACTGTTGTTAACTTGCACTTGCAACATTTTCAACTGAAGTATGCATCCTCTGCTTCCACAAAATGATTAACCCATCATCCTCCATTGAGCTTTGTGGCCTGGTTCACAATTCTCCAGCGTATCGGGCTCACTCAGAGGCGCAGGGGCACTCTACAGGCGTTTCTACAGGAAGACGTCCTACAGGAAAGTATAGCAAAGCCGTCCAGAGCAGAAAAGCCCGAGTTTTTCTTCATCAAATTTGGAGCCTGAAGAGAGATATGTAGCACAAGGGAAGAAGATTTTGCAGCCTCATCATTTATTAGATGGACTAACAGAGGTACTGGGAGAGAATGATGAACTTCAAACGCTCAAATATGGGCTATTTGGAGATGTGTTAAGGTCCACACAGGAGGCCATCATTCTTCCACCTTGGATTGTTCTTGCAGTACGACCAAGGCCTGGTGTGTGGGATTATGTTCGTGTCAATGTTGATGAACTTGCTGTTGAACAGCTTTCTGTGGCTGAATATTTGGAATTCAAGGAGCACCTTATGGATGAAAGTGTCAAGGATAAATATGCATTGGAGCTAGACCTTAAGCCCTTCAATGAATCTTTTCCTCGCCCAACACGGCCATCTTCCATTGGTAGTGGAGTTCAATTTCTCAATTGGCATTTGTCCTCAAGATTATTCCATGATAGAGAAAGCATTCAGCCCTTACTGGGTTTCCTTCGAGCACACAGCTGCAAAGGCTAGAAGTTGATGTTGAATGAAAGAATACAAAGTTTGCCCAAGCTACGTTCAGTCTTGGTAAAGGCAGAGGAACATCTTAAAAATTTCCCCAAGAATACACCATATACAGAGTTTGAATACAAATTACAAGAAATGGGATTGGAAAAAGGATGGGGAGACAATGCAGAACATGTCTTGGATATGATTCATTTGCTCTTGGAGACTCTGCAGGCCCTTGATCCATCAACTTTAGAAACATTTCTAGGAAGGATTCCTATGGTCTTTAATGTTGTGATTCTTTCACCTCAGGGTTATTTTGGCTAAGAAAATGTAATAGGAATGCCAGATACTGGTGGACAGGTTGTGTATATACTTGATCAAGTTCGTGCATTGGAGAATGAAATGTTGCTGAGAATAAAACGTCAAGGATTGGACATCAAACCTGAATTATTGTGGTGACTCGGCTGATTCGTGAGGCCTATGGTACAACATGCAATCAACGAATTGAAAGAATTGGTGGAACACAACATTCAAGGATACTCTGGGTACCCTTTAGAACAGAAAAAGGAGTTCTGCAAAAATGGGGTTCTCGATTTGATGTGTGGCCTTACTTGGAAAGATTTTCAGAGGATGTATTAAATGAAGTAACGGCAGAGCTAAAAGGTCAACCTGATCTGATCATTGGCAATTACAATTATGGAAAGTTAGTTGCATCTCTGATTTCACATATAAAAAGAAGGAAGAAATAGAGAGAAAAAAAACAAGTTTAATCCATGGAAATTGTTGCAGGTTGTAGGAACACAATGAGGAAAGGGGGCCTCCCAACACAAGAAGAAGGGTCCCTACCAAGTTCCTAGGCATCCTCACATCCATCCCCTCCATGAAAACTCATTTTTTTAAGGTTCGGACACATTCTAGTCATGGTTCAACCTTCTACAGGAAGCTACAGGACTTTCTACATGAAGTTCTATATTGCTACCAGAAACATCCTGTAGAGCCTTTAGGCAGGCCAGAATCGATTATGGAGAGGGATTTGAAGCTTGAAGTCTATTGAGGGGGCATGAAACCACTCTTTTCTTCCATCCTCCACTGGTTTCATCTCCTTTCACCACCATTTCCACCATCTGATTGAATATACTTGCACAATCATACCAAAGCTGAAACTTCTCTAGGAAAAGGAGCACAGGCAGTGGGAAGAAGCAAAGAGAAAAGCATGGTTTCATGACTGAGAAGAGGACATCACTTCAGAAGCTTGGCATGACAGGGAGGCCACCAAGGTCATCAAAGATGAGGAGATAGATTGGTTGCTCAGAGGATGAGCAACACTTTCAGTAGGGGGGTGATGATGAGCCCCAAAAATGAATAATTATATGGGCTCATTCAACCTCCTAATTCAACTTAATCCACAATTCTCATTAGTTTATTGCATGTTTTTTATTATATTTATGCTAATAGAGTGAATTGGGTTAGTCATTATGCCAACAAGTCTAATGTGTGCTTTGTGTAGTCTTTTTGGTCAATTTGGAGACAAAATCAAAGGTCTTAATGAGCACTTGGCAGCCAAATTCGTAGGAGAACAAGGGAGAGGATTTTTAGGAAGGTGTCCCCTTCATTTATGGGCCCCTACCTTGAATTCTCCACCATCAGCTCGGAGTTCAAGGGCCACCAAATTGATTATCACAAGGGCAGCCAAGCAAGTCAAGTAGGACTGCTGTTAACTACAAGTTTTGGGCAGTCGAGTCCCTAAAGTTTAGGAGGACTGTTGGGGTCCTCAATTTGTATAAATAAGAAGGCTTAGGGCCTCATTTTGGTTAGCCAGTAGTTAGTCACTTTATAGCCATTTTGTATTTTTTTGTAGTAATTTTGTAGTTCGATTTTTAGGCAGTAGATTAGCTTTTCTTTCAGCACATTTTCAAGTTCTCATTGTGGACAATTTTTGGAATGTAACATTTCTTTTGATCAATAAAGATGAATACAGCTTTGCACCAGCTCTAAATCTCTCTTAGGAGGCTATAGCTCTTGGGGTTGGGCCCATCTCAAGAACCCAGTACCTCCTTTGTTTACTTTCATGTGTCTTTGCTGCATTCTTAGAATAAAATCTGTTATTTAGATTTAAACCTTGTTTTATTATTTAGGTTGTTTTTGATGAGTAAAATAGATTTTCATGCTCAGATTTAGTTGATAGGTTGCTAACAGAAAAAGCTTCAAGAAAAGGGCCAACAAACATCTGTGGTTTCACCTCTCCCTCAGTGGGATCAGGAGCTGTGACTAGGATGACTTTGCTGCCCACAAAAACACTGATTTTGCTTTGCCATGCAATCACTAGTGTTTGATCTTCATGTGTAAAAGTTGGTTACAAGTTCATACTTTTGTTTGCTTAGTTGCATGAGTTAAAATACATGGTTTCATTGCAGGTCACACTTCTGTTCATTTTCTTTACTGACAGCTAGCAAATTAGGTCAACGTAACTAGGTCTTTGAATTTACAAGTCTTTGTTGGTTCAGATTGGAAAAACGACTTACAGAACACCTGTACCACTCCTTCATCTGCTTATTCTCCATCAGCACCATCCACTCCACCCTCTACTTAGAATCCTTACCTCACGTTTGCCACATTTGCTCACATAACTCTAGTTTTTGTACATCATTGTTTAAGCCTTCTTTGAGCCAACTTAGCTATCTACACCTTCTCACCACTCCATCCACCAGTCCATGGGCCACTTCAGACCACTATCCTACCTCCATATCCATTCATGCCTCTTCCCTCACTCACCCATCCTCCAAAATCCAATTTTTAAACATCCTGTAGAAATTTCTGAACATCCTATAGAAATTCCTAAAACATCCTGTAGAACCCCTGCAGACTTCCTGTAGAAGCTCACAAATGCGGTTTCTTGATAGCCAAACTTTGTGAAACTCTTTGGAAGGGTGTTAGGGACTCCTTAGACCCTCTCTGAACCTTCCCGACCTCTTCCAAGCATTTCTCCTCCTTGATCCACCCCTGCACAGTCAAAGAACAGTGAAAGCATATGCATGATGAAACTGACGACTTAATCAAAAATACAAAAAGATGTTTTCTTCAGATAGAGGTAGTCTAGACACATGTATTTTACCTTCATAGAAGTAATGGCATCTCTTTCAGTGGCTTGCATCCTCTTTTTCGCATCAATAGGACTAGATGGTAAAATTAGGGTTTGCTAGGGTTTACGTTTCCTTTCAGCTTTCCAGTTTCTTTCTGCAAGTAGATTAGCCTTCTTTGAGTTAGCTTTCGTCCATCAGTTAAAAATCTTCTTCTAAGAGCTCATAGAAGTTGGCTTAAGCTCCTAGAGGACTTGTGCCAGCTGACCAAGTGACAGCTGCGGCAAGAGCTAGTACTTGTGCATACAACACCGTCGCTTCCAAGTTTGTTACGAACTACCGGGTTGATAAAATTAAAGAAGGGAGTTCCAGGAGTTGCAGCATTATTGCCGCAATAATAGGGCTCACCAACAGTCAGTATTCTCCATCTATCCATTAAATCTATAAACTATTGAGCATTAGTGGTCTAAAGCCTTGTAAACCTGAAGGTGTTCATGCATGTCTTGAGTGAAAACAAAGTTGAAACAGTCATATGACTTGATCCAAACCATCATCTATTCCAATAGTTTAGAGAACAATATTGAATATTTATATGTTACCAGGCATCTCCAAGCTACAACCTTGGATAGTTTCCTAGAGTGATAATATGGTGGGTGCTCATGGGCCCTCAACTCTGCTATTACTCCATCTTGCAATAGGTGGAGTGCCTTGCTAGGGAGTGCTATTAGATTCAACCCTACTCCCTTGAGGGTGCTGATAGTGGGTCTGTGAGCTTCATTCTCCATGGTTAGTGCTCCATTAGGCAATACTATCGTGCTAGAGACCTTTACGCGCAACATATCGACAGTTTTTGAAGTGCCAATAGTGAGGCTGGTGGACACCGTGCCAACCTGTGATGCGCGAGTCTGTAGCTCCTATAGACCTGTCTAAATAGTCCCCAATACTAGTTTCTTCTACTGCTCACACTGTTGTAGGGCCTCCGCGGTGACATCTTGCACCATGTCTCCAATGTCATACAAGTCACCCTCTGTGAGCATGATTTCTTCTTGGACCCTCCTTTCTCCTGCTCCCTTGGATTCTTGATGCGAGCGGACATCGCCTGTGGGTCTGCGCCATGCTACTCTGTCTACTCATCCGTCTCTTCTTTTGTCTCGGGTGAAGGTGACCTCATGCCTCTGTCAAAGTCCCGTTCTGTTTCACCCAGTTTCTTCTCTGTCTACTGAGAGACATTGCACTCTACTTGGGCCTTGTCAGCAACCTCCTTCTTTCTCTTTTCGGCTAGCTACATCATCTATATCTTAGCCTCCTCCTTCTTTCGTTGTGTGGTAGACTTGCTTCCTCCTACCGCCAAGTCTGTTGTAGTGTGCCATTCTATCAGCCATAGATCAAGTACTGCATCAATGGCGTCATCCGTTGGCAGGTAAGGCAAGTCATACCATGTCTGCGTAGGGTCCTTCCATACCCTGATGGACACATGGTGAAAATATGCTTTAAACTCTACGTAGCCTTGTAGATTGGAAAACATCGTAGGTGACAACCACAGTTTATGATTGATGGCTATGCGGATTTTCATCTCCATCAAGATACAAAAGATCTTGCTATCCTTGATGCACTACACATCCTTGATCGCCCACAACGAAGCATACTTCGCTACTTCTGGTAGGTCTGGCGCGACTGAAGGGAATTGACTGTCCTCTGGCAGTTCCCATGCTACTAGCACAATCGACAACAAGAGCCACACGTAGTAGAATGTCTTGCTGAGCTCTCATGCTTTGTGGAAGCTCACAAGGAACTCACTGCAGAGATAGTCTGCCCGATTGAACTAAACTCCTTTAGTGCACTAGGCTGCTAGTGAGACGACAGGTGCTGACACCTCATCAACGCGACACTTACTCATCACCTTCCATGCTAAAATCTGCGTAGCCACCTTTACAATAGGGTCATTGATGATGGATATAGAACATTCGTGCGACTTCTTCACTAGCTTAAAATTTTCTTTCATGGCCTCCACGAGGGCCTACTCACCACCTTTTCTGCCAAATATCATGGCCAGATTTTCTCCTGTGTAGGGAAACCGCGTGATCCTATGGATCAACCTATCAGTGATGGGTATTAGCTCCTCTATTCATAGACACCCATCATGCACCAAGAATAGCGACGGTTTGATGACAAAGACTGTAATCACGGTGCGGTTGTAGTGCAGCACCCATAGCATATTGAGCAGACCTGCCTTGTCTACTTCTCTGGGCCACCTCCGCAACTTCAATGCGGTCATTCTGATGGTTGTATCGATAATGAGGTGCATCAGTTGCTTGGTCGCCAAGTGTGGGAACTTCTCATGGTTAGCCAAGTCCCAGTCTTCAAGTTTTAACAGAGGAACCTACACCAAGCGTGGTCCTTCAAAAACAATCTCATTCGGTAACAGAGGGGTTTGCAAGGGGACCTTGCTCTCATCGATAAATTTCAGTACCTTTGTGTTGCCCTTGTGTGGAGGGATGTACTAATGTAACCGAGTGATAGGGTCAGCACCCTAGGCTTCAACTTCCTCCACATCTATTCCCACATCTTCATCATCCATTTGGATGTCTTCGATTTCTTCCTCCTTCGGCTCCAGATTGATGGCGTTTCCCTTCTCCTGTGCGGTGGGCCTATCCTTCGGTGGGTTTCTTCTTGGCAATGCGCACACTGGTATTGCAGGTTGCTTGCCCTTATTATCCTTCACGCTCTCCTGGGTTCGGGTGGGCTTTGGTCTCGACATCCTTGTTGATATAGGGACTTCCACTAATACTTTGGCAACCTCTGGAGCAGCTTCTTCGGCCTCCATCACAATTTCCGGCATTGACTCCTTTGCTACTTCTTCGATATCTATAGCTTCTGCGGGTGCCAACATAATGCTTTCCAACAGTGCTTGTGACGTCTCTGGTAAGTTCACAAATGTTGGAGTCGCTATCAAAGATTCGAAGAATTCTCGGTTCATGTGCACCTGAGAGATCAATACACAATGCTCAAAATGCCAAGTGTTTTTTCCTGGACAACCACTTGTAATTTATATGGAATTTTGAATTCAAATCCAACCATTTCCCCCAAATTCGGTTCATTAATGCCAGATTGGTGGCATATTTTCAAGGATCTGACCCATAAATTTCGTCTTAAATTCCGACCACCCGCTCCATTTGGCTGCATTTCTACCATCAAATCATGAACAATGACTTTAATGGTCACTTTGTGGCCAACTTGTGCTATTTATTCATGGGTAGCGCAACTCCCTTCACATTGCCACAAAACCTGTGACACTTCCTCGATTCACACAATCCTCTAATCGTGTAGCTCCCCAACATGGGTAGTGTGGTTTATAGTCTCATGCCTCCTTTCAGCTGCCTGGAGTGCTAAGACTGTGCTACCTTCATGTGGTCACATGGTCGGACCACCGATGTATAGCTTCAATCGACTGCCATTCATGTTTCCTAGGAAGGGATCTCCATTCAATTTGACCAATTGAACCACTCCTCCGTCGGTAATCTCCTTAATGACATAGGGCCCTAACAAGTGCATTCTGAAATTTCCCTGGAAATTTATCAAACTTGCTGTCATATAACAAAACCAGGTCATTTACCTTAAAGGTGTGCAACTTAATGTGCCAATCATGCCATGCTTTTTCGCGCTGCTTTTGGACCTATTGGTGAAATCTAGCTAGAAATCTTTCTTCCTCAGGCTCAACCAGCTGCGTGAGCCTCTCTTCTAGGGCTCCACAATCTATCATACCTATGAGTGCCACTATACGCAGACTCGGCACAATGTATTCCATGCGCATCACCGCTTCAATACCATATAAAATCCTAAAGGGCGTTTGTCCAGTCAACTTCTTGCATTTCATCCGATAGGCCCATAGTACTGTGGGTATGTGCAAGTTCCAATCAATTTGCTGAGCGTTGCAAACATTGGTCAACATGTTCTCCAACACTTTATTGAATTCTTCCACTGTCCCATTAGATTGTGGGTGATAAGGCGTGATTTTCTAGTGATATACCTGAAATTCCTCCATCAATGCACTAATCGTCTCATTCAGAAAGTGCGTACCGCAATAACTCATCAAAATATTTGGACACCCAAACCGCGTCAGTGCATACTCAAAGAGGAACTTTGCAGCAATCACGCATGTACAATCCTTGATAGGTTGTGCCTCCACCCATCGAGTCAGATACTCCATCGCAGTGATAATGTACCTCGCTCCCGTCTTCTTTCCTTGGGGCTAAATGGGTCCCACAAAATCTATCATCCATTTCTCAAGGGGTTATAATGCCATCTGTGGATTCAAAGGCAGCTCATCCCTCCACAATGGCCTGCCAGTCCTTTGACATACATCACACACTTTACAATACGCTTTTGAATCCTGATAGAGTGTTGGCCACCACAACCTTGCGTGTAGAATCTTCTACGTGGTCACTCTTCCTGCATAATGTCCTCCCATGATGCCCCATGAGCGTCCGCTAGGATACTGCTCCTTTCAAACTCCGGTACATATCGTCGCAATATTTCATTAGACTCCATTTTGTACAGATGCCTAGCAATGTCAGAAAATTTTTCCACGCGCACCACTAACTCCTTCTTCTGTTGGATCGTGTAACCTTCCGGGGTAGTTCCTGTTGTTAGGAAGTGTATGATATCCTCAAAATGACCATCCATGATGCACACTACATATAGCTACGTGTTAGGCCATCCCTCCTCCAAATTTGTGTGCTTTTCCCTTGTTTCGACGTGCGACAGATGGTCTGGTCCCACGTTCAGTCATCTAGGTTTCAAAATAACTTCAAAATCATACTGCTGGAACAATAACAACCACCTGCAGATTCTACCCCCCATCATAGGCTTATTGACTAGGTATTTCAACGTGGAATGATTGTTATACATATTAAAATGGCCACCCAAAAAATAGTGTCTAAACTTCTGGAGCGCGTATACCATGGCTAACCCTTCACGCTTGGTGGTGGAATATTTCTTCTCCACCTTGGATAAACTTGAGCTTGTGAACGTGATAGGATGGTCCAAGTCTCCCCCACTAGCCCGTGTCAGTACTGCTCCCAATGCTTACATGATCCGTCGACATGTCCATGAAACTCATTCTTCTAATTCAAGAAGACTAAAATCGACACAGTGACCATCTTTTCCTTCAATACATATAATAGTTTCTTAAAGTCCTCGTCCTAGCAGAATGTGACAACCTTTTTCAACAACTTCTCCATAGGTGCGGTGATCTGGGCATAGCCCTTAATAAAATCTTTGTAATATCTAGTATGCTCTAGGGTAGCGCGCAACTGTTTCATACTCCTTGGTGCTTCTAGGTTAAGTATCACCATGATCTTCGCGAGATCTATCCTCAGTCCCCGTCTACAGATCACATGACCCAGCAGGGTCCCAAAAGGAACACAAAACATGCATTTCTTTAGATTGAGCATGATATGGTATCTTCGACATGTATCTAGCATCAGATGCAAACTTTCCACATGGCATTTCACCAGCCCAAACACAATCCAGTCATCAAAGTACACTTCCAGGAACTTATGAATAAATTTCTTGAACACAACAACAACTACGCGTGAAAAAATCACAGGTGCATTCTTCAATTCGAAAGGCATTACAGTGTACTGAAAACATCCTGACTCAGTCGTGAAGGTCGTCTTGCTCCTATCCTTCAGTGCGATTATGATCTGATGGTACCTAAAGAACCCATCAGTGAAGGAATATGCTTCCTAGCCACCTACATTGTCCAACACTTCATCAGTAAATAGGGTTGGGAAAGGATCATGTACACAGGCGTCATTTCAACTTCCTGTGATCTATGCATATCCTTATTTCGTCCTTCTGCTTCTTTTCGTGAACAACCATTGGGCTTACCCAATCAGATTCTTCTACGGGCTCAATGATGCCTGCAGTGAGCATATTGTCTAGCTCTAAGTGAGCCTTCTCCTTATACTTCAGATTTAGACGGTAAGGTCTTTTCTTAACCGGCTTCATGTTGGGCTTCAATGTGATCTTTATAACACCCATGTCTCCTATTATCCCTTTTAGATTCGTAAACTTAGTAGGGAACAAATCTTGGTATTCGTGAAGAAATTCAGCGACTTTATCCATTATCGCATCATCCTAGTAATCTCCAATCTTTGCAAATTTGGGCTCCGCCTCCATACCAATATTCACCTGTTTCGTTTTCAGTGGCGCGGTTATATCACGATTCTCAATTTGCGGTCCTTCAACCTCATGGTGACCTTCTATTTCAGGGATGTTAATATTTTGTGGATCTTCATCTTCTTCTTCAGTGGTGACATTATAGCATTCTAGCACATGGCTCAGCTGAGTAGTCCAATCAATTTGACTCAGGTCCAAAGGATCCTACGGTATCCTAAAGATTGTCGCTTTCACTTCTTGTAGTGCCTCATCAATACAGTCAAACCCATCCTCAAAGTTGAATGTCATTATGAATCCTTCGCGCAGAATATCCCATTCACCTATACCATGGTGGAGCTCTATTTCCAAGTACCAGTTCATCAGGATGACATCTAGGGTGTGAAAAAACAAGTGCACCCATTTAGGTTGGTGCTTCGCTCCATAAGCCTCGGCCCATTTGGCTAAGTGTGCGTGTGAATAATCCTTCCCATCACATTTGTCTATCATTTGTACCTTCAGCTTCCTAAAGCATGTTCTCATCATCCTTCTACATTTGTGCTAATCATCAAAGCTACCCTTATGTGTACCCCACCACCTTGCGGGCATAGCGTGCAGTGCCCAGTCCAAAGCCTGGAAGCACTACTTCTTTGGTACCTCCCTTTCGAATGCATTCAAAAATATATCTACATCATTTAGGCCATCATAAGTTGGCAAATTTATTACCTCTAATGACAAACAGTGTAGTGACCGGGTCATCATGTTACAACTTAGCATGGTTACTTCATGTAACCAATTCTACCAGCGCTCTAATTCTTCATCAGATTCCGAGGTGTAGGAACTCTCGCGATCCCACGTAATTTGTCCATCTACTGTTGGATTCACCCAAGCTTGGTCTCGCACTGTGATCTTATATATGCAGTCCAATTCATCGTCACTCTCATAATTGCGGACTGATTCAGTATAGTGCGATCCTTTAGCAGGATGTAAGGGTACTATTACGTGGAGCGATTTCTTTTCAAATATCATCTTTCGCTTCTTTAGGTTGATTACCCCATTCATATCAGTAGCCCAATAAATACCAAGGAGCACGAGGTAGGGGTTGATGTCATCTACAATTTCTATTACTTCAAAGTTAGCCAATGCACTCGCACCTTCAATATCTATAGTTACCCCTTGTAGCCACCCCATGGAGATGATCTTCTGTTGGTTTTCCATCCTTAACTGAATCAGAGACCACTACACTGCGGGTCTTCCCATCCATTCCCAAGTCTGCTTTGGTAGAGATAAAATAGCACACAACAATATATTCTATTGTTAATGAGGAAATTTACACACATATTTATACAAGTAACAGTCTCAAGATAGGGATTATATCTTAGACGTATAGTAGTGTGGTTGAGAGATTCTCTCAACCACACACTAAACTAGGAGAAACTAAATTCCTATTATGTAGGAACAAACTCCTCAAATGGAGAATTGCAAGCATAGACAAGT
This sequence comes from Pinus tabuliformis, assembly GCA_031772625.1. Classification (NCBI taxonomy): domain Eukaryota; kingdom Viridiplantae; phylum Streptophyta; class Pinopsida; order Pinales; family Pinaceae; genus Pinus; species Pinus tabuliformis. The sequence continues at coordinate 835,775,080 of CM062812.1, forward strand.
AGGAATTAATTATTTCTAACTCCCCCCCTTAATGACTGCTTATCATGATAGTCAAATCCACCACCATCAGGCGAATTGCATGTACAGAACCTCCAAAACACAATCTGCCACAACTTCTCTGATCTGCCTCCTCTCGCAAATCGTCAAACGAAGCCAATCCCCTTCTACTCAGAAAATAAAAAAAAATCATCTGAGTCCAAGCCAGGTGTTCTGCAGTCCACCTGCTCAATTGATCACAAAGTTCTCGTATATACGCGGCCGCAAAGGCACCTCAAGCCACAGAGGTGATTCTGCCACAAAGGCAAGCTGATCACAAAAGCACTTTAGCCACAAAGACTCTATAGATGGTTTCTGGCTCACCACCAACCCTCACTTTACAGTGACAAAATATGGTTTCAGGCTGACCATAAACCATTACAAAGTGGCTTTAAGATCACCACGAACTTTCAGATGCCTCTAAAACTTACATTTCATTCCACATTTTGGAGTTTCTAGGTACATACAATGACCATTACAACAACTGGACTTGCTTATAACATGCTAGGGAGTCTATTCCACAAACCACACTAATTCAAACAAACATCTACTTTGTTGTCCACCATAAACATTGTTGCTGCTCCTTTACCTCCTCTTTTCAATTGTTCATATCATCTTCAACATTATCTTTGGCATCTATCTAATAGTTATCTTGGATTTCCATATTCCACACAAGTGATTGTTTAGAGTAGCCAATTCTATCCAAATCACTACACATCATATTGAGTTGGCTAGACTCAATATATTAATCAATTCCAAGACAATTCTATTATCTATAAACAACATGATATTCTTTACAGACAATTGAGAAACATATTTCATTTATCATGACCAAATATATTTATGATTACCATTAGGAAAGCCTTGAGGAGTCATGGGAGCTCCAAAGTTGCCACACCTCATGGGTTGAAGTCAAACTGATCAACCATTGTTGCACGTGGCACCAGTCCATGCCATTGCTCCAGATCTTGGAATACACTTTCCAATTTTCATCGAAATTCTCAGCCACTGCTCGACCCCTCTTCATTCTCAACACACCTTTCCTGTAACACGATCCAGGTGCGGTTTCATGGCGGTAGCTGAAAGACCCTGCACTGTACGTCAGAACTCCATTGACGAACGACTGTAGCGTGAGGCTTGATGCAGGTGCAGACTTTGAGGGAATCCCGCAGGATTTGTCAGGGCTTTTGAGCAGCTTCACCGAGCACATGCTCAATTGATCAGCAGACTCAAAAATATTTAAAGGAAGCTCCACCTTGAATTCACCTTTTTCATCTGTTTCTCCCCTGATGGATACGGTCATCATACTTTTCCTGTTGAGCCTGCATTCCACAGCTACCGAAACACACAGATATAACGTAGCCATTTTCACTACGCCTACCCTCTAAACATGCATCGCAGAACACATTTCCAGTAACCACGACAGATCTAGAAGCCTTGTCTTCAGCTGCAATATTAATGGCAACACCCAAAGCCAAGTAGCTCAGGAAAAAAGCCAATCAAAATAGATTTGCGTGCAATTGAATTTCTTCACCGATCATGGCGTCGGTTGAAATTCCTCATGGGTTGTGTATTATTCCTTTCAACAGAAGATGGTTAATGGCAACGTAAAGAAAAACACCACAGGAAAAACCTATTGAAATTGCATAAATCAAGGTCGCCCTTGCTGGAGGACAAACGAAGAGCAATATGATTCAATTTTGTGACCATTACTCAGGTCACGCAGATTTGGAGGCTAAGCAGCTGATTAATTTCAGCCACGAAAGTGAAGTCTCCACCTCACCGCGAAAATCAGCCACTAAAATTCTTAATGGAAGAAGACCCACTGTGAAAATCAGCCAATAAACTCTCCTCTGTAGTCCCTTATTGATTACCAAAGAGATCATCCTCATCGCCACGTACAGGAAATAGGTTATGCACAAACACACAAACACCCCATATACAATAGTACAGAAGAGAGGATAAGTACAATAAACCTCACCCCTGCTTTCCTGAAATGCCCTCGTAAAATACTTGGGTATTCTGGCCCCGTATCCTTCCTTCTTTTCGTTGTATCCGTTACGAAACTCAAAACTGGAACTAATAACAAGGAAAAAACAGCTGTGCAGCAAACCCAGGCAAACACAGGATGAGCACGAATGTAATGACTCCCCTGTTCCACCGTTTTGTACGAGAAATTTCTAGATAAAGCAAGCCATGAACACGAGATCAGATCATACTATGATCTGCTCAAAGCCAAACCCTTGGTGCTCACTATGCAGTGGCCACACCACGCCTCCACTGCACCAGATCTGTTCCGCTGCACGGATCCACCAACAGACAACCTCTTAGATAGATCTTCAAAGCTCGATCTGTCAACCTCAACGAGATTGACCAACAAAAGGGCAGATCTGACCGCCTCGCAGCACACCAATAGATCCAGCTCCCACCGACTGGTCAACGAAGCAGCGCAACTTTCTCTTCGTTCTTCATTGCCAAAACCAAGATAAAATAGCACACACGTGCAACCTTTCCATGATCCATGCTCACCGCATCACCTCTCAGAATCTGAACAGGTTGAGTAGCTCCAGAATGAATCAGTCGAATTCCCTACACCATGGCACACTATACATCCACGGCTCATGGCTTAGAACACTAAACAAACAACAAAAAACCTGCCACTTTGTCAAGAACTGTGTAGAAACCCTCGTCTTGTTCAGGAAACCCTTGTCCGATTGCACGGCGAAGGGAAGCTCCACAAGAGATCCGATGCCAAAAACAGTGCATCAAGGCACCACTGTTGCTCCCGCTCGGCCTCTGGCTCGACCACGCTGCACGGATCGGCCCAAATGCATCATTCACTCTAGATCCAAGCTTCCTTCGTAGCAAATCATGTCTCAATCCCCAAATCGGATCAGAATCTCGCCACTGAAACCAGATCCAGATGCGCCATCTCCACACATGCGTAGAATCTGTCAATGCAGTAGGTCTGCCCTCCAATAGATTCACCCCACAGCAGCCCCCTTCGACTTTCAATGGCGGTCTCCTATGACCTCCTCCACGGCAGTCCCAATGCCCTTCACATTGGCTACAGACTCTTCACAGAGCACAGAAAATGTATGGAGTGCCAACCCCACAGTGAACTGTTAGCCGCTACTCAATAATACGCTATCGGTTGCTGGAAAGAGAGAAATCGTTGTCGTATGAAGAAAAAGTAGTAGATAGAAGTTTCAAAGTGAAACAATGGTCCCAACAAATCAAACCTTCTAGAATTTCCAAACTATAGCCACCATAATCGTTGGTGACAGAGGGCTGCCAGCCTTAAGCTGTTGTGGTGACAAGCTTAGTCAATAAGAGCATATGCTTCCTTCGTGAAGGATCAGTCGAGATCTTCTATGAAATCTTTGTTATGCGGGGAGGAAACACAAAACACATACCAAACAACATTGTCAACCATTGGATCTCAGCGTCCTGGCAGACCGCTCCACCACTTCTGTCTAGCATCGCTTGACTGAACCTGGAGCATTTCCTTGCGTCCTTTTCACACGCAGCAAAAAAAAACCTCAGCAATGTCTACATCATCATTCTAATCTCATGGAGATCTGAAATTATGGTGAATGAAGAAACAACACTTGAGCACAAATATCTCTCGTATCTCCATCGACCCATAATGATGGACAAACAAAGTAGTTTATTTCTCTATGCCCAGGAAGGGCCAGAGGCCCTTACGGGCTCTGAAGCTCTGATACCAAGATAAAATAGCACACAACAATATATTCTATTGTTAATGAGGAAATTTACACACATATTTATACAAGTAATAGTCTCAAGATAGGAATTCTATCTTAGATGTACAGTAGTGTGGTTGAGAGATTCTCTCAACCACACACTAAACTAGGAGAAACTAAATTCCTATTATGTAGGAACAAACTCCTCAAATGGAGAATTACAACCATAGACAAGTAGGAATTAATTATTTCTAACTGGTAGGACATTCACATCTTACCCTAGATCCAAAATAACCTGATCCATTTCATATTCTCCTATTTGCATGGTCAATATCATCTCTCGTCTTGTCCTTGTTTTATGCTTACCAATATTTCGTACCACGCGCGGTTCACTCGGAGTGTTTCCGACACATCTTTTTATAAGCTTTTGTAATCCATTCATGGCCTTGCTATCACACAAAAACTTCATGCAGGTTTCTAGGAAGGTTGTAAGCATAGAAGGGTCCATCTCCTGATCAGGCTTATCCTTGCTCCTGAGGTGGAGGCCTCAACGAAGCTCTTCTTTGCTTCCATGAACATTTCACATGCACGCTCCAAATCAAATTCAGCTTCCTTTGCGAACCCATGTGATGTCTTCAGGTTGTTTCCCCTTATCATCCCCTATTGCAACTCCACTTTGGAGCACTATATTCACATTCGGATCCTCTTCGCGAGGCTCAGACCTCATCATCTGCAGGTTCTGAGTCAGCTGAGGTGGTAGTGCCCCTTTGTCATGTATCCTTGCTATCAACATAGGAAAGTCCTTTGTTTCATGATCAAACAGGGTGCAATATTTACATGATGGACGTGTTGGGTTAGTGCAATCGTGGGCATAGTGTCCTGGTCCTCCGCAATTTTAGCAGATTAGCTGTCCCTGACCTCTGCCAGGTCCTTCTCCACCTTGGCCTCGTCCGCGGCCTTGAAAGCCTGTTCATGCCATCCCTACGCTTTGGTCAAGGGGTTGCGTTTTTGTGTGAACCCTAAAGGTGGGAATTCTATCCATCATCAATTCGTAACTTCTGCAATTGCACTCATCATGCCTTACCGACCTACATAAATTTTAGAACAGTTGTTGCGGTGTTTTTACAAAATTCTACAACAAATGATAGTTATCCGTCGTATGTTTTCCTACTACCTGACATGTAGCGCACCACAATCCAGGCCCCACGCTTGGTCTTGCTTGGGCCTCCACCCTCAAAGGCATCGGTCCTCCCCCTGTAATATAGTTTGCAAAGACTAGGCAATGGTCTTTGTCATGCCCCTGACCCTTGCATTTCAGGCACCATATCTCTTCATGCACCTTCGGTCGAACTGTTTTGTCTTGCTTCAAACTTTGCATTTCAAGGCAAAGATTTTGCAAATGCACATGGATCTGCTGAACCCTGAGATTCAGATCTTGCATCGGTGTTTCATGTAGTCTCATTGCAATCTCCAAGGCCTCTACCTGAATCATTATCTTCTGTTGTGATAGTGCAACCCTTAGGTGTGGTAGGAGCGAAGCCAAAAAACATTCACAGTGCTATCCATTTGTTAAGTTCATATTAGCTTCATGGATTTTACTCTTCAATCTCTAATCTAATTCCCAAGGTATCTCGCCTGGTTTCATTTCGATTTCCTTGAGCCCCACAATTGACTATGCCTTAGATTTAGGCCTAATGAACTCTTTATTCAGTGCAGTCTAGATGTTCGCCACCCTAGTGGTTGGGTTATCATTAGAGTACTTGATGTACCAGGTTAGTGCACGATCCTACAAAGAACTAACCAGTGTTGCCTTTTTCATGTGATCATCTGTAATGCTCTGGGCTTCCCACACAACTTTAGCAACGAACCAAAACTGGTCTAGGTCCTCATTTCCAAACCCTTTGAAAAAAGGAAGCTTCACTGAATTCACCATGCCGAACTGTGGCGGAGGCAATGGTGGTATGGGTGAAGTTGGAGGTGATGGTGGTGAAGTTGGAGGTGGTGTGGGTGGAGGTGGAATTCACAAGAATTCTTGTCTTATCAATTGAATAGCACTTTGCAAAGAAGCCTACGCTACTCCTTCTTTGTCATCCAATGGAGATGAAATCATTGGACTATATTTAGGACCATTTCTTCCTTCGTTCCTATAAGTTTTTCCACTTTGTGTAGCTCTAAACATCAAGGTAGTTGCATAACCCATTTTTCGCACGATAACATCTTAATCTAGGTATTCAAATACTTTAACTACTTGCCTTGCGGACCTTTGAAAAGGCGTCACTCCGCCTCGCTGTAGCTCACTGAGGTATCGACTGCAAATTCAGTCACAAATCCTCCTCTGATACGATCAAGCTAATCATCGACGACGTGAGTGATCTTATGCTCAGAGGCTTTAGTCTCTGTACTAACTCTGGCATACAAACAATAGGACTATTAAATCTCCACCTTCCTTGGCTATCTGCTAGCTTTGTGATCCACTTGTATAGCTCAACCAGAAAGGAACAGAAAAAGATCTCATGGATTTATGTATATAGGTACCTATCCAGCCACTATTCCTTTGTCAGTCGTGGGTTTTGTTCTCCTACGCTGTGAATTTGTGGATCTTCCTATCCAATTAGTCTCTGATCTCTTTCTTAGTTGGATTCCAGTGATACGACATCACACATCTCTTATGCAGATTCCGATCCCGGCAACGGAACCATTTTTTGGCTGCGTGGGGCCTGACCCAGGTTCAGTGTTAGTTGTCCAAACAAATCCCTACACTACTGGCCCTTTCGGCATCAGCCCGTAGAGCACGGACTGAAGTCTCACCCGAAGCAGTATGGTCGGGATGCTGGAACCAAGTTTCCACACCCTAAGATGGTTGTGATGTTGGTTTATCCCTTCTATTCCTGCTCTCGTGCAGGTTGTTAGGTTCTAGGGCTCTGTCAGTCTAGCCCTTTATTTCACCCTTTAGTACCTCCGCGAAGGGTTACGATTGGCCTTCGCACAGCCCTAACCTACAGTTCAGGTACTTTCACGCTGCTAGGGTAGCGTATCATGCATATTCCCAAACTAGCTTAAGTGTCTTACTTATCTTATTAAACAATCACAGTTAGCACAACGTAAACAGATATCCTTACTTGTGTTCAATTAACCAACGTAATTACATAAATTTGTGCACCATATAAGCACTATAAGTGAAATTCATACACAATAGGACAAGATGCACTAACAAGAAACAAAGACACATAATTTGTAGAATACTTCTCTTTATTGATATCTTCAGATGATTATAGACTCTATCTGCCCTGCGCACACAATTGCAGGGGTCTGCGAACTCAGTTGCAGACTTCCACCCTAGGCCTTTGTGCACTCAGGTGTAGAGCCTCTACCTACACTAAGACTCGAAACTTAGACTTCTCTCTTTATCACTCAGGACTTCTTCTACAACTTATTATTTATTACTTAAAGCTTACTTAGATATTTTTATACAATCCCATGGTCTGCGGACCATGGGTAGATCTCTATAGCCAACTTTACTCTTTACAAAATAAGGGTGGAAAACCCTTTATGACTCATGACACCTTCGCATTTCGCGACCGCAAGTTGCGGAGAATTTACATTTTTATTACAAAATTTGACCCAAAACATGGGCTTTTAGCCCAAAAATTGTCCTTCTGGTCACCACGCCGATCCTAGTCTTCCCAGATTGGAAGAAGGAATTTCATGTGCATGTGGATGCATCATGTATTGTGCTGGGAGTAGTACATACATAGGGCAGTGAGGAAGAGTTGGATCAGTCTATTGCATTTGTAAGTAGGAAGTTATGTAAGGCTAAGAAGAATTATTCGATGACAGAGCGTGAAGGTTTGGCAATGGTGTATGTGCTCCATAATTTTAGACACTACTTGCTAGGTGGACACTTTAAGATGTATACATACCATTCTACATTAAAGTACCCGGTCAACTAGCCTATGTTGAGGGGAAAAATATGCAAATGGCCACTGTTGTTTCAGGAATACGATTTCGAAGTCATTGTGAAGCCAGGGTGATTGAATGTAGGACCGAATCATTTGTCGTGCTTTGAAATAAGGGAGGAGCCTACCAATTTAGAGGAGGGGTTTCCTGACACACAACTCTTGTGGTGCGTGTAGTAGACAATCATTTTATAGACATCAAACACTTTTTGACTACGGGAATGGCCCTTCATGGATACACTAGTCAACAGAAGAAGGAATTAGTGGTGCGCATGGAAGACTTCTTTGTGATTGTAGGTCATTTATATAAAATGGGATTGGACGAGATACTGCGATGCTATGTGACTAATTTTGAACGAAGCAGTATCCTAGCTGAAGCTCATGGAGGAGCTGCGGGAGGCCATTATGCAGGAAAAGCGACAATGCATAAGATTTTACGTGCTAGGTTGTGGTGGCCAACATTGCATAAGGATTCAAAAACATATTGTCGAGTGTGCAATACATGTCAGAGGATGGGAAGGCCATTGCGAAGGGATGATCTACCTTTGAATCCATAAGTATCTTTGCAGCCATTTGAAAAATGGGCAATTGATTCTATAGGATCAATTCAGCCTCCAGGAAAGAAGATGGGTGCATGGTATATCATCACCATGACTGAGTATTTGACCAGATGGGTGGAGGCATAGCCTGTAAAGGATTGTATAGGGGCAACAACAACAAAGTTCCTGTTCGAATATGTGCCGACCAGGTTTGGTTTTTCGAAGGTGTTGATGAGTGATCGCAGTATGCATTTCCTTAATGAAACGATCAGTGTGCTAACTGAGGAATTCCAAGTTTATCATCAGAAGAGTATGTCATATCATCCTTAGGCCAATGGGATGGTGGAAGCATTTAATAAGATATTGGAGAATGCGTGTTATGGGATTATATAACTAATTGTAAGAAGCTGACTGGACAGACACCTTTTCGACTGGTTTATGGTGTAGAAGCTATGATGTCGATGGAGTACATTGTGCCTAGTCTATGGATAGTGGCATTCACAGGAATGGAAGACTGCGGAGCCTTAGAAGAAAGGCTTGCGCAACTAACAAAGCTGGAGGAAGATAGATTCTTGGCTGGATTCCATCAATAAGTTCAAAAGGAGAGTGAAAAGGCATGGAACGATCGGCACATCAAACTGCGCACACCTTGAAGGTAAATGATTTAGTTTTATTATATGACAACAAGTTTGATAAATTTCTAGGAAAATTTCAAATGCATTGGTTGGGGCCATATGTGATCAAGGAGATTACTGATGGTGGAGTAGTTTAGCTTGTGAAATTGAATGGAGATCCATTTCCTAGGAAGGTAAATGGAAACTGAATGAATCCATACACCGGGGATCTGACTAGATGACTATATGATGGTATCGCAGTCTTAGTGCTCCAGGCAGCTACAAGGAGGTGCAGGACTATAAACTACACTCCCCAGTTGTAGAACTGCATGACTGGGGAACTATGTGGAATGGAAGAGTGCACAGCATTAGCAGAAGTGTGAAGCAAGCTGCACTGTAGGATGAGAGACCGCGCAAGTGACCGTTACCGTCACTGTTCATGATTTGACAGTGAGAAAACGACTAAGAGGAGCGGGGGGGTGACATTTAAGGCTGAATTTAAGAGTGATATCTTTGAAAATCTGCCACCAATCTAGCATTTATGAGTGGATTTTGGGGGGAACGACTGAATTTGAATTTGAATTGGCCTATAAATTATAGATGGCTATCCAACGAGAGACACTTTGCATTCTGAGAGTTTATGTGTTGTGCTATATGGTGTGCATGAACTGTGTGTTATTTGAGGACTTGGTCACTAGTTCTGTATTTGAGAGGTTACCTGAGGAAACCCAACAACTCATCAACAACTTCATGTCTGCACCAACTGAGATTGTGAGTGTCAGAGGGTCTATTGCCTTTGAGGGAGCTACCCCTGAGGTTGTGAGTATGGAGGTTCCCACAACAGTGCCGAAGTCGCCTAGGCCAAAGCCTATGCCGACAAGAGAGGTCCCTAATTTGAAGAAGGATAAACCAAAGAAGACGTTACCGGTGTGTGAATCACCAAGGAAAAATCCGAGAAAAGAAAAGCCAACCGTGCAAGATAAAGGCAAAGTGGTATATCTAGAGGTTGACGATGGCTTAAAGGAAATTGATATTGAGGGGGTAGACCCTATTTCAAAGTTGCCAGAATACATCCCTCTGCGTCAGGGCAAGGTGAAGGTCCCAAAGTACCCAGATGAGGGAAAGTTTCTCCTTCATACACCCCTGCTGCCAGAAAATATCATGTTTCAAGGTCCATGATTGGTGTGCGTCCCACACCTGAAGCTTGAAGATTGGGACTTGGGGGACACTGAGTGGTTCCCCCACCTAGTACTGATACCTTCATGAAGAGAGTATTCTACAAGGAGTCTGGTGTCACCACGCTAGAGCCGGTGAAGTGGATTCATGGGGTGGAAAAGACAGGACTGTTGAATCTACTATGGGTGCCGCATTACCATCACACTCCCATAAATTTGATTGTTATCAAACAAGTGATGTGCCTAGTTCACTATGGGTGCCTGTGGTTGGGAGAGATGATCCCTATAAACGACATGCTAATCCACAAGATCACCTTACTACCACATTTAGGGCTAAATCCAGCCAAGGCATTTAGCGGAAAGACGGGCGAGAGCAACCTCGCTGAAAGGATGAAGGACAAGTTTAAGCTTGTCAAGAAGCCATGCAGGTATTCAATTTGGAGCATTACGGACCCCACGGTGAAGGTGGCCACCCAGATCTTGGTTGGCAAGGTGATGAGGAAGTCTCACACAGACGAGGAGCTGACACCAGTGGTTTCACTAGCGGCCCAGTGCACGGAGGGCGTATAGTTCAACTAGGAGTGCTACCTGTGTAACCAGTTCCTTGTGAACTATAGAGAAGCACAGGACCATAGCAAGACATTTCACTACGCATGGCTCTTACTTTGGATTATGTTGGTCACATGGGAGTTGCTGGAGAAAAACCAATTTCCTCCAATCGCACCAGATTTTCTAGAAGCAACGAAGTTGCTTCGCTATGGGCCATAAAGGATGCTTTGTGGGTCTGGGAGAGCAAGGTATTTTGGGTATTGATGGAGATGAGCATTAATATGGCCATCAACCAAAAGCCATGGTTTTCACCAACTGTCTTCAAGTAGCTATCTAGGTACATAGAGTTCAAAGAAGACTTCCACTGTATCTCCATCCAGGCACAAAAGGACCCAGAACAAAAGTGGTATGATTTACCATACCTCGTGACAGATGATGCTATTGTGGTGGTCCTCGAGCATGGCTAGAAGATTGGTGCACAACATCTGATTTTTCCGCTGGGTCTAGTAAGTCCGCAGAAAAGAAGAAAAAGGAAGTGACCTGGTTGAAGGTTCAAGAGTTGGCTAAAAATCAGAAGAAGGAGACTGAGTACAAGACCCGAGCAGAAGTGAAGCGCGCCGTGAAGGAACAAGAGGAAGAGCACAACTCTGATAGAAGTTAGAAATCTCCTTCGCCATAGACAGAGGAAGAGGAGTAATCTGGATAGGGTGGTTGATATCTAGAAAGAAATTCCTTACGGGTAAAGCAGAATAGGGAGCAGGCTAAGGAAGGGCTGCACAAAAATACCAAGGCCAGTATGTCATCACTAGACCCAATCACCTTGACAGAGGGTGAATTGGATGACATTGGGGACAAGGTAAGGGACACGACAACGGAAATGCTGCAACAGTTTGAAAAACAATAGAAGCAGGCCCTTTGTGCCACACAGATGGGTTTGTGGGAGCTATAGATCCAAACAACTAGACTACAGGAAAAAGTAGGGCAAAGTAGCATGACCTCAACTAGTTTAGTGTTGGGGACAATGAAAGCGATTGAGTTGGTTCACTCTTTAGATCTTCGAGCAGTCGTGCTGCCTGATAGAGCCTTGAGCATAGAGGCAGATGCTGACAAGGCTATAGTCAACACTTTGAGGAATTTTGGACTAAACTTGGCCATGCTCCCTAGTGAATTCCTTCACACACTACAAGCAGGTGTGATTGAAGAGCTTAGAGCCCGAAAGAAGCGCGCACTGAGCATGATCAATGAGTAGAAAGTCAACAACGAACAATTTTTTTTGAGAAGATAGCCGTGCTAGAAGCCTGGAAGAAGGTTCAGGATAAGAATGAGCACACCACAACAGTAGTAGCCGAAGCATGCAGAACCGTTCCAGAACTGCATATCCTAGAAGAAGCACCGGTGGAAGCTAAAATTAGGAAATTGGCTGCAAGTGTGCACAATGCACGGATAGAGATGGCCAAGGTTCAGTTTGAGCTGAACCTGAAAATTACAGAGCTTGAGTTGATGACACATCCTTCAGCTCCACCAGAGGTCAAAGAACAACGTGAAGATGTTGTGAGGGATGGAGTCGCTGTAGTAGATGCCGCGATGGTGGAATGCACTATGCTCTTCGAGCAGTCTATGGAGCTAATCACGATTCTGCAAGAAGATCCTAACTTGCAGAGGTTGAAAACAGAGGCCTAGGAAATGCAGAAACAGTATGATGAAGCAAGGGCGACATTTCCCACCATCATTGTCATGCAGAGATTGGAAAAGTTGCAAGAGGTAAAGCAACTGCAAGAACAGGTGGAAGCAGCGCAACAGAAAGAGGCAGTCCTCAAGGCCATATTGGGGCCTTGGTTGGAGGAGGCTTATGTGATCTCCACCACCATTGGGGAGAAGTTGGCCAACCTATAGAGAACACAATAGAAGATCCAAGAAGATAGTGCAGGACCAACAATCGAGCAGCTGGTGGAGCAGGTCAAGCAGGCAGCTACGCAGTGCACAACTGAAGTTGCAGTAGCACAAGTGGAGTTGGGAGGTCTTCGCAGTAAGATCTCCATGCCAGCAGAGTGACTTGAGGGTGAGTCATGATATTTTTATTTGGGGCCTATTGGGAGAGGGTCCCCTAAGGTCAATTTTGGGGCAACAGCCCAAGTTTTGGGGCAGAAAGCCCAAGTTTTTGTGATGTAAAGTGTAAAGTCTCCACAATTTATGATCACGGAGTGTGTAGATAGTAAGTGTCATAAAGGGATTTTCTCTTCTTTTATGTAATTTGTGTCAGCTTGTATAAACCTACCCATGGTCCGCGGACCATGGGATTGTATAAAAAGGAGAGTCTTAGAGAGTCTAAGGCAAGTTTTTGGTAGAAAAAGATATGAATGTAATGGGTCAGTAGAAGTGATGAGTGAAGAGTCTTAGAGTAGAAGAGAGGCTATGCAAATGTGTGCATAGAGGCCTAAAGTAGAGTCTGCAGCTGAGTGCATAGATCTCTACAGCTAAGTGCGCCGGGTAGTTTTGAGTCTGTAAGCAAATCTGAAGTATTAATAAAGAGACTATTCTAGAAATATCTGCATTTTATCCATTTACTTTTGTTATGAATGAATGCATGTATGTTATGATGAATATTGGGTTTATGATTTAATACTGTATTGATGCATGATTTTGCATGGTTTACATTGTTATATGAACACAAGTAATAATATTTTTCTACGCGAAGAATATCTTAATGCGTGTTAAATATATCAGACACTTAAGCCGATTTGGGTAATAACAGACTTAGGAGTGATTACTAAAGTGTGTAAGTAGTTGATTCACCTATTTAAGGTCCGTGAAAGATAGTCGTAGACCTTCGTGAAGGTCTAAGGGTGATTAAGGGGAGTATATCAATAAGCCCTAAAAGGCTTATCTATCCGCGCGAAGGCAGAATTAGGGCATAAAACGATGTTACACTAATCTTTGGGTGCGGAAACTTGGTACCAGCATCCCCCCATACTACTTCAAGTGAGATTTCAGTCTGTGCTCAGCGATTGATGCCGAAAGGGCCAATAGTGTAGAGATTTGTTTGCCTAACTTAAAACTGAACCTTGGTCAAGACCCCCTAAGCCAACAACTATGGAATAATGTATAGTCAAGCTCCAAGAACATACTGACAGAGGCACTAAAGGTGAAGATGCGCTACAAAGGGGAATTTCCAATTCGGGTCGAAGCCATCACAAAGGAGTTCAAAGAATGGAACACTTATGTCATAGGTGAAATCCATGAGGAAACAAATGATTTATCCATTTTATGGGGCTTTGTCCTATTGTCAATTTTGTCTTATTAGGCGACCATCTCATTTGTAAATTGTGTCATGTAATAAATTTTATGTAATGAAGTCCAAGGGACACATGTGGAACATGAAAAGCCACACATTGGAATGTAATGAGTCATGTATAGAATATGAACATTCATAGGAGTCAAAGAGTCATGAAGAATCTCAAAGGTCATTATCAATTGTTATAAATAGCTCCTCATAACTCAAGTAACTAGAGGGCCTTTTGGAAGCTTGAGATTCTATAGGTCTTGCCTTGGATTCTCTTGTAATACATAGGAGATAGATCATTATTTAGAGAATCAAGTTGTGGCTTCGTGTTCCACTATTGGATACAATGTTTCATTCATGTAACAATGTAGTTGGGATATTACACTTTTAATCAGAAGCCCAGTGAGTTGAAATTCCTTCATACATGTATCATATATTTAGTTGTTTACTCTTTTTATGTTTATGGTATATGTTTCTTTATTTACATACTAAGTTAATGAACTAATTTTTGTCTTGCCTATGGCCATTATTGAATGAGTTTCATTATGCTTTAACAATTGTTGTTTATTATGTGGACTAATCTGTAGGTATTCAACAAGTCTTTCTCTTTATCCCCACCCCCCTTTAGGATAATACTTTACTTTTCTAATTGGTGGCTCGTTTTCCTCATTAGCCATGGAACCCTCCCTCATATACCTTACATTGGATGTCTCACAAAGCTCACATTCTTGTTGCCCCAAAGTAGTGTGTGTTCTCTTTTGTTGGTTGGTAACTAAGGCATATATTTAAATCACTCGAACAATTTTTGGACAGTATTAATAGATGGGACTCCTACAAAAAATGGTGTGAAGTGTAATTGGGACTTCACATGAGGGAGATCCCCTTACAATGTTGGCAACATCCATCACCATCAAGACCTCATTCTTCAGATGAAGAGAATCCACAAGAACATCTTCATCCTCGAAGAGAGAATAAACAAGAACATCTCATTCCAATAGGAAGGAATCCATAAGAATTATTCCCTTTGGATGAAAGGAATGCACAAGAACACTTCCTGAAGGACCTCTCGAAGTTCCAAAATTCTCCCTGGTATCAATATATCATACTCTTATTATAAAATTGAGAATGTCCACCTGAACTACCTAAAGACAAGTGCAGGTCTCTAAAATTAAATGAAATCAAGTATTTCATATTGGATGAAGGTTTATATCGGAAAGGTCTTGCTAGCATCCTTCTTACTTGCATCACTAAAGACCAAATACAAGATATCATCTCAGAGTTCCATTGAGGTGTGTGTGGAGGACATCAAGCTTGGAAGGTCACGAGATACAAAATATTTAGAGTAGGATATTATTGGAATTCATTGTTCAAATATACAAATGTTTTTGTTTAAGCTTGTCCCAAATGTCAAATGTTTCTAAGGAAACAAAAGATTTGGTATTTATCTTTGAAACCAATCAAATTTAAAGCTCCTTTTCAGTAGTGGGGATTAGATTTCATTAGAGAGATACATCCGAACTCCAGTGGAAACACAAATACATTCACACGGCCAATGAATACTTCACTAAATGGGTGGAAGCCATTCCAACCGGCAAGGCCAATGATAAGGTCATCATAGCTTTCCTAGAAGATAATATTCTCTCCATATTTAGATGTCCCAGGAGGCTAGTTACAAATAATGCTTAGGAATTCAAATCTTTTAAGATGATGAAATTCTGTCAAGATTACAACCTAGAATTGGTGCAATCCACAACATACTACCCTCAAGGAAATGAATTGGCAGAATCATCAAACAACAATCTGATGATAATCATTAAGAGAAAGTTGGACAAAAATAAAACGAGTTGGGATGAAAGTCTCAAATATACTCTACGGGTAGATAGAATCAACACCAAAATATCTATTGACACCTCACCTCATCAATTGGTGTAAGGCATGGCTATCATTTTTCCTATCAACCTTACATTACTAGTCACAAAGGTTCAACAGGAGGAGGAGCCAAATACCATCCCAATGCAAAAGAGAATCTATAAGATGATAGAAGTTCAACGACAAAGAGAAGAATCCTTGAGTAAAGGTAAATCCCACCAACATAAGACAAAATATTTTTTTTGATAAAAGAGCAAAGGAATGTGACCTGCAGATTTAGTACTGAAATGGAACTCAATCCGAGCTGATAAAGGCAAGCATGGAAAGTTTGATAATCTTTGGATCGACCCATTTCAAGTGAAAGAAGTTATAGATAGAAGTACTTATCAGTTGGAAACATTTGATGGATATTTCCTTGGGAACCCTGTTAATGGAAGGTTTATAAAGAAGTTCTTCACCTAAATGTTACAATTCTATTAAAAAAGAGAGAGAGAGAAAAAGGAAGAAAGATGTGAAAAAAAGAAAAAAAGGAAATGAAAATTTCCTTCTATCCTCAAAAGTTATTCTTTCAAGCCTCCTTTGAAATGTTGTAGTTTTTAGTTTGCAATAAAATCACAAGAAGAGGAAGATGCCACTTTCAAGCAAACTCCAAAAACCAATGAAACTCCACAACCCAATTACCAATTCTCAACAGACCATAGGGGATTTTCCCCCCCATGCAGATGATGTTAGTATCAAAATACAACACGCCTATGAAATTTTGGGCTTGGAGTCTAAACATCCACATCCCTAGTACAATGAAATTCAAGGAGTAGAGGAGGTGCTAAGTGAAGCCATACCAAGCATCATGCTAGAGACACTGATGTGTTGGAATTGTTTCATTGTCATTTGTGCGTGTTATCACAACATGCCACACCATGGTTCATGGGCATTGAGCCATGAGCACCATAATGCGACCGCACTACACATAGACACTGACGAAACAAGCACGTCACACCATCACAAATAGATGTTAGGTGTTGGCGAATAGGCATGACATCACAGCCATCAACAATGTTGTACATTGACCAGATTTGACAATGGAAGCGCCCACTGACCTAATGACCCACAACGCTTCGTGCTGTAAAGCTACCCGTACATTAATGTCTACAAAGCGTGTAGAAAAGCCATATATAAGTCCCACATGCTCTCTGAATACCTCCATGAGTTTCAATTGATGTGACCTTGACCATGCGAAAATATGATGCATGTATCCTCCACGATGAAAACCAACTCACTTCCTCTAAACACTGGGCATCTTGCGTCACCCACCTGGCCATTCACTACGTCACACTTTTCCTGTCCAGTTAGCTTACATGCATCTGGTCCCACCTTTGGCTCACGTCAACCTGACGTAATCATAGCCTTGACCACTGTGTATGCCAAAAAAATATGACGGTGTCAGGAGCCCTTCATCCTATGGTTCTCGAAGCTCCACACAGTGAAATTGCATGAATGATATAATGTCAGAAGGATGGGGGGAGTGCTACGTGTCAACTCCTTGTGCACCCTACATGCTTCTGTGAGTTTCAAATACTGCTTCCCACACCATGTGAAATTCTACAACATGGCTTTTTGCTCCATGTCTGTCGACTACGTCGCCATGCCACATGTGATGTACCCTATTTCCTACTAATCCTTCATGCGTTTAGTCTTCCTACCCAGTCAGCTCCATCCATAATCCAACTAATCACCATCGAACTTGTCGTGATAACTTAAGAATCACACACAATCAACTTGCCACGTGGTTGGATCCATGTCTTGCTGACATAAGCATGACATAATCTAAACTTTCCTGCCAAAGAAATCCTGACACATGTCATACACCAACTGGTAAAAATGTGAACAACGAATCTATTTTTGGTAAATTCTATTGTTAACTTATAGCTCCGCCTGTGCATGAGTAACCTTTTAGTTTCCAAAATTGGTAAATTTTGAGTACAAATCCTGCAAATTAAAGTTGTAAATTGAATCTAATGACCAATTCTTCCTCTAAGTGACTACACACATTAGAGCTTAACCTTACATTCTAAGAAACATGTAATCCTTCAAAATAAAATCCTGTTCCCAAGCATAAGAACTCTGTAAATCCATTGAATTATCCCATGGGATCCATTATTAAGCTAGAGTAATCTTACTGTTTATTGAAACTATGTTTCTTAGGCTTGTAAACCCTAATCTGAGCATTCACACTCACACTATCATTCATGAGATCGAAGTTTAAATTTCCCTCCCACTAGGTTGTCCCTCTTGATCCATGCCACATGGCATCCTGTTCTTCGTCGACTCTAACACCCCAAATCTCTCTTTAAACCTTATTTTGTCCATAAACCAATCAAACACCTCGAATATGTTTCCTTGTCAAATATTTTCCTCGTCCATAAGGAGTTGTGACGAGGCAGAGGGAAAAGACATAGAGATGATTTGTTTCAATGCAAACCTCAATTCCCAGGGTTCGCTAGTGTTAATATCCGAATTGAGAAATTTCATTCATGATTTGGCTGAACAGGTGAACTCTTGGACCATGCAGGAGAACGTTGAAGAGTCATGCTTTTAATTCTTAAATAGAAAACATAAGCTAGAGACAACTGAGGCAAAAATCCACTCAGTAAAGGGATATATCAAAAAATTGGAAATTCAGTTGGTGCTTCTAGGAAGAGAAAACTCCAACTAACCATCTTTAAAGACAATAAATAAGATCATTTGGGAAAATATCATAAGGCTAGTAAACAAGCATTGGGGGAATCTGGAGCAGATGCAAGAGAATACTGAAATCATCAAAGTGGCCTGCGAAGATATAGATATGCTTAATGGAAACATTAGGAAGACCTCAGTCAAAGCTAGAGTAGTCATAGAATTTATTAATCATATGACCAAAGAAGAAGTCACAAAGGTAAACCTCGATCACTCCCATCTAGTAGCTAGGGGTAGTTAGTTGAAAATAAAAGACGAGTTGGTGGCACAAGTAGAACAAAAAGCATAAAATATGGTTAATGAAATAAAATATTTTAAAGATAAATGTGAAGCATTTTACAAGAATGGATTCCCACCTTTATTTAATGAACATGGAAAGTCATACCCTAAAGAATATTTTATGAATATTTTAGAGGCTATTAACAAAAATAAAAAATACTTTGAAGAAGGGAACCATGCATTGCAAGAGAAGAATGTTGTGAAATTTTATAAATAACATTTTGAGATTTTGTTCATACCAAAGGACCCTTTTCAAGGAACAAGGAAGAGTGGATTATAAAGCCATCACAACCATGGAAGGAGAAATAATAGACGTATAGTCATGCAATATCCCAGAAGATAGAGAATGGGAGAGCACACTGGATGTATACAAATCATTCATCCAAAGGGGACTCATATTAGAGTAAAAGGAGACTTTAGTAGAAGTAGGTTCAAACTCAAATCCCTCACCACAACAACATGCACAAAAATGTGTGACTTCAACAATCAACACCACTAACATGAGCATTGACATCATCAACACTATTTTTTACCATTGCTGACACTGTTTGTAGCGTGCCCACAGTAGCTCCTGACTCAAGAAATGACCAACAAGGAGAGAGAAGGCCCAACACACAACCAAGAGAGAGAAGAAAGAGTTATTAGATCCAAATTTGAAGGGGCCCACCCCACAACTAGTAGATCCTTCAAGAAACTACTACAAGAAGTTAGTTATAGTACAATTGGAAATTTTGTAGCAAATCTAGGTGGTTTTTCAAATACCTACAGTAGCTTAGAGGGAGGTATAAGTTCTTGGTTGCCTATATAGGCCTCATTTTGTAAATTTTTAAGGGATAAATCTTGGGCTGTAGGGAAACTCTGTCAAATTTTTTGGTGAATTGCTACGAGGTCTTGAAACTATTCTAAGGAAATTTTTTGCAGTAACTCTTGGGCTAACTGTCCCTTCTTATCATGTATTTTCTCATTCCCATTTCATATTTTGAATTTTGCTACATATGAATACAATATTATGCAATTATCATGGCATTTTGAGTCATGGACGTGATCTGTTATGTGAATTATACGGAATTGTTTAACTGAAATAGATTCTGGCATTAGTATGATGGTTTATTTTAGTTTTGCAAAACCTATCAAGGTCATTTGAAGAGTATCTTGACTTGTTTGATAATTTTTACAAGGGTTTTACAAGAAATGGAAAATTTCAAAATTCTGTGTATTCTAGTGGAATTCTTAACTTCTTAGCTACCCACCATGTTTTGATTGATTTAAATGAATTCATAACTACACCTTTCAACTAGTTAATATCTATTCTCCATTTTTCATCCACCTTCCGTATTTCAAAATCTTCATGTCAAACCCAAGGGTTATGAATTGTCCAACTTAGGATTAATGGAAATGTAACCCAACAAAATATCCAATGTCTGATAGTTTTTCCTTTAACCTTGATTCCCAAACAAATTATTAATTTGATTTAAGTCAGAGATGAATTTGAATATTATTCATGCATAACTTTGGTACTTTCTTTAAAAAACACATGATGAATGTTGAATCTAAAGAATGAGTTAATTTTCAACCCAGGTTTCAAAAAGGATTTCTTGCTTTATACTTTTTCTTTTGACACTTCACTTGTCATAGTACTCACTCAGAAGGATGAGATGAACAACAAATGTCCCATCTCCTTCATGAGAAAGAGCATGTAGGGACCTGTTAGCTACCTATACCAATAGGTTTCATTTTTCATGATTGGCAAGGAAAGTGCCAATATGATCTACTTTGGTGATGCAAAGATCTCATATTTTGGGGAAAACACACATTTACAGTGTTTTGATGATGTCCTACTTCTGAATGGGTGATCCAACAGTCTAAGCTGGGTCATGCCATATTTCAATTTTTTGTTGTAGACTAGAGAAAGAAATCTGTCCAAACTGTTCAATCTTGGCAGATAAGTAGTTAGGTAGAGAATGAAGGTGCCCAACTGCTTAATCTGGGGCCTTGGAAGTAATAAGGCTAGCCTTAGATAGAAAATCAAAAGAAAATGCCAAAGGAAAAGAAAAAGGCACATGAGGGTTTGCAAGTCTAAGTGCACCCTCTTTGAAGTAACAAAAAATGCTAGGCAATAGAATGGGTAGGTAGATGGGGTTGCAAAAGCAGGATTTCCTTCATATCACTGGCCTAAGCAAAGGAAACATAGGGTGGCCAGTGCAGATCCTTCTATTCAGCAGTTTTGCAGCAACAAAATGAAACATGTCTAACTTCCCAATCATCCCCATCAAATTCCTTGCTAACATCCCTCTATCACCTTGGTTTATGAGAGAAATCAAACTCATTCATTGATCCTTGTTGCATAAAGAGCCACATTTTCTGTGTAAAGATCTTTTCATTTTGATCTACTCTCCTAACTAAGTTTGTTTCCTAAAAAACTTAGTATCTATCACTTCCCATTCCTATTCCCCTCCAAAACTAACTACTAACTCTATCTACACTTAACTCCCTACGTTCCCCTTTCCCTATTACCATAACACTATTGTGTATAAAAAACCCCAAAAATATGTATATTCCCTTTCCCCTAGGCAATATAGCCTAATAGTCCTAAAGGGTCGAAGTGCAAAGAAATCAGTGTGCTAAAGGCAAGACAGTGCCAATACAGTGTTTTGGGATTAAATCAAGATCCGCTTGATTTATAGCCCTAACCCCCCCCCTTTTTTTTTTGCAAAATGTAAAAACCCCTTTCCGCCAACAAACGTTGAAAAACCCAAAAATCCGCCGAAGTCTAAAGTCCTGCCCTGGCGCGCATTTCCAGAAATATAATAATTTATTGCTCGCCCCCACCGCCATATTGTCCTACCATGTTTGCAACCCGTCGTCCGTCAGATCTGGGCCCTCCCATCCGATGGCCTATATCAATATCGGGCCGCCCCCGATGTCCGGATGATAGCACCCAAAAAATGTCAGAGGGTGACGTCAGGGCAGTGCCACGCGTTGCTCCCAGGTTATATCGGGAGGTCACCTACCAATACCGCTCCCGTACCATAAGCGGTCTGATGGAACCACTTACCGCTTTTGTTTACCGCCTGCCCACGCCATGCCCACGTCATGCCAAGTCAGCGTCGCGTCAGCGCCCGACCCGCCATCGCTCCGACCTGTCTGCCATGTCCCCCATCCACGCGGACCACTCACAGGCGCCACGTCACCTTTCCGTACCCGACCCCACCCGATGACGTCATGCTGACGTCATAAAAAAAACGCGCCAAAGCCCAAAATGTCCATATTTGGCCAAAAATCACGGTTTTTCGCATTTTTTGACAAAAGAAATATTGTGCTCCCTGCATGTAATTTACGACCATTTCGCCACCAACCTGTAGAAATTGACTTAAAGACTGTGGGCGCCATCAAACTCGCCTGCATTGCCACCATTGCCAGAGTTTACCAGGTATTTATCAAAATCTCCCCTCCGCGCCTGGTTTTTTGCATAATTCACCAAAACAAGCGAGAAAAGAGAGAAAAACACTATAATTACCAGCAAATTCTCGGTGACCACCATTTATCTCCAGCTATAAGGCCAAATTTACCTACAAAAGTCCCCATTGAGCCGATTTTTCACAAATTTACAGCCTGTTTGCGCAGTCGCAAACTAAAACCTCTGCTACACAAGCTCACCGGGAAAACCACCCTTAAATCCCAGTATTTTCTCATTAAACTTTTCTCAGGAGCATTTCAACTTATTTTCACCATAATTCACCCTCTTTCCCCTGCAAATTGCCCTGTTCCTACAAAATTCATTGCTCTGTGTTGCTGAGCCCTGAACAACAAGTTCAAATACAATTCAAAGTAGCAAAAACCATGGAAACTCCAGTGGCATTGAATGTAACACCTCTAAATGCCCCACAAAGAGAGCTAGAGTGGCTGCCCTTGGCTGACAGAGACTACCAAATGGCAGAGGGAATCCCAGAATATAGTAAGTACCACATTCATGTACTCAATGACCTTAAAGCCAAACATCTCAGTGGGAATGATATCCTAGGGATTTGGGACTCCAATTTGCCCATTTTCAATCTCCCTCAGGTCAATATCCTCCCAGAATTGATACATAGATGCAGTGCCAACTATGACCCATGTCAGAGAGCTGTCCTCAATTCCTCAGGCTCAGTTTTGTTCCATGTCACCCCTGAGGCCATAAATGAGATGCTACACTTTCATACTGCAAAGCCATTGACTCCTCTCTCCATGATCGACTTGCTAAAGAAAGGAGGCAAGCTATCCAGTGCCCAAATTGTAAAGATCAATCAATTATTCATTCAATCAGGCTCTGAAACTGTGAGGACTCCCCCTATTGGAAATGTGTACCTAAATGAGCTGGGTAAAATGCTTCTGGATATGATCAGTTATGTCCTGGGATACAGAACATCTGAGGATGTTGATGAAACCATTCTGGCCATGCTGTCCATCTTCTCCCCTGGAAAGCCTCCTGCTGTTCACTATGATTATGCTGCCTACATTGCCAACAAGATTCATGAGCAATTGATGAATCTAGAGAGGGAAAGGATATTTAGATATACATCTTACATCTATCACTTATTCCTATTCTATCAGCCTGATAGCTTCCCTATTACTCTCAAGAGGCTTGATGCCCAAGGGAACCAAAGGTCTGTAGTGTTTTGGTCTTCAGTTTTCCATCATATATCTTTTTCACCATACAACTACTGTGAATTCATAGACTTGTTCATCCATCCAGCCATGTCCTTGCTGTTGAGTGCCCCTCCTCCAAGATTAACAGATGAGATGCAAAGGATCCTCCAGCTCTCAAAGGCCTACAACATTGGGGATTGGTACTTCTACCAACACCATACAATTATCAGAATATATGGTTGTGAGCTAGCCCCATATAGGCTGCCAAGATATGTCCCTATGAGACTCTTTGCCTTAGAATATTTCAGGCAGTTTTGAAATGCAGACATGGTCCATTTCCACAGCAAAAAACAAGAAGGTACAACTAAAAGTCAGAAATCAGCTAGGCCCATTCATTTATAATAAAAGAGAAGAGGCATGGCAAGAAGCAGATAAGATCCTGCAACGCCTTGGATTGCAAACTAGTTTCCTCTGGATACCCTATGATCCAAATCACTTCATTAGCCTTAGAAGGGTCAAGTATAAATTGGCTAGCTATGATCATGTCAGGTTGCCCCATATTGAAAAATATGCCAATCTGTTAAGATGGAAAGAGGGCACATTAGAAGAAGCAAGTACTAAAGAGGAAATACTACAAAAAGAAGCAAAGAATCTTGAAAAGGAAGCTGACTTGGAAAATTGTGGGCAGGTTTCCTCTATTTATCAAAATCATCTTGGAGCAACTGCCTCATCTTCTACAGCCGCCCAGCAAGCAGCTAAAACTACTCTTCAGGCAACCAGCAAAGGTAAAGGAAAAGAGATGGAACAAGAGCAGCCACCCCCTACAGCAGAACAGCAGAAAGAGCAGCCCAAACAGCAAGAAGAAACAGCTGAGGCCCCAATATCTACAGAGCAACAGGCTCAAGAAAGTGTGCCTCCAAGGCAGGAAACAGTAGTGGAGGCCTCGGTGCTCCAAACTCCACTAAATGAAGAAAGAACCAGGAAGAGGGATAGAGAGCAGGAAACTCCCCTCACTACATCAACAAGTCAACAAGGGGAGAAAAGGCAAAGATTAAATCCCCTTTCTGAAGAAGAAATGCCTATTGGGCCATCCATGGGTATGGGCCCCCCTAGCATGGAAGCATCTGCCAGTTCCTTCCAACAGGAACAAGAAAGAACACTTGGAGGAGAGGTCAGCTCCTCAAGCCAGCAAAAAAGGGCAGAATCAAGCATAAAACAACAATTTATTGACATCAAGAAGAGAAATGAGCCAGTTAGACTCCAGCTGTACAATCACTTGCTCAAAATGGCTCCCACAAACCAGCAGAGGCTTATGTCAGCATATGACATAACAGAGGGGAAGATGACTATGAGTCATTTCATACCTACTATGCTGCAGCCACAGTCAGCTGCAGATTATATAAGAACCAATCTTGAGGTACTTGCAAAAGACATCCACCCAATGGACCAGATAGAGCTTCATAAGCAAATGGGTGAGATGGTCTATTCAACTCTTGTAGACAAGACCTTCCTTGCACACAAATTGCAAAACAGTCTTCATAATACAACTGCCCAATTAGAATTGGAGAAGGCCTCTTCACAAGCCAAAGACAACAGGATTAGGTCTTTGGAGGATATTATTATAGAGCTTGGGCATGACCCAAGTGATCCCAAAGCTGTACAGGCATTATTAAAGGTAAGAGATGCAGATATAGCAGCTTTGAGGAAGATGGTAAAAATTCCAGCAACCCTTCACCCTCAAACAGAAGATGTTGCTCAGCAGAGGAAGGACCAAGATGTAGCAGCCATGCTGCTAACACTACACAAACAGTTGGTACAAACAGAAGGGAAGTTGGTAGAAACAGAGGTTGCATTACAGGCAGCCCTGAAACAGAAAGAGGGAGGCCAGACATCTCAGCCCCCTCAGCCAGTGATTAATCTTGAGGAGCCTCCTCAAACTATCAGTCCTCCCACAGAACAAACAGTTGGGATAGGCCCTTCAACTTCAGCACCAAATACAGCAACAACACCATCAACAACATCAGAACAGGCACTGAGCCTTGATATGCAGAAGATGATGAAGGAGATTCAAGTTCTAGAGGCCTAGATGGCTAAGCTAAATGAGGCCAAGGAAAAATTGGCTACAATGAATGAAAAGTATGATAAATCAAAGCAAACTGTAGCTGAAAAAACAAGAGAGGTGAAGGCTCTTGAGAAAAGGATAAAAGAGCTGGAGAAAGAGCTCTCTCTTGACAAAGTAGTGGCAGAAATCAAGAAAGTCCTATGGGCCAATATTGGTCAATCCATAACAGATCAATGGCAATATATAGAAACCATTCATGAGCACATGGATCTCATAAGTAGGGCTCACAAAGAAAGTCAAAGAGCAAGGGCAACTCTAGGCAATATGCCTGAGATAGCCAATAGGATGATCAATGTCCTGAACAACCGCACAGGCTCTCAGCTGGCAGCAATAGGAATCCCTAACAGAACTGACACCATCTTACTGGTGAAGAGGGTCCTCACTTTGAGAAGTCTGGTGCAAACATTGGATAGAAGATGCCAGGAAATGCAAACAGAGGTGAACAAATTCACAGAGAAGTTCACAGCATTGCATAACAGAGGCCTACCCAGCCTACTAAACAGTGCAGGTAGATTGCTATCCCATGAAAATTATGCCAAAAGAGTAAACACATTTGCTACAAATCAGATCACTGCAGGATAAAGTACCCCAGAGGAAACAGGGCCTGCATCTGGGCAGAGCCTCTATGACAGAATAGAAAATTTGTTCTTTATCATGAATGAGATCATACATCTGTTTGAAGTGCCTCCTAATTACTACAAATACACTGAGGCAGGTGAAAAATTAGGCACAATTTTGAGACATCAGTTGCCTACTCAGGAATGGTGGACCAACATGATACAGACATTGCTGTGAACAAACAGATTTTCATCAAGTTTTTACATCAAAATACAAATCATCATGTTCAGACAGCTGATACATTCACTATGACTGCAAAAGAGTGGACTGAGCCAACTCAGCAAAGCAATTTGGCCACTAAAGCAACACTGGCAGATATAGATGACAGTGCAGATAGCTACAGCATGACAGAGAAATAAAGAGCGCAATATTCAGAATCAATGCAAAGCACCTTGCAGAGCCAGTTGCCCTCAAAGTCAAAGACTTCTGACAAACAACAAACAGTTGTTATGTATTCATTTAAGTAGCTTTCAATTTTGTAAAAATATCTTTGAAAGTTGGTAAGAACATTTATTGTACAATAACTCAGAACTAAGATATTTTTGTGATATTTCTCTATATATCCACCCCCGCGCTGTTTATTGGGGGTTGTTGTTACCTATTCTGTTCAAGAGAACTCGGCTGTATTTTTTGAGAAATATAATACAAAGGAGCTGCTGGTTTCCAGAATACATGGATGGCTCGGATGTGCTGTGATGAAATTACTGACTGCTGCAAGATTCTCGTGTTATGGCGTGATACAATAAGTGTTTTCTAACTGTGTTTATGTTTTATCTCTTCTATAAACCATCTGTGAATGTATGGTGTTTAAACTTGGTAGAAAGGTAAAAGACTAGTTCAGGATTTATCTTTTAAAGATACCCTAAACTCAAACCTTACTACTAAATATGTTTTCTTCAAGATTAGCTGCAACTGTGGAATTCTTAAATGCTCCCAATTGCTCTAATCACATGACAAGCCTTTATTCAGTAATTCTTGTTGCTGCTGAGTAGGATTTGTTCTTCACCTCGTATTGCACTGTGAAAGAATTCTTAATTGCCTTTCCTGGTGTGATTTATACCGTTTTCTTGCTAAATTTCAAAGTTTGTATCATGAATACCCATCTAGCCTTGCAGTGAACCTTTCTTTATCACAGACATCAAAACCTACTTATTTCTGGACTCCACATGCCCAATGGATTGAACTCTCCTTCATATTTGCATGCCCTTCTTTGAACAACAGTCTTCAACCAAAACTCAAACAAACTCCCAACTCATAACTAGCCTAAGATCTTCACAAGCAAAGCTAAAACTGAAAGAGAGAGCCCTCTCTGATTGCAGGTAGGCTAGAACCTGTAATCCAAAGCTTGGTTAGTGGTTACCCCGGCCGTATTCCCTCAGGAGTCAAAGGGAACAACCTGGGTGTTAACAGGACCTATGCTCAACTATCCCACCACAGATAAACAAGCATACACTATACACAAGGTGGTGAAACATTTTAGACCCTACTTGCTGAAAAATAATTATATAGTCTTTGTGCTACACCCAATAGTCAGATCACTGCTTGTTCAATAAGAGATAGGTGAAAGATGTGCATAATGGATGACAAGACTACAAGTGTATGATCTTGATATCAATCCAGTTCACACTTCCAAGGGTCACAATCTCCACAGACTTGCAGCAAAAGTGGTACACACACAAGAGGAAGAAGAAGAGCTCACTAGATGGGAGCAAGAAATTGATATGTATAATGTAGAGCAAGCACCACCCACTTCGCACGACAACTCTTGGTATGAAGAAGTGAACCAATACCTTGAGCATGGAACCATGCCCTCCCAATTTTCCATGTGACAGAAGAGGGCGATGTGACTCAAAGCCTTATCTTACCATTTGGTGCACATAGTGCTTTACAGAAAGCACAACAAAGGAATTTTTCTCAAGTGCCTAGAAACACAGGATTTAGAGAGAGTGTTACATGATCTACATGACGGACAAACCGGGGGGTCACTTCACGGGTAACAAAAAAACACATAAAGTCATGAGATCTAGTTTCTACTAGCCCACATTGTTCAAGGATGCTCAAGCTTATGCCTGCAAGTGCCCAGTTTGTTAGCGATGCACTGACAAAACTCGAAGGTCAGTAACCCTGATGTAGCCTGTTGTAGTGGACGAACCATTCAAATAGTGGGACTTGGGAATCATTGGGGAAATATTGCCACATTCATCAAAGAAACACCGCTACATCCTAACTAATACAGATTACTTCACGTGGTGGGCAGAAGCAGTTCTGATTAAATAAGTGAATGACTAGGAAGTCATCAACTTCCTTCAGGAGAACATCATTTCAAGGTTTGGCATTCCTCTATCACTTGTTTTTGATAATGGAACTTACCTATATTCATTGAAACTTTAAGATTTTGCATTGAAATATGGTATTGTTCTTAAGAATTCAACTAATTACTACTAGTAGGGAAATGGTCTTTCCAAATATACAAACAAAAATCTCATTCACATCATAAAAAAAACCGTTTACTATGAACAACAAAAATGACATTATGCTCTGGTGAATTCTCTCTAGACTGACCGAGTTACACCTAAACCCTCTCTGAACACATATCCATACTTCCTTGTATACAAAAAAGAAACCATCCTACCACCAAATATCTACTTTCATGCTCTCCAGTTATCCCAAGAATCCCAAGGCAAGTTGTGTCTATTGGTTCAACGTAGGAAAGGCACATTACACAAGTTATAGGAAGAACGGATGAAAGAAAAATATTTTTTTTCACTCCACTAGAATCGTATGTAGAGATGGTTTGAATGAAAGTCTGCAGGGAACACCATCTTCGCTGTGGGTGACTTAGTCTTGAAGTGGGATAAACCCCGCGAAGAAAAATGGAAAGACATGAAGTTCCAGTCCATGTGGATTGGTCATTTCATAGTTCACGAGAAACTTGTCCAACACACGTATCATTTACAATTGCTTGACAGGAGGATTGAAAACCTTCTTATCAATGGCCAAGATTTAAAATGTTATTTTCAATGATCTGGGGCTGCACCCCGCCTTATGTATCTAACATGATTATTGTTGTTCTATTGCTTTACTTTGTTGTTTCTCCTTCATTTTTCTTTGCGTTGTTTTTATTGTCTTGTCATTTTCATTTTGTAAATAATTGTTGTCCTATAATGTGTTCTGGATTTTCAATAATTATGTGGCTGAAGTTGAAGAGTCTTGTGACACTGAACTCTTGACCAGTCCTGTGTCTATCTTCTCTCTGCTTGGTTGTAAATTTTAGTCGATGAAGCTAGGATGGAAAATACAATCTGTATGTAAGGTAAACTCTAGTCAAACCATGAACCCGTGTCCAAACTAGGAAACCCCATGCCTGTACTTAGTCATTTTCTTTGTGTGTTCAAGCTTATCCAACTAGTAGAAACATAGAAGGAGAAAAATCTAAACAAGCAAACCTAAATCATAGGTCTTACATGCTTCTCTAAAGGAACAACCTCTTCTGCTCTCAATAAGTCAGGATCCCTCTTTCACCCCAAAAATAAATAAGTTCCTATGCACATTCCTATTTCAAAAAGATAACAAAGGAAAAAGAAGAGAAATGCTTCTTGCGCAGAGAGGTGAAGTAGGCAACTCCATTGGGGTATTGAACATGATCGCTGGCAGTGGAGCAATGATTGTGTTCTTTCATGACTCCATTGGGGTACTGTCCAAGCTTTTTGGTAGCAGAGTAACACCAGAGATGAAAATTTATACTCTAAAAATCTTAAGCTCACGAGCCAAATTACCCTTCCCGATTTGGAAACACTGTGATCTAGCTGAAAATTTTGTTGTGTTTGACTGAGTTGGTACAAGGTGAACCATGTATTTCCATGGGGTAAGTGGTGAAGCCAAAGTAACCTGCACAATGAATCAATACTCCTTGAAAGGCCAAGGCCTTGTGATAAAAATGAATGGAAACAGAGAAGATGGTATTTGACTAGTGTGTCACCAAGTGTTGTGGCGTTGAAACACCCTCCAAAATTTTGGTCTACATCCAAATTTCAGAGCCTTCCTTGGTTTTTCCCCTGATGGTTGCAAACACTAGGGCTCATTCCATGAGCTCTTGTTGAGTCTTTACACACTTTTTTCTTGATCGACCACCGATCCTATTTTGGTATATTGATTGATATGTCATGCTTGCGGTCTTGTTCTGGAAATTTTTGAGGGTTTGTCTTTGTGTGCATGAGTTGTTTTCACTTTGTGAACATCGGTCATTCTCACACACAAAGTTGCAAGCACTGTCACGCAAGTGTCGTCATGGTCGTTCCAAGATCTATCTCAAGTGTCACACTTGTCGCTCTTAACCTTTAAGTCAGTCTCACTGAGCACATGTTTGTTTTGTTGGATTGAGGTGTCTTAACGTCGAGTCATGCTAAGTGTGTGATCACAATGTCATGTATGCACAAGTTCACCTGCTTTCACACCTAGATATTTTTCCTAAAAATATTTGGACCAGATAACCCTCCTTCAACCAGACCCTGACTGAGCTGCATTGCATATTCTTAGCTCTAAGTGAACCTGCTTTGCTACCCAGAACTACACAAAGTTTGAGGCTATCTTTTGGGGAAGCCTGCATTGTGCAATCCTAGAAGTGAGCAAGGCGAATGTCTCCCAGAACTATGCATAATTTGTCCCCAAGTCCAACCCAATCTGTGCTTCCTTCCAGATCACTCATCCAACCTCCCTTTGTTCTAATGGAAAACTCGAACTGCATTGTGAATCGGGGCTGCAATGCTACCCAAAACCGCACAAAAGTTTCCTAGTTGCCTGCCTTGCACTGTTTGCAAAAAATGCATAGTCATATGAGTCAGGCCTCTTCTGCCTATCACTGCATCGTTCCAAGGAATTGCGCAAACCTGACTGGAAGGCCCCCCTACTGGCTTTCCCTGTGCCCCCTTTGAAAATTGCGCATTTTTCACTGGCACTCTCCCTATTTCCACACACTCATCCTAGAGACTACACAATAATTGCTTGTTTGACACTGTCTCTTAGAAATGCACAATTATGACCAACAACTCCCGGCAGCCCAATCCATCCTTTCTTTGGAAAATTGCACAGAAATGTTTGCCAATGCCTCCCGCTGCTCACTCTATTTTCCCTGGATAAACTACATAGATTCCCAAATGGACCCATGGATGACCTGTCTAGTCATAATCCTGAAAACTGTGCAGAATTTCCCAACAGTTACTCCTGATACACTGCCCTGTCTTCCTCCCAGGTGTTAGCCTCCTGCTGCAGCAGGTATTCATTTTTCATGATTGACATTTTTACATGCCAAATATGTCATACTTGGCAAGCTGCAGTGTTCCATATTTCCGGAAGATACCATGAGAGTGTGCTAGTCCAAATGCCACTGCTGAGATTCCATTTTGATGAGTTGTCCCAGTTTTGGAGAGTTTTCATTTAAGGGGGGTCCAAAAAGTCTAATCTTGGTCTCCCTAGGTTTCAATTTCCTGTTGTAGAATATAGAGAATGCATATGTCCAAACAGTTTAACCTTGGCAGATTTGTAGATAGGTAGAGAATCAAAGGGACCCAACTGTTTAATCTGGGCCCTGGCAGAAATAAGTGCAGATTTAGATAGGAAACATTCAAAAGAAAAATTGTAATTCTGGTTCTGCAAGTCTAAGTGCACCCTAATCAGAAAAGAAGAAAAAATGTTAGGACAATAGGCTGGGTAGGTAGCTGTTTGGTGGCAGAATTATTATTGATGATAAATTTTGTGTCTCGCAATGTCTTATCTTTTTAGATCACAGTTATCAGGCAATTTTATTTCAAAGGAGGTACTAAAGCTGGAATTCACTAACCTCCCCTTCTTCTCATTTCCCCCAAGTCACTTACTAACATCCCCCAAGAGGTCAAGATCTGCTTGAGCCTCTCAGTTTCATCATTTCCATAACATTCGCCTTGGTGACGATCTGCTTCACCCAAGGATTGCTCACTCATCTTCTGTGAGCCTTCTTTTCCCAACAAAGCCTAAGGTCTCATACCTTAGCGCCCTCTATTCATCTCCATATTAACTATTAACTTTATTATATAACTCCCTATCAGTTTTTCCTTCCCTTATTAAAATCATGTATATAAAACTCCCTTATGTAAATACTCCCTCACGGGCATTATAGCCATAATTCTACTAAGTCTGGGAAATTACAGTCCATCTGGGGCTGTCTTTAACCCATCCGAGTCATTAAGGAGCTAGTTTGACATCTGGTCAGCTAGTAACCTCTCCCCTAGCCCAAAAACCCCTCAAAAACCTTAAAAAACCCATTTTTGCACCTGTTTCCTACGTTCTGTACATAAAATATTAAACCCTCTTGTCAAAAAACCCATTTTCCACCCTTGTCCCTAAATCCGAATGTAAATATATTAACCCGTGCCTTTTTAACACATAAAAACCCCATTCCCTAAGTCTAAACCCGCCGCCGCAAATAATTAAAAAGGGAATATTCCTGCGCATATGCCGCCCCTTATCCCTCCGTCATATCGCACTCCCCGCCAACCGTTGGATCACCCACCCCACAAATCAATGGTGGGCGGGCCGTCCCATCCCCGACCTGCCCAACGTTTAGCGTCTGGGAGATGGGCGGTATTACCGCCGTACCTCCCGCCACGCGTCAAGCGTTGGGTTGTGGCAGAGCCCTCTCCCCCGAAACCACCTTTGTCCATAAGCGGTGCACCACAAAACCGCTTACCGCCCGTGACGTCACATCCCACGTCACCCCCCTGCCCAGTCACCATGTCGAGTCACCTGCCTGCGTGGCCTTTTGCCATGTAAGTGCCACGTATCCCTGCCACCGTACCTGCCACGTCACCATCCGTACATGATGACGTAACGCTGACGTCATCCCGCCACCTCGTCCTACTGACGTCACCCGCTGTACAATGTCACATCATGCTGACGTCATGCTGACGTCATCAACACTTTTGGGCGCAAAGGCGCAAAAATAGCACTTCGGAGCCTTGGAATCCGATTCTGAGGCAGTTTTTGATGAGCGATTTGGCGCAAATCGGTCTTCAGGGAATCTTTAGGGAATCTTTCGTTACGCAGTCCCCAGCAAGCCTGAAAGGCCCAAAAATGATCTGTTTTCTTCACAGAGCATACCGTAAAGAGCAGAAAACAATTTCAAAGGATACAGAGGCCGAACAACGGCCATTAAATGATGATTTAGACCCCTAGCACGTCATAACAGCATCGGTTTAGTGCCAAAGATTATCAGAGGAATAAGAAAAGCCAAAGAGTATCAGCCGAAGATTTTTTAGGGGCTCAAAGCACCTGAACATTGATGAGCCCCCCAGAAAGTCAAATCAAGAGGTGTAAGCCCATCCTTGCCCTCAAATCACAACTAAGGCATTCAAAGCCACAGGACAGCAAAGAAGCAGAAACCCATATGCATTTATTTCAGAAGCACCTGCACCAAGCCACCAAGGACTACATAAGTTATTTAGTTTTTGATACGGCCGCCCCCAGCGCAACCTGAGATATTTTCATGCATTTATTTCAGATAGGAGTAGGTCAATTAGGTCAAGATGTAATAAAGAACTCTGTAGAAAGTTTTGCCCTATATATACCACCCTCTGTATAGTTTTAAGGGTTGGTCAATTGAGAATTTTCATTAGAGACCCGCACTCTATACCTGACTGTTTATATAATAAAAGATTGCAGAAAGCTTGGAGAGAAAACTGTTTGTTGTAAATGAATGTTTTGGAGACTGAAGATGGAATTCTTGTGCTGCAGCCTGAAACAATAAGTGCATCTTACCTCTGTTTTATTGTTATCACTATCTAAATGGCAGAAAGAAAGAATAACTTAGAATTAGTTTAAATACTCTCTATGCTCAATTTCTGTTGTTTCTTTATGTTTTCCTCTGAATGAATTGGTTATGAATATGAATTCCTTCCGGCTCATGTTTACCCCGATTCACCTGTGTTTGCCCATTATCTAGGGATTCTTAATTGCCCCTAGGTAGCGCTCTGTTACTTCCCACTGCTAAGTTGTCTGAGAGATTATTAACTGCCTCTCATCGCTTAGCATTTCTTTCCATCACTTAGACCTGAAGCATTGTTTCCTGCGCAGCTGTCTTGCTCCATTTTCCCTCTGTTGTGACCAAGTGAAAGCACCAGCAGTCAAACTCCTCGACTCCATGCCCAATGGTCTGAAACTTCCAGACTGTGCCTTGCCTCTCTATCTGAAAACATCAATTTTCCCACCAAAAACAAAACAAAAACCCTCTGAACTCGAGACCTAGCCTAAAATCCTTTTCAACAAAGCTAAATCCTTAAAGAGAGAGCCCTCTCTGATTGCAGGTTGGCTAGAACCTGCAGTCCAAAGTTGGTCTGTGGTTACCTCGGTCGTATCCTTTTCTAGAGCTTAAGGACAACCTGAGTGATAACATAATGGCGACACCACTGGGGAACTTCCTCAGATAGTTTCACAAAGAAGGTAAGAAAACTCTACCGAGACCATAAATCAAACTTTCCAACTGTTGTTTATCTCTTAAAACTACAGATGAAGCCTGAATGTCAACCAGGAAGCCTTTGAGACTGTTTCTTGCTTTGCATTAACAGGAGTAAATAAATGTTGCTTCAGTCAATCTTCATGCTAGTTATAAGTTACAAACAAGTTGTCCCATATTTTAATTAGTCCCTTGTCGATTACAAAAACATTCCCAGGAAAAATACCCAAAAAACAATTCGGAAGCTGGCTCCCAAGAAAAATCCACGATATACACGGTCAAATCCAGATCCCAACCCTCCAGCTGTTTTTGAAAACCCTAACATAATCCCCAAAATCATTAGGAAGCAAGAAAAATAGGAAAATTCTGCTGATTTGAGCCCTGAAACAACGTGCCCTAGCTGTTTTCCGACTCCTGTCAAAGTTTTGTTCTGTTCATCCCCTATTTCCATCAGTTCATCATCTACATCCCGTAGTACCCCTTCCACACCTTCATCCATTGCACATGCTAACACTACTATTGTTTCCAGCGTTCCAGTTACTCCTGTTATCCCTGTTACTCCAGTTGTTCCACTTATCCTCGTTGTTCCACTTATGCTTGCCAATATGGCTAATAGATATGCACCCCTGCAATTACCTGCCAATGTTGGGGCTTTACCTCAAGAGTACCAATCTAAAATCACATATTTTGACAGCACCGGTCCTTTCACAGCCATTCAAAATACCAAAAAGATGCAAGATTATTTCGAAAACTATGAAATAGATGATGATAGTGTAAGAATGAGAATTTTTGTTCAGAGTCTGACAGGTGATGTTAGAACTTGGTTCCGATCACTTGCCGCAAATTCCATAACCACCCCAAATGAGCTTTATCAGTCTTTTACCAACAGATGGGAGAAAAAGAAAGACCCCTTGCACGTACTGGCCGAATACAATACAATCAAAAGAGGCCCTCAAGAGACTGTTTTGGAGTACTGTGCAAGATTCAATAACGTATATAACGCAATACCACAGAACTTAAGACCTCCACCTGACCTTGCTTTGTATAAATTTCTGGATGGTTTTGACCCTAATATGGCATATTAGTTGAAAGAAAGAGCCCCTGCAACTCTTGAAGACGCGCAAAAGGTTGCTGTTACGGTAGAGGCTAACTTAATTGCCAAGAGAAACAGAGCGAGAGTGGAAAGAAGAACCACCTTTAAAGAAGAACCCTCAACCTTTGACCAGAAGCTTGATGTTATTATCAATGGCCAGCAAAGACTAGGAGAAAGAGTAGAAATGTTGAGAGAAAAGCGTCATGGGAAGGACAACAGTCCAACACTATAAAAAACCCAAATTTCAGGAAGACACAGAACACAAATGCTGGTAGGCCTAACCAAGACCATGATATAAGACCCCCGTTTCAAGACAACTATGTTGAAGGTTCCACTTCAAGTGAACCTACAGATGATTCTCACATGAACTTAATGGATCTAAAGGGTGAGCATCAAACTTTCCTGACACAAGAAGACCAAAACGAACATGATTGTAACCAATTTGAGACTAAATCTGGTGAGTCTTTTGATTTCAAACGGGGTTATGATACTGCTGTGTATGAAGTACACAAACAGTATAAGCTCAGAACTAGGCCCATTGACATCTCTGAGCCTAGCAAGACAAAGGAAGGCAAATAGCCCAACAAGATTAAAAACAAAGCTGTTGTAACAGAACCAGCTGATATAACTGTCCCAAACCCACATCAAGTGACTGTAGAAGATATAACAGACACTCAGCCTTCTGTTGAGCAGCCTCTGCCACCTCCCTCTTCAAAAGAAAATTCAAACAACGTCCCAAAAAGCACTCCTGAAAATGTAAAACCGCAAGCAGAAATTTCCCGTAACACTGATAAGCGAGACCAGATTGCCGAGAATGCAAATGAAAAATAAAAAGCTGCCATTATCAACAGCAAAACTCCACTAGAAAAGCCCTTTAACTTAGAGGCAGAAATAGGAAAACTCAAGATAGCCATCCCTTTATCTGAACTTTCAAAACACGATGTATATAGGCAACAAATTCAAAGGTCACTTCAAATCCCAGAAAATAAGGATGATGTAAATGTTTTAGACGACACCCCAGAGCTGCTATTTGGCCCAGAAGTTAACGGAAAATCAACCCATGGACCTGTCCCACCATTTTATGTCAGCTTGCATATACATGATAAAGTTTTACACAATGCTATGTTTGACTCAGGGGCATCGCATAATCTTATGCCCAAAGCAGTTATGGAAAAACTGAATCTTGATGTTACAAGACCTTACAAAGATCTGTACTCATTTGACTCAAGTCAAGTGAAATGTTTAGGCCTCGTCAAAGACTTGTGTGTCTCCTTAGTCCAATATCCCAACAAGACCATCCTCATGGATGTAGTGGTTGCTGACATTCCACCAAAGTATGGTATGCTCCTGTCAAGATCATGGGGAGCAAAGCTCCAAGGATCCCTTCAATTAGACCTTTCCTACGCTACTATTTCAGTCTTTGGGCCACCAAAGAGACTGTACAGAGAAACGCTCATGAAGTATGTAGTGAGTAGTGAAAGTAAGCCTGAAAATTTTCCCATTTATTCAATCCACTCTGATATGGATTCATTTATTTTGTTTAATGATGATACAAATGTTTCAATTGATAATGAGTCCTTCACTCTAGAGCAACAAGCACACATCAACGAAGAGTCGGTTGCACATACCCACGAAACTGTCACAGTAGCTGATGTAACCAGCCTACCAAAAGAAGTTCCCCAAACAGAAATTTTAAATCTGCCTAATCTTGAAACAGCTCAAACTCTTGATACTGACCATAAACAAGAAATCACATGGTACCTAGAGTTTGATGGCTCTGTCAACAAGTTAGGAGCAGGGGCAGGTGTTTGGATTCACAACACATATAACAACCATGCAGAAGGACATGCCTACAGACTGAACTTCAAATGCACAAATAACATGGCAGAGTATGAGGCTCTGCTTTTAGGCCTTAAACTGCTAAAAACTCTAGGAGCTGTAAAAGTGTCTATCTTAGGTGACTCTGACCTAGTTATACAACAGATGAAAGGTAATTTTGTTACCAATGACAATAGAATGAGAGCCTATAGGACTGCTGCTACTAACATACTCCAGACATTCACTGAATTCAAGCTTGACAAGATTTCCAGAAATCACAACATTCATGCACACAGCCTAGCCACCTTTGCTAGTACATGCAAGCTTCCCTTTGACCCAAACCATCACTTCACAGCTGAAATAAAACATAGGCCCGCAGTCCCAAATAACGTTAAAGACTGGCAAGTATTCGAAAATGATGCCCAGATTAATAATTTCCTCACCCTTGAGCATGAGTTTTCAAGTATCGACATTGACATGGATGCCATGACAGATCCAGAACAACAAACAAATGAAAATTAGCAGGCTATAACAATTGCAAAAGCCAAACAGATCTTGAAACCAACTATTTTTGACAATGAAAACATAGAACAACTGAAAGAAACACAAGTAGAAGAAATAGACAAAACAGAGGCAGAAATCATTGAGCTAAAAGACAATTTTTTTCCTGCTGGTCTAACCCCGCTAGAAGACATGTTTGACTCTAATGATGTTCCCAGAAAACCAAAATTGCAACCCATAAACACTGAGATAGAAGAACACAACATCGGGACACCAGAAAATCTGAAAATGATCAAACTGTCCAAAAATCTACCACCTGATCAAAAACCCAAGTACATTGATTTATTCAAGGAATTCCAAGATGTATTTGCTTGGAGCTATGAGGATCTGAAATCCTATGACACCTTGGTGATCCAGCACACCATTCCTTTAAAACCAAACCAGAAACCCTTCAAGCAGAAACTTAGAAGAATTAACCCCATGCTTCTTCCCCCGATTGAGAAAGAAGTAAAGAGGATGTTTGAAGCAGGCATTATAGCACCCATCAGATTCTCTGAATGGGTATCCAATCTTATCCCTACGAGAAAAAAGACAGGCGAGATTAGACTTTGTGTAGACCTCAGAAACTTAAAGAAAGTCTCCTTAAAAGACCACTATCCTTTGCCCAAAATGGACTACATATTGCAGAGAGTGGTGGGATCATCTAGAATCTCTCTACTAGATGGTTTTTCAGGTTTCAACCAAATACTTGTTCACCTAGATGACCAAGACAAAACAGATTTTACCACACCCTGGGGAACATTTAAGTATGTAAAGATGCCATTTGGACTTAAAAACACTGGTGCTACCTTTCAACGAGCAATGGATATTGCTTTCGCTAAAGAAATACATGACTTCCTAGTTGTCTACCTGGATGACTTAACCCCATTTTCCAAATCTGATGAAGAACACCTCAAGCACCTCAGGCAAATTTTCATAACATGCAGGAAATATGGTATTTCCTTGAACCCCAAGAAGTCCTTATTTGGCCTTGAAGAAGGAAAATTACTTGGCCACATTATATCAAAGGATGGGATCAGAATTGATCCTGAGAGAATATAGGCCATCCTCCAAATTCCATACCCCATAAACATAAAAGAGCTACACGCATTCCTTGGGAAAATCAACTTTTTGAGAAGATTCATTCCAAATCTGGTTGAATTAATAAGACTGTTAAGCAACATGTTAAAGAAGGATGCCAAGGTAAGATGGTCCCTAGAAGCCAAGCAAGCATTTGAGAGTATCAAATCCACCTTAACCCAAACCCCTGTCCTAACTAGTCCACAATTTGACAAAGATTTTATCATATTTTCATTTGCATCAGAGCATACAATAGCCGCTGTCCTTTTGCAAAAGGATGAACAGGGAGCTGAAAAACCAATCACTTTTTTCAGCAGAGCTTTAAGAGACGCCCCGTTGAAATACCCAATCATCGAAAAACAAGCCTACGCACTTGTTAAGGCCATCAAGGATTTCAGAGTGTACATTTTATATTCACACGTGATTGCCTATGTCCCACACGCTGCTGTAAAAGACATATTGACCCAAGACAGACTAGAAGGCAAAAGAGGTAAGTGGATTGCAAACATCCTTGAATATGACATAGAAATAAAACCAACCAAGCTGATAAAGGGACAAGGTTTAGCTAAACTGATGTCCGAAACAAACTTTCAGGCCTTAGACATAAACCAGCTGGAAAATGAACCGGAGCTGGCGACTCCATAGATCAGTGAAATCTTTTTACAATCCCCATGGTACGCTGATATATGCTTTGTATTGTCAAACCTGTGTGCTCCCCCAGGAATGTCCAGAGCCAAGAAAAGATTTTTGAAAATGAAGGCTTTAAAGTTTTGTGTTATAGATGGTGCTTTATTTTGGAGAAATCATGAAGGTATATTGCTTAATTGTTTAACCATGAATGAAACTAACAATGTCATGAAAGAATTCCATGCAGGTGACGGTCGAGGACATCTCTACTGGAAGTCCACGGCCGACAAAATTCTAAGGGCTGGTTTCTATTGGCCCACTCTTTTCGTAGATGTAAAAAAGTTTTCCATATCATGTCACAAATGCCAAATTTTTGAAGGCAAGAGAAAATTGTTGTCCCTGCCCCTTAAAACAATCTCCACCGAAAAACCTTTTCAACAATGGGGTCTTGATTTCATTGGAGAAATCCATCCCTCTTCCTCAAGCCAGCACAATTGGATCCTAACAGCCACTTACTATTTCACTAAGTGGGTTGAAGCCATTCCCTGTAGACAAGCCAATGACACCATCATTATCCAATTCCTTGAGTGCAATATCCTTTCCAGATTTGGCTGCCCTGAGAAAATCATCACTGACAATGCCGCTGCCTTTAAATCCAAAAAGATGATCAATTTTTGGCACAGATTTCATATTACCTTGGGCCACTCCACAGCTTATTACCCTCAAGGTAATGGATTGGAAGAATATTCAAACAAGAGCCTCATTAACATCATAAAGAAGGTGCTAGAAGAAAACAAGAAGAACTGGCACAAAAAGCTGGTAAATGCCCTATGGGTAGATAGACTTTCAAGCAAAAGATCAATTGGGTTGAGCCCTTATGAGCTAGTATATGGCATGGAGGCTAGATTTCCTTCATCCCTGGGCATTCCTAATATCAAGCTGTTACAAAAGACGTAGGCTGAACCAAATGACATTCAAAAAAGGATTAATCAGACAATTCACCTTCAGCAAACGAGAGAACAAGATTATGGTAGAGCTCAAATTTTTCAAGAAAAGCTCAAGAAGATGTTTGATAAGAGGGCTAAAGCTGAAGATTTCAGTATTGGTGACAAAGTTCTGAAGTGGGACTCAAGAAGAGAAGACAAGGGAAAACATGCCAAGTTTGATTTTCTATGGAAAGGTCCATTTGTAATTGCTGCTGTTCATGGAAACAACACTTATTTTCTCAGATCTATGGAGGACAACACTGCTGAAGAAGGCCCTGTGAATGGCAGGATGTTGAAACATTATCATGATCCTTTTTGTTGAAACAATGCAAATTCTGTAAATATATTTCTACAATATCATTTGTAAATACCAGCACTCAGTTTTTATTTTGTATAAACCGGCCGATTGTTTGAGGAATAACAGTAAATTCGGTGAGGACGCAGCCAATGCAAATTTTCCAGTCTCAAGAGTATCAAAACAGAGCAAAATTTTCAGTTCATACCAGCACCTTGCTCTAAGCAAAGCAAGGCAAACACAGTAGTTTGATCCATGTCCCTAAACTGTTTAAAGGGCATGTCCCAGCAGCATTATACATAAGATATCAAGCACGCAGAAGAAAGCAGGCG
Source organism: Pinus tabuliformis (assembly GCA_031772625.1). Classification (NCBI taxonomy): domain Eukaryota; kingdom Viridiplantae; phylum Streptophyta; class Pinopsida; order Pinales; family Pinaceae; genus Pinus; species Pinus tabuliformis. The sequence goes on from CM062812.1 coordinate 835,816,436, forward strand.
ATGCTGTACAATTCATAGTAACTCAGTTGCGGAGGAGGTTGTCTATAGTTCAAAGTTTTACGTTTTTTCAACAACCAGAACAAAGAAGAATTTCCCAGTCCACAGCAACAAACAGAAGATCAAGGCAGTCTGACCTGCTGTTCTTGACTTTTCACAAGGAAAAGCCATCCCCAAGTGGAGCTACTCTTAGCCTCCTGCTGCAGCAGGTATTCACTTTTCATGATTGACATTTTTACATGCCAAATATGTCATACTTGGCAAGCTGCAGCGTTCCATATTTCCAGAAGATACCGTGAGAGTGTGCTAGTCCAAATGCCACTGCTGAGATTCCATTTTGATGAGTTGTCCCAGTTTTGGAGAGTTTTCATTTAAGGGGGGTCCAAACAGTCTAATCTTGGTCTCCCTAGGTTTCAATTTCCTGTTGTAGAATATAGAGAATGCATCTGTCCAAACAGTTTAACCTTGGCAGATTTGTAGATAGGTAGAGAATCAAAGGGACCCAACTGTTTAATCTGGGCCCTGGCAGAAATAAGTGCAGATTTAGATAGGAAACATTCAAAAGAAAAATTATAATTCTGGGTCTGCAAGTCTAAGTGCACCCTAATCAGAAAAGAAGAAAAAATGTTAGGACAATAGGCTGGGTAGGTAGCTATTTGGTGGCAGAAATATGATTGATGATAAATTTTGTGTCTCGCAATGTCTTATCTTTTCAGATCACAGTTATCAGGCAGTTTTATTTCAAAGGAGGTACTCAAGCTGGAATTCACTAACCTCCCCTTCTTCTCATTTCCCCCAAGAGGTCAAGATCTGCTTGAGCCTCTCAGTTTCATCATTTCCATGACATTCGCCTTGGTGAGGATCTGCTTCACCCAAGGATTTCTCACTCATCTTCTGTGAGCCTTATTTTCCCAACAAAGCCTAAGGTCTCATACCTTAGCGCCCTCTGTTCATCTCCATATTAACTACTAACTTTATTATATAACTCCCTATCAGTTTTTCCTTCCCCTATTAAAATCATGTATATAAAACTCCCTTATGTAAATACTCCCTCCCAGGCATTATAGCCATAATTCTACTGAGTCTGGGAAATTACAGTCCATCTGGGGCTGTCTTTAGCCCATCCGAGTCATTAAGGAGCTAGTTTGACAACTGGTCAGCTAGTAACCTCTCCCCTAGCCCAAAAACCCCTCAAAAACCTTAAAAAACCCATTTTTGCACCTGTTTCCTACGTTCTGTACATAAAATATTAACCCCGCTTGTCAAAAAACCCATTTTCCACCCTTGTCCCTAAATCCGAATGTAAATATATTAACCCGCGCCTTTTTAACACATAAAAGCCCCATTCCCTAAGTCTAAACCCGCCGCCGCAAATAATTGAAAAGGGAATATTCCTGCGCATATGCCGCCCCTTATCCCTCCGTCATATCGCACTCCCCGCCAACCGTTGGATCACCCGCCCCACAGATCAACGGTTGGCGGGCCGTCCCATCCCCGACCTGCCCGACGTTTAGCGTCCGGGAGATGGGCGGTATTACCGTTGTACCTCCCGCCACGCGTCAAGCGTTGGGCTGTGGCGGAGCCCTCTCCCCTGAAACCACCTTTGTCCATAAGCGGTGCGCCACAAAACCGCTTACCGCCCGTGACGTCACATCCCACGTCACCCCCCTGCCCAACCACCATGTCGAGTCACCTGCCTGCGTGGCCTCCTGCCACGTCACTACCACGTATCCCTGCCACCGTATCTGCCACGTCACCATCCGTACATGATGATGTCACGCTGACATCATCTCGCCACCTCGTCCTACTGACGTCACCCGCCGTACAATGTCACATCATGCTGACGTCATCAACACTTTTTGGGTGCAAAGGCGCAAAAATCGCAGTTCGGAGCCCCGGAATCCGATTCTGAGGCAGTTTTTGTCGCAGGATTTTTTAGGCCGAAATGGAGAATCTTCAGGGAATCTTTAGGGAATCTTTCGTTACGCAGTCCCCAGCAAGCCTGAAAGGCCCAAAAATGATCCATTTTCTTCACAGAGCATACCGTAAGGAGCAATAAACAATTTCAAAGGATACAGAGGCCGAAAAACGACCATTAAATGATGATTTAGTCCCCTAGCACGTCATAACAACATCGGTTTAGTGCCAAAGAGTATCAGAGGAATAAGAAAAGCCAAAGAGTATCAGCCAAAGATTTTTTAGGGGCTCAAAGCACCTGAACATTGATGAGCCCCCCAGAAAGTCAAATCAAGAGGCATAAGCCCATCCTTGCCCTCAAATCCCAGTTAAGGCATTCAAAGCCACAGGACAACAAAGAAGCAGAAACCCATACGCATTTATTTCAGAAGCACCTGCACCAAGCCACCAAGGACTACATAAGTTATTCAGTTTTTGATACAGCCGCCCCCAGCGCAGCCTGAGATATTTTCATGCATTTATTTTAGATAGGAGTAGGTCAATTAGGTCCAGATGTAATAAAGAACTCTGTAGAAAGTTTTGCCTTATATATACCACCCTATGTATAGTTTTAAGGGTTGGTCAATTGAGAATTTTCATTAGAGACCCGCACTCTATACCTGACTGTTTCTATAATCAAAGATTGCAGAAATCTTGGAGAGAAACATGTTTGTTGTAAATGATTGTTTTGGAGACTGAAGATGGAATTCTTGTGCTGCAGCCTGAAACAATAAGTGCATCTTACCTCTGTTTTATTGTTATCACTATCTAAATGGCAGAAAGAAAGAATAGCTTAGAATTAGTTTAAATACTCTCTATGCTCAATTTCTGCTATTTCTTTATGTTTTCCTCTGAATGAACTGGTTATGAATATGAATTCCTTCCGGCTCATGTTTACCCCGATTCACCTGTGTTTGCCAATTATCTAGGGATTCTTAACTGCCCCTAGGTAGCGCTCTGTTACTTCCCACTACTAAGTTGACTGAGAGATTCTTAACTGCCTCTCATCGCTTAGAATTTCTTTCCATCACTTAGACCTGAAGCATTGTTTCCTACGCAGCTGTCTTGCTCCATTTTCCCTCTGTTGTGACCAAGTGAAAGCACCAGCAGTCAAACTCCTCGACTCCACACCCAATGGTTTGAAACTTCCAGACTGTGCCTTGCCTCTCTGTCTGAAAACATCAATTTTCCCACCAAAAACAAAACAAAAACCCTCTGAACTCAAGACCTAGCCTAAAATCCTTTTCAACAAAGCTAAATCCTTAAAGAGAGAGCCCTCTCTGATTGCAGGTTGGCTAGAACCTGCAGTCCAAAGTTGGTTTGTGGTTACCTCGGCCGTATCTTTTTCTAGAGCTTAAGGACAACCTGAGTGATAACATAATGGTGACTCCACTGGGGAACTTCCTCAGATAGTTTCACAAAGAAGGTAAGAAAGCTCTACCGAGACCATAAATCAAACTTTCCAACTACTGTTTATCTCTTAAAACTACAGATGAAGCCTGAATGTCAGCCAGGAAGCCTTTGAGACTGTTTCTTGCTTTGCATTAACAGGAGTAAATAAATGCTGCTTCAGTCAATCTTCATGCTAGTTTTTGAAAACCCTAACATAATCCCCAAAATCATTAGGAAGCAAGAAAAACAAGAAAATTCTGCTGATTTGAGCCCTGAAACAACGTGCCCTAGCTGTTTTCCGACTCCTGTCAACGATTTGTTCTGTTCATCCCCTATTTCCATCAGTTCATCATCTACATCCCGTAGTACCCCTTCCACACCTTCATCCACTGCACATGCTAACACTGCTGTTGTTTCCAGCGTTCCAGTTACTCCTGTTATCCCTGTTACTCCAGTTGTTCCACTTATACCTGCCAATATGGCTAATAGATATGCACCCCTGCAATTACCTGCCAATGTTGGGGCTTTACCTCAAGAGTACCAATCTAAAATCACATATTTTGACAGCACCGGTCCTTTCACAGCCATTCAGCATACCAAAAAGATGCAAGATTATTTCGAAAACTATGAAATAGATGATGATAGTGTAAGAATGAGAATTTTTGTTTAGAGTCTGACAGGTGATGTTAGAACTTGGTTCCGATCACTTGCCGCAAATTCCATAACCACCCCAGATGAGCTTTATCAGTCTTTTACCAACAGATGGGAGAAAAAGAAAGACCCCTTGCACGTACTGGCCGAATATGATACAATCAAAAGGGGCCCTCAAGAGACTGTTTTGGAGTACTGTGCAAGATTCAATAACGTATATAACGCAATACCACAGAACTTAAGACCTCCACCTGACCTTGATTTGTATAAATTTCCGGATGGTTTTGACCCTGATATGGCATATCAGTTGAAAGAAAGAGCCCCTGCAACTCTTGAAGACACGCAAAAGGTTGCTATTACCGTAGAGGCTAACTTAATTGCCAAGAGAAACAGAGCGAGAATGGAAAGAAGAACCACATTTAAAGAAGAACCCTCAGCCTTTGACCAGAAGCTTGATGCTATTATCAATGGCCTGCAAAGACTAGGAGAAAGAGTAGAAAATGTTGAGAGAAAAGCATCATGGGAAGGACAACAGTCCAACACTATAAAAAACCCAAATTTCAGGAAGACACAGAACACAAATGCTGGTAGGCCTAACCAAGACCATGATATAAGACCCCCGTTTCAAGACAACTATGTTGAAGGTTCCACTTCAAGTGAACCTACAGATGATTCTCACATGAACTTAATGGATCTAAAGGGTGAGCATCAAACTTTCCTAACACAAGAAGACCAAAACGAACATGACTGTAACTAATTTCAGACTAAATCTGGTGAGTCTTTTGATTTCAAACGGGGTTATGATACTGCTGTGTATGAAGTACACAAACAGTATAAGCTCAGAACTAGGACCATTGACATCTCTGAGCCTAGAAAGACAAAGGAAGGCAAACAACCCAACAAGATTAAAAACAAAGTTGTTGTAACAGAACCAGCTGATATAACTGTCCCAAACCCACATCAAGTGACTGTAGAAGATATAACAGACACTCAGCCTTCTGTTGAGCAGCCTCTGCCACCTCCCTCTTCAAAAGAAAATTCAAACAGCGTCCCAAAAATCACTCCTGAAAATGTAAAACCGCAAGCAGAAATTTCCCGTAACACTGATAAGCGAGACCAGAATGCCGAGAATGCAAATGAAAAAGAAAAAGCTCCCATTATCAACAGCAAAACTCCACTAGAAAAGCCCTTTAACTTAGAGGCAGAAATAGGAAAAATCAAGATAGGCATCCCTTTATCTGAACTTGCAAAACACGATGTATGTAGGCAACAAATTCAAAGGTCACTTCAAATCCCAGAAAATAAGGATGATGTAAATGTTTTAGACGACACCCCAGAGCTGATATTTGGCCCGGAAGTTAATGGAAAATCAACCCATGGACCTGCCCCACCCTTTTATGTCAGCTTGCATATACATGATAAAGTTTTACACAATGCTATGTTTGACTCAGGGGCATCGCATAATCTTATGCCCAAAGCAGTTATGGAAAAACTGAATCTTGATGTTACAAGACCTTACAAAGATCTGTACTCATTTGACTCAAGTCAAGTGAAATTTTTAGGCCTCGTCAAAGACTTGTGTGTCTCTTTAGTCCAATATCCCAACAAGACCATCCTGATGGATGTAGTAGTTGCTGACATTCCACCAAGGTAAGGTATGCTCCTGTCAAGATCATGGGGAGCAAAGCTCCAAGGATCCCTTCAATTAGACCTTTCCTACGCTACTATTTCAGTCTTTGGGCAACCAAAGAGACTGTACAGAGAAACACTCATGAAGTATGTAGTGAGTAGTGAAAGTAAGCTTGAAAATTTTCCCATTTATTCAATCCACTCTGATATGGATTCATTTATTTTGTTTAATGATGATACAAATGTTTCAATTGATAATGAGTCCTTCACTCTAGAGCAACAAGCACACATCAATGAAGAGTCGGTTGCACATACCCACAAAACTGTCACAGCAGCTGATGCAACCAGCCTACCAAAACAAGTTCCCCAAACAAAAATTTTAAATCTGCCCAATCCTGAAACAGCTCAAACTCTTGATACTGACCATAAACAAGAAATCACATGGTACCTAGAGTTTGATGGCTCTATCAACAAGTTAGGAGCAGGGGTAGGTGTTTGGATTCACAACGCATATAACAACCATGCAGAAGGACATGCCTACAGACTGAACTTCTAATGCACAAATAACATGGCAGAGTATGAGGCTCTGCTTTTAGGCCTTAAACTGCTAAAAACTCTAGGAGCTGTAAAAGTGTCTATCTTAGGTGACTCTGACCTAGTTATACAACAGATGAAAGGTAATTTTGTTACCAATGACAATAGAATGAGAGCCTATAGGACTGCTGCTACTAACATACTCCAGACATTCACTGAATTCAAGCTTGACAAGATTTCTCGAAATCACAACATTCATGCACACAGCCTAGCCACCTTTGCTAGTACATGCAAGCTTCCCTTTGACCCAAACCATCACTTCACAGCTGAAATAAAACATACGCCTGCAGTCCCAAATAACGTTAAAGACTGGCAAGTATTCGAAAATGATGCCCAGATTAATAATTTCCTCACCCTTGAGCATGCGTTTTCAAGTATCGACATTGACATGGATGCCATGACAGATCCAGAACAACAAACAAATGAAAATCAGCAGGCTATAACAATTGCAACAGCCAAACAGATCTTGAAACCAACTATTTTTGACAATGAAAACATAGAACAACTGAAACAAACACAAGTAGAAGAAATAGACAAAACAGAGGCAGAAATCATTGAGCTAGAAGACAATTTTTTGCCTGCTAGTCTAACCCCGCTAGAAGACATGTTTGACTCTAATGAGGTTACCAGAAAACCAAAATTGCAGCCCATAAACACTGAGATAGAAGAACACAAAATCGGGACACCAGAAAATCCGAAAATGATCAAACTGTCCAAAAATCTACCACCTGATCAAAAACCCAAGTACATTGATTTGTTCAAGGAATTCCAAGATGTATTTTCTTGGAGCTATGAGGATCTGAAATCCTATGACACCTCGGTGATCCAGCACACCATTCCTTTAAAACCAAACCAGAAACCCTTCAAGCAGAAACTTAGAAGAATTAACCCCATGCTTCTTCCCCGATTGAGAAAGAAGTAAAGAGGATGTTTGAAGCAAGCATTATAACACCCATCAGATTCTCCGAATGGGTATCCAATCTTGTCCCTACGAGAAAAAGGATAGGCGAGATTAGACTTTGTGTAGACCTCAGAAACTTAAACCAAGTCTCCTTAAAAGACCACTATCCTTTGCCCAAAATGGACCACATATTGCAGAGAGTGGTGGGATCATCTAGAATCTCTCTACTAGATGGTTTTTCAGGTTTCAACCAAATACTTGTTCACCCAGATGACCAAGACAAAACAGCTTTTACCACACCCTGGGGAACATTTAAGTATGTAAAGATGCCATTCGGACTTAAAAACGCTGGTGCTACCTTTAAACGAGCAATGGATATTGCTTTCACTAAAGAAATACATGACTTCCTAGTTGTCTACCTGGATGACTTAACCCCATTTTCCAAATCTGATGAAGAACACCTCAAGAACCTCAGGAAAATTTTCATAACATGCAGGAAATATGGCATTTCCTTGAACCCCAAGAAGTCCTTATTTGGCCTTGAAGAAGGAAAATTACTTGGCCACATTATATCAAAGGATGGGATCAGAATTGATCCTGAGAGAATATAGGCCATCCTCCAAATTCCATACCCAGAAACATAAAAGAGCTACAAGCATTCCTTGGGAAAATCAACTTTTTGAGAAGATTCATTCCAAATCTGGCTGAATTAATAAGACTGTTAAGCAACATGTTAAAGAAGGATGCCAAGGTAAGATGGTCCCTGGAAGCCAAGCAAGCATTTGAGAGTATCAAATCCGCCTTAACCCAAACCCCTGTCCTAACTAGTCCACAATTTGACAAAGATTTTATCATATTTTCGTTTGCATCAGAGCATACAATAGCCGCTGTCCTTTTGCAAAAGGATGAACAGGGAGCTGAAAAACCAATCGCTTTTTTCAGCAGAGCTTTAAGAGACGCCCCGTTGAAATACCCAATCATGGAAAAAAAAGCCTACGCACTTGTTAAGGCCATCAAGGATTTCAGAGTGTACATTTTATATTCACACGTGATTTCCTATGTCCCACACGCTGCTGTAAAAGACATATTGACCCAAGATGGACTAGAAGGCAAAAGAGGTAAGTGGATTGCAAACATCCTTGAATATGACATAGAAATAAAACCAACCAAGCTGATAAAGGGACAAGGTTTAGCTAAACTGATGTCCGAAACAAACTTTCAGGCCTTAGACATAAACCAGCTGGACAATGAACCGGAGCTGGTGACTCCACAGATCAGTGAAATATTTTTACAATCCCCATGGTACGCTGATATATGCTTTGTATTGTCAAACCTGTGTGCTCCCTCAGGATTGTCCAGAACCAAGAAAAGATTTTTGAAAATGAAGGCTTTAAAGTTTTGTGTTATAGATGGTGCTTTATTTTGGAGAAATCATGAAGGTATATTGCTTAATTGTTTAACCATGAATGAAACTAACAATGTCATGAAAGAATTCCATGCAGGTGACTGTGGAGGACATCTTTACTGGAAGTCCACGGCTGACAAAATTCTAAGGGCTGGTTTCTATTGGCCCACTCTTTTTGCAGATGTAAAAAAGTTTTCCATATCATGTCACAAATGCCAAATTTTTGAAGGCAAGAGAAAATTGTTGCCCCTGCCCCTTAAACCAATCTCCACCGAAAAACCTTTTCAACAATGGGGTCTTGACTTCATTGGAGAAATCCATCCCTCTTCCTCAGGCCAGCACAAATGGATCCTAACAGCCACCGACTATTTCACTGAGTGGGTTGAAGCCATTCCCTGTAGACAAGCCAATGACACCATCATTATCCAATTCCTTGAGTGCAATATCCTTTCCAGATTTGGCTGCCCTGAGAAAATCATCACTGACAATGCCGCTGCCTTTAAATCCAAAAAGATGATCAATTTTTGCCACAGATTTCATATTACCTTGGGCCACTCCACAGCTTGTTACCCTCAAGGTAATGGATTGGCAGAATCTTCAAACAAGAGCCTCATTAACATCATAAAGAAGGTGCTAGAAGAAAACAAGAAGAACTGGCACAAAAAGCTGGTAAATGCCCTATGGGCAGACAGACTTTCAAGCAAAAGATCAATTGGGATGAGCCCTTATGAGCTAGTATATGGCATGGAGGCTATATTTCCTTCATCCCTGGGCATTCCTACTATCAAGATGTTACAAGAGACGCAGGCTGAACCAAATGACATTCAAAGAAGGATTAATCAGACAATTCACCTTCAGCAAACCAGAGAACAAGTTTATGATAGAGCTCATATTTTGCAAGAAAAGCTCAAGAAGATGTTTGATAAGAGGGCTAAAGCTGAAGATTTCAGTATTGGTGACAAAGTTATGAAGTGGGACTCAAGAAGAGAAGGCAAGGGAAAACATGCCAAGTTTGATTTTCTATGGAAAGGTCCATTTGTAATTGCTGATGTTCAGGGAAACAACACTTATTTTCTCAGATCTATGGAGGACAGCACTGCTGAATAAGGCCCTGTGAATGGCAGGATGTTGAAACATTATCATGATCCTTGTTGTTGAAACAATGCAAATTCTGTAAATATCTTTGTACAATATCATTTGTAAATACCAGCACTCAGTTTTTATTTTGTATAAACTGGCCGATTGTTTGAGGAATAACAGTAAATTCGGTGAGGACACAGCCAATGCAAATTTTCCAGTCTCAAGAGTATCAAAACAGAGCAAAATTTTCAGTTCATACTAGCACCTTGCTCTAAGCAAAGCAAGGCAAACACAACAGTTTGATCCATGTCCCTAAACTGTTTAAAGGGCATGTCCCAGCAGCATTATACATAAGAGATCAAGCATGCAGAAGAAAGCAGGCGATGCTGTACAATTCACAGTAACTCAGTTGGGGAGGAGGTTGTCTATAGTTCAAAGTTTTACGTTTTTTCAACAACCAGAACAAAGAAGAATTTCCCAGTCCACAGCAACAAACAGAAGATCAAGGCAGTCTGACCTGCTGTTCTTGAATTTTCACAAGGAAAGCCATCCCCAAGTGGAGCCACTGTTAGCCTCCTGCTATAGCAGATATTCATATTTCATGATTGACATTTTTACATGCCAAATATGTCATACCTGGCAAGCTACAATGTTCCATATTTCGAGAAGATAGCATGAGAGTGTGCTAGTCCAAATGCCACTACTGAGATTCCATTTTGATGAGTTGTCCCAGTTTTGGAGAGTTTTCATTTAAGGGGTGTCCAAATAGTCTAATCTTGGTCTCCCTAGGTTTCAATTTCCTGTTGTAGAATATAGAGAATGCATCTGTCCAAACAGTTTAACCTTGGCAGATTTGTAGATAGGTAGAGAATCAAAGGGACCCAACTGTTTAATCTGGGCCCTGGTAGAAATAAGTGCAGATTTAGATAGGAAACATTCAAAAGAAAAATTGTAATTCTGGGTCTGCAAGTCTAAGTGCACCCTAATCAGAAAAGAAGAAAAAATGTTAGGACAATAGGCTGGGTAGGTAGCTGTTTGGTGGCAGAATGATGATTGATGATAAATTTTGTGTCTCGCAATGTCTTATCTTTTCAGATCACAGTTATCAGGCAGTTTTATTTCAAAGGAGGTACTCAAGCTAGAATTCACTAACCTCCCCTTCTTCTCATTTCCCCCAAGAGGTCAAGATTTGCTTGAGCCTCTCAGTTTCATCATTTCCATGACATTCGCCTTGGTGAGGATCTGCTTCACCCAAGGATTGCTCACTCATCTTCTGTGAGCCTTCTTTTCCCAACAAAGCCTAAGGGCTCATACCTTAGCGCCCTCTGTTCATCTCCATATTAACTACTAACTTTATTATATAACTCCCTATCAGTTTTTCCTTCCCCTATTAAAATCATGTATATAAAACTCCCTTATGTAAATACTCCCTCCCGTGCATTATAGCCATAATTCTACTGAGTTCGAGAAATTACAGTCCATCTGGGGCTGTCTTTAGCCCATCCGAGTCATTAAGGAGCTAGTTTGACATCTGGTCAGCTAGTAACCTCTCCCCTAGCCCAAAAACCCCTCAAAAACCTTAAAAAACCCATTTTTGCACCTGTTTCCTACGTTCTGTACATAAAATATTAACCCCGCTTGTCAAAAAACCCATTTTCCACCCTTGTCCCTAAATCCGAATGTAAATATATTAACCCGCGCCATTTTAACACATAAAAGCCCCATTCCCTAAGTCTAAACCCGCCGCCGCAAATAATTGAAAAGGGAATATTCCTGCGCATATGCCGCCCCTTATCCCTCCGTCATAATGCACTCCCCGCCAATCGTTGGATCACCCGCCCCACAGATCAACGGTGGGCGGGCCGTCCCATCCCCGACCTGCCCGACGTTTAGCGTCCGGGAGATGGGTGGTATTACCGCCGTACCTCCTGCCAAGTGTCAGGCATTGGGCTGTGGCGGAGCCCTCTCCCCCAAAACCACCTTTGTCCATAAGCGGTGCGCCACAAAACCGCTTACCGCTCGTGACGTCACATCCCACGTCACCCCTTGCCCAGTCACCATGTCGAGTCACCTGCCTGCGTGGCCTCCTGCCACGTATCCCTGCCACCGTACCTGCCATGTCACCATCCGTACATGATGACGTCACGCTGACATCATCCCGCCACCTCGTCCTGCTGACATCATGTTGACGTCACCCGCCGTACAATGTCACATCATGCTGATGTCATGCTGACATCATCAGCACTTTTTGAGCGCAAAGGCGCAAAAATCGCACTTCGGAGCCCCGGAATCTGATTCTGAGGCAGTTTTTGATGATCAATTTGCGCCTTGCGCAAATCGCTCATCGTAGGATTTTTTAGGCCGAAATGGAGAATCTTCAGGGAATCTTTCGTTACGCAGTCCCCAGCAAGCCCGAAAGGCCCAAAAATGATCCGTTTTCTTCACAGAGCATACCATAAGGAGCAGAAAACAATTTCAAAGGATACATAGGCCAAACAACGGCCATTAAAGGATGATTTAGACCCCTAGCACATCATAACAGCATCGGTTTAGTGCCAAAGAATATCAGAGGAATAAGAAAAGCCAAAGAGTATCAGCCGAATATTTTTTAGGGGCTCAAAGCACCTGAACATTGATGAGCGCCCCAGAAAGTCAAATCAAGAGGCGTAAGCCCATCCTTTCCCTCAAATCACAATTAAGGCATTCAAAGCCACAGGACAACAAAGAAGCAGAAACCCATACGCATTTATTTCAGAAGCACCTGCACCAAGCCACCAAGGACTACATAAGTTATTCAATTTTTGATACGGCCGCCCCCAGTGCAGCCTGAGATATTTTCATGCATTTATTTCAGATAGGAGTAGGTCAATTAGGTCAAGATGTAATAAAGAACTCTGTAGAAATTTTTTCCCTATATATACCACCCTCTGTATAGTTTTAAGGGTTGGTCAATTGAGAATTTTCATTAGAGACCCGCACTGTATACTTGATTGTTTCTATAATCAAAGATTGCAGAAAGCTTGGAGAGAAAACTGTTTGTTGTAAATGAATGTTTTGGAGACTGAAGATGGAATTCTTGTGTTGCAGCCTGAAACAATAAGTGCATCTTACCTCTATTTTATTGTTATCACTATCTAAATGGCAGAAAGAAAGAATAGCTTAGAATTAGTTTAAATACTCTCTATGCTCAATTTCTGTTGTTTCTTTATGTTTTCCTCTGAATGAATTGGTTATGAATATGAATTCCTTCCGACTCATGTTTACCCCGATTCACCTGTGTTTGCTAATTATCTAGGGATTCTTAACTGCCCCTAGGTAGCGCTCTGTTACTTCCCACTGCTAAGTTGACTGAGAGATTCTTAACTGCCTCTCATCGCTTAGCATTTCTTTCCATCACTTAGACCTGAAGCATTGTTTCCTGCGCAGCTGTCTTGCTCCATTTTCCCTCTGTTGTGACCAAGTGAAAGCACCAGCAGTCAAACTCCTCGACTCCACGCCCAATGGTCTGAAACTTACAGACTGTGCCTTGCCTCTCTGTCTGAAAACATCAATTTTCCCACCAAAAACAAAACAAAAACCCTCTGAACTCGAGACCTAGCCTAAAATCCTTTTCAACAAAGATAAATCCTTAAAGAGAGAGCCCTCTCTGATTGCAGGTTGGTTAGAACCTGCAGTCCAAAGTTGGTCTGTGGTTACCTCGGCCGTATCCTTTTCTAGAGCTTAAGGACAACCTGAGTGATAACATAATGGCGACTCCACTGGGGAACTTCCTCAGATAGTTTCACAAAGAAGGTAAGAAAGCTCTACCGAGACCATAAATCAAACTTTCCAACTGCTGTTTATCTCTTAAAACTACAGATGAAGCCTGAATGTCAGCCAGGAAGCCTTTGAGACTGTTTCTTGCTTTGCATTAACAGGAGTAAATAAATGCTGCTTCAGTCAATCTTCATGCTAGTTTTAAGTTACAAACAATCTGTCCCATATTTTAATTAGTCCCTTGTCGATTACAAAAACATTCCCAGGAAAAATACCCAAAAAACAATTTGGAAGCTGGCTCCCAAGAAAAATCCATGAGATACAAGGTCAAATCCAGATCCCAACCCTCCAGCTGTTTTTGAAAACCCTAACATAATCCCCAAAATCATAAGGAAGCAAGAAAAACAGGAAAATTCTGCTGATTTGAGCCCTAAAACAATGTGCCCTAGATGTTTTCCGACTCCTGTCAAGGTTTTGTTCCGTTCATCCCCTATTTCCATCAGTTCGTCATCTACATGCCGTAGTACCCCTTCCACACCTTCATCCACTGCACATGCTAACACTACTGTTGTTTCTAGCGTTCCAGTTACTCCTGTTATCCATGTTACTCCAGTTGTTCCACTTATCCCCGTTGTTCCACTTATACCTGCCAATATGGCTAATAGATATGCACCCCTGCAATTACCTGCCAATGTTGGGGCTTTACCTCAAGAGTACCAATCTAAAATCACATATTTTGACAGCACCGGTCCTTTCACAGCCATTCAGCATACCAAAAAGATGCAAGATTATTTCGAAAACTATGAAATAGATGATGATAGTGTAAGAATGAGAATTTTTGTTCAGAGTCTGATAGGTGATGTTAGAACTTGGTTCCGATCACTTGTCGCAAATTCCATAACCATCCCAGATGAGCTTTATCAGTCTTTTACCAACAGATGGGAGAAAAAGAAAGACCCCTTGCACGTACTGGCCGAATACGATACAATCAAAAGAGGCCCTCAAGAGACTGTTTTGGAGTACTGTGCAAGATTCAATAACGTATATAATGCAATACCACAGAACTTAAGACCTCCACCTGACCTTGCTTTGTATAAATTTCCGGATGGTTTTGACCCTGATATGGCATATCCGTTGAAAGAAAGAGCCCCTGCAACTCTTGAAGACGCGCAAAAGGTTGTTGTTACCATAGAGGGTAACTTAATTGCCAAGAGAAACAGAGCGAGAATGGAAAGAAGAACCACATTTAAAGAAGAACCCTCAGCCTTTGACCAGAAGCTTGATGCTATTATCAATGGCCTGCAAATACTAGGAGAAAGAGTAGAAAATGTTGAGAGAAAAGCATCATGGGAAGGACAGCAGTCCAACACTATAAAAAACCCAAATTTCAGGAAGACACAGAACACAAATGTTGGTAGGCCTAACCAAGACCATGATATAAGACCCCCGTTTCAAGACAACTATGTTGAAGGTTCCACTTCAAGTGAACCTACAGATGATTCTCACATGAACTTAATGGATCTAAGGGGTGAGCATCAAACTTTCCTGACACAAGAAGACCAAAACGAACATGAATGTAACCAATTTGAGACTAAATCTGGTGAGTCTTTTGATTTCAAACAGGGTTATGATACTGCTGTGTATGAAGTACACAAACAGTATAAGCTCAGAACTAGGACCATTGACATCTCTGAGCCTAGCAAGACAAATGAAGGCAAACAGCCCAACAAGATTAAAAACAAAGCTGTTGTAACAGAACCAGCTGATATAACTATCCCAAACCCACATCAAGTGACTGTAGAAGATATAACAGACACTCAGCCTTCTGTTGAGCAGCCTCTACCACCTCCCTCTTCAAAAGAAAATTCAAACAACGTCCCAAAAAGCACTCCTGAAAATGTAAAACCGCAAGCAGAAATTTCCCGTAACACTTATAAGCGAGACCAGATTGCCGAGAATGCAAATGAAAAAGAAAAAGCTGCCATTATCAACAACAAAACTCCACTAGAAAAGCCCTTTAACTTAGAGGCAGAAATAGGAAAACTCAAGATAGCCATCCCTTTATCTGAAATTGCAAAACACGATGTATATAGGCAACAAATTCAAAGGTCACTTCAAATCCCAGAAAATAAGGATGATGTAAATGTTTTAGACGACACCCCAGAGCTGCTATTTGGCCCAGAAGTTAATGGAAAATCAACCCATGGACCTGTCCCACCCTTTTATGTCAGCTTGCATATACATGATAAAGTTTTACACAATGCTATGTTTGACTCAGGGGCATCGCATAATCTTATGCCCAAAGCAGTTATGGAAAAACTGAATCTTGATGTTACAAGACCTTACAAAGATCTGTACTCATTTGACTCAAGTCAAGTGAAATGTTTAGGCCTCGTCAAAGACTTGTGTGTCTCCTTAGTCCAATATCCCAACAAGACCATCCTCATGGATGTAGTGGTTACTGACATTCCACCAAAGTACGGTATGCTCCTGTCAAGATCATGGGGAGAAAAGCTCCAAGGATCCCTTCAATTAGACCTTTCCTACGCTACTATTTCAGTCTTTGGGAAACCAAAGAGACTGTACAGAGAAACGCTCATGAAGTATGTAGTGAGTAGTGAAAGTAAGCCTGAAAATTTTCCCATTTATTCAATCCACTATGATATGGATTCATTTATTTTGTTTAATGATGATACAAATGTTTCAATTGATAATGAGTCCTTCACTCTAGAGCAACAAGCACACATCAATGAAGAGTTGGTTGCACATACCCACAAAACTGTCACAGTAGCTGATGCAACCAGCCTACCAAAAGAACTTCCCCAAACAAAAATTTTAAATCTGCCCAATCCTGAAACAACTCAAACTCTTGATACTGACCATAAACAAGAAATCACATGGTACCTAGAGTTTGATGGCTCTGTCAACAAGTTAGGAGCAGGGGCAGGTGTTTGGATTCACAACACATATAACAACCATACAAAAGGACATGCCTACAGACTGAACTTCAAATGCACAAATAACATGGCAGAGTATGAAGCTCTGCTTTTAGGCCTTAAACTGCTAAAAACTCTAGGAGCTGTAAAAGTGTCTATCTTAGGTGACTCTGACCTAGTTATACGACAGATGAAAGGTAATTTTGTTACCAATGAAAATAGAATGAGAGCCTATAGGACTGCTGCTACTAACATACTCCAGACATTCACTGAATTCAAGCTTGACAAGATTTCCAGAAATCACAACATTCATGCACACAGCCTAGCCACCTTTGCTAGTACATGCAAGCTTCCCTTTGACCCAAACCATCACTTCACAGCTGAAATAAAAGATAGGCCCGCAGTCCCAAATAACATTAAAGACTGGCAAGTATTCGAAAATGATGCCCAGATTAATAATTTCCTCACCCTTGAGCATGCGTTTTCAAGTATCGACATTGAGATGGATGCCATGATAGATCCAGAACAACAAACAAATGAAAATCAGCAGGCTATAACAATTGCAACAGCCAAACAGATCTTGAAACCAACTATTTTTGACAATGAAAACATAGAACAACTGAAACAAACACAAGTAGAAGAAATAGACAAAACAGAGGCAGAAATCATTGAGCTAGAAGACAATTTTTTGCCTGCTAGTATAACCCCGCTAGAAGACATGTTTGACTCTAATGACGTTACCAGAAAACCAAAATTGCAGCCCATAAACATTGAGATAGAAGAACACAACATCGGGACACCAGAAAATCCGAGAATGATCAAACTATCCAAAAATCTACCACCTGATCAAAAACCCAAGTACATTGATTTATTCAAGGAATTCCAAGATGTATTTGCTTGGAGCTATGAGGATCTGAAATCCTATGACACCTCGGTGATCCAGCACACCATTCCTTTAAAACCAAACCAGAAACCCTTCAAGCAGAAACTTAGAAGAATTAACCCCATGCTTCTTCCCCCGATTGAGAAAGAAGTAAAGAGGATGTTTGAAGCAGGCATTATAGCACCCATCAGATTCTCCAAATGGGTATCCAATCTTGTCCCTACGAGAAAAAAGACAGGCGAGATTAGACTTTGTGTAGACCTCAGAAACTTAAACCAAGTCTCCTTAAAAGACCACTATCCTTTGCCCAAAATTGACCACATATTGCAGAGAGTGGTGGGATCATCTAGAATCTCTCTACTAGATGGTTTTTCAGGTTTCAACCAGATACTTGTTCAACCAGATGACCAAGACAAAACAGATTTTACCACACCCTGGGGAACATTTAAGTATGTTAAGATGCCATTCGGACTTGAAAATGCTGGTGCTACCTTTCAACGAGCAATGGATATTGCTTTCACTAAAGAAATACATGACTTCCTAGTTGTCTACCTGGATGACTTAACCCCATTTTCCAAATCTAATGAAGAACACCTCAAGCACCTCAGGCAATTTTTCATAACATGCAAGAAATATGGCATTTCCTTGAACCCCAAGAAGTCCTTATTTGGCCTTGAAGAAGGAAAATTACTTGGCCACATTATATCAAAGGATGGGATCAGAATTGATCCTAAGAGAATACAGGCCATCCTCCAAATTCCATACCCCAGAAACATAAAAGATCTACAAGCATTCCTTGGGAAAATCAACTTTTTGAGAAGATTCATTCCAAATCTGGCTGAATTAATAAGACTGTTAAGCAACATGTTAAAGAAGGATGCCAAGGTAAGATGATCCCTGGAAGCCAAGCAAGCATTTGAGAGTATCAAATCCGCCTTAACCCAAACCCCTGTCCTAACTAGTCCACAATTTGACAAAGATTTTATCATATTTTCGTTTGCATCAGAGCATACAATAGCCGCTGTCCTATTGCAAAAGGATGAATAGGGAGCTGAAAAACCAATCGCTTTTTTCAGCAGAGCTTTAAGAGACGCCCCGTTGAAATACCCAATCATGGAAAAAAAAGCCTACGCACTTGTTAAGGCCATCAAGGATGTCAGAGTGTACATTTTATATTCACACGTGATTGCCTATGTCCCACACGCTGCTGTAAAAGACATATTGACCCAAGATGGACTAGAAGGCAAAAGAGGTAAGTGGATTGCAAACATCCTTGAATATGACATAG
The DNA here is from genome assembly GCA_031772625.1 of Pinus tabuliformis. Taxonomy (NCBI): domain Eukaryota; kingdom Viridiplantae; phylum Streptophyta; class Pinopsida; order Pinales; family Pinaceae; genus Pinus; species Pinus tabuliformis. The sequence goes on from CM062812.1 coordinate 835,834,904, forward strand.
AAATAAAACCAACCAAGCTGATAAAGGGACAAGGTTTAGCTAAACTGATGTACGAAACAAACTTTCAGGCCTTAGACATAAACCAGCTGGACAATGAACCAGAGCTAGCGACTCCACAGATCAGTGAAATATTTTTACAATCCCCATGGTACGCTGATATATGCTTTGTATTGTCAAACCTGTGTGCTCCCCCAGGATTGTCTAGAACCAAGAAAAGATTTTTGAAAATGAAGGCTTTAAAGTTTTGTGTTATAGATGGTGCTTTATTTTGGAGAAATCATGAAGGTATATTGCTTAATTGTTTAACCATGAATGAAACTAACAATGTCATGAAAGAATTCCATGCAGGTGACTGTGGAGGAAATCTCTACTGGAAGTCCACGGCTGACAAAATTCTAAGGGCTGGTTTCTATTGGCCCACTCTTTTCGCAGATGTAAAAAAGTTTTCCATATCATGTCACAAATGCCAAATTTTTTAAGGCAAGAGAAAATTGTTGCCCCTGCCCCTTAAACCAATCTCCACCGAAAAACCTTTTCAACAATGGGGTCTTGACTTCATTGGAGAAACCCATCCCTCTTCCTCAGGCCAGCACAAATGGATCCTAACAGCCACCGACTATTTCACTGAGTGGGTTGAAGCCATTCCCTGTAGACAAGCCAATGACACCATCATTATCCAATTCCTTGAGTGCAATATCCTTTCCAAATTTGGCTGCCCTGAGAAAATCATCACTGACAATGCCGCTGCCTTTAAATCCAAAAAGATGATCAATTTTTGGCACAGATTTCATATTACCTTGGGCCACTCCACAGCTTATTACCCTCAAGGTAATGGATTGGCAGAATCTTCAAACAAGAGCCTCATTAACATCATAAAGAAGGTGCTAGAAGAAAACAAGAAGAACTGGCACAAAAAGCTGGTAAATGCCCTATGGGCAGACAGACTTTCAAGCAAAAGATCAATTGGGATGAGCCCTTATGAGCTAGTATATGGCATGGAGGCTAGATTTCCTTCATCCCTGGGCATTCCTACTATCAAGATGTTACAAGAGACGCAGGCTGAACCAAATGACATTCAAAGAAGGATTAATCAGACAATTCACCTTCAGGAAACCAGAGAACAAGTTTATGATAGAGCTCATATTTTGCAAGAAAAGCTCAAGAAGATGTTTGATAAGAGGGCTAAAGCTGAAGATTTCAGTATTGGTGACAAAGTTCTGAAGTGGGACTCAAGAAGAGAAGACAAGGGCAAACATGCCAAGTTTGATTTTCTATGGAAAGGTCCATTTGTAATTGCTGATGTTCAGGGAAACAACACTTATTTTCTCAGGTCTATGGAGGACAGCACTGCTGAAGAAGGCCCTATGAATGGCAGGATGTTGAAACATTATCATGATCCTTGTTGTTGAAACAATGCAAATTCTATAAATATCTTTGTACAATATAATTTGTAAATACCAGCACTCAGTTTTTATTTTGTATAAACCGGCCGATTGTTTGAGGAATAACAGTAAATTTGGCGATGACACAGCCAATGCAAATTTTCCAGTCTCAAGAGTATCAAAACAGAGCAAAATTTTCAGTTCATACCAGCACCTTGCTCTAAGCAAAGCAAGGCAAACACAACAGTTTGATCCGTGTCCCTAAACTGCTTAAAGGGCATGTCCCAACAGCATTATACATAGGAGATCAAGCATTCAGAAGAAAGCAAGCGATGCTGTACAATTCACAGTAACTCACTTGGGGAGGAGGTTGTCTATAGTTCAAAGTTTTACGTTTTTTCACAACCAGAACAAAGAAGAATTTCCCAGTCCACAGCAACAAACAAAAGATCAAGGCAGTCTGACCTGCTGTTCTTGACTTTTCACAAGGAAAGCCATCCCCAAGTGGAGCCACTGTTAGCCTCCTGCTACAGCAGGTATTCACTTTTCATGATTGACATTTTTACATGCCAAATATGTCATACTTGGCAAGCTACAGTGTTCCATATTTCCAGGAGATACCATGAGAGTGTGCTAGTCCAAATGCCACTACTGAGATTCCATTTTGATGAGTTGTCCCAGTTTTGGAGAGTTTTCATTTAAGGGGGGTCCAAATAGTCTAATCTTGGTCTCCCTAGGTTTCAATTTCCTGTTGTAGAATATAGAGAATGCATCTGTCCAAACAGTTTAACCTTGGCAGATTTGTAGATAGGTAGAGAATCAAAGGGACCCAACTGTTTAATCTGGGCCCTGTGTTGTTGGGAAAAGTATCCAATACGGAATGACCCTATCCCACTCTAAGGGTGATAGTACCTCAGCAACAATCAAAGCAAAGCTATTCGAGATTACTTCTTTATGAGATGTAAGAGAGGAGAGAAAGAGATCCACTAACCGTTGTCTTCCGCTAATGATTGATCCAATCTTCTCTCTTTGCTGCTTGTTCCCAGCTCCTTGCTCTTTGACTGGCCCAGCTACACCAAGATCCTGCAAAATGGCAAGAGAGGGAAACTACAAGAAGCATACATTCATAATTGATTCAAGGATTAGAATAAATCAAATACACAAGTATAACAATACACCATTGAGACACATGCATATAGAAGAACCTCAAATGCTTTATTAATGGAAGAAGTAAAGTTCAGGAAGTAATACAACCATAAAAGGCCCAATCCAGCATCACCTCCCAGCAGAAAGAAATCTCCTCTTCACCTCCTTCAAGCAAATCACCCAATAGTTCTATACTCAAACCAACAGCACTTCCTTACATTCACCAGATTCCAGCCTCCATAGACCTCATGAGAGAGCTCTATATATAGGAGTTTTGGAGAAAGGATGAGTCAGCTTGTAGCTGGCATGAAGCTGACTAGTGTCCTCTCCCACTTCAGTTATTCTTCAGTTCTTGAGTCCACTTGGAGGTTCTTGCTTCCACTTGGAGATCTAGACCCTCTTACTCATCACAAGTCGAATTCCCTGATCCAAGTGTCATTTTGGAAGCTTCCTGGGCATTGACACCTTGAGGAATGACTGTGCCACTTGTCCAAGTACGCTCAGCGCAGGTGGCCTTCTTTGCAGTTGACATTCAGCGCAGGTACAGAGTGGAGCACTTGACATTCAGCGCAGATGCTCAGTGGAGCAGTTGACATGATCCAGAATTAGCTTGTTTTTGAGTGTTTTCAGGTGGAGAACTGATATTTAGTGCTGTGGTTTGCTGACCTTGTTCCTCTAGGGGTAGGAACAACATGTTTAGGGACTTTGGATCCCTTAGATTATTGACATTTCATGCTTCATGCTGTAAGGCACAAAAATGTCTATAACAGTTGCCCCCTAAAGTATGAGGTCGTTTATCGGGTGAAATGCTTTATCAGGAGGATCCGAAGTTCATTCAATCGCTGAGAGGTGACCTGTAATAAAATACAATACAATACATTATTTTTCATTCTGCTTTCATGATCTAGCTGAGGCGGGCATTCCCATGCTCAACTTTATAAATTCATTTTGGTACATAGAACCGACGATCGTCTGATGGTAGACTGATAATTCTCTGCTGAAATTATCATCCTTTGAGTAGGACGATCATCTGCTGCAATGATGTAGATGTCAAATGTTTTTATATTTCCTGAATATATATCGCAGCCCGGATGGATGAAACTAGATCCGGGGTCTTCAAACTCATTCGATCTTCACTCTAAGTACAAGTCGATCCATGTGAGAATTGCGCTGAAGTCGAACATGGAAAGACATCGCTTGATTACCGGTCAATAATGTAAACCGTTAACAAGCGCGAGAGGAATCACCGATAATGATAATGACCCTCAAGGTACTGCAGTACAATTCACTTGGTGTGAATAAAGGACTTGGCGTCGAACACCACGCAAAATCTTCTGGTCGAAGGTCATTGATGTATACCTGTCGCCGGAAGTGAGAAACTTGCCATTGAGGCATGCAAGCTTCAAAGTACTGAGGGGGGTGTTCCTAGATCAACTTCTTGGATAATGAGCTGAAGTCGACAAGAAGCGATCCGTCAAAGGAGGGCCTTAATGAATCCCACATCAGTGACACGGAACGGAGCTAATGATTTTAGTGGAGGTGAAAACAATCTGTGAAATATGATTCAGGGTGGCGATCATGGGTGGATGAAGGATAATGTATGGCAGTGGATGGGACATGGTTGACTCTTTCTGAACAACATCTCTTGAACATATAACGACACTGATGCGATGGATCGGTAGCATTACCCCAAATGTGGATGGTTTGGCGAAGACCATGGTGATGAGACCGGTGAATGAAACAACCCAACCCGATGTGATACGGAGGAAAAGTGTCATGTTCAAGAGCGACTTGCTACCATTAAAGCTTTGAGGTTCTCCCAATTTTTCCCCAGTCATTTCTGACCAGTACCTCTTTATTTTTGTCAAGCTTGAGGAGGATAACATATGCTTGTTCTATAACCCGCCCTTCGGGCAAGCCCATCGCTATGTTTTAACGAGCCTAGCGATAGGGAAACTCGTTCTCATCTAAAGACAAGTTTGTCGCTATTTAAACATTTTAACGAGTCTAACGACAAGGAAAACTCGGTCCTTTTCATTTTTAGAGAGTCTGAAAAGGTACAGAAAGTTAACTCCAAAATTCCTTTTTCGTCATCTAATCCCTTAAGTCCGAAAAAGTATAAAAAATACAGAAGGGATGAGTTTTCGATAACTTTAACGAGCCGAATAAAACAAGCGCTCGACCTTTTTGTGTAATAATCCCTCAGGTCCAAAAAGATTAAAATCTAGAGGAGGGATAGCTCTTCCAGTCCTTTTAACGAGCTGGAAGGCCAAAACTCGGCAAACTTTTCATATTTTACGAGTCAGATGAAAAGAGCTCAAAGAAGACTCATCTTTTGAGGAACGAGTGATAAACAGGGATAGCAGCAGATTCCAGGTACAGGTTGGAATTTTCCAATCATGGCAGTGTCACAAGGATGGCTAGGTGAAATCACTCTTCGCAGCTGTTCCTCAAAATGGGTAAACAATCATATGGAGGTGAACGATTGGCCAAATGGAATGGAGGTGGCAGGTGCAAACACGACCAAGGTTTTTTATGGCTAATGAATTTACGATCACAGAGATTATTTACCGGGGTATGTTCATTTTTTAATGAGCTTGAATGCTCAATCTTATGTTTATTTTTTAACGAGCATGAACTATGTGCTAAAACTGCTCGGATCTCGCTTTTCTATTTTTTAACGAGCATAAATTCCGCGGTAGAACTGCTCGAAATATGGTCAAATTTTGATTTTTTACCATTACTAGCTTTTCTCTTTTCAAGTATAGTACTGCATTTTCAATTGCTGCAACAAACTTTGTTAGAAATGAATAATATTTGCATGAAAATGAGATTATAACCCTAATATTTTACTTTGAACTACGTAAAAGGCCATTAAAAGGTGTTTTTACCTCTCATTTACCATTTCATTTGCATTTGGTTTGTTGGAGCTCTGGAGGTGCCTCTTCTTCCTTGATTTTCACCAGCTGATTCCGGGAGATTCTGCAGACGATTTTCGGCGCTGTCTGGACCAGGTAGGAGCTAAACCCTAGCTCTTTCTTTTCATGGTTTCATTTTCCAGTTTTATGCCTGTTTTTCAGTCTTTCTGGGCCTCAGGGGTTTTGCAAAAATGCCCTATCTTCAGCGCAGGTTCCCCTTTCGAAACCTGCGCTGAATGTCAAGCTGCCTTAAGGCAGCCTGACCTTCAGCGTAGGAGGGACACTCTCTGCCTGCGCTGGGCTCAGAAAACTGAGTTTTCAGGTCATTTTTTGATGATTTTTCGCCAGTTTTTCATCAAAATCAGGAACTTACTCCTTCTCTTGTTTGTTTTTCAAGGAACTTTCAAAATGTCCCTTACATGGCGAGAACGAGAACATGAAGAGGAGGACATGATTGCCCTCCATGACCCGGTCACGGTGAACGCGCTGCGAAACTGTGGCCTGCTGAAGTTTTTCCGTATCTCTAGCATGAGAGCACAGATTACTTTGCTGCAGTATATGCTTGATGCTTGGGATCCTGTTAACCAAGTATTCCAGATCAGGGGAAAGTCCATTCCCTTGACCATAGAGGACATGTACTTCTTGACTGGGTTGTCAAGACGAGGTGCCCCCATTTCCTTGTCAGGTACGGCCTGGGGGACCGATTCCACCAGAGATTATGTCCGCCAGTATTGCAGGGAAGGTTCTCAGCCGAGCAGAGACGACAAGATTGTTATCCGTGAGATTACTGACAGGTCTCTCAGGTCCATTCTGTATACCATTGGTAGGATGGCGGGTAGCGCAGCTCTACATGTTGCCAACAGATCTTATATGCAGCACGCCTTGGAGTGTCTCCAACCGAAAGTATTCAACTGGTGTGATGCAGTACTTGTTCAGATGAAAAGTCAATTGACCAAGGTAAAGGACGGGAAGCTGAAGAACTTTGGATTTGGTTCTATTCTGACTGCCTTCGCCTTGGAGAAAATCCCACTGATGCAGCCTCAGTACATCATACTCGACTTGCCTTCTCCGACCGAGCCACGCATGCAGAGGTGGGTCGACCACATGTCTAGGCATGCTGGTCAACCTCAGATTACTTTTACTGAGGCCTTCTTCAGGTGGTTCGAGCGCCAGGAGATGGCGTTTTCCGAGTATCCATATGTGGGTATGGACTTCCGAGGTGATCCGGATTTGGTGCTACCGGATGGCGAACAGTGGGGCGCCATTGGTAAACTCCTTGACCATATTACTGTTTACTGTTCTTATTTATAATGTTGATGTGCTTTATTCTATCAAGACTTTTAATTGCACTCTTGGGTGCATGCAGATATTGGTCCTGTTCGTCCAGCAGTTCGTCCGAGACCGCCAGTTGCTGCCCCGACAGTGGAGCCTGCTAGGAGAGCTGTTATTCGCGACCTTGACGATACTGAGACCCTTACAGCTGTGCAGGAGCAGGTTGAGAGCCCTACTCTCGGCATTCCCAATGTGAGGATTGATGAGTTACCTTTACAGCTGCAGCGACACACTACCGGTGTACCTAGACGATGGACTCGTCTCTTGCGCATGATTGCACAGGCCGTGACGTGCTATCATGAGCACCACTAGGCTAGGGTGCCCCCTAGCATCTTTTGAGTTTTAGGTCATATGACCAATTTTGTCTTGGTTACAGAACATTACGTATGAACTATAAACAGCTTATATATTTTGATTTTCGAGTTTTATTCTATTTGAGTTATATGATCCATATGTACAATCTTTGATGATGTGTCCTTTTTATAAATGTCGCAAATGTCTATCTAACACATAGTTTGCTAATGAGTCAGTTAATGTGTTTAAGTTTCTCGAAATATGTTGATATTGAATTGAATCAAATCGTCTTTCCAAGATCTTAACCCTTAGGAACATGCGATAAATAGCTGGATTGCGAACAAAATATATACCATTGAGTTGTAGTATTACGAGCTGTGAGTCTAGCCTGACAATTAGTCGGCGTATGCCACGTGTGATGGCATCAGAGAGTAGTTCTATCAACGCGCTATACTCAGCGATGTTATTCGTTGATTGCCCAATACACACACCTCTGAAACTTACTAACTCACCGCTTGGATCAAAAATGGCCCAAGCTGCGGAGGATAGGTTCCGCGAACTACGACTCGCTCCATCGGCATATCCAACACATGTCTCCAGAAGGTTCGACATCTGCAAAAAATGTAAAAGGTGGATCACTCGACCAGAACAAATACTTTAGCGAAAACAAAATACAACAAAAGCATACAGGTTACTATTTAAGCATAGTAACGCTTGAGATACAACCCGTTGCGGGGCTGCGCCAGTGGAATTCCATCGTAATCCATTAACTCGTAGGCTCCTTTTGCTAACACTTTTTTAACAATATAGGGGCCCATCCATAAGGACTTGAATTTACCTGCTCCCAATTTATCGGATTCTTGGTCATAAAGCAAGACCAAATCACCTTCTGAGAAGACACGGGGTTTGACACTTTTGTCAAACTGAGCCTTGACTCGTTTCTTATGGGCTTCGTTAGCCAAAGCGGCGTCACGACGGGTTTCATCCAACTGGATTAATTCCAAGAAACGAGCCTCTTCCTCTGAAGTTCCGGGGAGAAGATCGATTGCGAGTTTAAGCGACGAAATTTCGCACTGGATTGGCAAGACTGCTTCCAGGCCATACACCAGTTGAAAAGGTGTGAACCTGGTTGCGTTCTTTACCGACGTTCGGTAAGCCCACAAGGTTGAGTACAGGATTAGGTGCCATCTTCTTTTATGAACCCCGATCATCCTTTGCAACATACGCTTCAAGACCTTGTTGATTGCTTCAACTTGTCCATTGGCTTGCGGATAATATGGGGTAGAGCTGTCGTGAGATAGCCCTAGCTTGGCAGCTAATTCGACCATCATGTGATTGCGAAAATGCGACCCATGATCTGTCACTATAGCCTATGGTACGCCGAACCTGGCGACTACATGATTGAAAAAGAAAAGGGCAGCTGTTTCACCAGTGTTATCCAATGTAGGCATCGCCTCGGCCCATTTGGTAAAATAGTCAACAACGACTATAATATACCCATGCCCCCCGGTCGAGGTGGGGTTACATTGCATGAAATCGATGCCCCACTTGGTGAAGGGCCCAACAGCAACTATCGGCTGTAAAGGTGCGGGTGGTCGTCTGGTTTTGCTATCAAAAATTTGACAAGCATGGCAACTTCTGACTGCGGTTATGCAATCTTTGAACATGGTTGGCCAGAAGTATCCTGCTCGTAAGATTTTTTGTGCTGTTGCATATCCAGATTGATGCCCCCCACACGCGCCTGAATGACATTCATTCAGGGCTTTTTCGGCCTCCTCATGGGTAAGGCACCTCCTCAGAACTGTATCGACACCAGGACGGTAAAGTGTATCACCGACGATCATGTAGTCTTTTGCTTGGTATCGCATACGTTTTTGTTCGGAGCGAGAGGTGTTAGGCCTAAACTTTTGGGTTTGGAGATAAACTATGATATCTCCATACCACTCATCGCTTACAGATATCAGAAACAAACTTTCGTCCACGATTGACTCTTCCGATGTTTCATCGTTGGACGACGATGGGAGATCACACAATAATTCTGCGAAAACTAGAGCTTTCTTTGATTTGGATTTTACAAATTCCAGATCAAACTCTTGAAGGATCACTATCCATTTTGAATATTTGCCCCCCAGCAACTGTCGCGACAGTATATATGTCATGGGGTTGCAATCTGACAAGATGGTAGTTTTCCGAAAGAGGACATAATGTCGAAACCTTTGAATCGCTTGAACAGCTGCAAGCGCTAGTTTTTCAACATAAGAATATTTAATTTCTGTATCATTTAAGTTTTTACTTAAATAATATATAGGATGTTCAATTCCATCGACTTCTTGAACTAAAACCATCGCAATGGTCGTATCTGCTGCAGCCAGATACAGGTTAAAATCTCTTTGATAGTCTGGGGCGTACATTAATGATGCTTTTACTAGACAATCTTTCAGAGCATCAAAGGAAGCTTGCGCCACCTGGTCCCAGACAAAAGGTACATCCTTTTTCAAAAGATGAATATAACCCTTAGCAAGTTCTGTGTAATTTGGAATGAACCTCCTCAGAAAGTTTGCTTTCCCTTGGAGTTTCTGAATCTGAAGCAAATTTGAAGGTGGAGGCAAATTAATGATTGCCTGAACCTTACAGGGGTCGAGACGAATCCCATCCTTAGAGACTACAAAGCCAAGTAAACGACCAGAACCGACGCAAAATACACATTTGTGTGGATTGAGTCTTATCTTGTAGTGTCGACAACGTAGAAATATCGCTCTTAAATGCTGCGGATGATCAGTCCGCTTTCGCGAATGAGCCGGAAGATCGTCGAGATAAGGTTGAACAATGTTCTTGATGTCATGGAAGGCATAATTCATTGCCCTCTGAAACGTCGCCCCTGCGTTCTTTAAACCAAAGGGTAATTTTTGATAAGCGAATGTGCCCCATGGACAAATAAATGCAGTCTTTGACTGGTCCTGTGGGCGGATATTTATTTGATTATACACGGAAAATCCATCCATAAATGAAAAGATTTCACATCCGGCGCATTCATCAATTATCTGGTCGATGAAGGGTGTAGGGTAGTTGTCCTTCGGACAAGCTTGGTTTACATCCCTATAATCGACACACACTCTAATCGTCCCTTGTTTTTTCATAACAGGGACAATATTTGATACCCAATCGGTTAGAGGAACCGGGTAGATGAATCCTGCGTGGAGAAGTTTTTCAACTTCCGCCTTAATGGCAGCGGCTTTCTTCGGGTGCACTTGCCAAAGCCGTTGTCTTACTGGTTTGACATCAGGATACATTTTAATTTCATGTTCAACGATACTCGAGTCTATGCCTGGCATTTCATCATATGACCAAGCAAAGACATCTCTGAATTCGCGAAAAAGAGCGTTATATATTTCCAGTTCTGAAGGGGAACAACCTTTGCCGACATAAATATTCTCTACAACATCTGTTTTAGTCGAGATATTTATGGCTATAGTCTCTTCAATATTGGATAGGTTTCGCTCGGAATCCACCGTGTTTACAGTATTTGTTAGGAATTCAAAGACTGAAGGGTGATAAAGGTCACTTTGAGTATCTTCTTCATATTCGGGAAGAAGGGAACGATGGTGGTGATCATTCCATGGTGCCCCCTCAATCAACATTGATTGTAAGATTCCTTCGTCAATCCCATGTACTTTCGACCAAGGATCTAATGGGGTTCCATATTCTCTAGACCTATCTACCCAAACGCTTGACGAGCGTTGATTTGGGTTCGCCTCCCATGCTTGAAACATTGATTGCTACAATATTTCTAAAGGGCTTGGGGCAAAACCATTGAACGATCCATGTTGACCTTCGTGGAAGATATCATGTTGCAGGTTGCTACAAATGGTATATTTCCCATATAAATAGGAGGTGGTAGCGCGAAAGTTCCCATCAATGTGGGGTCTTTCAATAATCCTACTCCGATATCTTGAATTGAATGGTTACTCTCATGGATCATGGGAATGCTTCCTGTAACTTGTGAACCATTAGGGAGGAAATTTTGTTGGTCGACGATCGTAATCCCTCCTTCAAACGGGAATGCGATCTTCCTAAAATAAGTCGACACAACTGCTGCCATGGCATAAATCCATGGTCTACCCAGTAGGATGTTATAGTCAAGATTTTCATCAATGACCTCAACATCAATTTCTACTGTCTTTCCTCCTAGTTCAACTTTCAAGTTATTAAGGATACCGTAAGGGGTATAAGTCCTTCCGTCGAAAGCTTTTAATGTCGTCAATGATCGTGACAAGGTTGGAGATCCTAAAGTTTTCCAGCAACTCATCGACATAATACATGTTGATGCCCCCTCATCAATAATTGTTCTGTGAACAGTTTTGTTGAGGGCTTTCACTTGAATAAGGAAAGCTAATTGAGCTGGTAACTGAGGATCGTATCCCCTGTGATCAAAGGATACAAGATTGGAATCCTTAGGATCAACCCCACCAATTGCTGATAACAACGCCTGCCTTTGGGTTGGACAATTTTGTAATACCTCAAGAGTCGACATAGCGGATGGCGATTGTGCCAAATCTTCCACTATGTTATAATGCTGCGCCGCTCTGGCACGAGGATTAAATGTCGACTTGTGTACTACACCCTTTGGCGGTTTTATTGTTAATTCAGGGATGATGGGCGTTACAACTTCTGACGAAGTTGTTGTCGAACTACTTGGTTGATCTTTACCTTTTTCGTTCGACAGCTGAGGATTCCCATAATCTTTGTTCCTTGTCGAAATCAAAGCATCATTCTGCTGTTTTGAAACCGACAATATAAGCCCTTGCGACGGGGAAGCATTTCCACTATCAACCAGATTTTGACCTAGGTTGGGAAATGGATCAGTTAACACAGCTGAGGTTTGGGAACTTTTAAAGAACCTCTTTAACTCAGCTTTGAATGGGCAATTCTTTGTGCCATGATCCTTATCATCACATATTAGACATGGATAATTTTGTTTCCCTTTCCCAGGAGGGTTTGAAGAATTTTTCCCAGGAGATGATTCACCTTGTTTCTTCTTCTTCCCTTTGTTTTGCTTTTTCTTGCTTCCTGGTTGATTGGTTTCTTTGCCCTTATCTTCTGATATGACATTTACTTCCAAAGCAAGAATTTCTTCTTTTGCATTTTGATCCGAATTCTTACGGGCTTTCTTTGACGAAGCCTTTATCGATTTCGCGTTTGCTGTGCCAATCACACCTTCACCGGCATGAGAGTCACTATTTGATTTAGGAGGAGGAGGAATTGAAAATTCTGGTCTAGGGGCGTCAGGTATTTTGTCGTAGAGCGTGCCGGACTGAGTATAAACTAAGTCCAAATACTGTGCACGAGCAATGACTTGCTCCTCTGTTACGAATCCCCCCTTGGCCACATCTTCCGTAATAGCAGGAAGTAACGACTTTATAAACCACTCAGCTAATAGCTGATCGGGAACGTATGTTTTCACCATCCTACGACGACGATGCCACTCATGTATATGATCAGATATATGGGTGGCAGTTGTCTGCTTGAAGTTGGTTAATATTTCTGTTCCCGTTTCATACCTTATCGGTAATTGAAAATGAGTTAAGAAAGTCGTGGCTAGGGAACTAAAATTGTCGAAAGAGGCTCTTGGCAATTCAATATACCATTTAGCCGCTGGACCCGTCAATGTACTCTGAAAAAGGCGAAGCCTTATCGAATTGTCGTTTAGGGTGTTCGACGAACACCACAGATGAAAAGTCATCACGTGATTCGATGGGTCTTCACCTGGATTTCCATTGAATTTAGGAATGTCAGATGGAAGTTTATGAGGAATCGCTGGCCACCAAGGGGCATAAGCAATCGGATCGTTGGTTAACCGGTGTAAATCGGGTAACTCTAAAGTTGCCACGAATGGTAACTGTTGATTCAGGTTAGGCAAAGCGTAACCAGGGTACGATGGAATCGCTTGAGCAGTGGGCCTTTGCATACCAGCATAATGTAATTAATGTTGGTATGACTGATACGGTTGGTGGACTTGACCACTGTAAAGTGGTTGGTTTTGACCGTTTTGGATATACGGTTGTCCACTGTTCGCAAAGATCTGCTGCTCAGAACCTTGGTACACCTGCTGGAATTGCGGTTGTTGGTATTGCACAAGCCATGGTTGTGAAGCCATGTTTTGTTGTGCTATGCTAACCGTTGGACCAAGGTGTGGGGTAATTGTACCCGTTTGTACCTGTGTCGCCCCACCAGTTGGCGATTGTGGTTGTGACCCATGTTCAAGAGGCTGTTGCATTACAACCTGAGAAATCTGAGGTTGACATGTAACAGGTATCGCTTGAACTTGTGACACAGTTACAATAGCCAGTGTGGTTGGGATGTTCGTCATAGGTACACACTGTTGCATAGAATATACAACCCTTGGTTGTTGAGGTAGCATAGGTACCCAACTACTTGACGCAATTCCAGTATAACCTGAACATTGTTGTGAACTCACGTATGGGTACCCTCCCGGAGGGGGTAATGAAAGGGCATACTGCCCCCCATACGGTATCAATCCAGAACTCAAGGGGATTGATTGCCCAGATTGACCTCCAAATGGATCAATTTGGCGAGTTTCAACATAAGAGTTGCCGGGTATTACTCCGGATGAACAAACTGGAACAGACCACACTGTCGAAATTGTCCCTTGGTGGACTCCTTCTAGCTGTTGTGAGCTAGTTGGGACAGCTGGTATGCCGGCAAACATTGTCGGAGTGACGACAGGGGCTTCTGCTGTCGCTGTGTCATTTGACACAGTCCTAGATGATGAAGGTTGTTCAGACATTTTAAGTCTATCCAATAGATTGCCTAGCGATTCTACAGGAACTTCCACTTGTGGTGGATTAACTTCTGATGAAGGAAATAGAGTGACCCCAACTCCAAAATGAGTTGGAGTACTTGCTTGCGGATCCTCTGCAATTTCCTCTATCGCAATCAAACCCGGTGGAAGAGGAAGACCGTCAGGTCCGTAAAATATTTCTGGTGCCGAAGAAGTGGTTGTTTCGACAGCGACAGTTGTTTGAGGAACAAAACTCTCTGGACCGGTTACAGATGGAACTGGTTCAGTTACACAAGTATTTTCCCCAAGACTAGGATCAGTATTACTGTCCTTCTGTGGCTGTTGAACTTCTTCTATAGAGGCAGGGTTTCCAGAAATGTTTGGAGTAACCGGAACCTCAGATGCAGTCGGAACACTTGTTCTAACTTTTATAGGAGATTTTGAACCGGTTAAACGAGTTCGCTTTGTCCATACTGTTTTCGATTCCGGAGACAAAGACGGTTGACTCGTAAGCCTCCGCGAACGACGGGGTTTCAATTGACTTTCTTCCACGATTGCGGATTACTCGATCAACCAAAATATTAAAAGGGGAAATTTGTGTTTCCGAATTGAATGAATTTTATTAGACGCTTTTAGACACAACTTGCTTTCTCACTTTTTAAGAGTCGAGAAAAAGCTAAAGATGACTCTAGTCTCCTTCGATGTTTTAACGAGCCCGAAGTGACAAATGCTCGGATGGACTTTTTCAGTTATAGAGTTTGAAAAAGGCCAAAAGAAACTGCTCTGGAGATCTAGGCAGAGGGTGTGCCAAACCTTTCGCAAAACCACAATACGTTTTACGGTACGGGTGGTCGATCTTCGTGAATGCTGTGTTCACTGCATTGCGATCAGTAGGGCGGCCAACACGGCTTCCTATGGATAAAAGATATATGCCTATAGGGGTCTCCCAATATATACGCGACGGTACGTGGGAGCACAAGTCCGTATTAGTGCCACTGACTCTCAGGAGGAATCACCCACCTTCGTTGAGATCGACAGTCACTACGTTTAACGACGCCAGAACACGTCTCTAGCTTAGACCTCTATGTGTTTGCGTTATGTTTCAAAGCGTTGTTAGGTTCATTCAATATATTTTAAGTTGATCTTTTTAAAGTTTGCCTTTCAAGGTTCACCACGAGATGTTTTGATACAAATTCCTAAATGCAGTCTAAGATGAGAAGCAAGCTTTTTCAATCTTTTCGACTTATGAAAATCTTAACTACTGAGGGAAAAGAAAGACATCATCTTTTCACACAGATCAAATAGCATACACTAATGCACTTTTTCCCTAAATCAACATACAAACTTATCAAATGCAAAATGCAAACTGCAGGTATTTCTTTTCTCTTTCTTAATGTTGATGTAATACAAAAAGAAAGCTGTTGTATAATTTCGAATTCAATTTCAAGCGAAAGCAAACAAGCTTGACCAAAATCAAAAGACACCTTAAGATTTACTTGTTTCGACACTAGAAATGTGTGAATTCAAACCATATGACGAAAGCAAAAGCTCAATCAGCTATGAACAACAAATAAACTAACTCTTAAGATCAAAACGACACTTATCACAGGTCTAGATCTAAGAGGTCACAGCAAGACTAGTTCACTTTCGTTATGGGAAACTGTAAATGATATAAGAAATAAACAAAGAAAAAACACAGTTTCTTTATACAACCGAGGCGAAATAGTGGCAAGGAAAGTTGGTTTCAGATAGGTACATTGACTGGTAACAGGCTGCAAAAACAAGGGTGAAAACAGGGCAACAAACAGGAGGGAACCCCAGTAGCACTAGGCAAAACTGGTTCAGCGCAGGTAGTACACTGGCAGTTTGACCTTCAGCGCAGGTAGCCCCTTCGGGAACTGCGCTGAAATGCAGACTGCCTTCATAGTGCCTGCACTGAAGAGATAAACTTTCGTTTTTCTCAGTTTCCGGGTCACAGATTGCTCAAAAATTCATAGTTTTTGGCCAAATCAGAAGCTATCAGTCAAGTACACACTAAGGGACGAAAAGGAGGATGAAAAGCTATCACTAAGAGCTATTTTAGAGTCCTTGTGGATCAGCTCTTCAAATCATAAACTTGCCCAGAAACTGAGCTAGAGTAGCTGCCCTGTAATTTGCATTTGACAGATCCAAATGCAGTTCGATTCGGTACTCCCTGTGTTTATGAAATGAATAGCAAAAACACAAACAACCAACAAGATACGATCCCCAGCGGAGTTGCCAATTTGTTGTTGGGAAAAGTATCCAATACGGAATGACCCTATCCCACTCTAAGGGTGATAGTACCTCAGCAACAATCAAAGCAAAGCTATTCGAGATTACTTCTTTATGAGATGTAAGAGAGGAGAGAAAGAGATCCACTAACCGTTGTCTTCCGCTAATGATTGATCCAATCTTCTCTCTTTGCTGCTTGTTCCCAGCTCCTTGCTCTTTCACTGGCCCAGCTACACCAAGATCCTGCAAAATGGCAAGAGAGGGAAACTACAAGAAGCATACATTCATAATTGATTCAAGGATTAGAATAAATCAAATACACAAGTATAACAATACACCATTGAGACACATGCATATAGAAGAGCCTCAAATGCTTTATTAATGGAAGAAGTAAAGTTCAGGAAGTAATACAACCATAAAAGGCCCAATCCAGCATCACCTCCCAGCAAAAAGAAATCTCCTCTTCACCTCCTTCAAGCAAATCACCCAATAGTTCTATACTCAAACCAACAACACTTCCTTACATTCACCAGATTCCAGCCTCCATAGACCTCATGAGAGAGCTCTATATATAGGAGTTTTGGAGAAAGGATGAGTCAGCTTGTAGCTGGCATGAAGCTGACTAGTGTCCTCTCCCACTTCAGTTATTCTTCAGTTCTTGAGTCCACTTGGAGGTTCTTGCTTCCACTTGGAGATCTAGACCCTCTTACTCATCACAAGTCGAATTCCCTGATCCAAGTGTCATTTTGGAAGCTTCCTGGGCATTGACACCTTGAGGAATGACTGTGCCACTTGTCCAAGTACGCTCAGCGCAGGTGGCCTTCTTTGCAGTTGACATTCAGCGCAGGTACAGAGTGGAGCACTTGACATTCAGTGCAGATGCTCAGTGGAGCAGTTGACATGATCCAGAATTAGCTTGTTTTTGAGTGTTTTCAGGTGGAGAACTGATATTTAGTGCTGTGGTTTGCTGACCTTGTTCCTCTAGGGGTAGGAACAACATGTTTAGGGACTTTGGATCCCTTAGATTATTGACATTTCATGCTTCATGCTGTAAGGCACAAAAATGTCTATAACACCCTGGCAGAAATAAGTGCAGATTTAGATAGGAAACATTCAAAAGAAAAATTGTAATTCTGGGTCTGCAAGTCTAAGTGCACCCTAATCAGAAAAGAAGAAAAAATGTTAGGACAATAGGCTGGGTAGGTAGCTGTTTGGTGGCAGAATGATGATTGATGATAAATTTTGTGTCTCGCAATGTCTTATCTTTTCAGATCACAATTATCAGACAGTTTTATTTCAAAGGAGGTACTCAAGATAGAATTCACTAACCTCCCCTTCTTCTCATTTCCCCCAAGTCACTTATTAACATCCCCCAAGAGGTCAAGATTTGCTTGAGCCTCTCAGTTTCATCATTTCCATGACATTCGCCTTGGTGAGGATCTGCTTCACCCAAGGATTGCTCACTCATCTTCTGTGAGCCTTCTTTTCCCAACAAAGCCTAAGGTCTCATACCTTAGCGCCCTCTGTTCATCTCCATATTAACTACTAACTTTATTATATAACTCCCTATCATTTTTTCCTTCCCCTATTAAAATCATGTATATAAAACTCCCTTATGTAAATACTCCCTCCCGGGCATTATAGCCATAATTCTACTGAGTCCGGGAAATTATAGTCCATCTGGGGCTGTCTTTAGCCCATCCGAGTCATTAAGGAGCTAGTTTGACATCTGGTCAGCTAGTAACCTCTCCCCTAGCCCAAAAACCCCTCAAAAACCTTAAAAAACCCATTTTTGCACCTGTTTCCTACGTTCTGTACATAAAATATTAACCCGCTTGTCAAAAAACCCATTTTCCACCCTTGTCCCTAAATCCGAATGTAAATATATTAACTCGCGCCATTTTAACACATAAAAGCCCCATTCCCTAAGTCTAAACCCGCCGCCACAAATAATTAAAAAGGGAATATTCCTGCGCATATGCCGCCCCTTATCCCTTCGTCATATCGCACTCCCCGCCAATCGTTGGATCACCCGCCCCACAGATCAACGGTGGGCGGGCCGTCCCATCCCCGACATGCCCGACGTTTAGCGTCCGGGAGATGGGCGGTATTACCGCTGTACCTCCCGCCACGCGTCAAGCGTTGGGCTGTGGCGGAGCCCTCTCCCCCGAAACCACCTTTGTCCATAAGCGGTGCGCCACAAAACTGCTTACCGCCTGTGACGTCACATCCCACGTCACCCCCCTGCCCAGTCACCATGTCGAGTCACCTGCCTGCGTGGCCTCCTGCCACGTCACTGCCACGTATCCCTGCCACCATACCTGCCATGTCACCATCCGTACATGATGACATCACGCTGACGTCATCCCGCCACCTCGTCCTGCTGACGTCACCCGCTGTACAATGTCACATCATGCTGACGTCATCAGCACTTTTTGGGCACAAAGGCGCAAAAATCGCACTTCGGAGCCCCGGAATCCGATTCTGAGGCAAGGCCGAAATGGAGAATCTTCAGGGAATCTTTCGTTACGCTGTCCCCAGGAAGCCCGAAAGGCCCAAAAATGATCCGTTTTCTTCACAGAGCATACCGTAAGGAGCAGAAAACAATTTCAAAGGATACAGAGGCCGAACAGCGGCCATTAAATGATGATTTAGACCCCCAGCACGTCATAACAGCATCGGTTTAGTGCCAAAGAGTATCAGAGGAATAAGAAAAGCCAAAGAGTATCAGCCAAAGATTTTTTAGGGGCTCAAAGCACCTGAACATTGATGAGCCCCCCAGAAAGTCAAATCAAGAGGCGTAAGCCCATCCTTGCCCTCAAATCACAATTAAGGCATTCAAAGCCACAGGACAGCAAAGAAGCAAAAACCCATACGCATTTATTTCAGAAGCACCTGCACCAAGCCACCAAGGACTACATAAGTTATTTAGTTTTTGATACGGCCGCCCCCAGCGTAGCCTGAGATATTTTCATGCATTTATTTCAGATAGGAGTAGGTCAATTAGGTCCAGATGTATTAAAGAACTCTGTAGAAAGTTTTTCCCTATATATACCACCCTTTGTATAGTTTTAAGGGTTGGTCAATTGAGAATTTTCATTAGAGACCCGCACTGTATACCTGACTGTTTCTATAATCAAAGATTGCAGAAAGCTTGGAGAGAAAACTATTTGTTGTAAATGAATGTTTTGGAGACTGAAGATGGAATTCTTGTGCTGCAGCCTGAAACAATAAGTGCATCTTACCTCTATTTTATTGTTATCACTATCTAAATGGCAGAAAGAAAGAATAGCTTAGAATTAGTTTAAATACTCTCTATGCTCAATTTCTGCTGTTTCTTTATGTTTTCCTCTGAATGAATTGGTTATGAATATGAATTCCTTCCGGCTCATGTTTACCCCGATTCACCTGTGTTTGCTAATTATCTAGGGATTCTTAACTGCCCCTAGGTAGCGCTCTGTTACTTCTCACTGCTAAGTTGACTGAGAGATTCTTAACTGCCTCTCATCGCTTAGCATTTCTTTCCATCACTTAGACCTGAAGCATTGTTTCCTGCGCAGCTGTCTTGCTCCATTTTCCCTTTGTTGTGACCAAGTGAAAGCACCAGCAGTCAAACTCCTCGACTCCACGCCCAATGGTCTGAAATTTCCAGACTGTGCCTTGCCTCTCTGTCTGAAAACATCAATTTTCCCTCCAAAAACAAAACAAAAACCCTCTGAACTCGAGACCTAGCCTAAAATCCTTTTCAACAAAGCTAAATCCTTAAAGAGAGAGCCCTCTCTGATTGCAGGTTGGCTAGAACCTGCAGTCCAAAGTTGGTCTGTGGTTACCTCGGCCGTATCCTTTTCTAGAGCTTAAGGACAACCTGAGTGATAACATAATGGCGACTCCACTGGGGAACTTCCTCAGATAGTTTCACAAAGAAGGTAAGAAAGCTCTACCAAGACCATAAATCAAACTTTCCAACTGCTGTTTATCTCTTAAAACTACAGATGAAGCCTGAATGTCAGCCAGGAAGCCTTTGAGACAGTTTCTTGCTTTGCATTAACAGGAGTAAATAAATGCTGCTTTAGTCAATCTTCATGCTAGTTTTAAGTTACAAACAAGCTGTCCCATATTTTAATTAGTCCCTTGTCGATTACAAAAACATTCCCAGGAAAAATACCCAAAAAACAATTCGGAAGCTGGCTCCCAAGAAAAATCCACGATATACAAGGTCAAATCCAGATCCCAACCCTCCAGCTGTTTTTGAAAACCCTAACATAATCCCCAAAATCGTTAGGAAGCAAGAAAAACAGGAAAATTCTGCTGATTTGAGCCCTGAAACAATGTGCCCTAGCTGTTTTCCGACTCCTGTCAAGGTTTTGTTCCGTTCATACCCTATTTCCATCAGTTCATCATCTGCATCCCGTAGTACCCCTTCCACACCTTCATCCACTGCACATGCTAACACTATTGTTGTTTCCAGCGTTCCAGTTACTCCTGTTATCCCTGTTACTCCAGTTGTTCCACTTATCCCCGTTGTTCCACTTATACCTGCCAATATGGCTAATAGATATGCACCCCTGCAATTACCTGCCAATGTTGGGGCTTTACCTCAAGAGTACCAATCTAAAATCACATATTTCGACAGCACCGGTCCTTTCATAGCCATTCAGCATACCAAAAAGATGCAAGATTATTTCGAAAACTATGAAATAGATGATGATAGTGTAAGAATGAGAATTTTTGTTCAGAGTCTGACAGGTGATGTTAGAACTTGGTTCCGATCACTTGCCGCAAATTCCATAACCACCCCAGATGAGCTTTATCAATCTTTTACCAACAGATGGGAGAAAAAGAAAGACCCCTTGCACGTACTGGCCGAATACAATACAATCAAAAGAGGCCCTCAAGAGAATGTTTTGGAGTACTGTGCAAGATTCAATAACGTATATAACGCAATACCACAGAACTTAAGACCTCCACCTGACCTTGCTTTGTATAAATTTCTGGATGGTTTTGACCCTGATATGGCATATCAGTTGAAAGAAAGAGCCCCTGCAACTCTTGAAGACGCGCACAAGGTTGCTGTTACCGTAGAGGCTAACTTAATTGCCAAGAGAAACAGAGCGAGAATGGAAAGAAGAACCACCTTTAAAGAAGAACCCTCAGCCTTTGACCAGAAGCTTGATGCTATTATCAATGGCCTGCAAAGACTAGGAGAAAGAGTAGAAAATGTTGAGAGAAAAGCATCATGGGAAGGACAACAGTCCAACACTATAAAAAACCCAAATTTCAGGAAGACACAGAACACAAATGCTAGTAGGCCTAACCAAGACCATGATATAAGACCCCCGTTTCAAGACAACTATGTTGAAGGTTCCACTTCAAATGAACCTATAGATGATTCTCACATGAACTTAATGGATCTAAAGGGTGAGCATCAAACTTTCCTGACACAAGAGGACCAAAATGAACATGACTGTAACCAATTTCAGACTAAATCTGGTGAGTCTTTTGATTTCAAACAGGGTTATGATACTGCTGTGTATGAAGTACACAAACAGTATAAGCTCAGAACTAGGACCATTGACATCTCTGAGCCTAGCAAGAGAAATGAAGGCAAACAACCCAACAAGATTAAAAACAAAGCTGTTGTAACAAAACCAGCTGATATAACTGTCCCAAACCCACATCAAGTGACTGTAGAAGATATAACAGACACTCAGCCTTCTGTTGAGCAGCCTCTTCCACCTCCCTCTTCAAAAGAAAATTCAAACAACGTCCCAAAAAGCACTCCTGAAAATGTAAAACCGCAAGCAGAAATTTCCCGTAACACTGATAAGCGAGACCAGATTGCCGAGAATGCAAATGAAAAAGGAAAAGCTGCCATTATCAACAGAAAAACTCCACTAGAAAAGCCCTTTAACTTAGAGGCAGAAATAGGAAAACTCAAGATAGCCATCCCTTTATCTGAACTTGCAAAACACGATGTATATAGGCAACAAATTCAAAGGTCACTTCAAATCCCAGAAAATAAGGATGATGTAAATGTTTTAGACGACACCCCAGAGCTGCTATTTGGCCCAGAAGTTAATAGAAAATCAACCCATGGACCTGTCCCACCCTTTTATGTCAGCTTGCATATACATGATAAAGTTTTACACAATGCTATGTTTGACTGAGGGGCATCGCATAATCTTATGCCCAAAGCAGTTATGGAAAAACTGAATCTTGATGTTACAAGACCTTACAAAGATCTGTACTCATTTGACTCAAGTCAAGTGAAATGTTTAGGCCTCGTCAAAGACTTGTGTGTCTCCTTAGTCCAATATCCCAACAAGACCATCCTCATGGATGTAGTGGTTGTTGACATTCCACCAAAGTACGGTATGCTCCTGTCAAGATCATGGGGAGCAAAGCTCCAAGGATCCCTTCAATTAGACCTTTCCTACGCTACTATTTCAGTCTTTGGGCAACCAAAGAGACTGTACAGAGAAACGCTCATGAAGTATGTAGTGAGTAGTGAAAGTAAGCATGAAAATTTTCCCATTTATTCAATCCACTCTGATATGGATTCATTTATTTTGTCTAATGATGATACAAATGTTTCAATTGATAATGAGTCCTTCACTCTAGAGCAACAAGCACACATCAACGAAGAGTCAGTTGCACATACCCACGAAACTGTCACAGCAGCTGATGCAACCAGCCTACCAAAAGAAGTTCCCCAAACAGAAATTTTAAATCTGCCCAATCCTGAAACAACTCAAATTCTTGATACTGACCATAAACAAGAAATCACATGGTACCTAGAGTTTGATGGCTCTGTCAACAAGTTAGGAGCAGGGGCAGGTGTTTGGATTCACAACACATATAACAACCATGCAGAAGGACATGCCTACAGACTGAACTTCAAATGCACAAATAACATGGCAGAGTATGAGGCTCTGCTTTTAGGCCTTAAACTGCTAAAAACTCTAGGAGCTGTAAAAGTGTCTATCTTAGGTGACTCTGACCTAGTTATACAACAGATGAAAGGTAATTTTGTTACCAATGACAATAGAATGAGAGCCTATAGGAATGCTGCTACTAACATACTCCAGAAATTCACTGAATTCAAGCTTGACAAGATTTCCAGAAATCACAACATTCATGCACACAGCCTAGCCACCTTTGCTAGTACATGCAAGCTTCCCTTTGACCCAAACCATCACTTCATAGCTGAAATAAAACATATGCCTGCAGTCCCAAATAACGTTAAAGACTGGCAAGTATTCGAAAATGATGCCCAGATTAATAATTTCCTCACCCTTGAGCATGCGTTTTCAAGTATCGACATTGACATGGATGCCATGACAGATCCAGAACAGCAAACAAATGAAAATCAGCAGGCTATAACAATTTCAACAGCCAAACAGATCTTGAAACCAACTATTTTTGACAATGAAAAAATAGAACAACTAAAACAAACACAAGTAGAAGAAATAGACAAAACAGAGGCAGAAATCATTGAGCTAAAAGACAATTTTTTACCTGCTAGTCTAACCCCGCTAGAAGACATGTTTGACTCTAATGACGTTACCAGAAAACCAAAATTGCAGCCCATAAACACTGAGATAGAAGAACACAACATCAGGACACCAAAAAATCCGAAAATGATCAAACTGTCCAAAAATCTACCGCCTGATCAAAAACCCAAGTACATTGATTTATTCAAGGAATTCCAAGATGTATTTGCTTGGAGCTATGAGGATCTGAAATCCTATGACACCTCGGTGATCCAGCACACCATTCCTTTAAAACCAAACCAGAAACCCTTCAAGCAGAAACTTAGAAGAATTAACCCCATGCTTCTTCCCCCGATTGAGAAAGAAGTAAAGAGGATG
This sequence comes from Pinus tabuliformis, assembly GCA_031772625.1. NCBI lineage: Eukaryota > Viridiplantae > Streptophyta > Pinopsida > Pinales > Pinaceae > Pinus > Pinus tabuliformis. The sequence goes on from CM062812.1 coordinate 835,858,899, forward strand.
TTTGAAGCAGGCATTATAGCACCCATCAGATTCTCCGAATGGGTATCCAATCTTGTCCCTACGAGAAAAAAGACAGGCGAGATTAGACTTTGTGTAGACCTCAGAAACTTAAACCAAGTCTCCTTAAAAGACCACTATCATGTGCCCAAAATGGACCACATATTGCAGAGAGTGGTGGGATCATCTAGAATCTCTCTACTAGATGGTTTTTTAGGTTTCAACCAAATACTTGTTCACCCAGATGACCAAGACAAAACAGCTTTTACCACACCCTGGGGAACATTTAAGTATGTAAAGATGCCATTCGGACTTAAAAACGTTGGTGCTACCGTTCAACGAGCAATGGATATTGCTTTCGCTAAAGAAATACATGACTTCCTAGTTGTCTACCTGGATGACTTAACCCCATTTTCCAAATCTGATGAAGAACACCTCAAGAACCTCAGGCAAATTTTCATAACATGCAGGAAATATGGCATTTCCTTGAACCCCAAGAAGTCCTTATTTGGCCTTGAAGAAGGAAAATTACTTGGCCACATTATATCAAAGGATGGGATCAGAATTGATCCTGAGAGAATACAGGCCATCCTCCAAATTCCATACCCCAGAAACATAAAAGAGTTACAAGCATTCCTTGGGAAAATCAACTTTTTGAGAAGATTCATTCCAAATCTGGCTGAATTAATAAGACTGTTAAGCAACATGTTAAAGAAGGATGCCAAGGTAAGATGGTCCCTGGAAGCCAAGCAAGCATTTGAGAGTATCAAATCCGCCTTAACCCAAACCCCTGTCCTAACTAGTCCACAATTTGACAAAGATTTTATCATATTTTCGTTTGCATCAGAGCATACAATAGCCGCTGTCCTTTTGCAAAAGGATGAACAGGGAGCTGAAAAACCAATCGCTTTTTTCAGCAGAGCTTTAATAGACGCCCCGTTGAAATACCCAATCATGGAAAAAAAAGCCTACGCACTTGTTAAGGCCATCAAGGATTTCAGAGTGTACATTTTATACTCACACGTGATTGCCTATGTCCCACATGCTGCTGTAAAAGACATATTGACCCAAGACGGACTAGAAGGCAAAAGAGGTAAGTGGATTGCAAACATCCTTGAATATGACATAGAAATAAAACCAACCAAGCTGATAAAGGGACAAGGTTTAGCTAAACTGATGTCCGAAACAAACTTTCACGCCTTAGACATAAACTAGCGGGACAATGAACCGGAGCTGGCGACTCCACAGATCAGTGAAATATTTTTACAATCCCCATGGTACGCTGATATATGCTTTGTATTGTCAAACCTGTGTGCTCCCCCAGGATTGTCCAGAACCAAAAAAAGAATTTTGAAAATGAAGGCTTTAAAGTTTTGTGTTATAGATGGTGCTTTATTTTGGAGAAATCATGAAGGTATATTGCTTAATTGTTTAACCATGAATGAAACTAACAATGTCATGAAAGAATTCCATGCAGGTGACTGTGGAGGACATCTCTATTGGAAGTCCACGACTGACAAAATTCTAAGGGCTGGTTTCTATTGGCCCACTCTTTTCGCAGATGTAAAAAAGTTTTCCATATCATGTCACAAATGCCAAATTTTTGAAGGCAAGAGAAAATTGTTGCCCCTGCCCCTTAAACCAATCTCCACCGAAAAACCTTTTCAACAATGGGGTCTTGACTTCATTGGAGAAATCCATCCCTCTTCCTCAGGCCAGCCCAAATGGATCCTAACAGCCACCGACTATTTCACTGAGTGGGTTGAAGCCATTCCCTATAGACAAGCCAATGACACCATCATTATCCAATTCCTTGAGTGCAATATCCTTTCCTGATTTGGCTGCCCTGAGAAAATCATCATTGATAATGCTGCTGCCTTTAAATCTAAAAAGATGATCAATTTTTGCCACAGATTTCATATTACCTTGGGCCACTCCACAGCTTATTACCCTCAAGGTAATGGATTGGCAGAATCTTCAAACAAGAGCCTCATTAACATCATAAAGAAGGTGCTAGAAGAAAACAAGAAGAACTGGCACAAAAAGCTGGTAAATGCCCTATGGGCAGATAGACTTTCAAGCAAAAGATCAATTGGGATGAGCCCTTATGAGCTAGTATATGGCATGGAGGCTAGATTTCCTTCATCCCTGGGCATTCCTACTATCAAGATGTTACAAGAGACGCAGGCTGAACCAAATGACATTCAAAGAAGGATTAATCAGACAATTCACCTTCAGCAAACCAGAGAACAAGTTTATGATAGAGCTCAAATTTTGCAAGAAAAGCTCAAGAAGATGTTTGATAAGAGGGCTAAAGCTGAAGATTTCAGTATTGGTGACAAAGTTCTGAAGTGGGACTCAAGAAGAGAAGACAAGGGCAAACATGCCAAGTTTGATTTTCTATGGAAAGGTCCATTTGTAATTGCTAATGTTCAGGGAAGCAACACTTATTTTCTCAGATCTATGGAGGACATCACTGCTGAAGAAGGCCCTGTGAATGGCAGGATGTTGAAACATTATCATGATCCTTGTTGTTGAAACAATGCAAATTCTGTAAATATCTTTGTACAATATCATTTGTAAATACCAGCACTCAGTTTTTATTTTGTATAAACCGGCCGATTGTTTGAGGAATAACAGTAAATTCGGTGAGGACACAGCCAATGCAAATTTTCCAGTCTCAAGAGTATCACAACAGAGCAAAATTTTCAGTTCATACCAGCACCTTGCTCTAAGCAAAGCAAGGCAAACACAACAGTTTGATCCGTGTCCCTAAACTGTTTAAAGGGCATGTCCCAGCAGCATTATACATAAGAGATCAAGCACGCAGAAGAAAGAAGGCGATGTTGTACAATTCACAGTAACTCAGTTGGGGAGGAGGTTGTCTATAGTTCAAAGTTTTACGTTTTTTCAACAACCAAAACAAAGAAGAATTTCCCAGTCCACAACAACAAATAGAAGATCAAGGCAGTCTGACCTGCTGTTCTTGACTTTTCACAAGGAAAAGCCATCCCCAAGTGGAGCCACTGTTAGCCTCCTGCTGCAGCAGGTATTCATTTTTCATGATTGACTTTTTTACATGCCAAATATGTCATACTTGGCAAGCTGCAGTGTTCCATATTTCTAGAAGATACCATGAGAGTGTGCTAGTCCAAATGCCACTGCTGAGATTCCATTTTGATGAGTTGTCCCAGTTTTGGAGAGTTTTCATTTAAGGGGGGTCCAAACAGTCTAATCTTGGTCTCCCTAGGTTTCAATTTCTTGTTGTAGAATATAGAGAATGCATCTGTCCAAACAGTTTAACCTTGGCAGATTTGTAGATAGGTAGAGAATCAAAGGGACCCAACTATTTAATCTGGGCCCTGGCAGAAATAAGTGCAGATTTAGATAGGAAACATTCAAAAGAAAAATTGTAATTCTAGGTCTGCAAGTCTAAGTGCACCCTAATCAGAAAAGAAGAAAAAATGTTAGGACAATAGGCTAGGTAGGTAGCTGTTTGGTGACAGAATGATGATTGATGATACATTTTGTGTCTCGCAATGTCTTATCTTTTCAGATCACAGTTATCAGGTAGTTTTATTTCAAAGGAGGTACTCAAGCTGGAATTCACTAACCTCCCCTTCTTCTCATTTCCCCCAAGTCACTTACTAACATCCCCCAAGAGGTCAAGATTTGCTTGAGCCTCTCAGTTTCATCATTTCCATGACATTCGCCTTGGTGAGGATCTGCTTCACCCAAGGATTGCTCACTCATCTTCTGTGAGCCTTCTTTTCCCAACAAAGCCTAAGGTCTCATACCTTAGCGCCCTCTGTTCATCTCCATATTAACTACTAACTTTATTATATAACTCCCTATCAGTTTTTCCTTCCCCTATTAAAATCATGTATATAAAACTCCCTTATGTAAATACTCCCTCTCGGGCATTATAGCCATAATTCTACTGAGTTCGGGAAATTACAGTCCATCTGGGGCTGTCTTTAGCCCATCCGAGTTATTAAGGAGCTAGTTTGACATCTGGTCAGCTAGTAACCTCTCCCCTAGCCCAAAAACCCCTCAAAAACCTTAAAAAACCCATTTTTGCACCTGTTTCCTACATTCTGTACATAAAATATTAACCCTGCTTGTCAAAAAACCCATTTTCCACCCATGTCCCTAAATCTGAATGTAAATATATTAACTCGCGCCTTTTTAACACATAAAAGCCCCATTCCCTAAGTCTAAACCCGCCACTGCAAATAATTAAAAAGGGAATAGTCCTGCGCATATGCCGCCCCTTATCCCTCCGTCATATCGTACTCCCTGCCAACCGTTGGATCACCCGCCCCACAGATCAACGGTGGGCGGGCCGTCCCATCCCCGACCTTCCCGACGTTTAGCGTCTGGGAGATGGGCAGTATTACCACCGTACCTCCCGCCACGCATCAAGCATTTGGCTGTGGCGGAGCCCTCTCCCCCGAAACCACCTTTGTCCATAAGCAGTGCGCCACAAAACTGCTTACCGCCCGTGACGTCACATCCCACGTCACCCCCCTGCCCAGTCACCATGTCGAGTCACCTGCCTGCATGGCCTCCTGCCACGTCACTGCCACGTATCCCTGCCACCATACCTGCCACATCACCATCCGTACATGATGACGTCACGCTGACGTCATCCCGCCACCTCGTCCTGCTGACGTCACCCGCTGTACAATGTCACATCATGCTGATGTCATCAGCACTTTTTGGGCGCAAAGGCGCAAAAATCGCACTTCGGAGCCCCGAAATCCGATTCTGAGGCAAGGCCAAAATGGAGAATCTTCAGGGAATCTTTTGTTAAACAGTCCCCAGCAAGCCTGAAAGGCCCAAAAATGATCTGTTTTCTTCACAGAGCATACAGTAAGGAGCAAAAAACAATTTCAAAGGATACAGAGGCCGAACAACGACCATTAAATGATGATTTAGACCCCCAACACGTCATAACAGCATCGGTTTAGTGCTAAAGAGTATCAGAGGAATAAGAAAAGCCAAAGAGTATCAGCCGAAGATTTTTTAGGGGCTCAAAGCACCTGAACATTGATGAGCCCCCCAGAAAGTCAAATCAAGAGGCGTAAGCCCATCCTTGCCCTCAAATCACAATTAAGGCATTCAAAGCCACAGGACAGCAAAGAAGCAAAAACCCATACGCATTTATTTCAGAAGCACCTGCACCAAGCCACCAAGGACTACATAAGTTATTCAGTTTTTGATACGGCCGCCCCCAGCACAGCCTGAGATATTTTCATGCATTTATTTCAGATAGGAGTAGGTCAATTAGGTCAAGATGTAATAAAGAACTCTGTAGAAAGTTTTGCCCTATATATACCACCCTCTGTATAGTTTTAAGGGTTGGTCAATTGAGAATTTTCATTAGAGACCCGCACTGTATACCTGACTGTTTCTATAATCAAAGATTGCAGAAAGCTTGGAGAGAAAACTGTTTGTTGTAAATGAATGTTTTGGAGACTGAAGATGGAATTCTTGTGCTGCAGCCTGAAACAATAAGTGCATCTTACCTCTGTTTTATTGTTATCACTATCTAAATGGCAGAAAGAAAGAATAGCTTAGAATTAGTTTAAATACTCTCTATGCTCAATTTCTGCTGTTTCTTTATGTTTTCCTCTGAATGAATTGGTTATGAATATGAATTCCTTCTGGCTCATGTTTACCCCGATTCACCTGTGTTTGCCAATTATCTAGGGATTCTTAACTGCCCCTAGGTAGCACTCTGTTACTTCCCACTGCTAAGTTGAGTGAGAGATTCTTAACTGCCTCTCATCACTTAGCATTTCTTTCCATCACTTAGACCTGAAGCATTGTTTCTTGCGTAGCTGTCTTGCTCCATTTTCCCTCTGTTATGACCAAGTGAAAGCACCAACAGTCAAACTCCTCGACTCCACGCCCAATGGTCTGAAACTTCCAGACTGTGCCTTGCCTCTCTGTCTGAAAACATCAATTTTCCCACCAAAAACAAAACAAAAACCCTCTGAACTCAAGACCTAGCCTAAAATCCTTTTCAACAAAGCTAAATCCTTAAAGAGAGAGCCCTCTCTGATTGCAGGTTGGCTAGAACCTGCAGTCCAAAGTTGGTCTGTGGTTACCTCGGCCGTATCCTTTTTTAGAGCTTAAGGACAACCTGAGTGATAACACCAAGAACTGTGCAGTTCTACCTTGCAACTATCACCATTGTCTTGGATTGCGCAAATCTGCCTCGGTGTGACATCTGCACAGTTTTTCCCAACAGTGCTCTAGAGTCTCTCATCCCAGCCTGAGCTGTGCTCTGCGTAGTTTTAGTTCCTTGTCCTCTCTCCTGGTCACCTGCACCTGAAATGGAAAACAATGCATCATGCTAGACTAGGACATTTTTGGATTTGATGTCATCTCATCATGAGTGATTGTAGGAACAAGTACATTGATGAAACATGGCACGAAGATGAACGAGATGAATAAGGAGTGAATGATAGAAGACTTCCTCACAATTGAAAAAATGTATGAAGCACATTGAGAAACAAGCGAAAGGGACATATACACGGGCACCATTAAGAAAATATCAAGACCATCAAAGACCCCGCACACTTTTCCATGTGGAAATGAAGACATGATACATCGAGAGAACACCCATCACTCAACAACATAGCAACTCGACATAGACACCATGGCTAGCCAGTACATGTCAGTAGTGTCATGTCAAGTTGTTTCATGACTTGTCTCAACCACATCACTACTATGGGCGATACTTGTTGTAATAAAATGTGATGTAATGTGAAAGTCCAAGCGACACACATATGAAGTTGAAAAGTCACATCAGTTGAAAAGTCATAGGACGTCAAACAGTCATGAAGGAAGTTAAAGAGACACAAGGGGCAATTATCCCCCTTGGATATATATACCACCTCATTGTATGAGCAAAACAATTTTCATCTTGGTTCCTCCCACATAGCCTTGAGAGTCTGTAGTCTCTTATTTGAGTGGCAATGAGTGGTTCCAATGTCCCACTACTGGGGCTAGTGATGTATGGTGTACAAATGTGTCTTGGAACTATTGCTTAATTCAGAAGCCTGTCTTAGGCCAACACATTTTCAGCATGTTTTGTATCCATTTGTAAGACTATTCTTTAAGTGTTTGTAATGCATGTTTTCTTAACCTGTACTAATATAGTTGAACTACTTCGGTTGTTTTAGTACTTACATTGTTGAAGATGTGTTGTATTCTTTGTCACTATTGTATCGTCTGTGTGGAATACTCATTCAGACATTAGACAAACCATTCTTGTGTTTTCTTGGATATAACTATCGTCACCCTCGTGTGGACTACTCCGTAGGATGATGTACATGTTTTCCCTTGTACTTTGGTTTTCATGACTGCCACATTCACTGTGGACTATTCCACTGGATGCTAGACAGATCCTTGTTATTTTCACATGTGTCTCTCCCTAGGTGACACTACTACCTCTCATCTAGAGGCTCACTTTTACCCTCTCCCTTACAATAAGAGAACCCAAACACAAAGTTACATTACACACTCACCAGGAATACTCACCTTGATTTCTTGAAGTTACAAGAATAACACTCTCATGTGATGAACAACAAGAGCTAAGGAAAATCTCTAACATAATGGCAACTGAGCCATCGTACTAGATGGGACTCCTACACCAAATGATGTGAGGTCTAGTTGGGATACATACTGGGGAGATCCCGTGAATGTTGGTGGGTCCAACATCGTCAACATTTCTAGTGCTAGAAGGAGGGTAACCAATAGTTTATGGCTGATGTCCTCTCAACCCCACTTATCCATCATCTGGTCAAGGCAAAAACACAAACTCTCTCACTCCCATGCGCAACTCTGAAGTTGGTTACTCCTCACCTCCTAGCCACAAACAATAAATTTTATATCATCACATATCTGTTGTTCTTCACATCACCCATCAATTTGCTAAAGTTGTTGGACTGATTTCACAAGTAGAAACTCTTCCCTCTTTGCAGAGGAAGCAAAAGATGACACCCACATGAGTGGTAGTCTCATCTGTTGAAGAAGTAATCCTTGCCACTCTTGAAGATCTGGAAGAAGATATTGAGAATGAAGAGGAACCTCTTGTTTTCCTAGAAGGAGAAGAAGTTAACAATGTACTCTTGGGCTCAGATTCTGGTAGAGGCAATGGAGGAGGTGGAGGCAAAGACGAACCAACATATTCAAAGGTTGAACCGTCAGATTCATAAAAAGAGGAGGACAAAGAAGAGGATTGATCTAGGTGGATGTTGGTGGCCACCCACCTATCCCATCTAGACCCCCACAACTGTCTCTTTTAGTTTTTTAGTTTGCATAATTGTAGCACAATTTACTATTTTTAGCAGTTTTCTAGGTCCCAAACTTCTGGAGCCGTTTTGAGGCCCTAAACGACATTTTTTGGGAAACCTAGGAGCAACATGGGTCAATTGAGTGATGTTGCTCTTCCCAAAGTTGTAGTGCTTGGATAGATCTTTCTAACGAGCTATTTTATGCATCAAACGAAGATTGGGTGCCAAAGTTACGACCCCGGGAAGTTGATGTACCAACTTACCTAAAACAGGGCCCACAATTTTGCGTTTCATCTTCTAGGGTTAGGTTTTGGAATGTTAAGGGTTTCCCATTGTTTCTCAACAATAAATAGGCCTTCGAGCCTCATTGTAACATAGTTCAGAGGCATGTAGTCACCACATCTCTTCTCAGAGATAAGCTATCATCGCCCTAGCTGGTTTATTTCCATTTCTATTCGTAAGCATATTTAAGTATTTTACATTAATTAAATGAAGTATTATTTCCACTGCATCTTTGTGTTTATGGTTATCTCTATAATTTGTTGCATTCATGTTTAAATATGGATCAGTGGTATCTGAGTGGTTTGCTTTTTCTCTGTTTTTCTTTGCATGTCCCCAACAAGGCCGGGATATAAGGAGTTAGGGCTTGAACTAGTCGAACCTTTGCAAGACCAGACTCACAAATCCTGACGACCTCCCATGGCGGATAAAAGAAAGATGAGGGGACAGGAGACCCTATCAAAATCTTGTTCAAAGAAGCCCTCGAGCGACAAAGGAATGCAATGATGGACAACTTTTCCCAGATCCTTCAACGGCTACCTAGGGGTGATGCATCGGCTTCTAGCAACTACTCTGGAAACGCCACACTGTTTAAGGTACTAGTTAATTTTGAAATCATCATCTTCGAGGGTCAAATAGACGCGGATGCCATAGAGAAATGGTTAAATCTTCTAGAAGGGTATTTTTCTGTTCATGATTTTTCCAGTCGGGAAAAGATTATTTTCGCTCTTCTCAAAGTAGCCCCCCATGTCAAGGACTGGTGGGAAACCTACTTCGAGCAGAAGGATGAAAGTACAGGCTCACTATTTTCAGCTTCACCCACTTGGAATTCATTCTAGGATGCCATTAAGGAGTAGTATTACCCTATTAAAAGCTATGAGGACAAATACATAAAGTGGACCACGCTGCGATAGGGAAGGGACCAAGATGTGCTGGAGTTCACAATTTTTTTTATATCCTTCACACGTAGTTGGGTATCAAGGATTCTGAGCTACATTTGGTACTAAAATACCATGGCTACCTACACATATACATCTAGGAAGAGATGGAGTTCCTGAACATTTCCTTGCTTGGCACGACGTACCAATACGTTGTCAAAATCGAGCAGAAGTTTAAACAGAAGAAGCGAGACTTTGGATCTGTGAATCCGAAGACCAAAGGACAAAGCCAAGGTGGGGTAACCCAAGACAACCCATCAAAGCTGCAAGAAAATAACAACACCACGAAGTCAAAGAAGGACATAGGAAAGTGGTGTGAGTTCCACAAGAGCCCCACTCACAACACAAGTGAGTGTCGAACCAAGTAGTCACTGTTGGTCGAGTTGAAGGCTTCAGAATCAGATGCATGTTCCGATCCTGAGTCAGAACTTGACAAAGGGAATGGAAAAGGGAAGCAAATCATTGATGCGAAGCCCAACGTCATTGTTGCCACCGCCAAGATCCAGAAGAATGAGCTCGGAAATCTAGAGGAGGGGGAGCGTATTTTCCACTCATAGATGTGGGTGAAGGGTTTGCTGCTACGATTCATTGTCGATAGTGGCAGCCAAAAGAACCTCATTTGAGCTAAGGTTGTGAAGTAGTTGGGCCTATCAACTACACCACAGCCGTAGCTGTACAGTATCAGGTGGCTTCACCAAGGACGAGATCTTCGAGTCTGCCAGTGGTGCCGCCTTCCCTACAGCATCAAGCCCTTCACAGATGAGGTATTGTGTAATGTTACACCGCTTGATGTTTGTGATGTATTATTAGGCCAGCCATACTTGTGGAGGTGACATGCTGTGTATGAGTCAAGGCCTCACACTGTCATTATTTCTTTGAGTGATTCATTATACAAGATACCAAAGGTCGCCCCACCTACTGCCATCTCTTTGATCACTGCTAAGAAAGGCAGCAAGCTCATCTCCCAGACTAGGAACTTCATTTTCTATCTGGTTCGCTCCCAAAGTAAGGGGAAGATCGTCGCCACATCCATAACCCCCGCGAAGGGTTCCTCCATGCAGTAGCAGCAACAATAGAGGGATATGGTCATGAAAGAACACAGGAACAACTTCTCCTCACCCACAAGGGTACCAAAAAAGCTTCAGGTGGGAAACAAAGTTTGGTTACATATGCAGAAAGAATGCCTTACAAGAGCCCATCGAAAGCTTAGACCACTCTGACATGGTCCTTACAACATTACAAAGGCTATGGGAAATAATTCTTTGGAGCACAACATTCCTCCATTCCTTCATCTGCACCAATTGTTCAATGTGTACCACCCTCAACTATGCTTTCCACCATTACTGGACACATCAGAGATTGCAGAACAACTCACCAGGGATCAAGTTCAGTAGATGGAGAAACTCAACACAATGGGGACCATTTCTTCCTAATGGGGGAGGAATGATCCAGGTGGATGTGGGTGGCCACCCAGCTATCCCATTTGGACCCCCAAAACTGTCTCTTTTAGTCTTTTAGTTTCCGTAATTGTAGCACAATTTACTATTTTTAGCATTTTTTCGGGTCCTGAACTTTCAGAGCCATTCTGAGGCCCTAAATGACGTTTTTTGGGAAATCTGGGAGGAACTTGGGACAATGGACTGATGTTGCTCTTCCCAAAGTTGTAGATCTTTCTAACAAGCTATTGTATGCGTCAAACGAAGATCGAGTGCCAAAGTTACAACCTCAGGAAGTTGATGTACCAACTTACCCAAAACGGGGCCGACAATTTGGCGTTTCATCTTCTAGGGTTAGGTTTTGGAATTTTAAGGGTTTTCCATTGTTTCTCAACAATAAATAGGTCTTTGAGCCTCATTATAGCACAGTTCAGAGGCATGTAGCTGCCACATCTCTTCTCATAAATAAGCTACCATCGCCCTAGCTGGTTTATTTCCATTTCTGTTCATAAGCATATTTCAGTATTTTACATTAATGAAATGAGGTATTATTTCTACTGCATCTCTGTGTTTATCGTTATCTCTGTAATTTGTTGCATTCCTATTTAAATGCAGAACAAGGATAATATGGCTGATCAAAATATGCAATGGATGACACAGGGCCCATTGGCACTCTAGGGTGTCTTCCATAAGATGCCAAGACATGCAGAGAAGTTGTTAACAAAGTATTATCCTGACATAACAGTGAAGGCAGAAGACCATCTAGACACGTTCTACCTACATCAGAAGACACTTGATTTATGTTATGATGATGTTGCATGTAGACTGTTTCCATGTACCTTGGATGACAGAGTAGTTGTATGCTACCATAGCCTTCCTACCAACTCCATTCAGAACTGGGGGATGTTCAAGAGAATTTTCCTTAAGAAATTTGCTGTGGACAAAACCCCCGCAATGTTGTTAAAAGAGTTGGGTAGTCCCAAGATGAAGTAGAAAGAAAAAGTGAAAGATTTTAAAAAGAGGTTTAACCATATCTTAAACAATTTCACTCCATGTTGTTGGGAAAAGTATCTATTCAGAACGCCCCTATCCCACTCTAAGGTGTGATAGTGCCTTAGCAACAAACAAGTAAAACTACTTGAGTATTCTTCTTTATGAAATGTAAATGAGGAGAAAGGATGTAACTAACCTGTGCCTTTCGCTAGTTTGTTGATCCAATCGCTCCTCTCTTCAATAGCTCCCAGCTCCCTGCTCCCTTACCGTCCCAGCTTCACCGAATTCCTGCAAGATCACAAGAGAGAGAAACTACACGAAGATATAGATATACATTCATAAAAAGCTCAGGATCAGATTAAGCTAAACATGCAAATATAACAAAACATCATTGATACACAGCATGTAGGAGAAACTCAAATAATTTTATTGATATGATAATAAAGTCCAAGAGGAGATACAACCAAGTGACTTCCGATCCAGCATCTACCTCCCAGCAAAGGAATCCCTTCCTCTCCTCCAACAAAGCATAAATCACCCAATGTACTAATCTCAATCTCAAACCAACAACAATTCTCTACAAAGTACAAAATTCCAGCCTCTGGATCTCTGGGATGAGGGATCCATATATAGATGTAAGTAGAGAGGATGAGTCAGCTTATGTTTTGACTTGTGGCTTCTCTTTGTCAGTTCTTGCTTCCACTTGGAGACTGATAGCCTCTTACTCATCACTTGGTCGAATTCAGTGAGGCAAGTGTCATTGGAGAAGATTCTGGAAGCTTCCATGGTCTTTCCACCTCGTTGAATGACTCTGCCACTTGTCATTTCCCGCTCAACGCACCTGGGTAGTGCATTCAAGTGCGTTGCAACACACCTAGCCAGTGTATTTGGGTGCTTTGCAACGCAGGCAGCTAGTGGAGCTTCTGAATTGATCCTGATTTGACTAGTTCTGAGTGGTTTTTGGTGGAGAACGTCTGGGAGAAGCTGTCATTGGTTGACCTCGTTCCTTTAGGAGCTGTAACAACATCTTTAGGGACTTTGGATCCCTTGGATTATGGACATTTCATGCTCAAAGTTGTAAGGCACAAAAATGTCTATAACAGTTGCCCCCTAAAGTATGAGGCCGTTTATCGGGTGAAATGCTTTATTAGGAGGATCCGAAGTTCATTCAATGCTGGGAGGAGAACTGTAATAAGATACAATACAATACATTATTTTTCATACTGTTTTCACGATCTAGCTGAGGCGGGCATTCCCATGCTCAACTTTATAAATTCATTTTTATGTACATAGGACAGACAATCGTCTGATGGTAGACTGATGATTCTGATGAAATCATCATCCTTTTGGTAGGATGATCATCTGTTCTGCAATGTTGTACATGTCAATGTCTTTATTTTTCCTGAATATATATCGCAGCCCAGATGGATGAAACTAGATCCGGGGTCTTCAATCTCGTCCGATCTTCACTCTAAGTACAAGTCGATCCATGTGAGAAATGTTTTGAAGTCAAACATGGAAAGACATCGCTTGATTACCAGTCAATGATGTAAACTGTTAACAAGTGCGAGATGAATCACCGATAATGATAATGACCCTCAAGGTACTGCAGTACAATTCACGTGGTGTGAATAAAGGACTTGGCGTTGAACACCACGCAAAATCTTTCGGTCGAAGGTCATTGATGTATACCTGTCGCCGGAAGTGAGAAACTTGCCATTGAGGCATGCAAGCTTCAAAGTACTGAAGGGGGTGTTCCTAGATCAACTTCTTGGATAATGAGCTGATGTCGACAAGAAGCGATCCGTCAAAGGAGGGCCTTAATGTATCCCACATCAATGACACGGAACGGAGCAAATGATTTTGATGGAGGTGAAAACGATCTGATGATATATGGTTCAGGGTGGCGGTCATGAAAGAATGAAGTATAATGTATGGTAGTGGATGGGACACGGTTGACTTCTCTGGATGACTTCTCTTGAACATATCGGTGACACTTATGTGATGGATTGGTAGCATTTACCCCAAAGGTGGATGGTATGGCAAGACCATGGTGATGTGACCGGTGAATGAAACAACCCAACCCGACTCAGGCATGGAGTGGAAGTGTCATGTTCAAGAGCGACTTGCTACCAATAAAGGTTCTTTGAGTTTCTTCCCAATTTTTCCCCAGTCATTGTTGACCAGTACCTCTTTATTTTTGTCAAGCTTGAGGAGGATAACATATGCTTGTTCTATAATTTGCCCTTCGGGCAAACCCATCGCTGTGTTTTAACGAGCCTAGCGATAGTGAAACTCGTTCTCGTCTAAAGACAAGTTTGTCGCTATTAATGTTTTTTAACGAGTCTAACGACAAAGATAACTCGGTCCTTTTCATTTTTAGGGAGTCTAAAAAGGTACGTAAAGTTAACTCCGGAAGTCCTTTTTCGTCATCTAATCCCTTAAGCCCGAAAAAGTATAAAACAATACAGAAGGGATGAATTTTTGATAGTTTTAACGAGCCGAACAAAACAAGCGCTCGATCTTTTTGTGCAATAATCCCTCAGGTCCAAAAAGATTAAAATCTAGAGGAGGGATAGCTCTTCCAGTCACTTTAACGAGCTGGAAGGCCAAAACTCGGCAATCTTTTCATATTTTACGAGTCAGATGAAAAGAGCTTAAAGAAGACTCGTCTTTTGAGGAACGAGTGATAAAATGGGTAGCAGCCGATTCTAGGTAAGGGCTGGAATTTTCCAAGCACGGCAGTGTCACAAGGATGGCTAGTGAAATCACTCTTCATAGCTGTTCCTTAAAATGGGTAAACAATCAAATGGAGGTGAATGATCGGCCAATGGAAAAGTGGAGGTGACAGTGCAAACACGACCAAGGCTTTAATGGTTGATAATGTTACATTCACGGTGGTTATTTACCGGAAGATAGTTCATTTTTTAACGAGCTTAAACGCGGGTTGAAACACTTGCTCAATCTTATGTTTATTTTTTAACGAGCATGAACTATGTGCTAAAACTTCTCGATCTTATGTTTATTTTTTAACGAGCATGAACTATGTGCTAAAACTGCTCGATAACATGGTCTAGTTTTGATTTTTTACCATAAATAGCATTGCCTTTTCAAAGATAGTACTGTTCTTTCAATTGCTTCATCAAACTAGTTAGAAATGACCAACATTTGCTTGAAACTGAGATTAAAACGCTAATATTTTACTTTGAACTACGTAAAAAGCAATTAAAAAGTGTTTTTACCTCTCATTTTACCATTTTGTTTGAACTTGGTTTGTTGGAGATTTGGAGGTGCCTCTTCCCCCTTGATTTTCATTAGCTGATTTCGGGAGATTCTGTGGACGATTCTCGGCGCCATCTGGACCAGGTAGGAGCTAAACCTGAGCTCTTTCATTTCATGGTTTCTTTTCTGCATTTTGTGCTTCAGTCCCTGCTTTTCTGAGCCCCTGGGGTTTGATGGGTGCGTTCGGCCATCAACGCACCCTAGGCATGTCGAAACCTGCGCTGATTGTGGGTCATCATGAAGGTGACTTGACATTCAACGCACCCATAACACATGTGCAGGTGCGTTGGGCGCAGAAAAGAAAGTTGTTGCACAGTTTTAAATGGAATTTTTCCCTGTTTCTCATCAAAATTAGGATTTAATCTCCTCTCTTGTTTGTTTTTGCAGAGATATTGGAGCAAAATGACCCTTACATGGCGAGAACGAGAACATGAAGAAGAGGACATGATTGCCCTACATGATCTTGTGATAGTGAACGCGCTGCGGAACTGTGGTTTGTTGAAGTTCTTCCGCATCTCTAGCATGAGACAGCAGATCAACCTACTGCAGTATTTGCTCGATGCTTGGGACCTTATCAATCAAGTTTTCCAGATTAGGGGCAAATCTATCCCCTTGACTGTAGTAGACATTTACTTCTTGACTGGCTTGTCGCGGCGGGGGGCCCCCATTTCTTTGTCAGGTTAGGCCCGAGGGAGTGACTCTGTGAGAGATTATGTCCGCCAGTATTTCAGGGAAGGATCTCAGCCAAGTAAAGACGGCAAGATCATCATCCGAGACGTCACTGACAGGTCCCTCAGGTCTATCCTGTTTACTTTTGGTAGGATGGCCGGGAGTGCATCTCTTCATGTAGCCAACAGGTCCTATATGCAGCATGCCTTGGAATGCCTCCAACCGAAAATATTCAACTAGTGTGATGCAGTAATTCTTGTGATGAAGAGTCAGTTGACCAAGATAAAGGACGGGAGGTTGAAGAACTTTGGGTTCGGTTCTATTTTGACTGCCTTTGCCTTGGAGAAGATACCACTGATGCAGCCGCAGTACATTGCACTCGACATACCTCCTCCTACTGAACCACGTATGCAGAGATGGGTTGACCATATGTCTAGGCATGCTAGTCAGTCTCAGATTTCGTTTTCTGATACCTTCTTCAGGTGGTTTGAGCGGCAGGAGATGGCTTATGCTGAGTATCCATATGCTGGCATGGATTTCCGGGGTGATCTGGATTTAGTACTACCGGATGGCGAGCAGTGGGGCGCTATTGGTAAAATCTTTGACCATATCACTGTTTACTGTTTTTATTTATAATGTCCTCGTGCTTTATTCTATCAAGACTTTTAATCAAACTCTTGTGTTCATGCAGATGTTGGTCCTGTTCGTCCAGTAGTCCGTTTGAGAGGGCCAGCCGCTGCCCCAGCAGGAGAGGCTGCCGGGAGGGTTATCCTTCGTGACCTTGATGTGGCCGAGACTCTCACAGCTGTGCAGGAGCAGGTTGAGAGCCTTACTCTCGGTATTCCCGATGTGAGGATCGATGAGCTACCTTTGCAGTTACAGCGACATACTACTGGTGTGCCTAGACGATGGACTCGTCTCTTACGCATGATTGTACAGGCTGTGACTTGCTATCACGAGCATCATTAGACTAGGGTGCCCCCTAGCATTTTGAGTTTTTGGGTCATGTGACCGATTTTGTCTTGGTTACAGAACATTATATGTAAACCATAAACAGCTATATATATATTTTGATTTTCGGGTTTTATTCTGGTTGAGCTATATGATCCACATGTAAAACATTGATGATGCTTCTTTTTATAAATGTCACAAATGTCTATCTAACAAATAGTTTGCTAATGAGTCGGTTAATGTGTTTAAGTTTCTGGAAATATGTTGGTATTGAATAAAATCAAATTGTCTTTCCAAAATCTTAACCCTTAGGAACATGCGATGAATAGCTGGGTTTCGGACGGAATATATACCATTGAGTTGTAGTATTGCGAGTTGTGAGTCTAGCCTGACGATTAGTCGGCGTATACCATGGGTGATGGCATCAGAGAGAAGTTCTATCAACGCACTATACTCAGCGATGTTATTCATTGATTGATCGATACATACACCTCTGAAACTTACTAACTCGCCGCTTGGATCAAAAATGGCCCAGGCTGCGGAGGACAGGTTCCGCGAACTACGACTCGCTCCGTCGGCATATCCAACACATGTCTCCAAAAGGTTTGACATCTGCAATAAATGTAAAAAGGTGGATTACTCAACCAAAACGAACACTTTAGCGAAAACAAAATACAACAAAAACATATTGGTTACTATTTAAGCATAGTAACGCTTGAGGTACAACCCATTACGAGGTTGCGCCAGTGGAATTCTGTCATAATCCATTAACTCGTAGGCTCCTTTTGCTAACACTCGTTTAACAATATAGGGGCCCATCCATAAAGAATTAAATTTACCTGCTCCCAATTTATCGGATTCTTGGTCGTAAAGCAAGACCAAGTCATCTTCTGAGAAGACACGGGGTTTGACATTTTTGTCGAACTGCGCCTTGACTCGTTTCTTATGGGCTTCATTAGCCAAGGCGGCATCACGACGGGTTTCATCCAATTGGATTAATTCCAAGAAACTGGCCTCTTCTTCTGAAGTTCCGGGGAGGAGATTGGTTGCGAGTTTAAGAGATGAGATTTTGCACTGGACTAGTAAGACTGTTTCCAGGCCATATACCAGTTGGAAGGGTGTGAACCCGGTTGCATTCCTTACCGATGTTCGGTAAGCCCACAAGACTGAGTACAGGATTAGGTGCCACCTTCTTTTGTGAACTCCGATCATCCTTTGCAACATACGCTTCAGGACCTTGTTGATCGCTGTTAGGACTCCACTATGTACCATTTTTGCTATATATTTTGACATCACTTTACTCTTAAAACCATGAACCTCAATGTCTTTTTCATTCACTTTATCCCAAGGTATATAGAAACCTCTTCTTTATTATATGGTTAATCTGTCTTACATTTAATTCCACAATACTCTTATATTTTATCATTTATTGAAGTGCATTGTTGCTAACACAAGTCAAAGATCGCAGATAAGTTATATGCCTTGTTGGGAACAAGCGGCCGTTGCTGAAACAGCTGACTCCGTTGCTGAAACAGCTGACTCCGTTGCTGAAACAGCTGGCCCCGTTGCTGAAACAGCTAACTCAGTTGCTGAAACAGCCATCAAGCACGCAAATCCCGTTATGCGTAATTTGCGATTCTGGAAGAACTTTTTGAGGATAATAGCAGCAGCCCGAAGATACGGTTACCTGGATTATCTTGAAGATAGCACTTCTGTTGTCTCGGTTGTAACAGTATCTCCTTTTAAAAGAACAGAATAGTCCTGTTTTGAACAGAATCGAGATATTCGCTCTCATGTAAATTGTAAATGATGTCTCCTCTTTAAAAAGAGGAGACATCATCATTAGAAGGGGATTGAATTGTAAGTCACAGAACAATATTGTGTGAGAACAGGAGCTAGTCTCCTTCTGTAATGTATCAGTTTCTTGATAGATGAATAAAAACTTCTTTTGAGCGTTTCAACTTAATTCTTTCTCTTGGGGAATCTTGTGAGAAGGAAAGGGCCCGCCTTCCTCACAAGATTCACCCCTTTGGTTCCTGTAGTTTGTTTATTTATTTATGTGTTTGCACTTCTCTTAATTCTGTTGTTGAAACACTAGTTACATGGTTTGCAATACTCTGTTTCTTAGCGCTACACGTATTGAATGCACGAGTGAATGATGTTGAGAGCATGTGCTGAAGATCCCTGCATAAAGGGATAGGGTCTTGCTCCCATTGATTGCTTTCCTTTGCCTGCAGTGTGATTAGAAACAAGAGGACAAGTGCTGAAGGTTCCTGTTCCTGGGAATAGGGTCTTGATCTCTTGAAGTACCTTTCTTACAGTGTGATTAGTGCCAGGCAGCAGGTGCTGAAGTTCCTCACCAAGGAATAGGGTCCTGTTCCTGCTATGGTTGAATGATTTCTCTTCTTGTAGATTGATTTTCCTTTGCTGTAACAGAGAATTCGTTTCTGCTATAATTTAATTAACTGCAGCTTTAATTAAGTAGAGTGTGAATTGATAAATTGATGAATCTAACAGATGTGTGTCTTTCTTTCACTACAACATTGATCCCGCTTTTGAAATTGAGCATATCCAGTGCGCCATTACCTTTGAAATAAAAAGACCTTCTCGGGTTGACAATTTATGTGGAGCTCGAATTGTGAAAGCAATTAGAGCGACCAACATTTTGGCGCCGTTGCCGGGGAAGGTAATTATAGATTTCAAAAGCATTCATTTTTCTTACTTTTAATGTGCAGATTGTATGAGAGGACGAGGAAACCAGAAGAAAAATAACCGCACAGGTGGCAAGGGCTGGGGAGGACGAAAAACGTTCATTGACGAGATTGTATCGAAGGCTGAATCATCACAAAGATTAAGTTCTCGGAAATCAAAATTTCAGCGTTCTCCTCAGTCAGATTACAGAACAGAGGAAGTTGTGGGTCCTGAAAATACAGAAGAACCAGCAGCCAGCGCTGAAGAGTCAGAGGGAAGTATTAGCAGATCAGTAGAACACATTGAGGAAATAGTAGAAAGTGCTGGACGACCGGTAGAAAATATTGAAGAACCAATAGAGGATTCTGACGATCGAGAAAGCGCAGTAGGAGGGCCAACAATGGAAGATAATAATGATGCATTCCTCTTTGGAGGAGGACGTGCAGGTCCTGAAGAAGAAAGAAGGGATGAAAATTCCCTTTCTACCTTGGGATTTCCCATCAGTGATCTTCCTGCAGGAACAATGAAAAATATCCCATTGTCTGCCCTACCTAACTTTCATGGTTTATCCACTGAGGATCCTGACGAATTTCTTTTTGAATTTGATATTTTATGCAGAAGTTATGATTATGTTACTAATGCTCAAAAGTTGAAACTGTTTCCAGCTACCTTAAAAGGGAATGCTTTAAGGTGGTTCATGAGCCTTGGAAGTCAGGTAATCACAACTTGGGAGCAAATGAAACAAAAATTTCTGCTTAAATATCAAGACTACTGCCGGACGAGAGAGAAGAAAGATGAACTATTCAATATGGCACAAAAATCGGATGAAAGTCTGGAGGATTACATAGAAAGGCTGCAATACAACATACAGAGATCCGATCACCCGGATATAAGTAAGGAAATTCGTAAAACAATATTACTTAGAGGTTTAAGGGATGATTGTTTAAATATGTTAAATATGCTTGCTAAGGGAGATATATCTAAAGAATCATATGATGAGATTTGTGAACTTGCTAAAAGGTGCTCTAGGGGAGCTGCAAGAAACAGAGTAAGAGATTCCACCTATTCAAGGGTACAGAAATCAGCCAATGGAGGAGCAACAAGAGCAGAAATAGGTAATTTACTTGAAGAATTTAAAACCAAAATGCTAAGTTCTTTTGCTTCGCAGATTGACACTTTGCAGGTTAAGAAGAAGCAGGCTGAAGCAGAAGCAACTCTGGCTGTCTATTGCCCGAAATGTAGAGACAAACATCCACTAAGGGAGTGTCCAAGAGATAAAGTACCAGTTTGCACCCTTTGTGAGAAAGATCATGAGACAGAACAGTGTCCATCTCTACCAGGAATAAAAGCAGCGTTGCAGCCAACGGAGGAAGAAGCTGAAGCAGTCTACCTGCTAACTCAAAGAAGACAATGGCAACCTAAAGGGCAAGGTACGAACTCTGGTATGCCATTTAATCGTTGGAACAATTATTCTGCTTTTGGCCAAACAAGTTACCCCCCCTTCAACCAAATGCAATATCCACTTTTCAATCAAATGAATCTCCCACCCATGCAAATGCAAAACCCTCCCTTTGTTGACCCTTCAATGTGGACTCCTTGGCCTCCACAGCAACCACCTCCTTTCAATCCTTGGAACCCAAGTTGGAATAGTCAATCACTCCCGTACCCAAATCAAATGCCTCAATTCCAACAATCACTCTCTCTGCCATCAAATGCTCCACCAAACAACCAAATGAGACCCCAACTACCTGCGCAACCAAATCCTAACCCCAATAATAAAGCTGTGCAAGTCATTGATATTCAGAATCAGTCTATATTTCCTACTATACAATGTAATGATATTCATCTGAGATCTAGAAGAGTAGTAGAGCCTATTATAGATGACATAACTGATTCAGATAAAAATGAAACCGAGAAACAAAAAGAAGCTCAACCACTTCCTAACAAAAATGTTGAATTAACAGAACCACCATTCCCCGAGCGTTTGGGTCTAACCAAAACAGCTGAAACACCTGCTTTCAATTTTATGGGGGAATTGCAAAATTTGTATATTAAAATTCCACTTTTACAAGCATTAAGAGATGTACCAATTTATGCCAAAACATTAAGGGATATTTGTGTTAAGAAACCTGGTAGGAAAACCAAGGATCCCCTTACAGTACATGTGATGGGAGACTTGTCTGCATTAATGTCCGGAAAAGCCCCTCCTGTAAAATATGGTGATCCTGGCCATCCTACTGTCACAGTTCAGATTGGTAAAGCAATGATTCCCCGAGTTTTGGTAGACTTAGGTGCAGCAATTAATATAATGACTCTGGAAACTTCACAATTGTTACAGCTGAATAACACAATCAGAGATACACCCACCATCTTAGAGTTAGCTGACCGTTCCACAATTAAGCCAGAAGGGATTGTTGAAGACCTGCTCATTTCAGTTGAATCCTGGAAATATCCAGCTGATTTTGTTGTATTGCAAACTAAAACAAAGCTGGGGGGACATCCCTTAATTCTAGGAAGGCCATGGTTGGCCACAGCTGATGCATTTATTAGTTGCAGATCTGGTTCAATGACAATTTCTAATGGTTATGAAACAAAACAATTAACTCTTTATCCTCACGCTACGCCAGTAGTCAATAATGAAGATTCTATATGGATGGATTATGATGATAATGCTGTTCAGCCGATTCTAACTATAGGACAAGCTTTAACTCTTAAAGACAATACAGAGGATGAGATAATCAATAATTTTATTTGTGAACCTTCTTCTGTCATTGCTGAAACACACAATCAATTAACTGCAATTTTTGAAACTGATGTGCAAGAAAAGATTGAACCTGAAGATTCATCTCAAACTTTAAGCACGACCTCATCTAAAAGCATAACAGTTGAAATTGAACCCGGTAAGACATTAAACATAAATCCTGATCTAACAGATGCTGAAACACAGCAGCTAATGAAGTTATTACACGAATATAAGGAGGCATTTGCCTGGGATTACACGAACATGAAAGGTATTTCTTCTGAATTATGTACTCACAGAATTTACATTAAAGAGGGATGCCGACCTGTTTGTCAACCCCAAAGACGAATGAATCCTAATTTACGAGAAATTGTTAAAGAAGAACTTCAAAAACTGCTTAACGCAGGATTTATATACCCCATATCTGACAGTGAATGGGTTTCCCCGTTAGTAATTGTTCCTAAGAAAAACGGGAAATGGAGGGTATGTGTTGACTATAGAGCTTTAAACAAAGCTACTCAAAAGGATCACTTTCCCTTACCTTTCATTGATCAGGTATTGGACAGTCTTGCAGGGAAGAAATTCTTTTCTTTTCTAGATGGATTCAGTGGGTATAATCAGATAAAAATTGCACCCCAGGATCAAGACAAGACCACTTTCACCAGCCCCTGGGGAACTTTCGCCTATAGAGTTCTTCCATTTGGATTGTGCAATGCACCAGCAACTTTTCAAAGAGCTGTTATAGGAATATTTTCCGATATGCTGAATGATTGTATGGAAATATTTATGGATGATTTTACCCCCTATGGTGTGTCTTTTGAAGAGGCATTACAAAACCTTGAGAAAGTACTTAAAAGATGTATTCAAGCTCACCTCTCCTTAAGTACCGAAAAATGCCATATGATGATGAGTGAGGGAATAGTGCTTGGACATTTCATTTCATCTCAAGGTATTCAGGTAGATCCATCTAAAATATTAGTCATTCAGAATCTTACTGTTCCTAAAACTCAAACTGATGTGAGAAGTTTTCTAGGACATGCTGGTTATTATAGGAGATTTATTAAAGATTTCTCTAAAATAGCTTCTCCATTATTTGTATTGCTTATGAAAAATGCTGAATTCAAGTGGACTAATTCTTGTCAGAAAGCTTTTGAAGAGCTGAAGCATCAGCTGTCTACTGCTCCTATTTTGAGGGGGCCTGACTGGAATCTTCCGTTTCACATATCTTCTGATGCTTCAGACATTGCTATTGGAGCAGTTTTGGGACAAGAGGAAAATCATCTTCCTTATGCTATATACTTTATCAGTAAGAATATGACCTCTGCTGAGCTTAACTATACAGTTACCGAGAAAGAGTTCCTTGCAGTAATCTATGCCATTAATAAATTCCGACACTATATTACTGGTTATCCTACTTTTGTGCACACTGATCATTCAGCTATTAAATACTTAATGAACAAATCTGTCACAAATGCTAGAGTTACCAGATGGCTATTACTATTGCAGGAATTTGATATTACAATTGTAGATCGGCCTGGTAAAGAAAATGTGGTGGCTGATTTTCTTTCATGGTTAAAAAATGACAATGATATTCCAGTAGATGATAGTTTTCCTGACGAATATTTGTTTGCAGTTTCTGCTCATTCTCCATGGTATGCAGATATTGCTAATTACTTGGTTGCAGGAAAACTACCAGCACACCTGTCATATAGAGAAAAGAGAAGAATTGTTCAACAAAGTGCCAGGTACAGCTGGATAAGCGGATGTCTCTTCTATACTGGGCTTGATCAGGAGATCCGAAGATGCATTAGAGAAGATGAAGTGTATGACATATTGAAAGCTTGTCATGATGGCCCCTGTGGAGGCCATTTTGCTGATAAAAGAACAGCACATAAAATTCTGAGGATGGGTTACTATTGGCCCTCATTATTTAAGGATGCAAAGAAGTATGTAAGGGCTTGTGACAGCTGCCAGAGAATGGGTCAACCCAATCATAGAGACCAAATGCCATTAAACCCCCAGGTAGTTTCTGAACCATTTGAAAGATGGGCCTTGGATTTCATAGGACCCATTAACCCTCCATCCAATCAAAGAACCTATATATTAGTCTGTACAGACTATATGACTAAGTGGGTGGAGGCCAAAGCACTTATTAGAGCCAATGAAGAGGCTGTACTAGCCTTCTTGTTTGAAGACATTTTCACTAGATTTGGAATTCCCAGAGAGCTAGTTACTGATGGAGGACCTCCATTCAATTCTCATGGTTTTAAATCTACCCTTCACAAATATCATATTCAACATAGAATGACTACACCATACCACCCCCAGGCCAATGGGCAGGTGGAAAGCACAAACAAAGTTTTAGAGGCCATTCTAACTAAAACAGTGAAGGACAACCGAAAGGATTGGTCCCAAAGGCTCCCTGAGGCATTATGGGCTTACAGGACTACTTGGAGAAACACTACAGGTTTTTCTCCCTATGAATTGGTTTATGGTAAAAATGCTATTTTTCCTGTGGAATTTGAAATTAAAACTTTAAAGACTGCTTTAGCTGTTAATCTTGATTTGAATGATGTGCAGACAGCTAGATTGCAGCAGCTTTTGGAGTTGGATGAAAAGAGATTAGATGCCATTCATCAAACAAACATGATTCAGCAACAAAGGATGAAGTGGCATGACAAAATTATCAAACACAAGCAGTTCCAAAAAGGTAATTGGGCCTTGTTGTATGACTCTCGGTTTGAAAATTTTCAGGGAAAGCTACGTACACGATGGCTTGGACCATATGAAGTAGATGATGTCTTTCCAAACGGAACGGTAAGGCTTGTAACAATTGATGATGCTAAAACACCTCTACTAGTCAATGGCCATAGGCTCCGTTTATATAAGCGCCCTGTTTCTAAAGAGGATTTCAAGACTGCTTGCATGACTGATATTCATTATCTTTTTCTAGGGGAGTCTTCTGCTCCTCACAGCACTTAATTTTCTGCACTATATTTTTAGTACTAGATTAGATTTAGCACTAATAATCCCTGTCAAGGATTGGCATATTACAATTGAATTTTGCAGATTCTGGAAAAGCAATAAGGAGGACAGATTCATCATGAGAAGATCTGAGGCTTTAAATCAAGAAGCTTCTTCCCATCATTTTACCCTCTTTCCTAAAGCAATATCCCTCCATACCCACATTACTTCTATCATTCCCACCACTCCTGAAATATCCTCCTTCAGTCAGTATTTCCCACCCCTTACTGCTGAAATAATCCCTTATCATTCACGGACCTAACTCACTTATCCCATTTCTTTGATTTTTCCCGTTGCTGAAACACCTGTTTCAGCAACGTATCATTAACTTTTCCCGTTGCTGAAACACCTGTTTCAGCAACGTATCATTGATTTCTCCCGTTGCTGAAACACCTGTTTCAGCAACGTATCGTTCATTTTTCAGTTGCTTAAACACCAGTCTCAGCAACTGGTTATCATCAAAACAGTATCCCTCTTTGCTCTCACATAAGCTTTCTGGTTCTTCACGATATTACTTCAGATCCTTTTGGTGAAAACTATTCAGCATGTACCAGATTCAATTATACTCGGTTCTAAAAATCAACAAATTCTTCCATGTATATTAGAGCTATTTTGAAGCAACCGACACTTCGAATTATTAAATCAAAGGTAAAATGTAAGGTATAAGGTTTTAATGTAATTCGGTTAAATCATATTAAAGAGAGGATTTCATTTCATAATGATTGCATATCTTTACACGTCCAATCATTATTACACCATACGTAGGGGGGGGAATTCCGAAAATTGAGTAATTATTTCGCATGAACCAAGCAGCCGCCCGTCGTCATATCCATTTCTGCCGTCATTTAGACTACGCAGCCTCTGTTGCAACAACTAGTGCGATCAGGGTCTGAGTTTACTGTATTGGTGCCTCTGCGGAGAACTCAAAGCTATAGCCATGGGAGGGTCGGCCATTAGAAATGAGCCCGGCTCCATAAGTCTTCTTCAGCTGTTTCCTGAAGTTTATCAGATCTTCCAACAAGCGGGATGGACAGTATATTTTGAAAGGTTGGGGGAATTCAACCCGGAACAAGTATTAGAGTTTGCACAAAACCTTGAAGACAATTTCTCAGTGGTCCAAGGGGTTCGCATTTCAGTGACAGAGGATGACATAGTTCAGGTATCAGGGTTGCCAGCTGAGGGCATTCGCTGGTTTAGCAGGAAGCAGGTCGTTCTCAACGCACAGCAAGAATTTCTGCGTCCGGATGAGCAAGTGGAACCCAGAGGCCGCGGGGTTAGTCTGCACTCACTTCCTCAACCATGGCCATCAGTGGCAGAGTTCATCAAACACTACTTAACCTGTGAGGGGCGTTATCAGGTAGTGTACAATCATGATTTTGTTTTGCTGAATCACTTGAGGAATGGACGACTGATTAATATACCTTATTTTCTGCTTGGTTGTATTAAAAACATGTCTTATTATTGTAAACGAGCCAAATCTCCAATGTCATCCCTTACCCATCACCGTTTATGCCAGTTGTTGATACAGAGGGGTTTTGCGCAGCAAAATGCCCCTCTGCAAGCCCCACCAGAAATTCCCCAACTACCCGAAGTCCCTCTGCAAGCCCCACCAGAAATTCCCCAATCACCGGAAATCCCTCTGCAAACACCGGAAATTCCCCAGCCGGCCGAAATTCCTCTGCAACCACCCGAAAATCCCCAGGATATTCCGGAAATTCCTCAGCAGGACCAAACGCCCCAACCATCTGAAAGTCCTCATGACATTCTAGAGATTCCTCATGAAGAACAACAGGAGGAAACCCCGCATTCCCCAGTCAACCCAACCCCGAGCTCGCCTCGGTTAGCAGAGCCAATGGCCTCTACTATTCCTGTCCCTAGTGACGATTCTCTAACACCCCCTTCTTCACCCGTTAAGAAAAAGAGGAAAACCTCAGCAGTCACAGGCTCCAGACCACGGACAAGGTCCACATCCCAAATTCTTACCCCTCCGGAAAACCCTGTCCCCAGGAAAAAGCCCTCCCTTTTAAAGAAAAGGAAGGGCAGCGATTTTGCTGCCTTCCTATCAAAAAGAAAGAGGACAAAGACTGTTGAGACAAAATCCACTTCCATTTTCCCTAACCCTGCCACTATTCTACTAAAATCTTTATTCCCATCCCAAACTTCCCAACCTGTCTCGTCCGAAGGCACTGTCACACAAGAACCAGTGCCTCGGGATAATATGACATTGTTTATGGGTCAAGTAGTGACTGCTCCACAAGAACCAGTCACTTGCCCAGTGACTGAAACACAAGAACCAGTCACTGAAGCACAAGAATACACCAAGCAGGACAATAGTGGGAAATGCCCAGTGACTGCTCCACAAGAACCAGTCACTGAGGCACAGGAATTTACCAAGCAAGACGATAGTGAGAAATGCCCAGTGACTGCTCCACAAGAACCAGTCACTGAAACACAGGAATTTACCAAGCAGGATGATAGTGGGAAATGCCCAGCGACTGAAACACAAGAACCAGTCACTGGAGAACAAGAATCCATGTCTAGCCCAGTGGATGAAACACAAGGACTACCCACTATGGTATCAGAACTAGTCACTGGAAAACAAGAATCCATGTCTAGCCCGGTGGATGAAACACAAGGACTACCCACTATGGTATCAGAACTAGTCACTGGAGAACAAGAATCCATGTCTAGCCCGGTGGATGAAACACAAGGACTACCCACTATGGTATCAGAACTAGTCACTGGAGAACAAGAATCCATTCCTGGCCCGGTGGATGAAACACAAGAACCACCCACTGTGGCGCAACAACCAGCTACCACTGTGCATCAACAAAATATTCCAACAGAAACAGTCAGCATACAAGGTCCACATACTATGACATCTCTACTGCAGGAAAATGAGTTCCTGAAGTCTGAATTAGAAGCTTACAGAGCTGAATTAGCCATGGCTCGAGAGGCTTTTGAAAAAGAACTCAATCTCCATACATTAGCACATGTAGCCTCAATGCAAAACAGGGAGCCATGTAGGGAATATATGTGCAAGGAGTGTGGCACCATTTATCAGAATGCAGGCTATGAAGTAGTTGAAATTCCACTCCCTGAAACATTGATGACAGATGGAATACAAGAGGAATGCCCTACTGCTCCACAAGAACCAGTAGGACCCCCTATGATGCAAGAAGAAGAAGAAATCAAACCAGAGATATCTCATCCTTTGTGGACTGATGCAGCCATCCCGACAGAAGAAACACTGCCCCAGCACACTACTTCTGATGTAGCCATTCCGACAGAAGAAACACTGCCCCAGCACACTACTTCTGATGCAGCTATTCCGACAGAAGAAACAATGCCCCAACGCATTACCTCTGAGGCAGCCATACAGACAGAGGAAATAGTGTCCCAACCCACTACTTCTGCTAAAAAGACACAGACTCTGCCATGGGACCCATTGGAACAACTGAACAGATGGAAGAAGCAATATGCTGAAGAACAAGATATAATATTACGACAGCATAAGTTGCAATGGCAGAGCTATGTATATACTAACTGGGATAGCTGGGAACAAATACTGCAAGAGCACAAGGAATATAAGAAGGAAGCCAGACAGTCTAAGGAACGGATAGCCTTGATGTTTTCATTGGTGCGGAAGTTGATGGTTACACGTAAACCCTCTGTAAATTACTCTCTCTTTCTTACTGAACGACTAGTTTATTTTCAGTTAAAATCAATAGCAAATGGCAGACCACATGAATTAATGACTTCAGAGAAATTTGTTGAGACCTTTAAAGAGGCCCCTGAAAGTGACCAGCATCTGCTGTGCGAACTCTACCTTCATAATGAGGCCATTCCTGAAGAGAGGAGAGTTAATCTTATTCCAATTGCAGGCGATATACAAATTAGGGCATTTGCTTCATTTTTGTCTAATCAGCTCACTTGGCAGACTGCGTTCACTGCTAGCAGTCATAATGAGGAGAATAAACTCCTGTGGATTAGACCAGAGCCTGTAGGCCCGGCCATGTTTATAGCACAGTATTATGAATTCTTGCAGAAGCCAGGAATGAACGAGCACATACAGCAATTACAGGCTTCAATCCTTTTTAAGTGTCAAGAGCACATTAGAATGAAGGGTCCTGCTACATTGAAGGCCAATGATACCTTTTGGCAGCAGTCATGTAAGGAAAGACAGGATTATCATCCTTTTAACCCTCTCAATCTTTAAGCTGCATTGTCCAGGGTTCCTAAGTATATTGATTGCATTCAACATTGTGGAGTAAACTGGATTGGGTATCATTTCCGTTTTCCAATCTTATGGCTGCCTTCAGAAAAATATCAATGTCATTATCAGTTTACTGACCGAGAGGAAGCCTCGGCATGGCAACAGTTGCAGACCAACAGCGGATTCTGAGCTCCTACAGACACCACCTTCTCCAGCTACTGCTTGAGTAATTTGCATTGCCAGTCCCAGTACTCAGACTCTGATTCAGACGAAGGGGTTGCCTGAGGACATGCAACATTTTTAGCTGGGGGGGATGTTAGGACTCCACTATGTACCATTTTTGCTATATATTTTGACATCACTTTACTCTTAAAACCATGAACCTCAATGTCTTTTTCATTCACTTTATCCCAAGGTATATAGAAACCTCTTCTTTATTATATGGTTAATCTGTCTTACATTTAATTCCACAATACTCTTATATTTTATCATTTATTGAAGTGCATTATTGCTAACACAAGTCAAAGATCGCAGATAAGTTATATGCCTTGTTGGGAACAAGCGACCGTTGCTGAAACAGCTGACTCCGTTGTTGAAACAGCTGACTCCGTTGCTGAAACAGCTGGCCCCGTTGCTGAAACAGCTAACTCAGTTGCTGAAACAGCCATCAAGCACGCAAATCCCGTTATGCGTAATTTGCGATTCTGGAAGAACTTTTTGAGGATAATAGCAGCAGCCCGAAGATACGGTTACCTGGATTATCTTGAAGATAGCACTTCTGTTGTCTCGGTTGTAACAGTATCTCCTTTTAAAAGAACAGAATAGTCCTGTTTTGAACAGAATCGAGATATTCGCTCTCATGTAAATTGTAAATGATGTCTCCTCTTTAAAAAGAGGAGACATCATCATTAGAAGGGGATTGAATTGTAAGTCACAGAACAATATTGTGTGAGAACAGGAGCTAGTCTCCTTCTGTAATGTATCAGTTTCTTGATAGATGAATAAAAACTTCTTTTGAGCGTTTCAACTTAATTCTTTCTCTTGGGGAATCTTGTGAGAAGGAAAGGGCCCGCCTTCCTCACAAGATTCACCCCTTTGGTTCCTGTAGTTTGTTTATTTATTTATGTGTTTGCACTTCTCTTAATTCTGTTGTTGAAACACTAGTTACATGGTTTGCAATACTCTGTTTCTTAGCGCTACACGTATTGAATGCACGAGTGAATGATGTTGAGAGCATGTGCTGAAGATCCCTGCATAAAGGGATAGGGTCTTGCTCCCATTGATTGCTTTCCTTTGCCTGCAGTGTGATTAGAAACAAGAGGACAAGTGCTGAAGGTTCCTGTTCCTGGGAATAGGGTCTTGATCTCTTGAAGTACCTTTCTTACAGTGTGATTAGTGCCAGGCAGCAGGTGCTGAAGTTCCTCACCAAGGAATAGGGTCCTGTTCCTGCTATGGTTGAATGATTTCTCTTCTTGTAGATTGATTTTCCTTTGCTGTAACAGAGAATTCGTTTCTGCTATAATTTAATTAACTACAACTTTAATTAAGTAGAGTGTGAATTGATAAATTGATGAATCTAACAGATGTGTGTCTTTCTTTCACTACAACATTGATCCCGCTTTTGAAATTGAGCATATCCAGTGCGCCATTACCTTTGAAATAAAAAGACCTTCTCGGGTTGACAATTTATGTGGAGCTCGAATTGTGAAAGCAATTAGAGCGACCAACAATCGCTTCAACTTGTCCGTTGGCTTGCGGATAATACGGAGTAGAGCTGTCGTGAGACAATCCTAGCTTGGCAGCTAATTCAAGCATCATGTGATTGCGAAAATGCGATCCATGATCTGTGACTATAGCCTGTGGTATGCCGAATCTGGCGACTACATGATTGAAAAAGAAAAGGGCAGCTATTTCACCAGTGTTATCTAATGTAGGCATCGCCTCGGCCCATTTGGTAAAATAGTCAGCTGCGACTATGATATACCCATGCCCCCCGGTCGAGGTGGGGTTACATGTCATGAAATTGATGCCCCATTTGGCGAACGACCCAACATCAACTATTGGCTGTAGAGGAGCGGGTGGTCTTCTGGTTTTGCTATCAAAAATTTGACAAGCATGGCAACTTCTGACTGCGGTTATGCAATCTTTGAACATTGTTGGCCAGAAGTATCCTGCTCGTAAGATTTTTTGTGCTGTAGCATAACCAGATTGATGCCCCCCACAAGCTCCTGAATGACACTCATTCAGGGCTTTTTCGGCCTCCTCATGGGTGAGGCACCTTCTCAGAACTGTATCGATACCACGACGGTAAAGTGTATCACCGACGATCATGTAGTCTTTTGCTTGGTATCGTATACGTTTCCTTTCAGAGTGAGAGGTGTTAGGCCTAAACTTTTGGGTTTGGAGATAAATTATTATATCTCCATACCACTTATTGCTTGTGGATATCAGAAACAAATTCTCGTCCACGATTGATTCTTCGGATGTTTCATCGTTGGACGATGATGGGAGATCGCATAATAATTCTGCAAAAACTAGAGCTTTCTTTGATTTGGATTTTACAAATTCCAGATCAAACTCTTGAAGGATTGCTATCCATTTTGAATATTTTCCCCCCAGCAACTGTCGCGACAATATATAAGTCATGGGGTTGCAATCAGACAGAATGGTAGTTTTCCGAAAGAGGACATAGTGTCGAAATCTTTGTATCACTTGAACAACTGCAAGCGCTAGTTTTTCAACATAAGAATATTTACTTTCTGTATCATTTAAGTTTTTACTTAAATAATATATAGGGTGTTCAATTCCATTGAATTCTTGAACTAATACCAGTGTGATGGTTGTATCTGCTGCAGCCAGATACAGGTTAAAATCTCTTTGATAATCGGGGGCGTACATTAATGATGCTTTCATTAAGGAATCTTTTAAAGCATCAAAGGAAGCTTGTGCAACCTGATCCCAGACGAAGGGTACCTCCTTTTTCAAAAGACGTGTATAACCTTTAGCAAGTTCGGCGTAATTTGGAATGAACCTCCTCAGAAAGTTTGCTTTCCTTTGGAGTTTCTGAATCTGAAGCAAATTTGAAGGTGGAGGAAAATTTATGATTGCCTGTACCTTGCACGGGTCGAGATGAATCCCATCCTTGGAGACTACAAAGCCAAGTAAACGACCAGAACTGATGCAAAATACACATTTGTGTGGATTGAGTCGTATCTTGTAGTGTCGGCAACGTAGAAAAATCGCTGTTAAATGCTGCGGATGATCAGTCCGCTTTCGAGAATGAGCCAGAAGGTCGTCAAGGTATGGTTGAACGATGTTCTTGATGTCATGGAAGGCATAATTCATTGCCCTCTGAAACGTCGCCCCTGCGTTCTTTAAACCAAAGGGTAATTTTCGATATGCGAATGTGCCCCACGGACAAATGAATGCAGTCTTTGACTGGTCCTGTGGGCGGATATTTATTTGATTATACCCGGAAAATCCATCCATGAATGAAAAGATTTCGCATCTAGCGCATTCATCAATTATCTGGTCGATGAAGGGTGTAGGGTAGTTGTCTTTTGGACAAGCTTGATTTACATCCCTATAATCGACACACACTCTAATTGTCCCTTGTTTCTTCATAACAGGGACAATATTTGATACCCAATCGGTTAGAGGAACCGGGTAGATGAAACTAGCATGGAGAAGTTTTTCAACTTTTGCCTTAATGGCAGCGGCTTTCTTGGGGTGCACCTGCCTGAGCCGTTGTCTTACCGGTTTGACATCTGGATACATCTTAATTTCGTGTTCAATGATACTGGAGTCGATGCCTGGCATTTCACTGTATGACCAAGCAAAGACATCTCTGAATTCGCGAAAAAGAGCGTTATATATTTTCAGTTCTTAAGGAGAAAAACATTTGCCAACATAAATATTCTCTACAACATCTATTTTAGTCGAGATATTTATGGCTATAGTCTCTTCAATGTTAGATAAGTTTCGCTCGGAATCCACCGTATTTACAGTATTTGAAAGGAATTAAAAAACTGAAGGATGATAAAGGTCGTCTTGAGTATCTTCTTCATAATCCGGAAGAAGGGAACGATGGTGGCAATCATTCCATGGTTCCCCTTCAATCAACATTGATTGTACGATTCCTTCGTCGGTTCCATGCACTCACGACCAAGGATCTGAAGGGGTACCATATTCTCTAGACTTATCTACCCAAACGCTTGACGAGCATTGATTCGGGTTTGCCTCCCATGCTAGAAACATTGATTGCTATAATACTTCTATTGGGCTTGGGGGCAAAACCATTGCATGATCCATGTTGATATCGTTTTCTGAGATCTTTGTGGAAGATATCATATTGCAGTTTCCTATCAATGCTACTTCCGCCAGATTGATTGGAGGTGGAAGAGCGAAAGTTCCCATTAGTATAGGATCTTTCAGTAGGCCTACTCCGATATTCTGAAGCGAATCGGGGCTTCCATGGATCATGGCAACACTTCCTGTAACTTGTGAGCTATTAGGGAGGAAGTTTTGTTGATCGACGATTGTAATCCCTCCTTGGAAGGGGAATGCAATCTTTCTAAAATAGGTCGACACAACAGCTGCCATGGCATATATCCACAGTATTCCTAGTAGGATGTTGTAATCAAGATTTCCATCGATGACTTCAACATCTATTTCTACTGTTTTTCCCCCTAGTTCAACCTTCAAGTTATTTAGGATACCATATGGGGTATATGACCTTCCGTCGAATGCTTTTAATGTCGTCGAAGATCGCGACAAGGTTGGAGATCCTAAAGTTTTCCAGCAACTCATCAACATAATACATGTAGATGCCCCCTCATCAATAATTGTTCGATGAACAGTTTTGTTGAGGGCTTTCACTTGAATAAGGAAAGCTAGTTGAGCTGGTAACTGAGGATCGTATCCTTTGTGGTCGAAGGATACAAGATTGGAATCCTTAGGATCAACCCCACCAATGGCTGATAACAAAGCCTGCCTTTGGGATGGGCAATTTTGTAGCACCTCAAGAGTCGACATAGCGGATGGTGATTGGGCCAGGTCCTCTATTATATTATAATTCTGTGCTATTTTTGCACGAGGATTAAATGTCAATTTGTGCACTACTCCCTTTGGCGACTTTATCATTTGTTCAGGAATGATGGGTTGCACAACTTTGGTCAAAGTTGTTGTCGAACTACTAGGTTGTTCATTAGCCTTGTTATTCGACACCTGTGGATTCCCGTAATCTTTATTCCTTGCCAAAGCATCATTTTGTTGCTTTGAGATAGACAACATAAGCACTTGGGATCAGGAAGCATTTTTATTAGCAACCAGTTTGGTTCCCGGGCTTGGAAATGGATCAGTCAATATTGCTGAGGTTTTTGAACTCTTAAAGAGTTTCTTAACTTCAGCTTTATGTGGGCAATCTCTCATCCGATGATCCTCGTCGCATATATGACACCCCGCAGGGGGTTTCCTTTGCCCAGAAGGGTTTGTAGAAGGCTTTTCAGGAGATGACTCATCGTGCTTCCTTTTTCTCCCTTTCTTTTTCTTATTGCCCCCTGGTTGTGTCAGTTGTTTGCCCTTGTCAGTCGACACGGCATTTACTTCCGAGGCAAGAAGTTCCCCATTTGCATTTTGACTATAAATCTTATAGGCCTTTTTAGATGTAGCCTTTGTCGATTTCGTGTCTGTCGCGCCAATCACGCCATCGATGGCATGAGAGTCATTGTTTGATTTAGGAGGAGGAGGAACTGAGAATTCCGGTCTAGGGGCGTCAGGTATTTTGTCGTAGAGTGTGCCAGACTGAGTATATACCAAGTCTAGATATTGCGCACAAGCGATAACTTGCTCTTCCGTTACGACTCCCCCCTTTGCCACATCTTCCGTGATGGCAGGAAGTAATGACTTGATAAACCATTCAGCTAATAGCTGATCGGGAACGTACGTTTTTACCATCCTACGACGACATCGCCACTCATGTATATGATCAGATATGTGAGTGGCCGTTGTCTGTTTGAAGTTGGTTAGGATTTCCGTTCCCGTTTCATACCTTATCGGTAATTGAAAATGTGTTAAAAAAGTCGTGGCTAAGGTACTGAAGTTGTCGAACGAAGCTCTAGGCAATTCAATATACCATTTTGCCGTTGGACCCGTTAACGTCCTCTGAAAAGGCGAAGCCTTATCGAATCATCGTTTAGGGTGTTTGACGAACACCATAGATGAAATGTCATCACGTGATTCGATGGATCTTCACCTGGATTTCCATTAAATTTATGAATATCTGATGGAAGTTTATGAGGGATCGCTGGCCACCAAGGGGCGTAAGCAATTGGATCGTTTGTTAACCGGTGTAAATCATGTAACTCTAAAGTTGCCACGAATGGTAACTATTGATTCAGGTTAGGTGAAGCATACCCAGGATATGATGGAATTGCCTGAGCAGTTGGCCTTTGCATACCGGCATAATGTAGTTGATGCTGGTACGACTGATACGATTGGTGGACATGACCATTGTAAAGTGGTTGATTTTTACCGTTTTGAATGTACGGCTGTCCACTGTTGGCAAAGATCTGCTACTCAGAACCTTGGTATACTTATTGGAATTGTGGTTGTTGGTATTGCACCAGCCACAGTTGTGAAGCCATGTTCTGTTGCGCTATACTAACTGTTGGACCAAGGTGTGGGGTAATTGTACCCATTTGGACCTGTGTCACCCCACCAGTCGGCGATTGTGGTTGAGTCACAGGGTCAGGGGGCTGTTGCATTACAACCTGAGAAATCTGAGGTTGACATACAACAGGCAGCGTTTGAACTTGTGACACTGTCACAATAGCTGGTGTAGTCGGGATGTTCGACATAGGTACACATTGTTGCATAGAATACACAACTCTTGGTTGTTGGGGTAGTATAGGTACCCAACCACTTGATGTAATTCCAGTATATCCTGAATACTGTTGTGAACTCCCGTATGGATATCCTCCCGGAGGGGATAATGAAAGGGCATACTGCCCCCCATACGGTGGTAACCCGGAACTCAAGGGGATTGTCTGCCCTTGGGGACTGGATTGCCCAAATTGACCTCCAAATGGATCAATTTGTTGAGTCTCAACATAAGAGTTGCCAGATATTATTCCGGAGGAACAAACAGGAACGAACCATACTGTCAAAATAACCCCTGGATGGACTCCTTCTAGCAGTTGTGAGCTAGTCAAGACAGATGGTACGCTGGCAAACATTGTCGGAGTGACGGCAGGGAGTTCTGCTGTCGCTGTGTATGTCGACACAGTCCTAGACGTTGACGGTTGTTCAGACATTTTGAGTCT
The DNA here is from genome assembly GCA_031772625.1 of Pinus tabuliformis. Classification (NCBI taxonomy): domain Eukaryota; kingdom Viridiplantae; phylum Streptophyta; class Pinopsida; order Pinales; family Pinaceae; genus Pinus; species Pinus tabuliformis. The sequence continues at coordinate 835,895,746 of CM062812.1, forward strand.
ATCCAAAAGATTACCTAGCGATTCTACAGGAACTTCCACTGGTGGTAGACTAACTTCTGATGTCGAAGGAAATAGAGTGACCCCGACTCCAAAATGTGTTGGAGTACTTGCTTGCGGATCTTCTACAATTTCCTCTATCGCAATCAAACCAGGTGGAAGGGGAAGACCGTTAGGTCCGTAAAATATTTCTGGTGCCGAAGAAGGGGTTGAATCGACAGCGACAGATGTTTGAGGAGCAAGACTCTCCGAACCGGTTGCAGATGGAACTGGTTCAGTAACACAAGTGTTTGCTCTCATACTAGGATCAGTATCACTGTCCCTTTGTGGCTGTTGAACTTCTTCTGTAGAGGCAGGGTTTCCAGAAATGTTTGGAGTAACCGGAATCTCGGATGTTGTTGGAACACTTGTTCTAACTTTAATAGGAGATTTCGAACCGTTAAACGAGTTCGCTTTGTCCGTACTGTTTTCGATTCCGGAGACAAAGACGGTTGACTCGTAAGCCTCCGCGAACGACGGGGTTTCAATTGACTTTCTTCCACGATTGCAGATTACTCGATCAACTAAAATACAAAAGGGGAAATATGTTTCCGCATTAAATGAATTTTAGACGCTTTGGACACAACTTTCTTTTTTCAATTTTAAAGAGTCGAGAAAAAGCAAAAGATGACTCTAGTCTCCTTCGATTTTTAATGAGCCTGAAGTGACAAGTGCCTAGATGGACCTTTTCCGTTAAGGAGTCTGAAAAGGAACGAAAGGGACTGCTCTGGAGTTCTAGGTAGAGGGTGTGCCAAACCAATCGCAAAACCGCAGAATACTTTTTAAGGTACGGGCGGTCAATCTTCCCGAATGCTGTGTTCAGTGCATTGCGGTCAGTAGGGTGGCCGACACGGCTTCCTATGGATAAAGGTTTTATGCCTATAGGGGTCTCCCAATATATACTCGACGGTATGTGGGAGCACAATCCGTACTGGCACTTATCGTCTCTCAGGAGGAATCACCCAACCATCAGTGAGGCCGACAGTCACCAGGTTTTACGACGCCGGAACACGTCTCTAGCCTAAACCTCTATGTTGTGCGTTAAGTTACAAAGCGTTGTTAAGTTCATTCAATTTATTTTAGGTTGATCTTTCTTAGAAGTTTGCCTTTTTGGATCACCACGAGATGTAGATACAATTCCTAAATGCAGTCTAAAGATGATAAGCAAGCTTTTATCTCTTTTCAACAATGAAAATCCTAGCTACAAGGGGAAAAGAAAGACACCATCTTTTCTCAAAGAGCATAGAGCACACTGTAAATGCACTTTTCCTAAATCAAACCATACAAACTATCAATATGCAGATGCACAAATGCATGTATTTGTTTTCACTTTCTTAATATTGATGCCTAAAAAGAAAGTTGTTGTACAAATTTGAATTCGATTTCAAGTGAAAAACACAAACAAGCTTCTTTTTGAAATCAAAAAGATGATTACGACACTTTATGATTCTGAAGTAAACACTTGTTTAACACTAGAAATTCACAAATTCAAACCAAAATACAAAAGTAAAAGCGCAATCAACTATCAACAGCAAACAAATTTACTCCTAAGATCAAAACGACACTTATGACAGGTCTGGATCTAAGGGCGACAGTATGACTAGTTTACTTTTGTAATGGGAAACTGAAAATGATGTAACAAATACACAAAAACAAATACAGTTTCTTTTATACAACTGAGGCGGAATTAAGGTAGAGAAAAGGGGTTTTCAGATAGGTACACACACTGATAACAGGCTGCAAAAAACAGAGATAAAACTGAACACAATGATGCAAAGAACCATAGCTGCACAGGGCAAAGGTTGATCAGTGCACCTGTTGCACAGAGAAACTAAATTGCAGTGCAGGTAGCCCTCTCGGGACCTGCGTTGAAATGCAGAGTCTCTTCACAGAGCCTGCGCTGAAACAGAAACGAGAATTGTCTCTGGGTTCTGGGTCATGGTTTGCAGTTTAATCTAAGGTTTTTGGCCGGATAAAAGCTATCAATAAGGTACAATTAGAAAGATGATTTAAAGGAGGACTAAGAGCTATCACAAAGGGCAGTTAGAGCATTTGTGGATCAGCTTGTTCACATCATAAATAGGCCCAGTGAGTGGAATAGAGTGGCTGATCTCTACTTTGCATTTGTAAATGGAAAATGTAGTTCAATTCGCCACTCCTAAGTTTATGAGAAGAACAACAATAGAAACACAAATAAACTAACTAGATAAGATATTCGCCCGTGGGGATGATACCTTTGAGGGCACCGTGGAGCCTTTAGCTTCCAAATGAGATGCCACCACGAATGAATTGGATCAGGAATTCTATGAGATATGAGTGCTCTGTATCCAAATTTTGGAGCGTATAGACCATGATCCGCTATACTCCAAATGAGTTCGTCGGGACCTTGTTTTATGCGAATATGAGATTTAGATAATGTAGAGATATAGTTATTCCATTCCTGATGCCAATGCAGGGGGAGATCCATTTGCTGGGCCGATTTCCATGCTTGGGAAAAAATGTCTGTGCGAAGCTGGTCGGCAATATGAGCAAAATTCCGAATGCCGCGGTTATGTAGATGTGTAATGAGCTCTTGGTTGAGGATGTGTCTGCCCCCACTGTTGATCCACGGATCCAGGCCAATCCTGCCGGACAAGCCATCATTAATTCTCCATACTAGGTGGTCACGAATGAGGGGGAGGGAGTGGATCAAGGCCTTCCAGGTTGAAGAGCATCCCTTTGATGACCAAGTTGGTAATCTAGCCCAATCCATAATGTTCTGGGGCCATATATATTTATGATAGGATACATGTGCCCATAGGTTTTGGCTGGTTAATAAGGTCCAACCCATATTGGCAGCAAGTGCCTTAGCGAAGTCAGTTAGATCTTTGAGGCCCCATCCTCCCCATTTTTTGGGTAAAGATATTTTCTTCCAGCTAATCCAAGCAAAGATTCTTTTGTCTTGACTCCCTTTCCAGAGGTATCGATTGCACAGCTACTGTAGTCGCCCTAGAATATTCCTCGGTATCCATGCAAGTGCCAGCCAGAATACTGGGGTAGCTTCTAACACAGATTTAATGAGCACCAATCTGCCTGCCCTAGAGAGATATCTGAAGCTCCAGCCTGTGAGTCTTTTTTCCAATTTGGCAACCAACCAGACCCAATCTGCAATCCTTTGACAAGTAGGCTTCAGATTGAATCCCAGGTATTTGAGGCCTCTATCCAGAGGGAGAATATTGTAGGGAAATACCTGAAAGGCTAGCCGGGATTCCTGTACAGATCCATATATGGACCATCCTGGTGTATCTTTTGCAAGGCTGCTTCAGAAACCTCGGATCACATATTTCTTAACTGTCCTGCTGTTCACATCCTATGGACCAACATTCGCACACATTTGGGCATATCAGGGAATTGGAGTGGGGATGATCTTACGGGTGCTTGGACTGCATGGACCCACAGTCACCCGGGCTCCAAACTTTTATATCTCCCCCTCGTGGCAACATGGTATACCTGGCTTGCGCGGAATCGTGCTATCTTCGAGGATCATACTGTATCTTGGACCCGGGTAGAAGCTACCATTATCGCCGCGTACCAAGAATTGCCCGACCCTCCTCCACCTCGAGCCAGGTCGATACAGGCCATGCCCAATATTGACATATCGACCCCGTGGGCCTTCTTCGACGGGGCTGCAAGCCAAACGGGATGTGGAGGTGGTTTCGTGCTGCACATTAATCAACATCACAGATACCTCGTTAAAATGGGATTTGGCAGAGGATCTAATAAATTTGCTGAGCTTTCTACCATCCGGAACCTTTTGCATTTTGCACTGAAACATCAGCACTCAAATCTCAACATATTTGGGGACTCAATGATGGTCGTTAACTGGATCAATAATGTCACTACATGTCATTCACACACACTCAGCAATCTATTACATGATACTCTCACTCTCAAAGCAGCATTTAATCATTTCTCTTGTTTACACATTTACAGAGAACATAACAGCGAGGCTGACAAATTATCCAAAGAGGCCACGTTACTTCCGAGAGGCGAATGGTTAATTATGGAGCAGAATGGAGCTGAAGAACACAGATTCTACCACAGGCCATACATAGACCAGAGAGAACAGAGGGACAACAGTCCCGATCGCTGACAGTTATGGATAATACATTTTGACATGATGGAACTGTACTTAACTATGATTATTATGTTGTTTGTAAATGGATATTTGTGAACTCGAATAGGCTGAACAACCATACATAGGCATATACACAGCTCAATTTTGAATACTCTCTGATACAACACCCTGTGAGGTGATTTTTGTATGAACAATACAACAATGCCAATGGCATCTACCATATGTAATTTTCAAATCTTAATGGAAATTACTGATTTTTCCAGTGGAAAAAAAACTAACTAGATACGTTCCCCAGTGGAGTCGCCAATTTGTTGTTGGGAAAAGTATCTATTCAGAACGCCCCTATCCCACTCTAAGGTGTGATAGTGCCTTAGCAACAAACAAGGAAAACTACTTGAGTATTCTTCTTTATGAAATGTAAATGAGGAGAAAGGATGTAACTAACCTGTGTCTTTCGCTAGTTTGTTGATCCAATCGCTCCTCTCTTCAATAGCTCCCAGCTCCCTGCTCCCTTACCGGCCCAGCTTCACCGAATTCCTGCAAGATCACAAGAGAGAGAAACTACACGAAGATATAGATATACATTCATAAAAAGCTCAGGATCAGATTAAGCTAAACATACAAATATAACAAAACATCATTGATACACAGCATGTAGGAGAAACTCAAATAATTTTATTGATATGATAAGAAAGTCCAAGAGGAGGTACAACCAAGTGAGTTCCGATCCAGCATCTACCTCCCAGCAAAGGAATCCCTTCCTCTCCTCCAACAAAGCATAAATCACCCAATGTACTAATCTCAATCTCAAACCAACAACAATTCTCTGCAAAGTACAAAATTCCAGCCTCTGGATCTCTGGGATGAGGGATCCATATATAGATGTAAGCAGAGAGGATGAATCAGCTTATGTTTTGACTTGTGGCTTCTCTTTGTCAGTTCTTGCTTCCACTTGGAGACTGATAGCCTCTTACTCATCACTTGGTCGAATTCAGTGAGGCAAGTGTCATTGGAGAAGATTCTGGAAGCTTCCATGGTCTTTCCACCTCGTTGAATGACTCTGCCACTTGTCATTTCTCGCTCAACGCACCTGGGTAGTGCATTCAAGTGCGTTGCAATGCACCTAGCCAGTGTATTTGGGTGCTTTGCAATGCAGGCAGCTAGTGGAGCTTCCGAATTGATCCTGATTTGACTAGTTCTGAGTGGTTTTTGGTGGAGAACTTTTGGGAGAAGCTGTCATTGGTTGACCTTGTTCCTTTAGGAGCTGTAACAACATCTTTAGGGACTTTGGATCCCTTGGATTATGGACATTTCATGCTCAAAGTTGTAAGGCACAAAAATGTCTATAACACTCCAGACACTAAACCTCATGACTCCATCACAGTTTGCTACTACACTTTTGCACTGCCGACCAACATTGTGTAGTTCGTCAAGTGAGCTGTGAAACCAACACTTTTAGAAATTGCCAAGAAGCAATTGATGTGGAGAAAGACTTGTGTGCAATTGGAGTCATTGTAGATGATGAACCAGCTAAGGACTTCAAAGGCACGAGCATGAGGTTTTAGAATTCTATGAGTAAGGTAAAGGAAAAGGAAGTAAGTGAAATTGAGACCCTTACTCATCTTCTCAAGTCCTTGACAACCGAAGTAGCGGAATTCAAGCAACGAACGACTGAAACAACAGTGAGAAGCAAACCTCCAAGATTTGTGCAGAAGAAGAATGTGACATCAGGGAGCAGTAGTAGCCACTCGACTAAATATGTCAAAGCTCCAATGTTGTGTTCCAAGTGGACCAAATTGCAAAGGATAACTTATGCGTGATCCGCGAAGAACGACATTCAAAGAAGTATTGTCTAGTATGGAACCGGGTTATGAGAATTATGGCTTCAAGGTGGAATGATCATTTTAAAGCCAGTGAGCAGGTTCAGTCGGAGGATGAAGATGAAGAAGAGGATGCTGCATCTGATGAAGCTCCAAGTTTTGGGCATGTAATTAACATGTATCAATGTCTTAATGCTGCCCAGAAGAAAACAACCATCGAGAAGGATCCCCCAAAGCAGAACAATTGATACAACTTGAGAAGTCAAGGGGATCCCGCTGTGATTGAGATACCGAAATAAAAATTTAAACATCTGCTTAGAACAGTTGATCCACATGCCTCCTCGACACATAAAACACAAAGCAAGTGAGGAAAGACAACTCCATCGAAGGATACATCCATGAGAAACAAACTCCAAAACACTCCACCAGACAGTAGAAACACAAGTCTTCTCCCAGACAACTCGGTGAGTCTTCCCACTTTGGATTACAATATTGTTGAAGATATGAAGAAGTCTTGTGCAAAAATTTCTCTATAGAAGATAACCAAGCCCACGGGTCAACGGGATATTCTTTTGCAGGCATTGGGACAAACCTCCATTGACAATGTTTCCTCTTCCAACAAGGGACCAATCAAGTCTCCTAGATCACTCATATATGTACTCAACGTGCTTCACATGGAAGAAGAAAAATCACTCTGCACACCATTTTTGTTATCATTCGAGATATTCAACTTGGTTGATTCCGACGCATTAGTCAATGTCTTGCCACTCTCCATCGCTAAATAGACCAATGTGCAATGGAGTAGCACAAATACACAAATCATCCAACTTAATCGAACATGTGTACTGACCATTGGTGAACTCCGAGACGTGATCATCCAATTATCAGTTGACGGACGAGTTCACCAGTGCATTAACATTATGATCGTGGACATCTTAGAAGCATATGGCACAAATACACAAATCATCCAACTTAACCGAACATGTGTACCGACCATTGGTGAACTCCGAGACGTGATCATCCAATTATCAGTTGACGGACGAGTTCACCAGTGCATTAACATTATGATCGTGGACATCTTAGAAGGATATGGCTTATTGCTCAGCAGAGTCTGGTCCAACAAGTTGCAATAATATTTTTCTTTAGAATGGTCACACTTATGGCTTTTGTACCAAGGCAGAAACAACCATATCCAGGTGTTTTCAGAGAGATATATGAAACATAATGTTACACAGTAATTTGTCACTGCCTTCATCCTAGTCTTCCTACTGTGTCATGAGTCCAAAATCATTCATGCTCATGCTCTTTGATGTTGCCAAATGACCCACTTTTCCAAAGTTTTCTGCCTCATCGCGTCTGTTGGCCAAATAAACGCGCTAAATGGCGCCCCAAAACAGTCTAGAAGCGCTGCCATCGCGGAATTACACGTGATTCTCGCGATGGTCGAATTTCATGTGCCAACGCCATTGTCGCTTGTAGTTTCCCGTGATGACCTGACTATCTCTGTTATTCAATAGCGATGTCAGCGCGGTAGACCAGTTATGTTCCCGCGATGATCCAGTTTGGGCGAATTTGTTCCAACAGTTGACCTTCCAGATGACTCCAGACCTGGTTGTTGGCCTTGTTTATGTTGCCCTCCTTTCTCTGGCATGGCTATTCCGTCATTTGTGCTACCTTCCTTGGAGATAAGCTCATCCTCCCACCTTTCATGGAGACTCCTTCTCCTATTTAAGCTCTCACCATTGCTATGTGCGGCTAGTTTGGAATTCTTAGTCTTTGGAGTGTTGCTGTTAGTACTTGTGAGCTTGTTAGATAGCTGGTGTGAGTGTGACAAGTGTGGGATTGTTGGGAGCTTGAGGAAGGTTGTGAAGTGCCTTTGATCTTGTGTAAAACTTGTGAGTGAGAGAGACTTGTATGTTGGGAGATCCATCTTCATAGAGTGAATGCTTAAAGAACATGCTGGTTGGATCCCTCTGAGAAGGCTTGTGATGTCAAGACCTTGGTTGTAAGCTTACTCTTATTTCATAATTAATGCAACCAATGATGTTTTCCTATGCCTTGTATGTAATGTACTAGATAGCTCATGACTTCTTGACTTTATGAGTAAATAGATCATTGTAGTTCCGGTTACGTGCTTTGTTGTATTTCTTTTGCATTGTTTCAGGTTGATTACTCATTAGGAGAAGGAAGTGGAGGCTGGAGCAGCGCAACGGAACTCCATCGACCATTGGTTGAGGTAGGCCTCCAACTTGAACTATTTAAGGAAAGCTATTGTTGATCTGTCCTTGTTTGTGACTAGACCCACTCTAGGGCTAGAGGGGTTGCCTCTGTCCGCAGAGGGAACACTTTCCTGCATCACAAATTGGAGACCCCATTGGGGAGCTGGCCTTTGTTCTTTTCTTGTTTACTCTTGCCTTGATTTCTCTTTTGGTCTCTTTTGAAGTTTTGGGGATTAGTTATCTATCTTTTGAGTTTCTTGGTCTGATCTGGGAAATGCCCTTACTTGATTAAAGATTGATTGTCTTTGGTTTGGGAGTTTTTGGTTCAACTGTTACTGTTTTGAACATCATCGCGGCTTTTAATTTAACAGTCGCGCTGTCATCGTGTTACACCTTTTGTAGTATCCTGTTCATCGTGTAATTACACTTAACAGTCACGACGGTCATGTAAAGCGGACCATCGCGGAAAAGTCGTGTACTTCTGCGCTGACATCGCTTTGTTGCTGCGTATTGTTCTTTATCAGTGCTTTATTGCCAGTGTATTGCCCACGCTGATTACTGTAGAATTGAATTTTTCAATTCTGCCTCCTAAATCCATCAGTCTTGCTAGTCCCTTGTTGTTCTCACTTGTTTGATGACTTGTTTTCCACTGTCTAGAGGTTGAGGTGCTCTCTTGTGAGCTTTGGTGAATGAATCTTGTTTTTCTTGCTTTGTGACCTAGTTTCATTGTTTCAAGCCTTTTGGATCAATTTTTCTTGGTTGCCTGTTTGCAAAGATTCATTTGCTGCTTGTTGTTGGTTTGATTGAGCCTTCCCCTTTGCTTACTTTTGGTTGATTGTTTAGTGATTGTTATTGGACCAATCTCGGCATTGATTTGATTTCTCTTCACTACCCGGACATAGATTACAATTGTTTGGATCAACCGTTTTTCCACATTTGTTTGTTGCTTATTGGTTTCTTTAGATTAGAGGCATCAAAATCAAAAATATTTCATTTCATTTAGCATGCGAAAGTGAAAGTGAATTTGCTTTTCAAGTTGCATATTGAAAAGAGAATGATTAAATCTCTCATTAGTAGTATCCGTGCACTTTAGTGTTTGATGTCTGTTTGCATTGAGTGACTATTTGTTGCCTTGGTTTTCTTGGTTTGGGAATGATCTCTCTACCCTCCCATAGGTAGGTGTTCATCGAAAAGAAAAAGGATATTTCATTCATTCTAGCTGCATCCTAGGTTTTGTTATATACATACGGTAAGGCCTAAAAACTGAAACATAATCCAAGATCAACTTTAAAATGAACTGAATAAATCTAACAATGCATTGGAACATAACGCACACATTTAGAGGTCTAGGCTAGAAATGTGCTCCGGCGTCATTAAACCTAGTCACTTTTGTTTCCACTCAAGGTTGGGTGATTCCTCCTTCTGTGACTCAATAGTGGTCTAGTACAGAATTGTGCTCCCACGTACCGTTGAGTATATGGGGAGACCCCACTAGGTTATCATCCTTTATCCATAGGAAGCCGTGTCTACCACCTTACAAGCCGTAATGCACCGAACACAACATTCGAGAAGATTAACTGACGTACGTAAAGTCCTTGGTTTTCATATGACTGCCAAGGTGTACATGCAGTTTTACGGATTTGTCTGGTAAACCTTTTGCCTAGTTCTCCAGAGTAGTCACTTTTGTTCCTTTTCGGACTCCCTAAAAGAAAAGGTCCATTTGAGCACTTGTCACTTCAGGCTCATTAAATATTCGAAGGTGACTAGAGTCATATTTTGTCCTTTTCTCGACTCTTTAAAAATGAAAAGGTCAAGTTTTGTTCCTATGTCTTAAAATTTATTTGGCCATGATTCACATTTACTCGGTTAGATCTTGTTTGCGTTAGCTTGAGTAGGGTCCTTTCTCATTAGTTTGCCTAGGATCTTTTGAAGTCATCATCCTGGTGGAATCACCGATCCCGTCTCCCATTCCGAGTGACCAAGGGTCTCCTTCTTCTGTTGCTCCCGAGGTACCGATTGTGAGTGATACTCTCCCTGTTATTCCGAGTATCCAACCGATTAACTCTCGCGCTCCAGAGGACGAGACTTATGAGCTTCACTGGAACCCTGTTTGGGAACCTTCTGAAGAAGATATCCCTCCTACTCCTCTTGGTGTTTCGGTCCCAATGTCTTCTTCTGATATGGAGGACACATCCCCTGTCACAAGTGAAGAATCTGTTGCGACGAGCGGTGAAATTCCCACCTCAACGGAAACTACACCTTTTCGTATCACCCCTCTTGGTGTTACGCTGCCTTTACGCTATAAGGTGTTAAGGGATGTTATGTCTTCTAGGACTCCCCCTACGAGTTCTATGTGGTCACACACCATCACTCCGACCTCGGAATCCTTTATTCCTCAAATTCACAATGTGCCTGTCACTTCCGTCCCAACTATTCCAACTGTTTGTGTGGCTTCTTCAACCCCCGTTGTCGGTTCCATTACTGCATCCTCAGTTGTGACCACTGACATTGGACCTTCTTCAGGGTCAGCTTATAGTGGCCCATCGGTATCCATACCCGAAGTTGTTGACGTTACACTAGGTGCCCCACCTTCTTCTGGTTCTATCCCAGCAGGGGGGCATATGATGAATATTTGCATGCTCTTCAGAATGCGGACCCTCAAAATCCATTTCATTACTATGATTCTGGAAGAGCTCATACATATTACCGCGGACCCCTGCCACGTCAGCCTGCGGTTGAGGTCACGGTCCCATTATCCGTTGCTTGGACCCCCACTCTTTATGGCGGTGGCCAAGTATCGCCTACACATCTTCAAGGACCACCTAATTAAGGCCAACCGTCTTACATGCAAACCTCTCAGGGGTAGCAGTATTACGAGCAGTCTTATCCAGGGCAACCTGGGGGTCCACAAGGACAACCCTTTCAGGGACAACCTTCGGCCTCTGGTGGTCTGTCTTTTACCTATTTTGCGCAACCTTTTGGTAATCCGGGACAACCTTACATGCAACAAGGTCAACCTGGTGTCCAGCAAGGCTACCCTTTTGGACAAGTTGGTCAACCTTATGTTCAGCAAGGCCAACCCACTGTCCAGTATGGTCAAATGTCTGGAAACGTCGTTCAACCTCAAATCTAATCATGTCAACCAACTGTCCAGTCTACTCAGCCATTTGGTCTATTAGGAAAACCCTCAGTTTTTCAAGGACAACCCAACACCCAGCAAGCTCAATCTTCTGGGCAAATGGGTCAATCTCAATCCCAACTGGGTCAACCTTCTGGCCAGATGGCTCAACCTCAGTTCTCTCAAGGACATCCTTCTGGGCCTGCTGAACTGGGCACTCAAATGATTGTTGCTTCTCAAGCTCAACCCGATTTTCAGCCCCAGGTTGGGCCCCAGACCCAATCTAGTCTTCAAATGTAGGTTGGATCTCAACCCCAACCGACCTATCAAACGCAACCTGCCTCTCAGGCTCATTTTGGAGCCCAGCTGCCTTATGGTTTCCAGCAATCCCAAGGGCAAACTCAGTTTGCCCCGTATCAAAATTATCAACAACTGCAGGTGAGTCCTTATCAGAATTACCAACAACCTTATGTTGCTCCTACAGGCCAATTTGGTAATCAATGGAATGCTGGGGGGCAAATCCAAGGTCAGCCATCCTATAACCCCTATGGAAAAAATCCCTACGGACAAAACCCTCCGGGGCCAAATCCGTCCGGACAAAATTGATGGGGGCAACCGCCAGCTGGCTGGAACTCTGGTACCCCTTCCTATCCACAGCCCCAGATGTCCTTTAACCCTCAATTACCATTTTTAACGACGTTGGAATTACGGTTGTGTCTAAACTGACCAATGATCCCATTCTTCATAATCTGTATTGGCCACCGGTTCCAACTAAGATTCCCGGTGGTTGTCCCAAATTCGATGGTAAAGCTGGAGAAGATCCCCAAGCTCACGTCATGACTTATCATCTATGGTGTTCATCGAATTCGTGGCTTGATGATTCAATCCGGCTCCACCTTTTCCAAAGGACTCTCACTGGCTCTGCTGCTAAATGGTATATTGAGTTATCTCTCGGATCTTTTCAGGATTTTAACTCGTTGGCTATGGCATTTTTAACTCATTTTCAGTTGCCGATTCGATATGAAACTGGCACACACCTCTTGACATCCTTAAAATAGACAACGGATACACATATCTCTGATCATATCGATGAATGGAGACAACGTCGTCGCTTGATTAAGTTTTGGATTCTCGATCAGCTTCTCATCGACTGGTTCACGACTTCATTCGTTGGTCCGATAGCACAGGACATTGCTATGGGGGCATGTGTAACTGAAGAGCAAGCTATTGCACGAGCTTAGTACCTTGACTTGGTGTACTCCCAGTCTGGTACACTATTTGATTATTTTCCTGATGCCCCGAGACCAAGAACTTCCAAAGCCCCGCCAACACCATCTATTGATGGTATCATTGGTTCCGTTAATCCGCCTTCAAAGAAAACTTCCGCAAACCCTAGGAAGCAAAAGTCGAATGCTCCGAACAAAAATACTTCTTAGGCTGTATCCAATTCTGGTAATACTTCGGAGGTTAACGCCGTCCAATCCACCACGGCAGACAAAGCCTTTAAAGGAAATAAGAAGGGAAAAGGAAAGAATAAAGTGGATCAACCCAAGTAGGATTCCCCTAAACCTCCACTCGAGGAAGGCGCCAAATGCAAACCCAAGTACCCTTGTATTATCTATGACGAGGATCACTATACCAAAGACTGCCCAAGGTGGTCCGAAGTTAGTCGTTTGTTGAAAGGTGCTCCTGGGACTCCTGCTGTGCTCAAAGAACCTTTTCCCTCACAGAAAACGCAAATGGTGGCTGATCCATCTCAACCCTCTTCTTCCTTTGGTTCTCAAGTATTATGGCTGGGACGATTCCCGTCCACATCAGTACTTGGGCAAAAGAATATCCGTCGCCTATCGGGAAAGAGCCTGAGGTCCCCTCAAGCGCTCCTCCGTCCAGTTCTGGTCTGCTCCATATTGAGAGACCTAGCACTAAGATGCCCGTCTGACCCCCTCCGAAAGGTGTACTCCGGAAATCTTCTTACAACCCTAATGCTCGTGCTACTCAGCACTACAACATCGTTGAGGACCTAGCCCAGGCTCCATCATCTATGTACGCTTTAGAAGTACTCCAGAGCTGCCCCTCTCAGAGGAAGTCCTTGCTATCGGCCATCAGTGGCATAGACCCGGTTGACTTGGATCTGATTACTTTTGACCTGGAAAGCCATATACTGAGACTGCCTCACCAAATTTCCTTCCTCATACAGGTCATCATCAATTCCAAAATGATTCATCGTACAATCATTGATGAAGGCGCTTCAACTTGCGTCATGTCTGTTGCCTGTTGGAAGGCTATTGGTTCTTCGACTCTAAGCCAGTCTCCTATGACCTTGGAAGCCTTTGATGGGAGAGAGTCTCGCCCTTATGGTATACTCCAACGTTTGCCCATTACTTTGGAAGGAAAGACGGTTGAAGTGGAAGTTGAAGTTATTGATGCTAATCTTACCTACAACCTCCTTTTGGGAAGTAGCTCGACATACACCATGCGAGCTGTGGTTTCATCTCTATTTTGTGTTATTCATTTCCCTCATCAGGGGAATATTGTCATCGTAGACCAGTTGTCCTTCTTCGCCTCCTCCTCCGAAGGAAACGTGCCTTTTGTGGAGCATACCTCCACCCCATATGAGAGTGTGGGAGCTGGAATTTTTAAAGATCCTGCCCTGATGGGTGCGTTTTCACTCCTACCTCCTAACGTCGCTCCTATTAATATGATTTCCATTCGCTCTGATCCGTTGGTTCTTCCCCCTACTGATTAGGTAGAATCTTGGGGCGATGAGATGCCATTGAGTCCTGCCGAGCTCAACTACGTCGAAATTGTTTCTGCATCGGCTCCACCTTCTGAACCTACTCCTTCGAGCAGGGCTCCCGACTCGTACGCTCATTCCCCTTGGCTTGGAGATGACGATTCTTCGGATCCTTTAAAGGAAATATTTCCTTCTGATGAAGCCATTATCGAGACCATGTCTCTTGAGGAACCTCCTTGGTCTGATCATCACCATCGTTCCTTGTTTCTCCCTGCCCACTGAGAAATGCTAACCTGTCTCGAGCGGTTTGCTCCTTGTCTCCCATCCCAACCCCTTCAGACACCCATCCAAGTTTATCAGGTGTCTTCTGAAGGAAATATGGGAAACATCACGCAGACCTAGCCCATCGACATCTATGAAAAACCAGGGATTGTCGAGCATATCCATGTCGGAGTCACTTGTACTCCAGAGGAAATTCAGGTCTATACTGATCTTTTTTGCGAATTTCGTGATGTCTTTGCTTGGTCCTACGAAGAAATGCCCGACATTGATCCTAACATAGTGGTGCATGAGATACCTACGTATATGGGTGCTAAGCTTGTTCGCCAGCGTCTACGCCCCATGCACCCCTGAAAGGTTGCGGCCATTAAAGCGGAAGTTGAAAAGCTTCTTAAGGCTGGTTTTATTTACCCCATCCCACTGACAGATTGGGTCTCCAATATTGTCCCTGTGAATAAAAATAGGGTACCATTCAAGTCTGTGTTGATTACCATGATATCAACCAGGCCTGTCCCAAAGATAACTTCCCCACACCCTTCATTGATCAGCTCATTGATGAGTGTGCTGGGAGTGAAATGTATTCATTTATGGACGGTTTTTCTGGGTATAACCAGATCAATATTGCGCCCGCAGATCAGCACAAGACTGCCTTTATCTATCCGTGGGGCACTTTCGCCTACAAAAAGCTCCCTTTCGGTTTGAAGAACGCCGGTGCTACCTTCCAACATGCAATGTCCTATGCATTCCATGACATTCGTCACATTGTACAACCGTACCTGGATGATCTACCAGCTCATTCAGCAAAACGTCAGGACCATCCCGCTCATCTTCGCGAAATCTTTCTCTGCTGTCGACACTACCGCATTAGGCTTAATCCTCATAAGTGTGTCTTCTGCGTTGAGTCAGGAAGACTGCTCGGGTTTATTGTCTCTCGAGAGGGCATCCGTTTGGATCCCCTTAAAGTCGAGGCTATTCTGAATCTTACTCCCCTTGCTTCTTTGCAGCAATTGCAGAGCTTGCAGGGCAAAGCAAATTTTTTAAGATGCTTCATTCCGAACTATGCTGAAGTGGCTAAAGGTTTCACGCGGTTACTGAAGTGAGATACCCCGTTTCTTTGGGATGTCACTGCTCAAGAGTCCTTCGAGCGTCTCAAGGGTCTCCTTGTTTCCGCTCCATTGTTGCGTCCTCCGAATTATCATTGTGACTATACTCTGTATTTGGCCGCTGTCGATACCACTATTGGCATGGTTCTTGTTCAAGATGATGATGATGACATTGAGCATGTCATATATTATCTCAGCTGCAATCTTCTAGATACGGAAACCCGATACGCTTACATCGAGAAGTTGGCATTGGCCGCCGTTTGTGCCATCCAACATTTCCACCATTATATCTTGTTGCGTACTATGACTGTGATTTTTGATTGCAACCCAATGACGTACATTCTGTCACATCAGTTGCTGGGGGGCAAGTACTCGAAGTGGATAGTCATCCTCCAAGAATTCGACTTGGAGTTCACCACCACCAAGTCTAAGAAATCCCTTGTCTTTGCTGAGTTACTTTTCTCTTTGCCATATCCTACTGCACCCTCTCGGTCAGAGGACCATATCCTAGACGAAACTCTGTTCCTAATTAGCACCCTTGATCCCTGGTACGGGGATATCATTGTATATCTGCAGACATCCTCTTTTCATCCTGATGTGTCTAAGGATGCTCGGCGATGGATTCATCATCAGTCTTAGCCCTATTGTATCATTGGGGACACCCTATACCGTCTCGGCGCCGACTTCGTTCTCCGCCGATGCCTAACTTTTGAGGAAGCTGAGCGAGTTTTGAATGACTGCCATTCTGGCTCCTGTGGTGGTCACATGTCCGAATATGCTATTGCTCAAAAGATCCTCCGCACCGGTTATTTCTGGCCCTCCATCTTTAAGGATTTCATTCTTGTCATCCGCTCCTGTCACGAGTGCCAGATATACCAGTGGAAGATGTGTGCGCATCCCGCTCCATTGCACCCTGTTGTTACCGTCAGCCCTTTTGCAAAATGGGGCATTGATTATACGACGTGTAACCCTCGCTTGGCTAGGGGGCATGGGTATATTACCGTTGCCGTTGATTACTTCACAAAATGGGCGGAGGCGATGCCCACATTATCTGAAGACGGTCACACAGTGGTGAAATTTTTGTTTAACCATGTTATTTCACAGTTCGGAGTCCCCCAGGCTACCGTCACTGATCACGGGAAGCATTTCCATAATCACATGATGACTGAGCTAACAACCTAGCTAGGCTTACGGTGTGATAGTTCGACTCCATACTATCCTCAGGCCAATGGCCAAGTAGAAGCCATTAACAAGATTCTAGTTATGATGCTTCAACGTATCGTTGGCATGCACAAGTCTAATTGGCACTTGATGTTGTTCTCTGCCTTGTGGGCCTACCAAACCTCTGTGAAGGATGCCACCGGTTTCATGCCATTTCAATTAGTTTACGGACTAGAGGCTACCCTTCCAATCGAGTACGAGATCCCTTCTTTGAAGTTGGTCGTCGAACTACTTCCCAACACTACTCCGGTAGAAGAATGCCTTCTTTACCTAAAACAGCTGGACGAGATCCGTTGGCTAGCCTCTCTAGCTATCGAAGCATAGAAGAAGAGAGTGAAAACTCACTTCGATCATACTGTCCATCCTCGTTCTTTTGTTGAGGGAGATTTAGTCCTGCTCTACGATCAAGCGAATGATAAGCTGGGGGCAGGCAAACTCGAGCCCATGTGGCTTGGGCCTTATATTGTAAAGAGAGCTTTTTAGAAAGGGGCCTACGAGCTAATTAATTATGAAGTGAATCCTCTCGACAAGCCCCAAAACAGGTTGTACTTGAAAAAGTACTATGTGTGAATCCCATGCACTTTGGTTTGTACATACATGTGTTTTAGCAGGTGTGTTGTGTGTGTGTTTTCATGTTTTTGGCTTGGTGTGAAGGCGTGATTGCAACTTATTGTGTCTTTTGCTTCTTGTGCAGATGTCTGGTGCACCTTACGTTGGTTTCGCCGATGGTGCCTGCCGCAGTACCCACAACTTGTCTTCTGCGGCATGGGTGATCTACGATCCTCATGGTGAGTTGATAGATCTTTAAGGTGTGTGTTTAGGTTGTACCACAAACAATGTCGTTGAATATAGTGCTGTGATTGAGTTACTGGTCGAGGCAATTAATCTCGGTATTCGTGCATTGGTTGTGAACCTGGACTCTCAACTTGTTGTCCACTAGCTCAATGGGCGATATTACGTCAGAGACCATCGCATTTTAAGGTTGTATTTACGTGTTAAATTGTTCGAGAGGAATTTTGATTTCATTACATATCAGGATATTCCATGACGATTAAACACGTTAACTGATGCATTGGCTAATCATGTATTAGACAGACATTTGTGTAACATATAATTAAAAAATCATACAAGAAAGAATGTAAAGCACAATAATATACCATAGGAATATGATATATGTATATATATATATATATATATATATATATATATATATATCATGTGGCGCACCAAGGCGCTCAAAAATAAGTGTACATGTCCAAATAGAGTTTGTGTTCTCTGTACATCTGAGACAAATGTCTCTCAAAAATCACCAGCAGGAAATAAAAACCTAGGTGTCTACTGCGGTGGGTTGTGCTCCCTATAGTACACCACCACTCGTGCCACCCGCCTCAATAGGCGATGCATCCTGGGTTCCACTCCTATTGTGTGGATCTAGGATGCTCTGGAGACCTCCTCGATCCCCATGTAATCTGGAATCCCTGCTAGCAGGCCCTCAAGGTTCTGGATCACTGTCTCCATCGTATCATCTTCTAGAAGAGCCAGGGCTAGTGCTGCAATGCCCTGCGCATCCCTCCGCACCTCTGGAGCCAGCCCGAGGGGTCTCACTAGTCCTACATCTATATACTCATAGCGTCCGTCATTAAGACATGTACATGAAAAAATCAAAAACATCATAAAAATCAAAATTAAAAAATGTGATCAAGTGTCCTACCATCGTCATCCCACTGCTCTCCAACACGCAGCTACATGTCAGGATCTCAACGGAAGTCCATGCCAGCATACGGCCAATCCTCCACAAAGATCATCTGTCACTCCAGCCACTCTCGGAAAAATGTCCCCCACGCCACTGGTCGTCCGCCACCTCCTCGTGGCATGACGTGAGCCCATTGCATGGCCCTCGCCTCATGTGGCCTGGGTAAGTCCAAATCCATGTTTTGCAACTGCAATGCTGGCACCCACTCCAGCATGAGTGGGACTAAGATGGATCCATAACCAAACTGCTTCGTCTCTCCTTGATGGAAGTTGGTGAGTTGCCTCTTTATGTTCGTTGTCATCGTCTCTGCCTAGTTAAACATGGTGGGATTGAGACACTCGAGAGCCAGTCGGAGCTGAGTCTTCGAAGCCTCATGTTGGGATTGGGAGCTCGCTACCCGTGTCACCATGAAAAGCATAGCACGAAGGACTACATCATCCACTATTGGGATTGCCACCTTCCCACTCCTTGTCTTGCATGCCCCTGGGCACACTTGAGCCATCATCATATCTAAGGAATCACCCCCAGGCCGCTACCCCTCCAGAATGGGCCTCTCACCTCAAAGGGATAGCCCGGTCAAAAAATATATGTCTGTAGAGTCAAACTCGATATCCCAGCCTCGCATGATGAATTTCCCATTTGTGGGATTTCAGGCCCTGATCAGTAGCTCCAGCAGGTCAGGTTGTGACCGCAGGTATGGAGTTAGGAATAATTTGAGCAATCCGCATGCCCCTAGTGTGTTTCGGCACCCCACATCGGTGAAAGCTTCTATATCATTATTATCATGCGCGCGTTCCTGCCAGATGAATGCCATTATAGCCTGAAGGATGAGGAAAATTGAATTAGCACTTCTTTTAGGAATTTCGACGCGGATTTTGCATAAAATCATAAGTTCGCGGTGTCATCGCGTCTGTTTTAAAAACATACGCAATGGCGCGGGGCCGCTAGTTCAAATTTTCCGTGATCATCACGGAAGTACATCACTTTTCCGCGATGATTGGGGCACGCCTTGTGTAAAAACTTTCGGCCATCGCAGACTTGATAGGGTAAACCCGCGATGACCGAGTGGTGGAACCCAGTTTGAAAAACCACCTAAACTAACACTTGGAATGTTCAAAACGCATGAAAAAAGTATTAAAATGAAGCGCATGGCAACGTGTGTCTACCTAGAATGAGTTTTGGGACAAATGATGCACGGACGGGGCCAAATTTCGCTCGCCAACTTTGGTGCTCCAAGTTGCTCCATGGTGAATTGAATAGTGCTATGGTAAAAATGAATGGGTTAATTCCTTTTTATAGTTATTTTTGCAAATTTAAAAATTACATTTTATAAATGTGGGTTTTGTCATTGTTTTGCCATATGGATAATCAAAATATGATGTTTTAACTATGTTTTTATGAATATTGTTCATTTTATATCGAATGGAGTTACGTGTGACGTGTTTTTGTGCAGAGCTTCAGGTGGTGGAATTATGACAGTTTCATATACACTTGATCCCTAAAAGTCGTCTTTAAGCTTTTTTCCGACTTCAAAAATGAAAATATGGCCGGGTTTTCCTCTCGACTCGTTAAAAGAAACGAGAGGCGGTCGCCTTTAAGCTCTTTTTTCAAAGGTTTAAACACAAAAAGATCGTCGAGCTTTTGTCGTTTCAGGCTCGTTATTTGTTGCAAAACGATGTGCTTCCGACTGCTTTTCTACTTTTTCGGGTCGAAGTCACTACTTACGAAAAGTACTTCTCCATCGTAATGGTCGGGCGGTTCTTTCGAGTATTGTTTTATACTTTTTCGGGCTGGAGAGACACAACTCTATGAAAAAGGACCCCCCTAGAGTTTTCTTTTCTGTGTCTTTTTAAACTCTCTAAACATGAAAAAGACTCCGAATTTTACCTATGTCAGACTCGTTAAAACCTGATGACATTGGACTCGTCACCATGACGAGACTCGAGCTTCTCCTTCCTAGGGCTTGTTAAACTATTACTAGGTTGGATTCAATAACAGGTTTATAATTGATTGTTTATGGCAGCTAGTCACTCTTGAACATCAACACTTTTGCTTCTTGTCAAGTTGGGACATCCATACATCGTCATTTGGCCTTCCGCGGGTTTGGGTTAAAATTCTAGCCTCATTCCATTCGATTCATGTCATTTCCTTCGAGCCTCTGATCCCTTGGTGCCTGAATGCTGCCACCCCCCTCCGGAGTCGTGTCGCCGATATGTTCAAGAGTACAATCCTTCTGCAGTTTACACCCTCGCCTTATCCTCTGATACTCTGTTTCACGATCTACCACTTGTTCCTTATCTCGTGTTGTTGATGGGGGAAACATTATGGCCCTCCTGCGATGGGTTGTCTCCTGTTGACATCATCTCATTATCCAGGAGATTAATCTAGAGATCGCTTTTGGTACCTTAGAGCTTGCATGCCTCAATGGCAAGTTCTTCGCACCTGACAGTTGACTTTCATCATTGCTCGTCGATTGGGTGATTCCACGAGTGTTCGACTTCAGCTCCTTTTTCACACTTCATGGATTGTGCTGGACAGTACCGTGAGAACCATTGACATTATTGGTGGTTTCTCTCGCGCTTGTTAACGGTTTTCATCATTGGTCGATAATCAAGTGATGTTCTATCATGCTCGACCTCAGCACATCTATTTGCATGTTAGGATTTGTACTATGATCGTATGGGTTCAAGACCCTGAACTCAGATTACACATGTTCGGGCTGCTTGGATTGGTTTTATGATTACATGACTCATTGGTGGATGGTTGCGACCATGCCTGAGTCTTCATGGATGGCTACGACCATACCTTTATCATCATCATGGTCTCATTAGCTGGATGGCTGTGTACATACCACAGACCTATTTCGTATGTCTTTTGGATGGCTGCGCCCATGCCTAGACTACGTGTACTTCATTATCAGAGATATCAGTTGTACTTGCATGCAGGTTCTTCCAGATGGTGTTCCAGTTCAGTCAGTTTCGTAAGGCATTTCACCCCTCCCTCTCTCTCGGGCTTCATACTTTAGGGGGCATATGTTACATAGTAATTTGTCACTGCCTTCATCCTAGTCTTCCTACTGTGTCATGAGTCCAAAATCATTCATGCTCATGCTCTCTGATGTTGCCAAATGACCCACTTTTCCAAAGTTTTCTGCCTCATCGCATATGTTGGCCAAATAAACGCATTGAATGGCGCTCCAAAATAGTCCATAAGTGCTGCCATTGCAGAAGTACACGTGATTCACATGATGGTCGAATTTCATGTGCCAGCGCCACTGTCGCTTGTAGTTTCCTGCGATGACCTGACTATCTCCGTTATTCAATAGCGATGTCAGATTGGCAGACCAGTTATGTTCCCGCGATGATCCAGTTTGGGAGAATTTATTCCAACAGTCGGCCTTCTAGATGACTCCAGACCTTGTTGTTGGCCTTGTTTATGTCGCCCTCCTTTCTCTGGCATGGTTGTTCCGTCATTTGTGCTACCTTCCTTGGAGATAAGCTCATCCTCCCACCTTTCATGGCGACTCCTTCTCCTATTTAAGCTCTCACCATTGCTATGTGCAGCTAGTTTGGAATCCTTAGTCTTTGGAGTGTTGCTGTTAGTACTTGTGAGCTTGTTAGATAGCTGGTGTGAGTGTGACAAGTGTGGGATTGTTGGGAGCTTGAGGAATGTTGTGAAGTGCCTTTGATCTTGTGTAAAACTTGTGAGTGAGAGAGACTTGTATGTTGGGAGATCCATCTTCATAGGGTGAATGCTTGAAGAACATGCTGGCTGGATCCCTCTGAGAAGGCTTGTAACGTCAAGACATTGGTTGTAAGCTTACTCTTATTTCATAACTAATGCAATCAATGATGTTTTCCTATGTCTTGTATGTAATGTACTAGATAGCTCATGACTTCTTGACTTTATGAGTAAATAGATCATTGTTGTTCCAGTTACGTGCTTTGTTGTATTTCTTTTGCATTGTTTCAGGTTGATTACTCATTAGGAGAAGGAAGCAGAGGCTGGAGCAGCGCAACGGAACTCCATCGACCACCGGTTGAGGTAGGCCTCCAACTTGAACTATTTAAGGAAAGCTATTGTTGATCTGTCCTTGTTTGTGACTAGACCCACTCTAGGGCTAGAGGGGTTGCCTCTGTCCGCAGAGGGAACACTTTCCTGCATCACAAATTTTTGTGATGCAGGAAAGTGTTCCCTCTGCGGACAGAGGCAACCCCTCTAGCCCTAGAGTGGGTCTAGTCACAAACAAGGACAGATCAACAATAGCTTTCCTTAAATAGTTCAAGTTGGAGGCCTACCTCAACCGGTGGTCGATGGAGTTCCGTTGCGCTGCTCCAGCCTCTGCTTCCTTCTCCTAATGAGTAATCAACCTAAAACAATGCAAAGGAAATACAACAAAGCACGTAACCGGAACAACAATGATCTATTTACTCATAAAGTCAAGAAGTCATGAGCTATCTAGTACATTACATACAAGACATAGAAAAACATCATTGATTGCATTAATTATGAAATAAGAGTAAGCTTACAATGAATGTCTTGACGTTACAAGCCTTCTCAGAGGGATCCAACCAGCATGTTCTTCAAGCATTCACTCTATGAAGATGGATCTCCCAACATACAAGTCTCTCTCACTCACAAGTTTTATACAAGATCAAAGGCACTTCACAACCTTCCTCAAGCTCCCATCAATCCCACACTTGTCACACTCACACCAGCTATCTAACAAGCTCACAAGTACTAACAGCAACACTCCAAAGACTAAGAATTCCAAACTAGCTGCACATAGCAATGGTGAGAGCTTAAATAGGAGAAGGTGTCTCCATGAAAGGTGGGAGGATGAGATTATCTCCAAGGAAGGTAGCACAAATGACGGAACAGCCATGCCAGAGAAAGGAGGGCGACATAAACAAGGCCAACAACCAGGTTTGGAGTCATCTGGAAGGCCAACTGTTGGAACAAATTCGCCCAAACTGGATCATCACGGGAACATAACTGGTATGCCGCGCTGACATCGCTATTGAATAATGGAGATAGTCAGGTCATCACGGGAAACTACAAGCGACAGTGGCGCTGGCACATGAAATTCGACAATCGCGGGAATCACGTGTACTTCCGCAATGGCAGCGCTTCTGGACTGTTTTGGAGTGCCATTCACCGCGTTTATTTGGCCAACAGATGCGATGAGGTAGAAAACTTTGGAAAAGTGGGTCATTTGGCAACATCAGAGAGCATGAGCATGAATGATTTTGGACTCATGACATAGTAGGAAGACTGGGATGAAGGCAGTGACAAATTACTGTGTAACATATAATGTTACTCCCTTGAATGGTCAAAATGAACCGTTTCCTTTCGCAGAACTTCTGTTCGACAATTGCTTTCTAGAAATGTAGTTGGGGTGTTATCTTGCACAACCGAGACCCACCCAACTAGATACATAGTTGGGTCTCCTTCCTTGCCCAACTGACATAAATGAAACCTATACAATACATTGTAACAGTAGTAGCAGTAGTGTTAGCAGTACTAGCGCGACAAGTGGTCCTTGTACAAATGACTTGTGGACCTTGTATTTCGATGGATCCAAAACACAGGATGGCTTTAGAGCTGGGTGTGTTTTGATTGACCCAAGGCAAAGGAAATACTTAGTCTCAATCCAATTGCAGTTCAAGTGCACGAACAATAATGCCGAATATGAAGCACCCATTTTGGGCTTACAGAAAGTCCTCAGCCTCAATGTTGCTATGCTGAAAGTGGTAGGTTATTAAGAGATTGTGTCTTAAGAGTTACCAACAGGAGGTATGGAAGATTATCTCTACTTTCCAAGCTTTTAATATCATCTCTATACCAAGAATGCAAAATGAAGCCATAGATGCACTCAGAAATGCAGCTGCTAGGATGACACTGCTTAAGGATAGATTATATGTTGAAATTTTGTATAAGCCATCTATCACTAACAACATAACTAATTTTCATGTTTTTGATGATGATGAATAGATACTACATTTCATGGCCAACACTGACATCTTCAAAGACACAATGATAGATGAAGACGTGCACGAGCAGTCTTTGCAAGACACAACTAATGACAGTAAAGGCAACCTCATCCCCAAGGGTGTGGTTTCACTTGAGAAGCTATATGACTTGCAAAACTGCTTCAAGGGACCCAAGAACACTAAAGCCCACATTTCAACATTGATGCACAAAAAAAATAAATTGGGAACCTAAAAAGATACGAAGTTCATGAATCTCGGTATGTGTTGCACGCCAAAAGAATGGCAAGATTTTTTCCGCCCGTTCAAAAAGTACCATGATGCATTCGGATGGACATACAATGACTTGAAATGATATGACACATGAATAATCCAACACATCATTCTGATCAAAGAAGGGGTCAAGCCATTTCAGCAGAAGCTCAAAAAAGTCCATCCATCACTTGAACCCCTCATACAGAAAGAATTGACTAAGTTGTTGGATGCTCAGATCATTTACAAGGTTCATCATTCTACTTGGGTTTCAAACTTAGTTCTTGTCAGAAGGAAGTCCGGGGAGATCCTCATATGTTTTGATTTCTGAAGTATGATCATGTCGTGGACAAAGACAATTACCCTGTGCCATCTATGGAGCACATCTTGTAGACAATATCTAGAGTAGAAATGTTTTCTTAGCTTGACGGTTTTTCCAGATATAACCAGGTTCTGGTAGCAGAACCTAACAAGCTTAAAACTACATTCCGTACCAAGTGGGTTACATTCTCTTATCAAAAAATTTCATTTGGGTTGGTAAATGTAGACACAGCTTTTTAGTGCGCTATGGACATCGCCTTCCATGGGCTCATTGGACAGAGCATGGTGGTCTCCCTTGATGACGTAAGATTTTTTTCCAGAAGACGGTCAGATTACTTGCGCCATCTTAAGAAGATCTTTGAGCAATGTCACAAGTACATGATATCCTTGAATCCCAAGAAGAGCATATTTTCAGTGTCTGAGGGGAAATTCCTTAGGCATATCATCACCAAGAGTGGGATTAAGATCGATCTAGACCAAATTTAGACTATCACACAGATTCCTTACCCAGTGAACAAGAAAGCTATGTAGTGCTTCTTGGGGAAGATCAACTTCCTTCGGAAGTTCATCTTAGATTATGCACAAATTGTCAAACCTATACAAGAGATGATCAAGAAGGATGTAGTTTACAACTGGGGGAAGAGAGGAAAAAGAAATGTTCGCTTGTATTAAGTAGCCAATAGTAGAAGAACCTATGTTGTACAACCGACATTTCAACACAGATTTATTTATTTATACTTTCGCTTCTAACATTTCACTCACTGTAGTACTCACTTAGAAGGATGAGATGAACAATGAACATCCCATCTCCTTCATGAGCGCGAGCACCTAGGGACCCGAGCTCAACTATCCCATCATGGATAAACAAGCATACATTGTATATAAGGTGGTGAAACATTTCAGACCCTACCTGCTGAAAAATCATTGAATAGTCTTTGTGCCACACCCAACAGTCAGATCGTTTCTTGTTTAACAAGAGTTGGGTGAAAGACGTGCGAACTGGATGACAAGACTAGAAGAGTATGATCTTGATATCAATCCAGTTCACATTGTTAAGGGAGATGATCTTTGTAGACTTGCATCAAAAGCGGTAATGCACAAGAGGAGGAAGAAGAGCTTGTTGGATGGGAGCAAGAAATCGATATGTATAATGTAGAGCGAGCACCACTCACTTCTCACGACAACTCTTGGACCGAAGAAGTGTGCCAGTACCTTGAGCACGACACCATGCCCTCTCACTTTTGCATGTGGAAGAAGAGGGTGCTCTGACTCAAAGCATTATCTTACCAGTCGGTGCACGAAGTGCTTTACAAAAATCACAACAATGGAATTTTGCTCAGGTGTTTAGAAGCACAAGATTCAGAGAGAGTGTTACGTGATCTGCATGTTAAACTAGATGGAGGTCACTTCGTGGGTAACACAACAACACATAAAGTCACGAGATTCGGTTTCTACTGGCCCACATTGTTCAAGGATGCTCACGCTTATGGCCGCAAGTGTCTAGTCTATCAGCGATGCGCCGATAGAACTTGAAGGTCAGCAACCTCGCTACAACCTATTATAGTGGAAGAACCATTCCAACAGTGGGGCTTGGACATCATTGGGGAAATATTCCCACATTCAACAAAGAAACACTGCTACATCCTAACTACTACATATTACTTCACACGGTGGGCAAAAGAATTTCTGCTTAAACAAGTGAATGACTAGGAAGTCATCAATTTCCTTTAGTAGAACATCATTTCAAGATTTGGCTTCCCTGTATCACTTTTTTTTTTTTAAATGAAACTTAATTCTCTTCATTGAAACTTTATGATTTTGCATTGCAATATGGTATTGTGCTTATGAATTCATCTAAATACTACCTACAGGGAATTGGTCTTGCCGAATCTACAAATAAAAAAAATCATTTGCATCATAAAAAAGGCCATTTAATTTGAACAGAAACCTGGTATTCTGCTCTAGTGAATGCTCTCTGGGCTGATCGAGTTACACACAAACCCTATCTGAACACATATCCATACTTCCTTGTATATGGAAAAGAATCCATCCTGCCACCAAATATCTACTTGCCTGCTCTCCAGTTATCCCAAGAATCCCAAGGCAAGCCATGTCTATTGGTTCAATGTAGGATGGATACATTACACAAGTTACAAGAAGAATGGATGAAAGCAAAATAAATTTTTTCACTCCACTAGAACCGTATCAAGAGATGGTTCGATCGAAAGTCTGTAGGGAACACTAGCTTTGTTGTGGGTGACTTAGTCTTGAAGTGGGATAAACCCCACGAAGACAAAGGAAAACACACGAAGTTCTAGTCCTTGTGGATTGGTCCTTTCACGGTTCATGAGAAAATTGGCCAACACATGTATCGTTTACAATCATTTTACGGGAGGAATGAAAAACTTCTTGTTAATTGCCCAGGATTAAAATGTTATTTTCAATGATATGGGGCTACGTCCCGCCCTATGTACATAACATGCTTACTCTTGCTCTGTTGCTTTGAATTACTGCTTTAACTTCATTTTTCTTTGCATTGTTTTGATTATCTTGTCATTTTCATTTTGTAAATAAGTTTTTTCCTATAAAGTGTTCTGGCTTTTAAATAAGTATGTGGTTGAAGTTGAAGATGTTGGAAATACTGAGAGGGGGTGAATAAATATTTATTTTCAATTGTTATTTTTACTAGGTAGATAATTTATATTTAGAACGCAAAATGAAAAATAAGAATAAATTATTTTGTTAATTTCTTCTTTACAATAAATCAAGTACAATATATATAGGGTTCCAACCCTAGATGAAGACACTGATTTTCAATATCCCAAGATCTAACCTGTAATATGCCAAGCACTGACTTGGACTTCCAGGGCTCCAAGCTTGTCAATTTTTAGGCACCAATCTCAAGGGCTCCAACCCTATATTTGGTTCAGGCTCCAACCTAGTTTCTTGAGGACTCTGATCCTTTAGGACTCCAACCCTATCTTCCAAGACACCAACCTTGTATTTTCAAGGCTCCAACCTCTTGGGCTCCAACCTAGTTTCTTGAGGAATCCGATCCTTTAGGGATCCAACCCTATCTTCCAAGGAACCAACCTTGTATTTTCAAGGCTCCAACCTCTTGGGCTCTAATCCTTAGCTTTACTTCGTCAAGATGTATTTGATTATACTTCATGGCTCCCAATGTATTCTTCAACGAGCCCTTTCAATCTTCAACTATCCCTTCACTTTAGTCTCCATGTCTCGTCATCAATGAAAACATTGATCACTTAGGACGTGTCGGCACTACTCTTCATTGTACCCAAAATATTTCTCCAAGGTCACCTCATAATGGATTCAATGCATCATGGTCTTCAATGATCTCCACAAATATTCAATATGTTGCTTCACAATGTTCTCCAAATTTGCCCTATTTTTTTCTCAAGAGAAGACTTCAACAAGCTCTATTTTTCCAATCCTAATAAATCAACACTTCGACCACGAAAAATACGACAACTTCGACCAAGACAACTTGAACCATGGAAACTACGACAACTTCGACTACAGAAACTACGACACCTTCAACCATGGAAACTGTGATAGCTTCGACCATGAAAACTACGACATATTCAACCACGGAAACTACAATAGCTTCAATCACAAAATCTACAACATATTCAACTACGGTAGTTATGGCAGCTTCGACCACGACAACTATGACAACTTTGACCACGACAACTATGACAACTTCAACTATGGAAGTTGCGACCACGATAACTACGGAAACTTCGACCACGGAAAATACGACAACTTCGACCATGACAACTATGACAACTTTGACCATGGCAACTATGTCAAATTTTACCATGGAAACTACGAAAAATTATTTGCTCCTAGCTCAAACCTGTGGGAGACTATTTAACCCAAGAACAATTCCACAAACATTTCTTCCTTGCTTTTCTAGGCTGCAACTGCTTCTCTACCTCTTGTCTTGTCTCCATTGAAATATCTGAGTTTGAATGGATGAATTTAGGTTTATATTTATGGTGGCTTTTCCATATTATGTAGGGGCACATCTCTTTTCTAAGGGTTATAAGCCTACTCAAGTCGGCTTGGACAGTTCGACAATTTTTGACATATGCTGATTTCAAAAATTGATTTTTCTTCAACAGTAAGGAATTAGGAGGCAAGTGAGTACTCATTGGAAAGAGGAAGAAATACTATTTAAGATGGTCTAGGTCCCATTGAGAAAAGATGCCTCTAAGGTGGCAAAACATAATTTTCTTTGTAACTATCCTTAAATTTTATGCATAAAAATCTTATAACAACATGAGGAATGTTTGGGACAACATGGCTTCTTCATTGTTATCAATGTATGATTGTGTCATCATGTAGGAGTGCTGCATTTATGTCATCATGAATGTATCCAAAAATGAGTTTATCATCTTATTTCATCATATAATGGTGTAGTGATATGTCATAGTGCAACATCATTAGGAAAGTTCTAAGATAGTCCTCCATATGTCATCAAGGGATCACCCCATGTTATCATATAATGGTGCAATGATATGTCATAGTGGAACATCATTAGGAAAGTTATAAGGTAGTCCTCCATATGTCATCAAGGGGAAATTTCTAGATCATCAAGGTACATGCAACCTTATATTTAGTTCAAGAAATTCTTAGGAATTCTTCATTAGTGGGTTGACATCTTCGTGGCTTGACATCTTCATTGATGGCATACTCGTCAAACAAATTTTATTACATCTTCATCTAGAACCAAGTGTCTCAAGATGTTGGGTCCCTATAATACTAGTGATTACCCCATTACTATTGTAGTTATACCCCTTATTAATATTGTTGTGCCCCTATTGCCCCCATATTGTTATTACTGTGCCCCATAGAATCCCTCTATTGTTATTTTTGTGGCTTTATATTATTATTGTTAGGTCGGCTGGATTATATTGTGACTCCTTAGACTCCTATATATAGAAAGGAGGTTTTGTCATTTGAAGCATCCAAGAATTGTTAATTTATGTAATGTAAAGGAGGTTGCCCCCTCGAAGAGGCTAAATTCTAAGGCGTTGATCTATCTTTTCTATCTTTTCTTGAGCTGGTTTCATAACATTTGGTATCAGAGCTTTGGATCTAGGGTTTCGCTGCTCCAAACAGGTCATCGTGGCATTTTTGCTATAACTTTTTTTTTGCGATGTTTCAGAAGTTGCAAAAAAAAACCCATTTTAGAAGAAATCGCGTTGAACCTTGGGTCTGAATTTCAGAGCTTTTCGCGCTATATTTGCGGAGATATGATCTGAGGAAGTTGGTATTTTTGTAGACTCCTGAATTACATTCCAAACAGGTGACCTGGGAAAAATCGTCATAACTTTATCTCTGGGGATCGGATTGAAATTTCGTAAAAAAGTACAAAAAGAGGACAGATTGTAGTTTCTTGTATGCATTTTTTAGATCCAAAGGTCAAAACAGTGACTCGTGGCACGTAGTACAAGTTCACTCTACTGAACTAGTCTATAATCAAGTCACTGTGGGAGATTTCGCATAACCCTTCCTTGGAGAATACAATTTGGATCAGACTTGTGGCATTGGAAAGAGGACACAGAGGGCTACTATGGGTCACAAATTCAGAATTGGATGATCTGAAATTATAGAGATACGTCAGATTCAATATTAGGCTCCTACAAAGTGAAAAAAGGTGTGTATTTTTTTTAAATTTTTGCATAAGATTGGTTTGAAAAATGGAATTCAAAGGGCATAGTAAAGAATTATTATTGGTAATTGATGCCCCGAGGAAAGAAAATGAAAACACCTAGTAGGCAACCTGAAAGCTCTAGCATGGCCCATGAAGAAGAGGAAGAAATGCAACATAATATATCAAAATTACGAGACCAAGTGCAACAATTGTCACTTGCACAAAAAGGAACAGAATCTAAGATGGATGATTTAAAGAAAGATGTAGAAGCTAAGATGGATGGTTTAAAGAAATGCGTAGAAACTAAGATGGATGATTTGAAGATAGATTTGAAGACAAACATGGACGAATTGAAGATAAATATGAATAAGTTGCTACAAGAAATGGTCGCTAATGGTGAAAAGGTAGTAAAGGAAACTCATGACGACAACAAAAGAAATGTTAATCATGATTCCATAGACTCTAATGTTTTATCAACGACCCACCATATTCCAAAAATAGATATGAGGAAGTTTGATGGCAAGGATCCCGCCACATGGATATTACAGATGGAGCAATTCTTCGATCTCAATAATGTGCAAAACACACAAAAGGTACGTATGAAACCTTTATATTTGGAACCAAATAAGTTTGTATGGTATCAATGGCTTTGCTCTCGTAAACAATTTATCACTTGGGCAATTTTTACGGAAGAATTGATAGCACATTATGAGGATACAAAAAGCAACACTTTTTTTAGCTAATTGATAAGTCTCAAAAAAAAGGGTTCAATAATGGAGCACATTGAGGAGTTCCAAAAATTGAACATAAGGGTAAAAGATATTCCAGAGGAGCATAGGATTGATGTGTTCATAGGGTCTTTAAAGGATAATATCCAACATGATGTTCACCTTTAGGAACCTGATTCATTAGAGAAGGCATTCAGGTTAGCAAGAAAAATGGAAAGCAAAAATTTTGGCAACCAGGAAGCATACCACTCACAACTATAAAGACGGAAGTGTTGTTGCCCCTAGTCTTCCACAACCTATAAGGTTGACACCACAACAATTGGAAGAAAAAAGAGCAAAAGGGCTTTGTTACAGTTGTGATAGAAAATACACTAAAGGTCATAAGTGTGCTGAGAAGAAATTATTCTACATAGATTGTGAAGAGGAAGAAGAAAAGGAGCAAGAAAGGTCAAAAGAAGAGGATATACTCCAAGAACAAAGCCTAGATGAAGGACAAATAAATCCAACCATATCTTGTAATGCATTTGAAGGAATTACCACTCCTAAAACCATCAACATAGAAGGACAAATCAAGAAGAAAAAGGTAATAGTGTTGATTGATTCAGGAAGCACCCACAATTTTATTCATTGTAAGGTAGCAAAAGAATTGAATTGCTTCTTATATCCAGAACCAGAGTGTCAATTGATGATTGCAAATGGAGGAACAATAAATTGCTCTGGAAAGTGCCATAATATCAAGCTATCCATGGGAGAATATGTATTGACTAGCCCAATGCTTTCCATTCCAATGGGAGGTGCTGATGTTGTACTAGGAGTCCAATGGCTACAATCCTTGGGTACAATAGCTTTTAATTTTCAAGAACTTTTCATCAAATTTTCTATGGAAGGAAAGGAAGTTGAATTAAGGGGTATTGCAGGGAAACCAGGAAAGATAATCAGCTCTAATGGTATGACAAAGCTTCTAAAAAAGGAGCAAAGAGGTGTGATTACACAATTATGTTCGCTAGATGTTTCCACATCGGAAGCATCTATTTCTCCAGATCTCCAAAAAGTCCTGGACAATCATTCCAAGGTATTTGAGACTCCCAAAGGTCTCCCACCTATGTGTGATCATGAACATGCTATTCATCTGATTCCAAGAAGTGTTCCTCCAAACATCAGGCCGTACAGATATCCCTATGTCCAAAAGAGTGAAATTGAACGTATGGTTGCAGAAATGCTAGAGGCTGGTATAACTCAACCGAGTCAAAGTTCTTTCTCTGCTCCAGTAGTATTGGTGCACAAGAAGAATGGATCATGGTGCATGTGTCCGGATTATAGGGAGCTCAACAAGCTCACTATTAAAGATAAGTTCCCCATTCCTGTCATTGATGAATTACTGGACGAATTGCATGGATCAATTTACTTCACCAAGTTGGATCTTCGTTCAGGATATCATCAAATCAGAATGAAGACTGAAGACATTCTGAAAACAACATTTAGAACTCATGAAGGTCATTATGAATTTTTGGTCATGCCTTTTGGCCTTACCAATGCACCTTCAACATTTCAAGGTTTGATGAATTCAATTTTCAAACCATTCCTTAGAAAATTTATGTTAGTATTTTTTGATGATATACTAATCTACAGCAAGTCTTGGAAGGATCATGTTGAACATGTTGACAGGGTGCTACAACTATTGGAGGAGAAACAATTATATGCAAAAAGATCCAAATGTTTCTTTGGAGTCTAGGAGCTGGAATATCTGGGTCATATTGTATCTCATGAAGGAGTTAAGGTAGAACCTAGCAAAATTAAAGCCATTAAGGAATGGAAAATCCCCACATCCATAAAGCATATGCGAGGATTTCTCGGGTTGATAGGGTATTATCGCAAGTTTTTTAAGAATTATGGGAGAATAGCAGCACCTCTAACAACATTATTGAAGAAAGATGAATTTTCATGGACTCCGGAAGCAACAAAGGCCTTTGAACATCTTAAAGCGGCAATGTGCCAAGTACCAGTCTTAGCTACACTGGACTTCACAAAAACCTTTATTGTGGAATGTGATGCTTCAGGAAATGGAATTGGTGCTATTCTAATGCAAGATGGAAGACCCATTGCTTTTGAAATTCGTCCAATCAAGGGAAAGTTTTTAAGCAAAGCTATTTATGAGAAGGAAATGTTGGCAATACTCCATGCACTTACGAAATGGCGACCCTACCTAATGGGAAGAGACTTCAAGGTAAAAACAGATCATGATAGCCATAAATACTTTGTAGAACAAAGATTATCCTCTGAAGAGCAACAACAGTGGGTCACAAAGATGTTGGGTTATGACTATGAAATCATCTACAAAAAAAGGAAGCAAAATGTGGTGGAAGATGCACTCTCAAGAAAGGATGAGGATGTGGAAGAATTGTTGTGCGCCATTTCTATTATCCAACCAGATTAGATAAATGAAGCAAAGGAGGAACAGAAGAATGATGAAGAAGTGTGGGCACTTATTCGAAAGTTACAACAAGATTCCAGTACGTCTGATACATTTAGCTGGCAAAATGATTCAGTATGGTACAAAGATCGCTTATACCTCTGTAAGAATTCCCAGCTAAAACAAAAGATTCTTATGGAATTGCACACTTCTCCCTTAGGAGGGCACTTAGGATTTTTAAAAACTTACCACAGGGTTAAGAAGGAATTTTTTTGGGATGGCCTTAAATCAGATATTCAAAAGTTTGTGGCAGAATGTTTGGTTTTCCAACAAAATAAAGTTGAAACAATTAAGACACCAGGTCTATTACAATCTTTATCCATTCCAAGCCAACGTTGGGAGGAGGTTTCAATGGATTTTATCACAGGTTTACCCAAGTCTGAGGGAAAGAGTGTCATCATGGTGGTAGTTGACAGACTTACCAAGTATGCACACTTTTGTGCATTATCACATCCATTTAAAGCCAGTACAATTTCTACTGCATTTATGGAAATAATTCAAAAGCTACATGGAAACCCAAAGATTATTGTAAGTGACAGAGATCCCATTTTCACTGGAAATTTTTGGACAAAATTATTTTCTTGTCTTGGTACTCAGTTAGCTCATAGCTCATCTTATCATCCTCAATCTGATGGGCAAAGTGAGATAGTAAACAAATGTTTGGAAGGATATCTTCGTAGCTTTGTATCTGATAAACAGACACAATGGGTCAAATGGTTGCCTCTGGCTGAATGGTGGTACAACACTTCCTTCCATACAGCAACAAAAATGACCCCATTTATGGCCCTTTATGGGTATCAACCACCATCCATCACATCATATTTAAGAGAAAATTCTAAGGTTCAGGAAGTGGAACATCACATCGAACATCAACAACAAGTCCTCCAACTCCTAAAGGATGACCTCGTGTTGGCACATAATAGAATGAAACAACAGGTAGATCAACATCACAGTGAAAGAAGTTTTGATGTAGGTGATTGGGTATTCCTACGGCTACAACAATATAAGCAAATTTCCCTCAAGCAAGCTAAGAAGGATAATAAATTATCACCAAAGTATTATGGTCCGTACAAGGTGTTGCAAAAGATTGGTACTATGGCATACAAATTGGAGCTTCCTGCAGCTTCTCGATTGCACCCAATTTTCCATGTTTCATGTTTAAAGAAGGTTATAGGCGATAAGCTCCCAATTCAAACAATATTGTAAGAACTTGACGAGGAAGGAAAAATTATATTGGAACCGGAAGCAGTCACAGAAACAAGAACTCGACAGCTACGAAATCGATCAATTTCAGAGTATATTATCAAGTGGAAGAACTTATCCACTGAAGATTCCACATGGGAGGATGAGAATTTTATGCAGAAGTATCCAGAACTACTCAAGTGTTGAGGACAACACTTTTTTGAAGGAGAGGGGCATGTTGGGTCCCTATAATACTAGTGATTACCCCATTACTATTGTAGTTATAGCCCTTAGTAATATTGTTGTGCCCCTATTTCCCCCATATTGTTATTACTGTGCCCCATAGAATCCCTCTATTGTTATTTTTGTGGCTTTATATTATTATTGTTAGGTCGGCTGGATTATATTGTGACTCCTTAGACTCCTATATATAGAAAGGAGGTTTTGTCATTTGAATCATCCAAGAATTGTTCATTTATGTAATGTAAAGGAGGTTTCCCCCTCGAAGAGGCTGAATTCTAAGGCATTGATCTATCTTTTCTATCTTTTCTTGAGCTGGTTTCATAACACAAGAATATTTCCATCCCAATAATTCCATATTGACATCAATGAAAACCTTGATTAACAATCTCCCCCTTTGTCATTGATGGCAATATTCTTTCCCTTCCAACATTCTCTCCCCCTTTGACATCAATGGAAAACGGGGTGCCCAAGTACTCCTCCTGTCAAGTTGCTTCTTTTCTTCATCATATTTTATTTATCAAAAGTAGTTCTTCATAGGTATGTTACTCCCCATTTCATGGTGATCTTCCTTCTAATAATTTGGTCCATGATAGATGTGTTTACATTTATGTGATGAACCAACTCCTCCTGCCTGCATAAACTCCTCTAGCTTCTTTAGAGAAGAAAGATTTTTGCCTTGTGATAAAGTGGAAGAAATCTTCAACAATATTCCATCGGTTGAGTAAGGAATCATGTTATTCAATGGAGTTTCTCCCAAGATATGATCTATCATAAGATGATTGTCCATGTGTGACTCATCAATAATTTCATAGGGTCCATTCAAATATAGATTCTACAAGAATGAATAAGAATCATAAGCTCCCCCTAATAGTGTGAATGGTCTCCTTTGGTAGAGTCTCATTATAAAAAAATTGGAATATCAAGGATGACTTTATCATATCAACAACATGTTTTGTTGGCCGGAGTGTCTAGAAGACTTTCAGATCCAATTTTCTTCTTTCTCCATACTTTTGTAACTTTCTTCTCTAGCTTGGTTGTCATGGTTCTAGCTTGTGTAGGGACCCAAGTTAAGTTACAATTATGTGCCATATTTCCAATGTTATGGAAATTTAAACACTCCATCTTCTTCATGAATGAGAAATCGTGACTTCTTCTTGCAAAATTGCTTTTAGGAGATTGATGGGGACCATTATATTTGTCTTTGTGATATGCCCTACAATATTTTTCCATGTGCCCAAAGTTTGTACAAGAATAGAAATAACCCTAGGAGATGGAGATTTCCTTGATTAATTTATGAAATCTTTTTGCCAAGGATTCTTTGATGATATTAATTGCATTTTGTATTCTTGATACCATCTGCAAGCCTTTTTGGAGTAGGATTTCTTCCATTA
Organism: Pinus tabuliformis; assembly: GCA_031772625.1. NCBI lineage: Eukaryota > Viridiplantae > Streptophyta > Pinopsida > Pinales > Pinaceae > Pinus > Pinus tabuliformis. Next base: position 835,932,406 of record CM062812.1, read on the forward strand.
ATGTCTTGACTCTTCTCCTTTCCTTTGCTAGAACTGGGAGCATCAAAATTTCTTCTTGGCTTCCTCACATCCTTGTTGTTTGAAGCATTAGGATTTTCATCATTCTTGCTTGAGGATTCACCTGTATAGTTGAGACTTGATTTATCAAGGGGATACCTTTGATGATTTAGTATATCATCTAGGGTTTGAGAAATTTCCAAGTTCTTATTCAGCAAGTCAACTTCATTTTTAAGAAAGACGTTTCTTGAATTCTTGATCCCTTTTTGATAGAATGATCTCCATTTTTTCCTTCATATTGGTTTCTTAACATGATTGGGCCTTAAGAGAAGTGATTTATAATCTTAACTTTGTGATTTCATCATCCTTTTCTTCTAGTTGGCATAACATGGTGTTTCTCTCATTTTTATTGGCATTATGATATAGGTGTTGTCCTTGATGGCAACTCACTCAGATGACAATTCACAGTGCAGTAGGTTAAGGATTACAGATCAGACTCCAAATATTGAATAAAGAAAGGCATCCACTGGTTCACTTTGTCCAAGCAGCGTATGCATGCGGATTAACGGAACAAAAGAAGCGTATAACCTATACACGCACTTTCACAAGAGGAAAAGTGTGTACATGTTGGAAAACTAAGTTTTTGGTCCGAGGTATTTGGTAAAAGGTATTTTGATCCAAGGTATTTGGTCCGAGGTATTGGCCCTAGGTATTTGGTCCAAGGTATTGGCCCTAAGTGGTTTTGGTCCAAGGTATTGAGAAAGGCCTAAAACTATATAAGGAGAAGATCATTAGGCCATAGTGTGCAGGTATTGAATATCTGATGAAGTGTGAGATCTAGTATGTAGGTTATTGGCTTATGGTTCTTTGCTTGATCTAAACCAAGGATGAACCTTAGTGGTTGATGAGGGATAAGATCTAATGATGGATCGAGATCTTAAGGCTTGAAATGAATTATCATTATGTGGTTTGATCATGTATATTCTAGATCTGAATACTGATGCATGTGTTATTCTGTAAATGTTATGATCTAGGTATGATTGAAGTCTGGAATCGCTGTAAAATTATGAATTAATATTTGTATATATGTACGCTGATTGGCTTTGATAAAAGCGCATATACACACTTGTTCGACACATCTAAGTAGAGTATACATTATGAAATATGATATTTGAAGTTGCAGTTGGATTTGGATGTTGTTGTAGAATTCTGGGTTCTGCTATGTGTTCTGGTGATTGTGTTTTGATGACAGTGTTCTAAATGTTCAGATTGATTGATTTTGATTTGCTTCAATGATGTTGGGCTTTCATTGATTTAGTTGTGGGTGATTTAGATATTGATAATTGAGTTTTAGTGATTAGTTGATGCAGATGTATTTGATTATTGTATTGCAGTGGTAATTGATTTTGAGCTTCAATGTTGTTGATGGGTCCAATATGAAAATTGGATGAAACAAGGCCTTCATGTGTGTTGTTGTGTACCAGGAGCATCTAGTCTAAAAATTTATGAAACGTGGTCCTTGGAGGAAGAAAGAAGGTTGTAGCCTTCTGTAGGTTGGCGCCTACGTACTAGTAAACATATCGGCTAGTATACGAGCTAGGGGGTTGTAGCTCCCTTCCAGTAGAAGATGGAGAATGAGAGAAGGTTGTAGCCTTCTACAGGTGGGTGCCTACGTATTGGCATGAGTCTGCACCAGTACAATATTGTAAATAAGTTTTTCTTATATTAAAAGAAGACAAAAGCAGGTGGTTTTTGTCCTGCATTATGTTTCCACCTTAAATCTTGGTGTTCATGTGTGTTTCTTATGTGTGATGGTTTGTTTTGATATTACTGCACATGGTTACTATTTATATGGTTAATGAAGTACTGATGCACTGATTAAAGATCAACATATGATGAATTAACTAAATCATAATTTTGTTGGATATACGCTGGTTTCCTTAAATACAGTTGCGTGTACATGCAAGTTACCTTCATTGAAGTAGCATATATAAATTTGAGTATGAAAAGAAAAAGTTATTGATTTGACTAATATTGATTCACCCCCCCTCTCAGTATTATTTCCAACAATTGGTATCAGAGCAGGTCCTTCAGAAGAAGCTTGATCGCTTGAAGGAAGATCCATCAAGATGAATAATCACGAAAGCATGGGATCCATCAGACCACCAATCTTTGATGGGAGCAACTTTATTTATTGGAAAATAAGAACCATGGCCTATCTACAATCTCTTGTAACAAATGTATGGGAAATTGTGGAAGGAGGATATAACTTTCCAACAACAATTCCTATAGACACGGTAGGTAAAAAGAAATATGAAACCAATGCCAAAGCTGTCAATATTTTATTGGGAAGTTTGTCACAATCAGAGTTTGTCAAAGTCATGCAGCTCAAATAAGCCAAAGATATATGTGACAAAATCATTCAGAGCTATGAAGGAGACTCTCAGGTAAAACGTGCTAAGCTTCAAACTCTCAAAATTCAGTATGAAAATCTTAAAATGCATAGTGATGGGAATATATCTAGTTACTTCTTATGTATAGATGAGGTTGTTAATTGTATGAAGAATCTGGGTGAAGAGATAAAATACATCACTCTAGTTGAGAAAATTTTGAGATCTTTGTTTGCTAAATTTGAGTCAAAAGTGTCTGCCATAAAAGAAAAACAAGATCTTCAGAATATCACTACGACGCAACTTCACGGAATCCTAACTGCTTTTGAAATGAGAAAAGGAGGTCCATCAGATATGAGAGAAGCCGCATTTAAAGCATCAACAAAGGGAAAGTAAAAGGAAAACACAATGAATCAGGACACATTTCAGAAGAAGAAGATGAGGTAATTTTTGTCAAAAAGCTTCAACGGGGTTCTGGAAGGTTCAAAGGTAAGCTACCATTCAAATGCTTTTCTTGCGGTAGAGTTGGTCATTACGCTACTAGATGCCCTCATGTCAAAGGAAAGATGTCTACAGAAGGTAATAGAAGTTATTATACTCATGATGATAGTGATGGCTTGTCCAATAGTGATGAAGATGATCAAGAAATTAAACTACTCATGGCATATGAAAATAATGCCTTAGAAAAGGAAGATTTCCTCAAAGAACTCAGTTAACTCAAAATCAGTTTAGCAGAAAAGGATACAGTCATAAACATAGTGAAACATCAACTCACTGAAAAAGACAAACACAATGAAGTGTTAGAATGTGAAGCAGTAAGTCTAAGAAAAGAACTTGAAAGACAAAGACTCTAAATCTTAGATTTTCTAAAGGATCAAAAACGTTAGATGAAATCATCAAAGTTCAGCGTTTGCCCATTATAAAGACTGGTCTTGGTTTTCATGAAGGTGAATCTAGCTCACAAGATGAGGTAAGGAACTCCAATGAAAAATATGAAATACTCAACAAGGAGATAAACAGTCAACCCCATCAACAACCAAGGAAAGAAATTCTTCAAAGAAAATATTTTACTCCTAACTGTGGAAGTGATAGTCGGTTATTTCCTTCGATGAATAATGTTGAATGTTTTATATGTCATAATTTTGGACACGTTGCAGCTAGATGTAGAAGTAGAATGGTTCAAGACCATCACACAGAAAGATCATCAGGTTCCAGGTACTTCAAGGGATATTGTTTTGTCTGCAATATGTTTGGTCACAAAGCTATTGATTGCAATAGAAGGAATATGAAACATGTAAGATGCTATGCGTGTAACAAGTTTGGACATAAAGTAAAGGAATGCAAGAGAAAATTTCAGACACCATACCAAAAGGAGAAAACATCATCACAATTCAAGGTATTGAAGAAGACAGAATTGTTGTCAGAAAGATGTGGCATAGCTCAGTTTACCGACATAACAGACCCAGGGGAAGCTGAAAGTGTAAAACTTTAGTATTCCAATTTTCATATGCAGATATTATGAAGAGAAGTTGCGTATATACGTGATTTAGAAGCTGCATAGTTGCATATATAGTGTTTTAAAGAAAAAGTAGCAGGATAGACTCAAGAAAAGGAGTTTGATATGGTTCAGTCACTTATCTGCTCTGTTTGATGATGGTTACAATCTGCTGATGATATGTGGAAATGTGTTGGTGCTCATAAGGTGTTAAAAAAAAAGTTGATGTATATCTTATTAATGATGATGCCTTGATGACTCTCACTGATATTTGCTATGATTAGATCTGACAATGAACAATTGGCACAGGTTCGGGGGGAGCATATGCTTCTAATAATGCATTGTTAGCATTATGTTAGAAGATCTTGGTACTTGAAGATGCTTATATTTCTTGATCCACATAGTTGTTTTGATTCAGATGATTCTTTTGATGATGTACACATACATGCTGTTGATCTTGATGTTGCTGACGGATGCTGATGGTACAGATCATATATGGTAATTGTTGATGACTATCATGGTCTTGTTTAGATTTCTAGTCCTTGATGTCATGTATATCATTTGATGTAAAGGTCATGAAAAGACCTAATTTGTAACCCCACTATGCATGGGAAGGATGATGTAATAATTTATATTTTAGTCATGTATAAACAATTAGTGTATCCCCACTTGGTTGGGAGATTGATGTATGTATGAGTCATTGGTGATAGGAAGATCATACTCACTTAGTTGAGTTATAGAGTAATGTTATTCTTTTGGAGAATATTTTTGCAGAATCTGCTTGTGCTCAGGGGGAGCATGGACGGTTTCAGTTCATCTCAGCATGTACGAAGGGGAGCTCAATCAAATAATTCAGCATGTATTTAGGGGGAGCATGAAAAACATAGGGGAGACAATATCTTGGTCTGCCCTTTGCCCTTGATGTCAAAGGGGGAGAGTGTCTTGGTGTTATTATTGGCATCAAGTCCAAAGGGGCAGATTGTTGGCATTATGATACAGGGGTTGTCCTTGATGGCAACTCACTCAGATGATAGTTTACAGTGCAGCAGGTTAAGGATTACAGATCAGACTCCAAAGGTTGAAGAAAGAAAGGTATACACTGGTTCACTTTGTCCAAGCAGCATTTACATGGTTAACAGAACAAAAGAAGCATATAATTTATACACACACTTTCACAATAGGAAAAGCACGTACATGTTGGAAAACTAAGTTTTTGGTCCGAGGTATTTGGTCCAAGGTATTTTGATCCAAAGTATTGGTCCAAGGTATTTGGTTTGAGGTATTGACCCTAGGTATTTGGTCCAAGGTATTGGTCCTAAGTGGTTTTGGTCCAAGGTATTGAGAAAGGCATAAAACTATATAAGGAGGAGAAGATCATTAGGCCATATTGTGCAAGTATTGAATATTTGATGAAGTGTGAGATCTAGTATGCAGGTTATTGGCTTATGGTGCTTTGCTTGATCTAAACCAAGGATGAACCTTAGTGGTTGATGAGGGATAATATCTAATGATGGATCGGGATCTTAAGGCTTGAAATGAATTATCATTATGTGGTTCGATCATGTATAGTCTAGATTTGAATATTGACGCATGTGTTATTCTGTAAATGTTATGATCTGGGTATGATTGAAGTCCGAAATAGCTGCAAAATTATGAATTAATATTTACAGATATGTACAATTATTGGCTTTGATAAAAGTGCGTATACACACTGGTTCAACACATCTAAGTAGAGTATACATTATGAAATATGATATTTGAAATTGCAGTTGGAATTGGTTGTTGTTGCGGAATTCTAGGTTCTGCTCTGTGTTTTGGTGACTATGTTTTGATGATAGTATTTTGAATGTTTAGATTGATTGATTGTGATTTTCTTCAGTAACAATGGGATTTTAGTGATTCAGTTGTGGGTGATTTAGAGATTGATGATTTAGTTTCAGTGATTAGTTGATGCATATGTATTTGATTATTATATTGCAGTGGTAATTGATTTTGAGCTTCAATGTTGTTGATGGGTCCAATATGAAAATTGGATGAAATGAGGCCTTCATGTGTATTGTTGTGTACTAGGAGCATCCAGTCTGAAAATTTATGAAATGTGGTCCCTGGAGGAAGAAAGAAGGTTGTAGCCTTATATAGGTCAGTGACTACATACTAGAAGACATATCGTCTAGTACAAGAGCTAGGGGGTTGTAGCTCCTTTCCAGCAGAAGCTGGAGAATGAAAGAAGGTTGTAGCCTTCTGCAGGTGGTTTCCTGCATATCGGCATGAGTCTGCACCAGTACAAGATTGTAAACAGGTTTTTCTTATATTAAAAGAAGACAACAACAGGTGGTTTTTGTCTCGCATTAGGTTTCCACCTTAAATCTTGTTGTTCATGTGTGTTTCTTATGTGTGATGGTTTGTTCTGATATTATTGCACATGGTTACTGTTTATATGGTTAATGAAGTACTGATGCGCTGATTAAAGATCAACATATGATGAATTAGTTAAATCACAAGTTTGCTGGATATATGCTGGTTGCCATAAATACAGTTGCGTGTACACGCGAGTTACCTTCATTGAAGTAGTGTATATAAATTTGAGTATGAAAAGAAAAAGTTATTGATTTGACTAATACTAATTCATCCCCCCTCTCAGTATTATTTCCGACACTTTTCTACTTCATTAACTTGTCCTTTTACGAATTCCAAAGATTCCATCACCTTCTCAGCTTCTTGTTCTTGATTCCTTGCTTCTTCTAGTTGAGATCTAAGGGAGGAGACCTCTTCCTTGTATTGACCAATCTCTGCTTCATGTTTAGTCAAGTTCTTGAGTCTTTGTTCAAGGTGGTTTGACAAAGTTTCTTCCCTTTTATTTTCCTTATCCAATTGATTTGTCATGGACATGACTTCCTCATGATGCTTTCTTTTGTTTTGATGAAATTCCTCCTTACATTTGGTGAACTCCTCATCTCTTTCTTGTACTCGAATCTTGAAAAGGTCAACTTACTTCCTTGTCTTGTCTTGGTCACCATCTTGCACTTTCTTCTTAAGTTCCTCATTTTCCTTTTTCAAACTGTTAATCTCTTCCATGGAAGCTATAAGTTTAATCAAGATATCTTCTTCAAAGTCTTCTTTGTTTTCTTCTTCTTCTAGGTCTTCTTTGGCCTTGATGTCGTCATTCTTACTTTCTACTTCCTTGATGGGTTCTGGATTTTTTCTTTCTTTCCATCATCATCTTGCCTAGAGGTCATGGTTAACACTCCTTTTGAGTGAAGGTGATGAATTTTGTCCCATATATCTTTTTATGATGAACACTTTTCCAAATTTGCATTTATAGAATTTGGTAGCCCATTCAAAATTGTCTTCATTGCTCTCGTATTGTATTCCTTGGATTCACCGTCCATCTTGATATCAATAATCACCGATTCCCATTTTCCAACGCTTTGATCCATTAATAAATTTCTCATTCTTACCTTCCATACATCAAAGTTTCCATTGAACACTGGAACTTTCTGAATTTGATTCTTTAGTTTTCATGGTTGAGGAAGAAACATATTTAAGAGGATTAGAGACTTGTGGTGTAGGTAAATTCTCAGTGCGGACATAAAAAATTCCTCTAGCTTGAGAGAGAAGGTCAAGCCACAAACAAAAAATCTGTGGAAAACTTCCTTAAGCTAGAACCAAATAAGAGGGCCTACCTCTTAGAACGATATTCTGCTTGGTGATGATCTTGTTTCCTTACTCTAGCTACTTTCCGTTTCCTTCCTTCAAATACCTGAAATAAGAAAACAAACAACAAAAAAAAATGTGATAGCATACAAAAAACATTCAACCTACTTAATAGGTCAAGGAACATTAAGCCATCAAATGTAAGATAACACTTCAATGTAGGAAATCAATCAATAGTTGTATTCATATAAGTTTAGAAAGAGATTACAACCAATGCCTTGACGTCGTTGGTCTCCTCCGACGTATCCGGGTTCCCACACTTCTGCTAGCATCTCATGGATAGCCCCAACAATGGATGTTTTAAGGCTTATTCCAGTCTCAAACCAAACCAAACACACTATGCTCCCTCAAACATAAACTAGAGAGCTACAAACTATAGATATCTTGTTGATTATTCAAGCTCCAAAAATACTAAGACTGAAACAAGTGAAGCTTGTAAAAGGAGGGGTTTACATACTTAGATAGAGGGGAGATGGTTCCCTTTATCATGGGAGAAGGCTTTATCTCTTAGGTTGGTTCCATCATAATAGGGCAAAAGAGCCCAAATTGACTTCCTTGACTCCATCTAGCCCAACCATTTACCAGATTTTCGTTACGAAGCTTCTAGACCTGGAAGCTTCGACTCCATATTTAAAAAACTTGCCAAAAGAAGATCGGCATGACTGAGAAAAGGCTCAATAGTGTCATATGACGCTAGTCCTGGTTTTAATCTCTGTAAATCATTTCGAGGAGGAAACTGGTCATTAGCGTTGTTCTTGTAAACTAGGGTAAAAGGAAGATTCTTGGGGAAATGATGCAAAAGGGAATCATTCTTCTCATGAAGAGAGACATAACAAGAGTTTCTTCATGATGGGAAAGAATGTAGGGTTCATTGTAGATGTCCTCCAAGATCGTGGAACGGGGAGTACAAGGATAGTGACAAAATGTTGTGTAATAGATGCCCGCTAAAGTGTGAATGCCGAACTAGAGTGAGGGGTGAAATTATTTACAAGTAGATGCGGGGAACCAGAGTCCATCATCGGAAAACTTGCAAGAAAGAATAGATACATATACATCACTAAAAATTCTGACAAATGATACATGAATCATGGTATGGATGCATCCATCTAGAGAATGATCATGTAAATGGATCCAAGGCATGGGCGCAGCCATCCAATAGAGAGGATCATATCGAAACCAAGGTATGGTCGCAACCATCCAATAATGAGAAGGATCACATATAACAACTCATGGTATGGTTGCAACCATCCTTCTGAAAGATACATGTATATCAGCATGATCATGTCACATCACCTTGCAACCTGGACTTGTGTAATCTAAACCCAAGGTCTTGTGCTCCAACTGGACCCGATCAAAATAAAAATCCTAACATGTGAATGAATGTGTTGAAGTCGAACATGCTAGAAAGTCGCTTGATTACTGGTCAATGATGTGAACCATTAACAAGCGCGAGAGGAACCACCAATAATGACAATGGCTTTCAAGGTACCATCAACACAGTCCACAGAATGTGAGTAAAGTAACTGAAGTCAAACACCCGTGAAATTACTTGATCGAAAGACAATGATGTGAACTTGTCGTCGAGTGTGAAGAACTTTCCATTAGGGCATGCAAGCTCTAAGGTCCTGGAAGGGAGTCTCTCGGCCAGATTCTTGGATAATGAGATGAAGTCAACAGGAAGTGACTGTGTCGAAGGAGGGCCATGATGTATCCCGCATCATCGAAACGAGAAAAAGGGATGCAATGATTTCAGATTATACAGAGAATCAGGAATACGTGTAATTGCAAAAGGACTAACTCTTGAACATATCAAAGACACGACTCCAGAGTTTGACAGCTTTTGGATCCATAGGATCGGTGGTCATGATGACGTGGCAAAGATCAAATGGAAGACAAAAATGAATGACCCAACCCAGGAAGATCAAAGATGAAAAGGAGGATATCCCATCACGACACGAAGTAGAAAGTGTCATGTTCAAGAATGAGATGTTGAAACAACTGATAGAATTTCCCATTTTCCCCCACCATTTCTAGTAGGTACCCCAATTATTTTTTAATCGCAAGCTTGAAGGGGATAACATGTGCTTGCATTGTAATTTCATCCTTCGGATGAATCTGACCTAGTAAGTTTAATGAGCCCTAGGAAGGAGAAGCTCATGTCCGTCATGGTGATGAATCCAATGTCGTTTAATGTTTGAACGAGTCCAACAAAGGTGTAACTCGATATCTTTTTCATATTTAGAGAGTTTTAAAAGGACACAAAAAAGAAAACTCCACATGGTCCCTTTTTGTACATTTGTGTCCCTCAAGCCTAAAAAGGTAGAAAACGATACTTGAGAGAACCGCTTGACCATTTCAGTCAAGGAGTACCTTTTTCGTAAATAGTTTATCCCAGCCCGAAAAATGGGTAAATGTGTACTGGGTAAACGACATTTCATAGCCTCTAATGGGTTAAAATGACAAGAACTCGGCAATCTTTTCATGTTTAAAGAGTCATAAAAGAGCTTGAAAGTAGACCCCCCATTTTTATTCTCTTTTATGAGTTAAAAAGGGAAAAATACTCGGCAATATTTCCATTTGAGTTTTACGATTTGAGAAAATATCTTAAACGTGACTCCAATACCATCATCAGTAATCTGTCACCTGTTGCTACACAAAAGTAAAGGCCTTATCCAATTTCGCAGGAAAAAATAGGTCAAAAAATAATTTTAAAACCCTAATATTTCATAAAAAATGAATAAAAGGATGAAAACATAATTAATTTGTACCATTTTACCATTTTATCTTGTGTGGAGCATTTTTCACCCATTTGTGCACTAGGTTTTTAGGAGTAGATTGCAGGATATCCGGGAGGCCATTCGATGATCTGTTAGTTGCAGGTAAGAGCCCAGACCTTTAGCTTCATTTTCATGCTTGTTTTTCCTGTTTTTAACCATTTTTTGGATTTCTTGAGGAAGATTTAGCAAAAATATTTCGCCCTCGGTTGGCACGATTTCTAGGCATGGAATTGCACCAATTAGGGGTTATTAACACTGTTAAGCACACCGTTGGTGCTACTGTTTTTAAAACAGTCGTGTCGGTGCCATGAACACAAAAGTTTCAATTTTTTGACCAATTTCTCTGATTTGATCCAAATTTATCTAGCCAAGGATGATTATTGACTTGATTTTATGGTTTTTGTAGGGAAAACATCATGAAAAATGGTTGATTGGAAGGAACGTGAGCATGAGGACATTGATACACAAGCAATGGCAGACCCAAATTGCTTGAATGCCTTGAGGAACTATGGGCTCCTCAAATTATTCCTCACACCAGGTCTGTGGGCTCAACCCATATTGCTACGGTATCTAATCAGTCTCTAGGATGTCAATTGGGATGTTTTTATGATCTGGGACCAAGAACTGGACTTGGAAACTTCCGACATTTATTTCATCATAGGACTGTCTTGAAGAGGGAAACCAGTCAATTTGTATGGGTCCAGGCCTATTGGGGCAAGTGTGAACATGTTGCTTGTAGAACATTTCCTAGAAGCACTAAAATCAAAGAGCGACAAGATAGAGATCATGGGTGTTCAGGATCTTGTGTTGAAAGTGATGCTATTGACCATCAACAGGGTGGCTAGGGCTCAAGCATAGCATGAGTCCAATAAGTCAAAGTTTCAGTATGCTATCGATTGTATGACGTCGACTATCTTCAACTGGGTGGAAGCCATGAAGGTAAACATGAAGCGCCATCTCTCAAAAGCCAAGGGAGGAAACCTGAAGCAATTCTGCTATGGTTCTGTTCTAGTGACCTTATTTTTGGAACCGGTCTCGCTTTTTCACTACCAGCTTGCTGAGGTGGAACCGCCATTGCCACAAGACACACGGATGGTCCGTTGGAGTGCATTGATGCCTAGGATTACCGGGGGCCAACAAATGTCATATAAGTCTGCCTTCTTCTCGTGGTACGATGATAGCTGATTGTAGTAGAGGATTGGCCCTATAGTGATAACGAATTCCATTGTGATCCAGATATGCCTCTCCCAGAGGGATAAGATTATGATGATGGAGGTAAAAACAAACAATTTTAATTTTTGTTTTTTTATTGTTTTTGAAATGCATGCATTCATCATATTTCAATTTTGTAAATGCATATGTGGGACTAGAGCATCCTGCCAGGATGTCCCTGATTGCTAGGGGCGTCACTCGGTAGTTCGATATTGATCCTTATCAAGAAGGAAGCGATAATGAGGAGGATATCACATGGAACCTCGAGGGATTGACCCACGGTATCCCAGAGTATGCCCGAGTGGGAGACATCCCATGCTAGTATCAGAGGCACACAGTGGGGGTATCAGACCAGATCCGCCAAGTATTGACTTGTGTAGTACAAGCAATTACGTGCTACCATGAGCACCATGCTGAGTAGTTGATAGGTATAGCATTCTACATTTTTGAGGCCTGCGAGCCACAAATGTATGAGGCCTACAAGCCATAGATGTATTTGAACACACATATTATTTTTTGGGGTTTTGATGTATGACAAACATTATCGACATATATATATATATATATATATATATATATATCTATATATATATATATATATATATATATATATATATATATATATATATATATATATATATATATATATATATATATAGATAGATATTTTATTCCTTACTATGGTACAAATGTTTTGTTTTTTATTCTCACATGTTTCACAAATGTCTATCCAACACATAATTAGCTAATGCATCTGTTAATGTATTCATATGCCTAGGAATATGATGATATGTAATGTAATCAAAATTTCTCTCCAATAGATGAATACGCAAATACATCCACAATATCTCAAGGTTTTTGATAGAATATTTCCCATTGGGTTGAAGAACAAGAAGTTGTGAATCAAGGTTGACAACCAATTCCCAGATGTCAAGAGTGATAGCTTTTGACAACAATTCGATAACTGTGCTATACTCAGCAATGTTATTAGTTGTTCGACCCAAACAAATACCTTTAAGATCAATCAACTCACCATAGGGGTCATAAATGGCCCATGTCGCAGATGATAGATTCTGGGTACTATGACAAACACGATCAGCGAAATTGATGTGAGGAGACACATACATCTATAAAGCAGGTAAAAACATAATAAACAGGAAAGTTGCTTGCAACACAACACACCAAACCACATTGCACAAAAATGAATAACACACTATTGTACAAAAGTAGCCATGCAATATGACCTAGGCATAGTAATTTTTGAGATAAATCCCATTACGGGGCTTGTATAAGGGATTGCCCTCATAATCAATCAGCTCATAGGCCCCTTTTTGTAACACACATTTAACAATGTAGGGCCCATGAAACATGGGTTCGAACTTGCCTGCCCCCAACTTATCTTAGCCTAATCATACAAAAGAACCAAATCACCCTTAGGAAAAGCTCGAGGAGAGATAGATTGATCAAAATGGTACTTGACCCGCTTTTTTTGCACTTCGATGACCAAAGCAGTAAGATGACGAGTCTCATTTAGTCATTCTAAATACAAGAGGCGTTCTTCCTAAGGTGAGGTCTCGGGGAGAATTTCAACATCCAGCTTAAGTGAAGGAATTTCACACTCAATCGGTAAATTTTCTTCCAGATTGTAGACTAGCTGGAATGGTGTGAATCCAGTTGCATCCATGGTCGAGGTTCAGTAAGCCCACAGAGCTAAAAAGAGCATGAGATGCCAATTTGACTTGTGCATCCCAATGGTGTGCGAAAGCATCGTAACCAATACTTTGTTCACAACTTCAACTTGGCCATTGGCCCAAGGGTAATATGAGGTTGAACCATCGTGGTGCAAACCCAATGTAGAAGTTAGCTCAGCCATCATGTAATTTCGAAAATAGGAGCCATTGTCATCGACAATGGCCTGAGGCACTCCAAAACTGGAAATAACGTGATTGAATAGAATTTGAGCCACCGCTTTACCATTTGTAGAGTATGTAGGCATCGCTTCGGCCGATTTGGTGAAATAATCCACAACAATGATGATATAACCATGCCCCCCCGACCGAACGAGGGTTACATGTCATATAGTCAAAACCCCATTTGGCAAAAGGACCAGCGGTAATTACAGGGTGTAGGTGAGCTGGTGGGGCACACATTTTATCCTTATAAATTTGGCACTCATGTCATTTGTGAACAACAAGGATGCAATCCTTGAAGATAGAGGGCCAAAAATAACTAGTGCGAAGGATTTTTTGAGCAGTAGCATATCCATACAGATGACCGCCACAGGCACCAGAATGGAAGTCATTCAAGACTCTCTCAGCCTCCTTGAGAGCAAGACAATGACGAAGAATTGAATCGACAACGACACAGTATAAAGTATCTCCAATGATACGGTAAGGTTGGGATTGATTCTGAATGCGTCGACGATCATCCTTGGTCAACGCAGACCAGAAGGTGGATGTCTGGAGATACACAATGATATCATCACACTAGGGGTCGAGAGTGCTAATCAATAAAAGAGTCTCGTCCGGGAGCTGTTCATCAGCACCAACAGGAAGAGAAGTAGAGGGAAGAGAGAAAATCAACTCAGCAAAGACCAGTGACTCCTTAGATTTGGTAGTAGTGAACACCAAATCAAATTATTGGAGGATGATAATCCACTTCGAATACTTTCCCCCCTAGCAATTGACAAGTCAGGATGTAGGTCATGTGGTTGCATTCAGAAATCACAGTGGTAGTGCAAAGGAGAATGTAGTGCCGAAAGCGCTGAACAACCTGTACGGCAGCCAAAGCCAACTTCTCAAAATGAGCATAACGTGTCTTAGTGTCGAGGAGGTTGTGACTGAGATAGTAAATAACATGTTCATTGCCTTCGTCATCATATTTTACCAGCAGCATAACAATGGTACTAGATGCTGCACCTAGATAAAGTAAGTAATCATGATGATATTTCGGAGGGTGAAACAAAGGAGCATTGATGAGGAAAACTTTTAGGTCATCGAAATACTTTTGGGCAGCCTCATCCCAAACAAATGGGGTTCCTTGCTTGAGCAACCAGGTGAACCCTGAAGCTAGCTCAGCATAGTTCGGTATGAAATGATGGAGGAAATTTTCTTTCCCCTGGAGACTCTGTAGTTGATGCTATGAAGATGGAGGGGGTAAATTGACAATGGCCTCAACTTTAAGAGGATCAAGGCAAACACCTTCTTTTGAAACAATAAAGCCAAGGAGTCATCTGGATTCTACGCAGAAGACACATTTATGCGGATTTAGCCAAATGTTGTTGTTGGCTTGAGGGGGCCTTACCCAGGTTCAGAGTTAATTAGCCAAACAAATCCATATACTACTAGCCCTTTCGTCATCAGCCCGTGGAGCGTGGACTAAAGTCTCATCTGAAGCAGTATGGGGGGATGCTGTTACCAAGTTTCTGCACCTTTGAGATGTCTGAGGGGTTGATTTAGTACAATTGTGCCTACCTTCGCGTAGGTTACTTCGCGCACTATTCTGACCTATGATACCTTCACGATCTACTATAATTGTCCTTTGTTTAGCCCTAAGCAGGGGCTGAGGTGATTTCACACTGTTAGGGTAGTGATCTATGTTATTTCCAAGTTACATTGTGTATCTTAATTATCCTCTTATAGTTGTTAGTTAACTTCGCGAAACCAGATGCTTTAACTCACATTTACTTAATATACATAGTTATATATGTTCACACCATATAGACAACAGAAATGCAATTTATAACCAATATATTCGATGCAGAAAGCAAGAAATAAATACATAGAATTGAGGTAAAACTTCTCTTTATTAATGCTTCAACAGTTACAGACTCAACTTGCCCTACGCACTCAGCTGTGGACTACTAGGCCTCTGTGCCCTCAGCTACAGGGGTCTTCGCACTCAATTGCGAACGACTAGGCCTCTACGCACTCAACCGTAGAGCCTTTTCCTACTCTACGACCCAAATACTCGAATCTACACTTAGATCTTCCGCTATCCTTCTATTCGATGATCACTCTAATTCTCTTCTATTATCTTCTATTATCTCTCAACTACTTAGAGCCTCACTCTGTTTATACAATCCCATGGTCCGCAGACCATGGGTAGATATCTAAAGTCGACATTACATTACAAAATTGATGGTGGAAAACCCTATGAATCATTTACAACTTTTCTCTCCGCACCCACAAAATGCAGAGTCTTTACATCAGATTTACAATTTTTAGCCAAAATCTAGGCTTTAAGCCCCAAAACTTCCCTTGGGGGATCCCAAACCCAACAGGTCCCCAACACAAACATCGTAACTCACGCTTGAGTCACTTTGTCGGTTTGGAGATCTTCACGTGGAGACCTCCCAACTCTGCCTATACTGCTGTAAGATCAGAAGCACACTGAGTAGCTGTCTACTGCACTTTATGGATGCGCTGTTCAGAGACTGCTGTAGCTAAACTACTGCCCTGCACCTGTTCCTCTATTCCCTGCATCTGCACAAACTTGGCTTCAATTAAGGATGTGATGACGAACACCTCATTGATCCATGGTTGTACACGCGCCTTCAAGACAACTTCCTTAGATCACGCAACGTCTACCTGCTCCTTCAGTGCTTTTGCCTACTACATCCGCGCGAGCCTATGTGTAAGGGCCACCGTCTACGCAGTCCTATTTATTTCATCGTATTGTTACTGCAGCTCACACACCTATGTTTCTAAGCATTGTATGTTTGGTTCCTCTTGTAGAGTGGTGAGGACCTCAAACAACTCTTCAAACAATTTGGTGCATTCCTTTACTAAATTGTTGATCTCTGCTATTCCTGCTGTAATGGCATTAGTGCGCTATTTCTTCACCTCAGGGGGAGTTGAAGGCTGTGCCTTAAATTGCAACTTAGCTATCTGAAGGTTTAGCTCCAGCTAAACCTTAGTCATTTCTTCTTTTGCCTCATGCACCCCTACTACTAGTCTCTGGATGCACGCCTCCGCTGGTTCCTCTATTGGGATGGCCAACTTAGGGACCATCTGGCAGGCTTCCTCAACCACCTACACGAATAGTCTGTTCTGTGTCACAACCTCATCATGCTGCAGGCTCAATTTTTCAATACTAATTCGTTGCTCGCTCATCACCTGGAGCATGCGTCCCTCCTTGGACCGCATTTCTGTAGTCACTCCATGCTGCAGGATATAGAGCATCTCTTGAGGGAGCGCAGCCATGTTTATCCCAACTCCCTTTAGTGCACTAACCATAGGCCTAATGGCCTCATTTTCTATAGCCAGTGTGCCCTCTGGCAGCACTATGGTGTTGGTCAGGTGGCGTAGCATTTCCTCAGCCATAGTTGTGCCTACTACGAGGCTGATCGATAGAGTACCAGCCTGAGGAGTGCGCACCTACAACTCCTGTATCTATGTCTAGAGGGCCCCCAACACCATCTGGTTTTCCTCCAAAAATTGCTGGAGGGCCTCCGCGGTGACGTCCCGCACCATTTCTATAGGTTAAAATGCATGGTGTATAGAGAATGGAGATACCCTCAAAGCTCTTCCCGAGACCTTTGGAAAACTTTAATATTATCTACAACTGTCGCAAAGTTACATGCATGTTCATAAACAATAACTAACTATTAAAGTAGGAAAAATATATTACCTCAAGCCTCTGTGTAGACTTGCTCGAGAGTGCAATGCAGCTAGGTGGATGTCCCCTGAGCTAGCTCCAGATCAAGTCCTGCACATAGAAGAGACAAGCATAATCACAGCATACAACCTTGATAACCAATACATGAATACATAAAATAACATCTAGTTACACATAACTAAGCTACTCATGCTAAAAGGTATTGGACAAACAAGCTAATGAATGATAGTACTAGCACCACGGAGTAGACAGTACAATTGCAGTTCTATATTAATGTCAGAAGAGTGATTACAACCATTTTTTTCATCACCCTTCCCTTACCCCTCTAGCTTCTCTCTCTCTCTCTCTCTTCTTACCAACTTCTTCTGATTTGAGACAATGCTCAACAATCAAGTATGCTATCCTTTCAAATGATCTGACCTCTATCACCATAGCCCTAACTTTTCGTATGTAGCAATTGAGTTAGGGTTTCCAAGTTCCTCCATGAGTTCCTTAGGGTAAAAGCAATGAAGTTGCCATGCTTTTCATCTCTTTCCCATTCCTCCTTCACTAGGATTAGAAATCCCCCAAAGAGGTCAAACTTGAGATGTTTCCTTGCATTTGTTGAGTATATTTAGGAGCAAATATCTAGATATTTATAATTCAATTCACTCCTTTGACCTTTAGAACTTCATTAGGATCCACTAACGTTGTTCACGAACTAGAAAGTAGAGTTAGTAGGGTCACTAACGCACCCTTAGGCTTACAAAGAAGCTTTACAAAGCAGGTTGTCAATGCATAGCCAGCATTAGTGTGGAAACAAGTCATGTGATCTTGGTCTTTGCTTCAGCTATAATGTCTTTTCCCTCTGAGATGATGAGGGGGTCAATTTTCTGTGTAACAGATTTCCCCTAAAGTGTGAGATCAGAGGCTGTGATGATGGCCAAAATACTTTACTTAACTGTAATTTTCCTTCTTCGACAAAAAGAGAGAGAGGATCAGAGCTTCCGGTGGTATGAGAAACCTGATACAACACATATATATAAAACTACTAAAATCATGTCCTGATTCAGGCATTCCCATGCTCAGTAGTTATGTCAGAGTGATTTTCTCCAAAGAGATATGATGATGCTGGCCGCCGATAAGCACAATGTGGATCCAGTGTCATAATAGAATCATCCTGATAAGCTATCTCCAAAAAACAATATACATAACTTGGGAGAGGAAACAAGGTTGCGTGATGCAAGCCTCTACCCAAGGTCTTGATTTCCGCTTTACTGAACATCATAGATCAGTACATGTGAATATATGCGTTGATGTCGAACATGCACGAAATCATCTGATTACCAGTTAATAATGGAGACCGTTAACAGACGCGAGGAAGGCCACCAATAATGGTGATGGTCTACAAGATGCATAGTACAATCTAGCGAGCGTGAAAGATGTTTTTGTCGTCAAAAACTCATAGAATCGCTTAACCAAGAGCCAATAATGAGAACCCTTGATCAAGCACAAGGTGACCTACCACTAATGTCTGCAAGTACCAAGGCACTGAATGTGTTTTTGGGTTTTGTTCCTAGATAGAGTGTTGAAGTTGATAGGAAGATACCTGTCGAAAGGTAGGCAATAATGTGTCCTACATCAATCGACACGAAACGGGACAAGAATGAATTGTTTTTTGAGGAATCTTTGAGCATTGAGTCTAAAAAACATAGGGCATGATGAAAGGATATGCTTGATGGGTTGATGGAGGAAACAAAAGGTTAACCCTTGAACAATAGAAGGCACAAAAACGGTTTTAACCATGTAGCACTAGACTCATGAACACCAAAGAGTGTTAGGATATAGATATGCAAGAAAATTGGGGTATTTAGGCTAAACTCATAGGATGGTAGGATTCATATTTGAGAGTCTATCACAAGGAAGTTTTATCTGAGGGAGTGCCATGTTCAAGGGAACGACTGTTGCCAAACCATGATTTCTAATACTGAATGCAGTTGTATTGTCCACTTTCCCTGTCTAATTAGTTTAGTGAGTCCAGATAGGTAAACTCGTCGATATTTTCATATTTTAAGAGTATGAAAAGGACTGAAAAAAGAGTGACTCTATGCCTTATCTAATTAGTTTAATGAGTCCATACAGGAAAACTCGTCGATATTTTCATTTTTTGAGAGTCTAAAAAGGATCATAAAAATAGTGACTCTATATCTTGTCTGTGTAATTTAATGAGTCCAGAGTAGACAACTCGGTGGTCTTTTCATATTTAGAGAGTCTGAAAAGATCGTAAGGAATGACTCCATGGTGGTCCCTTTGTCATAGTTGTTAATCAGGTGTGACAAAAGGTTAATAGTATACCCAGATCGGTTACTTTTCCGTGAGTTAATATATCGTATCTGGATAAAGAGAAACCTATGTCAATAGATGTCGACCTCATTTTGTTACAAGTACGAGGAGACAAACTAAACTCATTTTTCGTCATGAATTTTTAGTCAGTCATGCGACGACAAACTCAATACCTTCATCAAATTTTAACGAGTCAAATGAAGAAAACTCAAGGTATCTTTTTCGGTTTATTGAGAAAGGAAAAAGAGGTAAAAGTACTGCTCATTCATTCTTTGTAGATTTAATGATCCCGAATAAGGGGAAAAACTTGGGGATTTTTGATTTTAAGAGCAAGAAATGGTCTCAAAAAAGCAAGTGCTCTTGTTGCTTTCGTAGATTTCTAACGACCCGGTGACAAAAACTTAGGATTTTTCAGTTTAACGAGCGAGAAAAGTACCTAAAAGAATGCTCGGGTCATGTTTATAAATGTTTAATGAGCCTTGTTTAGTCAATTTAGTTTCTTAAATTGCTTTGCATAAATTATCAACCGAGGCTCGTAAGCTGATGAAGTGTAGTGAACTGTATGTGCTAGATAACCCTACTTACTTCGTTTTTTTGTATTTTTATATTGTTTTGTTTTGGGGGTTTCCTTGATTCCTAATGATGTACAGTCTGAATTATGAGAAACTGAGTCTAAATTTCCTAAAGGTGAACTAATCAAAATCTAAGTTAAAGGAAGGAAAAACAGAGCATTTATCCTATCTTGTCATTTAATCCTAAGTAAAAAATTAAAAGGTGAAGTTGTAAGGCAAATTGAAATAATTACAGAGAATGAAACTGACTAAAGCACTTTTAGTTGTCTGAGCCTTCAATTTTGAAAGATAAATTTCTTGAGATGGAAAACAAGCAACTTACTGTACTTTATAGTTTAGAGAACTAAATCAAATATGCAGAGAGTAACTAATTTATTCCAATCCTTGTGTGAAATGAATGTTTAACCATTTAGTTTAGGATGGATATCAGCTTGAAATGGTGACCAAAAACATTTATCCACACAGTGCATTGGAAATTTGAACTAGGAAATAAATAACATAGGAAACAAATAGTAAGTAGACTAATCCACAATGCATCATTGTTACTTTTCCACCTTACCCTGTTAAAACAAAACAAGTTTCATTTATGAAATAGATAGGAGAAACAAGACTACACCATTGAATTCTAACATTATGCTACTGAACAGAATTAAAAGAAAAAAAACAATGGGAAATCAACCTAAACTACAAATACTACTAAAAGTAAATAATGAAACTAAACTGAACAATAAACAAAACAAAATAAAAACCTCCTTCAGTGTAAGGGCCCTCTACAACTCACTGAGTTGAGCTGCTAACTAGCTGAAGATACACTTTCAAATGATCACTTGGTCAAACACGACTTCATATTATTAACAAGAAAATAAGTTCCAAAATTACAAAGTTGTAAGTCTAAGCTTAATACATGCAAAAATTCCCAACCCTTCTCAGTTTTGTACAACTGATATTTAAAGAAACATTCCTAATTGTCTTTTGAGAGAATTTAGCTATAGGTGGTCTCCACGTATTACAAAAGATCTGCATAAATGGTTGATCAACTACAGATGACTTTAAGTTAGCAAGATGGTTGGATGAAACTGTTATCACCAGTGGCTGGTTCAAGTTAATGCTGCAACAAAAATCTCAAATTTATTAATTAGCCACAAAGAGTGGAAACAGAGTCCTATTGCTCCCAGGTTTCTTCGTTTGACTCCACCTTTGACTGTAGTCTTGAGCTGGCTTTTTTTTTTTATTTGCGTTGGGTGACCAGGATAGGATCCATGTCGAGACAATTCTAGAGATGCCCATGTGGCCAGTTTCCTCGTTTGACACCTGTAACCTATTCAACCATGGAAGTAGCTACGGAACACATGGTTAGCTGCAGAATGGGCTACGTTCCGTAGCTAATTTGCAAAAAATTATTTCAAATAGAAAAAACATAAAAGTATAACATGTCAATCATTTAATGTCTTCCTTGAGACAAAATCTATCATTTATCAGTGATGGGGATCTGTCTTTTATGGAAAAAAAGAGAAAGAAGTGAGAAAAGTTGTCAAAGAGAGAGTAATTCTGAGGTCCAACATACCCCCACTACAAAATCATTGCATGTCCCCATGCAATTTTTCCAAAACTATGAACTCTTCTTTCCTATTGCATCTACTCAGATACCTTTGCTAGTACATCTAACTTTCTTCTCTTGCTTCTCTTTGAAGTGACTGCCATCCTGGGTTTCTTCATGAGAAGTCTATATTTGAGGTTGATGATTGTTTTGTTCAAATTTCTATTCTTCCTCTTCAACTTCCTATTCTTCTTGTACCATAGCAATAGGTGCAGTATTGTATTATCATGAATGGCTTTATCCAATTTGCTTTGTTTCTTCAGGGTTTTATTTTCTCTCTTGATATGCCTATTCAATATCTCTAACTCATATATTTCCTGTTTGAGAGAGTTAGTCAGAGGTTCTTTTGGATTGACAGGTTCTTCTAGATTGGTTGAGGATCCTAGATCCATTGAGACACTTTTTTTTTCCAGTGATTCTATGTAATCATAAATTTGTTGCTGCACTGGGTCTATGCCTGGAGATTCTTTGATGGGGTTGCCTTCAAAATACTGTTAGGAGAGTTTTGAGTACTGTATGTAAATGGAACATTATTAACAGATGGTACTAGGGTTTCTTCTTCTAGATTTATGAACTATGTTTCCTTTGATGATACCTTTTTTTACCATACCTCAGAGTCTAGATCTCCTTCTAATTTGTAGGGGGTTTATGTTCTCCTCCTTTGTACTCTTTTTCTCCTTTCCTATCTTTTCCTTCTTCTTGATCTGTTTCCTAATCTCTATCAATTTTTCAAAGATTAGTTGTTCATCATATTGTTGTGATGGAGATTCAGGTTTGTTCTCAGTAATTCCACCAGCTTTCTTTTTTATATTCTTCTTCTGCTTGATTTTCTCTCTGATCTCTGTCAATTTTTCAGAGATTGGTTCTTCATCATTTTTCTGTGCTGAGGGCTCAAGGTTGCTTTTAATGGTTAGATTAGTCTTCTTTATCCTAATCTATCTGATATTATCTTCTTCAAGAGATTCTAGTGCCTCTTGGAAATGGTTTCTTATCAGAAAGTTTTCCCAGGTATCCCCTATTCTTTTCAGATGATACTCAACCAGTATTTTGAACAACCCATGATGGTACATGGTTGTCTCCAGGGATTCTATTTTCTTCTGTACATTTGAAGCCATCCTCCTTAGACGGTTTAAAAGGAAGAAAGGGGGGTTGATGTTTCCATTTTCTAGAAAGTTCATCAATAAACATATATGATAAACATACATGCATCTGAATCTTCCCTCACAGGTAATAAATTTTTGTAATATCAAATGCATGCTTCTCCATTTATTTTTGAATGTTGAAATAAGAATTCCTTTTCTAAAAACAGTGACGTCCATACCTGGGTTCCTGAGGATTACCTTCCATGATTCACTGTGAAATTCTTTGTTTTTGAACCATCTCTCACCAATTCTTGGCAGTTCTGTAGCCTCTGCTATGTAAGATTCTGTTACTGCAAACTTAATGTCTCCAATCTCTACTTCTGTACCATCGAATGATCTAGAAAAATATTTTGTGATCTCCTTATGATATCCATCAAAATTTTCAATGAATTTGAGTCATCCAGTCTTCTGCAGCATCTCCTTGAGTTGTGGGTACCCTTCCATAAACTTTTCCCCTATGGGCTCTGCCCTGATAATGAGTCCCATGGTCTCTATTTCATAGAATTTTCTAACCTTTAGAATTACTCTCCTAGTCTATGAAATGGACTATCTACAGGTATGGTGAGAAAGAACTATGGGTTTGTATGGAATAAGTAGACAGTGAGGGTTTGGAGAGATGTAAATACGTTGATCACATCGTAGTTTTGACCGTTAATAGATGGAGTTATTAGAGACCATTTAAGTATAGAGTATGGAGAATGTAGCGGAGGTGTGTTATGATGAAATCATTATAGATCGTTGGGTATTGAATGTGGAAGATGTAGCGGAGATGTGGTATCATGAAGTGGTAGTCAAATCAATTGATGACTTGTTAAGGAGACATATGATCATTCATATTATACATGACTTATGTTTATGACTTGTTGTTTGAAATAAATTTGCATTTTACATTTAGAACTTTACCTTTTTCTTGATAATTCTTTTGGTGTTTATTCGTAGGTACTTGAGCATGGTTGATCTCCAAAACTTGATTCTTCAATTTCCCTCCATTCATGATTTATTTGTAAGATGTAAAATTGTGCCAGAGTTGATAAGTAAGTTGTAGCTGCAGAATCAGATTAGCTACGGAATGGAACCAACTGTAGAATGTGAAAAGAAGGAAATGTGAAATATGGTTTATGAAATATGGATGTAAAAATAAAATGGAAATGAGTTATGAAAGTGAGATGGAATGATATGTAAGATAAAATGAGAAATAGGGTGAAATGGAGTAAAACTGTAAAAATAAAATGTAAATGAAATATGACAGTGAGATGAAGTGGAACTGTAAAACAGAATGAAAACAGAACGAGATGGAATGAGACTATGAAATTACAAACTCTATACTACAAATAAATGTAGCTTTTTGTCACTACTTATTACAGAAAGGAAATGGAAAATAGAGGATGTCAGAAATCTCTAATTTTCACCCTGTATTTTCTATATAAGTATGCCAATCAATGATTGGTTTTCAAACTTATACAATTTATTATTATTTTTTTTGTTTTTTTGTTTTTTGTTTTTAGGAAAAATAAATACTAAGTTAATGGAGAAGAAGGATTCTTCTTCACTAGCTTCATTTCAGAGTTATCCTAGAAAATATTAATGAACTCCTCTCTTGAAACTTGTTTTTGATATATCTTCAACTGATGACCATTCACAAGAAGATGTACCTTTTCCTCATCTATTGTTCTTATTCTCACCGCTCCATTGTTAAATACTTCTTCAATCTCGTATGGCCCAAGCCAATGAGTCTGAAACTTCCCTTGAAAATCTTTAAATTTTGAATCAAACAATAGTGCCCAATCTCCTGCTTGAAACTTCTTCTCCTTAATATATTTATCATGCCATTTAGCCCTCTGTTGTTGGAATATACTAGTTCTTTGGACTGCATCTTGCCTGATTTCATCAAGTTCATTAAGTTGCTCCAATCTATGTTTATGTGCCTCTGATAAATCCAATCCCAATTGGGTTGCCATCTTGAAAGTTTTGATTTGAAACTCTATAGGGAACAGGGCTTGTTTCCCATAAACAAGTTCATAGGGCTTATGTCCCGTAGTTCTATAGGCCCATAAGGCTTCAGGAAGCCTTTTTGCCCAATATCTTCTATGTAGATGCACATTCTTAGTGATAATTCCTTCAATCACCTTATTTGTAGATTCAACTTGACCATTTGCTTGTGGATGATAGGGAGTAGATTTCCTATGTTTGATCTTGTAATATTCCACAAGACCCTTCACCATTTTACATGTAAATTGAGATCCCTGATCTGTCACAATTTCTCTTGGAACACCAAAATGAGTGAAGATGTCCTCAAAAAGAAAATTAACTACAAATTTTTCATTAGCAAAAGGTAGTGCTTTGGCCTCTACTCATTTAGTGAAAAAATCAATGCATACCAATATATACTTCTTTTGCTTAGATGAAGGATTAATTGGCCCAACAAATTCTAAGGCCCATTTTTCAAGAGGTTCAATGAGTACCTGAATTTGTAGTGGCATTTCATTTGAAGGAGGAGGTTTCCCTACCCTCTGGCTGTTGTCACACCTCCTGGCATATTCTTCGGAATCTTTGAAGATGGATGGCCAATAATATCCTAAAGAAAGGATTTTATAGGTTGTCCTCTTGTCAGCAAAGTGTCCACCACATGGCTCATCATGACATGCCTTAAGAACCTCAGGCATTTCATCTTCCCTAACACATCTTCTGATCATAAGATTTGGGTCTGTTTTATACAATTCATTAGTGATCCATGAGTATCTTGCACTTATCTGAAAGATTTTTCTTTTTTCTATAGGAAACAAATGTGAAGGAAATTTCCATGTGACTAAGTAATTAGCAATATCTGCAAACCAAGGAGTTTGAGTAGTCACTGCAAAAAGATGTTCATCAGGAAACTTATCTTCAACCGGAGTGTAATCTTTGATATTCTGAATTCTGGATAAGAAATCAGCAACTGTGTTTTGTTTTCCAGGTCTATCTAGCACAATAATATTGAATTCTTGCAAGAGTAAAAGCCATCTTGTAACTTTAGTGATATGTATGAAAAAAGGTTTCATAGCCTATTATATAATGTTTGAACTTGTTGATTGCATGAACAACAACTAAAAATTCATTTTTAGTTACAGTATAGTTCAACTCAGTGGGAGTCAAATTCTTACTTGTATAGTAGATGGCATAGGGAATCAAATATTTTTGTCCTAATACAACTCCCAAAGCTGTATTTAAACCATATGTTGAAATGTGAAAAGGTAATTTCCAATTTGGACCTCTCAAGATGGGTTCTTCAGAAATTTTTGTTTTTAAAGTCTCAAATGCTAACTAGCAGTCAGGATTCCAATTGAATTCATAATCCTTGGTGAGTAATTTGAAGAGTGGGGATGTTATTTTAGTGAAAGTTTCTATAAATCGTCTATAGTATCCTATGAATCCTAGAAAACTTTGAACATCCTTTTGGAAATTTGGAATTGCTAATTTAGAGATGACTTCAACCTTAGATTTATCAACATTAATCCCATCTCCTAAAATGTGATGCCATAAAACAATACCTTATGTAAACATCATAAAACATTTTTCATGGCTTAGTGAAAGGTTTGCTTCCTTACATATTTTAAGAAATCTTTCCAAATTTTCCAAAGCTTCTTCAAATGTATTCCTATAGATTGTAAAATCATCCATATATAACTCTACACAATCATGTATTAGATCAGAAAAAATTACTAGTACTGCTCTTTGGAATGTTGCAGGTGCATTACATAACCCAAAAGGAAGTACTCGGTAGGCATAATTTCCCCATGGACAAGTAAATATGGTTTTATCTTGATCTTCAGGTGCCACTTGAATCTGATTATAACCACTAAAACCATCCAAGAATGAGAAATACTTCTTACCTGCTAATGTATCTAACACTTGATCTATAAAGGGAAAAGGAAAATGATCTTTAAGGGTAGCTTTATTCAATTCTTGGTAATCAATGCACACCCTCCATTTACCATTATTTTTAGGCACAATCACTAAAGGGGAAACCCATTGGCTGTCTGAAATTGGGTAAATGAAGTTTACATTCAGCAGTTTTTGCAGCTCTTCTTTCACAATTTCCCTAAGATTTGGATTCATCCTTCTCTGAGGTTGTCTGATAGGTCTACAATTTTCCTCAATGTAGATGTGATGTATACAAGTTTTAGGACTAATTCCTTTCATATCAGTATATTACCATGCATATGAAGTAGAATGTTGTTGTAATGTCTTGATTAGATTTTCCTATTGTAATTTCTCCAAGTTATTGTTTATGTTCAATGTTCTTCCTGGAAAGATTTCAATTGTAGAGCTACCAAATTCTTACATAGAATAAAGAGACATCTGCCTAGATGAAAAATATTAAATATTGGATTTTTCTTGAAATTGGTCATGTTCATATTCTAGAGATGATTGAAAAGTTTCCCTTGTATTCAAGATTTGACTATCTTCACTAATATCTGAAATAGTAAAGAGAGGTTGAGTGTCATTTTCATCATCAATCCATTCTTTGTCATCTATGTCTATGATTGTTTTTGCTGGAGGATAGAGAGTGAATTTCTTTGCTGAATTCCCATAAAAAAAATACATATCACCAGATCTACAGCTAATGAAAGCATCAGTTGTGGCTAGCCAAGGTCTTCCTAATATGAGTGGATGTCCTCCTAGATTGTTCTTAGGGGTTAAGATCATAAAATCAATAGGATATTCCCAAGAATCTAAGGATACTGAAATATCTTCTAACACTCCATTTGGTTTGATTACAGATCTGTCTGCTAATTGTAGTAATATAGGTGTGTAAAGAGATTAGGAAGCTTCATCTATTCCATGGTTTGTTTTCTCATGATGTTTATTGTTGCCCCAAAATCAATCAATGTATTTGGAATTTCAAATCCATTGATATGTGTTTTCACAATTGGACTCCCTAGATCTACATATTTTTGTATGGCAATTTTTCCCATCGTTATATCTGTTATTTTTCCTACCAGGTGAATTATTTTTGTTTCTTTTGCTTTTCTTCCTGGTTTATTTATCCTCAACTCTTTTATTGTTTTAGCTAGGTTTGGAATCTCCTTAATGGCTTGTAACAAAGGAATTTTGATACAATGTTAGGCCCCTATACTACTAGTGTAACCCCTTATTGTTATTAGTACAACCCACTTATTATATTGATGTACCCATGCAGTGCCCATATTGTTACTATTGTGCCACATAGAAGCCCACTATTGTTATTATTGTGCCCTTACATTATTACTGTTATGTCGGCTCTGATTATGTTATGACCCCTTAGACTCCTATATATAGAAAGGAGGTCTTTTCATTTGTATCATCCAAGAATTATTCATTTATGTAATGTAAAGGAGGTTGCCCCCTCGAAGAGGCTGAATTCTAAGGCGTTGATCTATCTTTTCTATCTTTTCTTGAGCTGGTTTCATAACATACAAACATTTTTTAATTCATATAGAAAATCATAATTAGGCAACATGATCTGCTTTTCTACTCCTCTATCAACTTGTAATCTTTCAGGAATAGGAGGTGCAGAAGTATACTGGCTGCTCAATGATAGGAGTTGAGTTCACTGGTTCTTTCTGTTTTTCATTTTCAGTATTTTGGTTTTGGAGAGATGTTCCCTCAAAACTTTTATTGGGCTGTAGAGAATCTTCCTCATAATTGTCCTGTTCCTAAATAACTACAGAAGGTCTTTCCCTTTCTAATATCCTACCAGATCTTAGTTGAACATCATTGAGATCTAGAGGAGTGATCATACAAGTTGGAAATTGTTGTCCTTCCACCATGGTAAGTATTCTAAGGATTTTTGTTGTTGGGGTTTGGTAATTGTTGGGTAGGTAGCTGATTTGGTCTCTGCTGAAATGGCAGTAAGAGTTGAGGACTTTGGTTCTGTTGTGGATTTTGTTGTGGAATTTGTTGTGGAAATGGTAATGAAAGTTGAGGGTTATGATTTTGAAGTTGTGGCTACTGATATTGTTGTGGAATGTGTGGGGGAGGATAATTCTGATATGATGGAGGATATTGATAATATTGAGAAAATATCCCATGGGGATTTTGTACTCCTTTTGCCCAAGGTTGAGATTGAGGCCAAGGTTGCTTCCAAGAATTCCAATTTGGTGTGGGCTGAAAATACATCTAATTGTTAAATCCCTACTTTTGTGGCCCCTGCCAATGTTTTCTAGAGACAAAGCAAAGAGGTTCTGCTGAATTTGGAACTATTTCTTCTTGAAAAACAGCCTTAAGACCTAGAATCGAAGGACAACCCTTGGTTTCATGATTCTCTGAGAAAATCATACAAGTCTCTATAATTTTTGCATCTAAAGGGCATTCTCTTAGAGCATGTTTTTTTCTGCATTTTGAATAGAAAATAGCTAAAGCATCAGCCTTGGTTTTCTGCTTGTTTTGCAACTTAAGGGTGTCTATTTTCTCACTAAGACTCCCTAGAATATATGTTTTGAATTCATCAAGCATATTACCAATTTCTACCCTACTCACTGATCCAGTTGCATATTTATTTACTCTAACAAGAGAAGGATCTCTTGGACCTTTCCCAGTTTTGGATTTCCCTCTTGAGAGATGAACACATAATTCCCCTATATCATTTAATGGGAGTTGAGAGATATCTCCCTTCCCCATCATGTTAAGGATGTCTATCCATTCATCTCTAATGGATTTTAATAAAAGAGCTTTTAAGGTATCTTCATCTAAATTGTCCATCTTTGCTCTTTTCAAATTATAGTTGAATCTCTCAATAAAATCCTCTAATTTTTCATCCTATCTTTTCATCATTTTGAACACTTCATCTTTGTGATTTGTAGGCATGCAATAATCCAAATACCTATCCAAAAACACCTTTTTCATGTCCTTCCATGTTCGAATGGACTGAGTGACTAACCCCATGAACCACTTCAAAGTAGCTCCTTCAAGTGTTGAAGGGAACAAGTTAAGTTTTTGAGAATCTTCTAGATAATCATAGGTTCCGCACAAGACTTAAAACTCAAATAAAAATGTTTCAGGATCCTCCCTTTTTAACCCATGGAAGTTTGGGAGGAAAGAAGGTGAGATATTTTTCATTGTGGCATTTGTTTCTTCATCCACTATAGGGAATCCAAAAGAATTATCTATTTCCCTATGTCCTCTACCTCCTCCATTATTTTCTCTACCTCTTCCTCTACCCCCTCCTCCAAACAATGTGAATTCTCCATCCTCTCCTTCTTCTGCCATTATAGTTTCTTCAGGGTTAGTATGGGGTTCAACCTGTAAGGTTACTTTCTCCTCCTCTAGTTCTCCTATTAATGGGATATGGGAGAGAGGTTCTACTTCTTCTTCCTCACTAGGTATCCCTAATTCTTTAACTAAAATGTGCTCCTCTATGGAGGTGAAAAAGGCTACTCCTGTTGTTGGAGATTCAAGATTTTTCTCCTTTAGGACTGACTTGGTAGATGAAGTAGGAGATTCTTCAGATTGGATTTCTACCCCTGGAATTTCAGAAGTTCTATGGCTAGGAGTATGAGTTTGGGATGGAGGTGTATCTTTTCTTGTTCTTGTTGGAGTAAGTGGTGTTGTAGGAATTGAACTCCTGCCTCTAGCTATAAATATATCCCTAGAGTCTCTTTCTCTATGCATATCATTTTTTTTTTGAATGTAAGAGATAAAGTTACCTAGTTACACTTCCCTGACAACAACGCCAAAATTTTTAGTCAATTTAGTTTCCTAAATTGCTTTGCATAAATTATCAATTGAGGCTCGTAAGCTGATGAAGTGTAGTGCACTATATGTGTTAGTGAACCCTTTTTACTTCGTTGTTTTGTATTTTTATATTGTTTTGTTTTGGGGATTTCCTTGATTACTAATGATATACATTATGAATTATGAGAAACTGAGTGTAAATTTCCTAAAGGTGAACTAATCAAAATCTAAGTTAAAGGAAGGAAAAACAGAGCATCTATCCTATCTTGTCATTTAATCCTAAGTCAAAAATTAAAAGGTGAAGTTGTAAGGCAAACTGAAATAATTATAGAGAGTGAAACTGACTAAAGCACTTTTAGTTGTCCAAGCCTTCAATTTTGAAAGATAAGTTTCTTGAGATGGCAAACAAGCAACTTACTGTACTTTATAGTTCAAAAAACTAAATCAAATATGCAGCGAGTAACTAATTGATTCCAATCCTTGTGTGAAATGAACGTTTAACCATTTAGTTTAGGATGGATATCAGCTTGAAATGGTGACCAAAAACATTTATCCACATAGTGCATTGGCAATTTGAACTAGGAAATAAATAGCAGAGGAAACAAACGGTAAGTAAACTAATCCACAATGCATCCTTGTTACTTTTCCACCTTACCCTGTTAAAACAAAACAAGTTTCATTTATGAAATAGATAGGCAAACAAGACTGCACCATTGAATTCTAAAATTATGCTAATGAACAGAATTAAAAGAAAAAAAAATAAAGGAAATCAACCTAAACTACAAATACTGTTAAAAGTAAATAATGAAACTAAACTGAATAGTAAACAAAAAAAAAAAAAAAACCTCCTTCAGTGCAAGGGCCCTCTGCAACTGACTAAGTTGAGATGCTAACTAGCTGAAGATACTCTTTCAAATTATCACTTGGTCGAACACGACTTCATATTATTAACAGGAAAATAAGTTCCAAAATTATAGAGATGTAAGTTTGAGCTTAATACATGCAAAAATTCCCAACCCTTCTTAGTTCTATACAACTAATATTTAAAGAAACATTCCTTACTGTCTTTTGAGATAATTTAGCTACAGGTGGTCTCCACGTATTACAATAGATCTGCGTAAATGGTTGATCAGCTACAGGTGACTTTAAGTCAGCAAGATGGTTGCATGAAACTGTTATCACTGGTGGTTGGTTCAAGTTAATGCAGTAACAAAATTGTTGGATTTATTAATTAGCCACGAAGAGTGGACACAGAGTCCTATTGCTCTCGTGTTTCTTCGTTTGAATCCACCTTTGACTATAGTCTTGATTTGGCTTTTTTTTCGATCTAGGCTAGGTGACTACGATAGGATCCATGTCGAGACAATTCTACAGATGCCCATGTGGCCAGTTTCCTCGTTTGACACCTATAACATGTTCAACCATGGAAGTAGCTACGGAATACATGGTTAGCTACAAAATGGGCTACGTTCCATAGCTAATTTGCAAAACATTATTTCAAATAGAAAAAACATAAAATTATAACATGTTAATCATTTAATGTCTTCCTTGAGACAAAATCTATCATTTATCAGTGATGGGGATCTGTCTTTTATGGAAAAACAATAGAAAGAAGTGAGAAAAGTTATCAAAGAGAGAGTAATTCTAAGGTCCAACAAGCCTAAAGAAAAAACTTGGGGTTTTTTCAGTTTTATGAGCGAGAAAAAGAC
This sequence comes from Pinus tabuliformis, assembly GCA_031772625.1. Lineage (NCBI taxonomy): Eukaryota > Viridiplantae > Streptophyta > Pinopsida > Pinales > Pinaceae > Pinus > Pinus tabuliformis. Next base: position 835,964,644 of record CM062812.1, read on the forward strand.
CTAAAAAGAATGCTCTAATGATCTTTTTTAGTTTAATGAGCTAGAAAAAGAGCGAAAACGAGTTGCTCAGACCGTCATCATATGTGTTTAACGAGCCCAACAATGAAAAACTCGGGGATTTTTCAGTTTAAGAGCCAGAAAATGTCCCAAAAAAGAACATGCTCATGTCTTCTTTGTAGGAGTTTAATGAGCCCAAAGAAGTAGACTCAAGGTTTTTCAGATTAACAAGCAAGAAAAATACCATAAAAATAATGCTCGATCTTCTTCGTGGTAGTTTAACGAGCCCATAGAAGGAGACTGAAGGATTTTTCGGATTAACGAGCAAGAAAAATACCATAAAAAGAATGCTCGATCATTGTTGATCTCATGCTTGACAATAGAAGGGTCTATGCCATGCATTTCCTCATAAGACCAAGGGAAAACATCGCAGAAATCCTTAAAACGGTAGGTGAAGCTCACAATTTCCTTAGGATTGTGATTGGCTCCAATCTGTTTGTTTTCCACGATGCCTATCTTGACTGAAATATCGATGAGCAATGTCTTTCAAAGATGGCCCATGTTTCTCTCCGAGTCCAAAGTTTGGATAGTCGTATAAGGTGAGGAAGCTATTTTAGATGCGTCAGATGACAGGATTTGAAGAGGCATCATGTCTGAATTAGATATCAAAACATGATGGTGCGAGTCCTCCCAAGGTCGTTCTTCTAAACTCATGATTTCTCTAATAGCTTCATCCATAGGTAGGACTTGATTGAGTGGATCGAAAGAAGGAGTGGTTATGGGAGGGGCAGTAGGACTGTTGGTCGTAACCAAAGTGATTGGATATTCAGATGCAGATTGAATGGATTGGTAGGCCAATTCAGCTGGTGACAGTGGCATTTGCTCTCCATAAATGTCAATGTCTGAAGGGTCGAGGAGGATCCAAGGATCGGTCGATTCATGAGGAATGGATGAAACCATAGAGACAGTCTATGGAACCGCGGGCGGCGGAAGAGGGAAACAACCCATAAGGGAAGAGCCCTTTAGTAGACTGGTACCGATACTAATGTAAGAGTCAGGTACACCACCCACTAAGGGTACAAAGTTGCTAGGTAATGGGGAGTAATCTAGGGTGAAAAAGGACAGTTGGTCTACTATGACTATCTTTCCATCTAAGGGAAATAGGATGACATGGAAGACCGAGACACAATGGAATTCATGGCATAAGTCCAAGTGCGGTCCAAAAGCAGATTATAGTCGATTTTATGATCCATGACTTCAATATCCACTGTTACCATTTTCCCAATCAGAGTGATGGGGTAGTAAGCAAGGGAACCTTTTGGGATGAAAGTGTGGCCGTCGAAAGATTTAAGGGAATTCAATGGCAGGGATAGTGTTGGAGAACCCAAAGCGAGCCAACATGAAGTCGACATGATGCAGGTAGAAGCAACTTCGTCGATGACAGTTCTCTGTATACCTTTACCTTTCGAAAATATTTGCACTTGAAATGCAAGATGGTGGGAAAGAGGAGGTTTACACTTTTCCATGTTGAAAATTGCAAGCATGGAATCTTGTGGGTCGATACCACCAATGGCCAAAAGCAAAGCTTTCCTTTGTGCTGGGCATGTTTATAATACTTCAAGTATTGACATAGTTGATGGTGCTTGCCCCAAGTCTTCTACAATGTTGTAGTTTTGGGTGGCACATGCATATTTATTGTGTGTTGTGCATCGAAGTGCCCCTTTATGGGGGCAAATCAAAAGGTCAGCAACTGGCCTTTCGATATGAAAATTGTTGGGCGGCAGTGGATTTTGACTTGAGGAAGGTTCCTTTGCATGAGAGATAGGAGCTCCATAAGATTTGGCTCTGGTTTGTAGATCTATCGTTTTAAAGGTGTAAATAGTAGAAGATCCTTCACCAGCTGAAGGATTTTGCGAACCACCATTGCCCCCTTGTGGGGGTTGGGATTGGTTTGCAATAACGTGTTGTTGTTGTTGAGCGAGGAAAGGATTATTCAGGATAGCAGGGGTCCTTCCGGTGTCCTTTTCAGCAATGAAATCTGTGCATTCCTGAAGGCACGGACACAGATATGTCGTGTGGTCTTGTGTACATATTTAGCAAGGGAATCGGGTGGGTTTATCCTTTCCATCATCATAGGGTGTAGCAGCCTTCTGCTTTGGGTTTTGCTACTTTGTTGACTGCTCTCAGAAGGAGTGGTCTTTTTCTTATTCTTCTTGTTCTTACCACCAGGTATTTGCGTAGACTGCACAGAGTCTATCGCGGTGGTAGGAAGAGCAATCAATTTGGTAGAGGGGTCCACTAACATCTGGGAAATGTGACCACTAAGTTGTTTTACAACAGCCCCAGAGATTGCATCGATAATCCCATCGGCGTGCGCTCTGGGTTGCTGAGTAGCGGAGACATTGGAGTTATGAGGGGGATTGGGGATTACATCGTAAAGAGTGTCAGACTATGAATATATCAGATCTAAGTGCTGGGCACGACATATGGATTTGTCTTCTGTGACCGAACTACCTAAAGCAACATATTTAGCAACTTGCGGGAGTAGGGACTTGCAGAACTAGTCCGCTAAGAGATAGACTGGGAATGGAGCTTTGACTAACATTTGCCTATGTCTCCATTCATGTATATGATCAGAGATGTGGGTCATGGTATCCTGACATAATGAAGCGAGGAGCTCCATCCCAGTCTCATAGTGGATGGGTAGCTGGAAGTGCTTTAAGAATTCCATCGCTAGAGTGTCAAAGGTATTTACTGATGCACGTGGTAACTCAATGTACCACTTAGCTGTGTTGCCAGTGAGGGTGCGGGGAAAAAGACGTAACCGGACACTATCATCCACCATGGATTTGGAAACACACCAAAGATGATAGGTGGTGATATGAGTGTCTGGATCCTCCCCTTGTTTCCCTTCAAACTTAGGGATGTTTGTTGGTATCTTATGCGGGATCGGTGGTCAATGTAAGTTGTGGTAGATGGGGTCATTTGTAAGTTTGTACGAGTCAGGGATATCCAACGTTACCAAGAAAGGAAAAGTGTGTGGTGCCTCCGACTCGGACCAAGGCGATGACATTCGACTTGAGGAACCTTGCATTCCTCCCATTGTTTGAGTCCCAATATTATACATAGGTTGTGTGGTATAGTAGTTACCTTGGGGTATGGCATTGTAGTGTGGATTTCCATGGGGAATCTGATGTTGGGGTATAGAATTGCCCCCAGGATAAGTAGTGTCCCCTTGAATAATTTGAATTTGTGAGTAGGGTGCCCCCATGGATTGGTTGGGACCTCCTTGAGGATTCCCGCCTGCCACAGAACTAACCATATGTCCTTGATTGACATAAGGAATGCTCATGTTAATCAATGACTGACCATGCATGCCTGAGAATGGAGGGGGAACTGTTACGTTCCTGACCAGTATGTGCATATTGGGAATGCCCCCAGATACTTGAATCTGGGGGATTGAACTGGACAATGGCTGCTGACCATATTGTTGGTGGATGGGAACCGCGCTAATAGTGCTATATTGAGCATTATAAGGAGAGATATATGTAGTACTTGTCGAAGTTATACAGTTTGCCACTAAAGGGGTGGAACCTGGCATCGACTGGGTTCCACTCATGGATGGTGTCATGGGAGTGGTTGTATTTGGGACAAATGGGATAGCGGGGTTTTCCGTCAACGGTGTGGTGGTGATTGTTGACTCGGGAAGTGGTGGAGGACCAAAGTGTCCACAAAGTTCCACGACCCGTTAGTCATAGACAGGACAGATGGAAATGTTATAACTAAAGAGACAGGGAGTACAGGTGCCACGAGAACCAAGAGTGGGTCCAACAGATTTTTGAGTGGAGGGTTAAAGGGAGGAAGAAATCCTTCGGTAAAGAAATCCTCTGGCAAAATTGAATCGTCGATTGTCAAAAAAGATTCCATGTGAGATATAGCAGACTGATTCCCCAAAGATGGGGAATCCAGTTCACTGGAGCTTGGTGGATCTTCCACAATGAGTGGATTAAGTCCTAACAATCGTCTAGATTGATGACGAGGTTTGGATGTAGCCACAGTGATCGTTAATTTTTATCAATAAATTTTATCGTGATATTTGTTAAAGTCTCAATGATAGCACATGGGTACCTAAATAGTATAAAAAATACACTAAGTTGATCAATTAGAAAACAAAGGGAAATCACCCTGTCTGATAAGCACTGATCACTGGAGATGAAACCCAGTATCACAATGAATAACAGAGAGGGATGGCCAAATGTACAGTTATGGTTACTCTAGAGCTTCGCCTAAACCTCAGTTTGAGGGGCCAAGTACTCTCGTGAAGACAAGCACCCTCCCAAAAACTGAAGACAGAGTAGGTTCGTCTATGTCAGGTACTAGGATAGCCCGCCCCAATCACCTTGTGTAAGTCCCTAAAAGCTTGGCCACTAAACTCAGATCACAAACACTACTGAGGGGACATAGATGTAGACAGTACACTATGTGGGCAGGATACATGAGTCCCTGACTCAGCTTCGAAATCCCTGAAGGGATCCCTAATACACAGAATACCCAAAGGATTTGCAAGCGAAGGTGGGCTACCTTCACTTACAGTTCGATGTTGTCTCGTATTTAGCTCTGCTTTGACTGGAGTGGTCCTAGTAGTATGAGTGTAGAAGGAATGTTCTCTCTTTCAATGACACTAGTTTTGGTTTCTGATCTTGGGCAATTTACTCACACTACCTATCCCAAGATCGTAGCCTGAACTAATGTTTGTTTACTTAATTAAGAGTTACTGATTGATTTTAGGTAAATTTTGTTGAAAATGCAACAAGATGATGGAGCTTAGTGAAAAGGAGTCGCCTTCACTAAGTGAGCCCGCAGGCTATTTTTAGCGCAAGGTCTATTTTTAGACATATGGATCATGGTCTATGAGTTGCAGGATGCTATTTGTGGATGATTGGTCATGTTGGTAAAAATAGATGGACTTCTATTTTTTAGACATATGGGCGGAGTCTATTTTTAGACTGCTAGTGTAAAAATAGAACAGTTGAATATTATTAGCTCTTAATAATATTTGGACTATAAACATTATCTTATCCTCTTGCAGCAATTCAGTTCAAGCTACGGATGTGGCACATGCAACTACCAAAAGGAAATATGCTTTTCTTATGGGTTAGTTGAGCTATTGCATGATGGACTTCAGTTAGAACTCAAGTGGTTGAGTTTGGTGGAGTTGATTGAGGAGTTGATGGAGTTGTGTTCAGTTTGACTTAGTTGAACTAGTTGTATTTAGTCTAACTGCCAAATACACTAGTGATGAGTGATGTGAATTAATTATTAATTAATTCACTAATTATTAACTCATAAATCAACTAATGAATACATCAGTTAACTCAGTGCATGGACAGTTCAGTGGAGACAAGTGTTAGAGGTGGGTGAAAGAGTGAGTCTACTATCAATTGTGACTATAGTTGTGCATGAGATTTGCACAATCATTGATTGAGATTGACAATGAGGACTACGTAGTACAAGCCAAGGGAAAACGAGTTTGGATCATTTCCTATTCTCAACTTGGATTTCGCAGTAGAGGCAGGCAAACAGTGGAGGAGATTTGAACCTGTGACTTGATTCAGATCTGAGCTAGTTTATGTGTAGCAGGTGGAGATAGTACTGAGTACTTGTGAGGAGTATTGTACTATGTATTGTTACATGTTCTCTATCATTATAATATACAGATAGTTCATGGTTTTCAGTTGTATGCTTTCCCCATTACATATTGTGTTGATATGTGTTATTGATGTTTCAATGTGCGTATGCGAATGTTTTAATTCTGCAAATTGATGATCAATGTAGAGGAGGTTATGTATTATGCATGCATTCCGCAAATAGTGTATAATTAGGATAATATCTGTGAATAAGTGTTATATTATTCAAAATTTCTACAAATTTTATGTGTACTTTTTTATTGTCTTCAGTAGGGGAGTTGACGTATGAAATGTGATGGGACTCTGACTTAAAAATCATGCACAAGACAATGCTTTAAGGAATATTCAATTCAATGAAAACAAGTTGTATTCTACAGGTGAGAGTCTTTCACATATTCATATTTGTTCCATGCATCTTAGTAATTATAACACATGCATAACCAATAGAAATCTTTCCAATGCTTTCCTAACAACTATTTGAAACCAAAATAAAGCAGCTTTTAACTAGCTAAATAGAAGAATGAATAAAGAATGTGGATATTTCTTTCATAAAAAATGTTTTAAGAAAGAAAAAAAACTTATTTCCTAAAAAACCTTTTATTTTAGGACACCCATCTTGCTAGCAAAATGCAGTTGTAGACCCTCTTTCAGTCCATGAGTAGGCTTCCTACCCCCTTGAGTTTGCAGACACAGCTGTATATCAAGATTTTAAGGGACTAAGGCTCTGTAGAAGTGGCCATAGAGAGTTACTGGGTCCACTAACGCTCTGTGTATGCAGACATAGAGCTTTATAAAGCACTGTGTAGTCTGCTAACCTGCGTTAGTGTGGGAAAACAGCACAAAATAGGGCCTTTTGGATCAGATTCAAGGTTGAATATGTGAAGGAAGAATGCAACAAGGTTTTGGTGGGTCAGAAAGGGAATGCAGAAGTATAGAGAGATCTTAGAAGGAGGAGGAAACTAAGAACTATCCTGGTAAACTAAGAACTAGATGTATAGTCGCCAGCGGAGTCGCCAATTTTGCTAAAGGATAAAATTCACGGTGTATGGAGAATGGAGATACCCTCAAAGGTATTGCCGAGACCTTTGGCAGACTGTAAGATTATCTGCAACCGTCACAAAGTTACATGCATGTTCGTAAACAATAACTAACTATTAAAGTAGGACAAATAGATTACCTCAAGCCTTTGTGTAGATTTGCTAGAGAGCACAATGCAGCTAGGTGGAAGACCCCTAAGTTGGAGCCAGATCAAGTCTTGTGCATAGAAGAGACAAACATAATCATAGCATACAACCTTGATAACTAATACGTGAATACATAAAAGAACATCTAGTTACACATAACTAAGCTACTCATGCTAAAAGGTATTGCACAAACAAGCTAATGAAAGTACCAACACCACGTAGTAGACAGTACAACTGCAGTTCTATATTAATGTCAGAAGAGTGATTAGAACCATCTGTTGCATCAACCTTCCCTTACCCCTCCAACTTCTCTCTCTCTCTCTCTCTTCTTACCAACTTCTTCTGATTTGAGACAATGCTCGGCAATCAAGTATGCTATCCTTTCAAATGATCTGACCTCTATCACCATAGCCCTATCTTTGCTTATGTAGCAATTGAGTTAGGGTTGCCAAGTTCCTCCACGAGTTCCTTAGGGTAAAAGTGTTGTCTTATTGGGGCCTGACCCAGCTTCATAAATGTTTAGCCGAGCAAATCCCGCACTACCAGCCCTTTCAGCAACAGTCCGTGGAGCGCGGACTGAAGTCTCACCCAAGGTAGTATGGGAGGGTGTTGGAACTAGGTTTCCACACCCTAGGGACGTTTAGATGTGGTCTGGAAGGTGTGCGAACTAAGCCTACACATATCACTACTTCTGCGTAGTCGTCTGTCAGATCGGCTATCTTCACACGGCATGAAGGATGAGTGCAAATGTTATTTATCTTGTTGGTGCTTAATATTATTATAGATCTTGAATTAACTTACAAAGGCACAGTACTTTCAATTATCAATTGTATAAACAAACATACACTTAATCATAAGTTGTAAACATATGCATAAACTAGAATATAGAACAGATACACAATATTTTAGAGCCAACTTATCTTTATTAATGTCTTTGCTACAATCCACTTCCTGCCCTGCACACACAACTGCATGGGTCTACACACCCAGCTATGGACTATACTAGGCCTCCACACACACAACTGTAGAGCCTCTATCTCCTACTACGACCCAAGACTCGAGCTTACAGACTCTAATCTAATACCGCATTCAGAAAACCTTCTTCTCCGCATCTCTATAACTACCTTCTACACTTAGAGCCTCGCTCTGTTTATACATTCCCATGGTCTGTAGACCATGGGTAGGCTGACACATTCTAGATTAAATTACAATATTTTAGGGTGGACTGCCCTTAGACTTGACCCATTATAATTCGCGCTCTGCACACTTCGCAAAAGATTTACAATATTAATACCCAAAATTTTGGGCTTTAAGCCCCAAAACCGTTACACAAGGCCTTTGCTACCCAACAGGCCCCCAACACAATCATTATGACTCGTCCCGAGTCACTCATTGATGCGGTAAGACTTGTTGTCAAGGTTTCACGGTCCACCATCCCTGTGAGTGACGCATTACATTCTGCTACTCCCTCCTTGTCTCCTGCAACACTTCTTCAAGCTCGAACTCCATTGCCTCTACTAATTCACTTAACCAATGATGCTCATTATGCTTTGCTCAGTTAACACAAAGAAACCCCTCATAGGATTTTAGCTCTAGATGAGATGCCGTAGGTGGGAACTCTTTGTGCAAGAGCAGCAAGCTTGCGATCTGGGGTTTAGTATACTCACTGTCTGCTGAAGCTTGTGTTGCATTTTTGCAAGAGAGATGTTGCTGTCCGCGAGGTCCCAATCTTCAAGGCTCATCAGAGATGAACTTTTAAATAGAATTCCGTCGTTTGTCTCAAGATTCACCATCTTTCCCATATCTTTCATAGATCGTTTGCCAGACCGTGGTTTATGGAGTAGCATCTGGACTAGTCCTACTACTTGTCTAAGAATTTCTGGTACATCTCCCAGTGTCGACATTGAGCTCAGCGTGGCATCCTCGGTGGTTGACATTACGCTATCTAGAAGGTCCTGTGTCTCTTTTGAAAACACTGGGCTTACTCCCCCATTGTCGAAGTTTGACGGTTCCATACCTATTGGAGGGCACAATAGCTTAATTCTCCAAATACCACAGTTTTTTCGGTGGATGCCCCACTGTGATTTATAGGCCTATTGAAATTCAAATTTAGCTGTTCCCTCCTTTTCTGGCCTATTAATGCTAGATTTACAGTAGATCATTCTGAATCTAGCTCGTACTTCGTATCTTAATTGCCCGCCGCCCGCTCCTTTTCACCGTAACTCGGACATCTTGTCATGAACAGTGATGGCAATGGTCACTTTCGTGTTTATCCACACAGCAACTTAACCCTTTCTACGCAACCGCGATGCTTGTGACATACCAATCTTGCACACACCCTTGTTGTCGTGCATCTCCCTAACAGACTGTTTTATCATCCTGCGCTCTCTTTCAACTGTCTAGAGTGGTGAGACTGTACTTGGGTCAGTTAGGCAGGCAGTGGGCCCACCCGTGTAGAGCTTTAGGTGACTACCATTTACTCTTCCTGGGAAGGGCTCTCCATTAATCTTGTTGAGCTAGACCGTGCCTCCATCTGTGACTTCTTTGACTACATATGGTCCCAACCAATGCATTCAGAGTTTTCCAGGGAATTTCTCAAACTTGCTGTCATACAACAATACTAAATCGTTTTCTTTGAATGTGCACAACTTGATATGGTGATCATGCCAAGCTTTCTCGTGTTTCTTTTGTACCTACTAATGGAATCCCACCAGAAACCGTTCCTCTTCAAGTTCTTCCAGTTGCACGAGCCTCTCTTCCAAGGCTCCACGGTCTGCCATGCCTGTCATTGCTGCTATCCGCAAACTCGGTACAATGTGTTCCATTGCCATGATGGCTTTTGCGTCGTAGCCTAACTAGAAAGATGTTGGACCCATCATTTTCTTGCATGTGGTTTGGTATGCCCATAGCACAATAGGTATGTGCAAATCCAAATCGTTTCCCTGTGCAATCTCCAAAATCTTGTTGAAAGCTTCGACTGTCCCATTCACTTGCAGATGGTACAATGTACTTTGCTGATGATATACCTGGAATTCCTCAGTGAGTGCGTTGATAGTTTCATTTATGAAGTGCGTTCTATGGTCGCTCATTAGAATTTTTGGGCATCCAAACCGTGTCAACAAATTATCGAACAAAAATTTGGCAGCTGTAGCGGTCGTGCAGTCCTTAACTGGTTGTGCTTCTGCCCCTCAAGTCAAGTATTCTGTTGTGGTGATGATATAGCATGCACCCGTTTTTCCTTGAGGTGTGAAATGCCCCACAAAGTTGATCACCCATTTTTTGAAAAGTTGTAGTTTCATTTGTGGATTGAGTGGCATTTCATCCCTCCACGATGGTTTCCTAGTCCGTTAACATACGTCACATGCCTGATAGTATGCTTTTGAGTCTTGATGTAAAGTTGGCCACCATAGTCCAGCGCGAAGAATCGTCTGTGCTGTTGCCCATCCCACATAATGTCCTCCTACAGCCCCCCCATGTGCTTCTGCAAGGATCTTTCCTCGTTCAAATTCAAGTACACATCTTCGTAATATTTCATTGTTTCCCATTTTGTAGAGATGGCCCACAATAACAATAAAATATGCCGTGCGTACCACCAATTCTTTCCTTTGATGAATTGAATATCCCTGTGGCGCGATCCCTGTGGTTAAGAAGTGGATTATATCCTCGAAGTGGCCATTTGAGACACACACTGCATAGAGCTATGCATCAGGTAGTCATTCCTCCAAATTTGTTGGCTCCTCACTGTTCTTAATTCGCGATAGGTGATCTGGACCTGCGTTTAGGCATCTCAGCTTCATGATGACCTCGAAGTCATATTCTTGAAATAGTAACAACCATCTACAAATGCACCCCCCAAACACAGGCTTATTCACTAAGTATTTCAACACGAAATGATCAGTGTACATCTTAAAGTGCCCACCCAACAGATAGTGGTGGTATTTCTAGAGTGCGTATACCATCGCCAATCCTTCGTGCTCAGTAGTAGAATAGTTCTTTTCAGCTTTGGACAACCATTGACTTGCGAACGCAATCGGGTGATTGATGCCTTCCACGCCTTTCTGCATGAGTACAACGCCTAGCGCGATACAGAATGCATCAACATGTACATGAAATTCGATGTCCCTTTTTGGGAAAACCAAAATGGGAGTGGATGCCATTTTTTCCTTGAGTATCTCCAGACTTTTCTTACATTCGTCATTCTAGCAATATGTAGCGTCCTTTTTCAACAACTATTCCATTGACGCTATGATTTATGCATAGCTCTTAATAAACTTCTGACAGTAGCCAGTGTACCCCAACATAGTGTGGAGTTGTTTGACACTTCGTGGTGCCTCCAGATTGAGTATGACAACAATCTTCACAGGGTCCACCATCAGGCCTTTTTTGCAGACCACATGGCCGAGCAAATTTTCAAAGGGGATGAGGAAGGTACACTTCTTAAGATTCAGCTCAATCTGGTGTTGTCGGCAAGTATCCAGCATCAATCATAAGCTTTCTATATGTTTCTTTACTAACCCAAATACAGTCCAGTCATCGAAATAAACCTCCAAAAACTTGTGGATGAATTCCTTGAATGCGGCCACCACTACGCGTGAAAATATCGCTGGTGCATTCTGAAAACAACCCCATTCGGTCGCAAAGGTTGTCTTGCTCCTATCTTTCGATGAAATCTTGATCTGATGGTACCCTAAGAACCCATCCATGAATGAGTAAGCTTCCTGTACGCCAACATTCTCCAATACTTTGTCTGTAAATGGTTTGGGGAATGGATCGTGAACACATGCATCATTAAGTTTTCTGAGGTCCACATAGATTCAAATTTCACCCTTCTGTTTTTCCTCCTGCACTATCATAGGACTCACCCAGTCGGACTCTTCCACTGGTTCAATAATTCTTTCTGCCAACATTTTGTCCAGTTCTTCACATACCATTTCCTTATACTTCAGATTCAAATGGTAAGGACGCTGCTTAACTGGTTTTGCATCTAGTTTCAGAGTTATCTTCATCATCCCTAGGTCGCCAAGGATCCCCTTTAACTCCATGATTTTGGTTGGGAACAATTCTTGATATTCGTGAAGTAACTCGACGACCTTATCCACCATGGCATCATCCCAGTAGTTCCCAAGGATTGCATACTTTGGCTCTGCATCAGTACCAATATTTACATGCTTTGTTTTCAGCGGCACCGTGATGTCGGGGTCCTCAATTGATGGTTCATGAACTTCGTGACTTCCTTCTATTTGTGGAATATTGATGTTTCGGGGGTCATCATCATCCTCCTCTACCTGTACATTATAGCATTCGAGTGCATGGCTTAATTGGGTTGCCCATACTGGTTGAACTACTTCCTGTAGTTCCTGTGGTATTTTGAAGAATGTAGCCTTCACAACCTATAGCATGTCGTCAACAGTATTAGCCCATTGGTCTTCAAATGTAAATGTTAACAAAAATCCTTCACGCAAGACATCCCATTCACCCGTACCGTGTCGAAGTTCTGTCTTGGTATACCAGTTCCTGGGTATGACATCCAAGGTATGGTAGAATAAGTGCACCCACTCAGGCTGAGGTTCCTCTCCATAGGCCTTGGTCCATTTTATGAGGTACACAAGTAGGTCATCACGTCCATTGTATTTATCTGTCATTCGTAGTTCCGGTTCCCTAAACCGTAGCCACATCATCCTTCTGCAGCCGTGCCAGTTTTCAAAAGTGCCTTGATGTGTTCCCCACCAATGCACAGGTGTCACTCATAGCACCCATTTTAATGCTTCGAAGCACTATTGCTCTGGTACTGCACTCTCAAACTTGTTCAAGAATTCATCCACTGATGTTAGTCCATCATATGTCGGTAGTTCTCATGTCTGGGCTGTTACGTAACACAACGACCTACTCATCATGTTGCAATTCAACGTTGTTGCTTCGTTCAACCGATTATGCTAGCGTTAGTCTTCTTTGTTTGAATATGAGGTGTAGGAATATGCATGCTCCCATGATATTCTTCCCTCTGCAGTCAGATTCACCCACTCCTGATCTCATGCAGTTATCTTGTAGATACAATCCAAGTCATCATCACTTCCCTCGTTGTGCACGGGTTTAGTGTAGTGTCCTCTTTCGGCTAGATCTAGTGAAATGACTACGCGTAGGGATTTTTTCTCAAATATCATTTTCCACATCTTTAGGTTGATGATTCCATTCATATCTGTGGCCTAGTCTATTCCAATTAATGTGGGGTAAGGGTTGCTCTCATCCACAATTTCTATTACCTCAAAATCCATTTGTGTGCTTGCGCCTTCGATATCCACTGCTACTCAATCTCCCCATGGGAATGATCTTTTCTTGGTTTGCCATCCATAATTGAATAGGGGACCACTGTAAGGTGGGCTTGCCCATGCATTCCCATGTCTGTTTAGGTAGCACATTCGCATTCGAGCCCAAGTCCAATATGACTTGGTCCATCTCAAAGCCCTCAATCTGTGCCGTCAATCACATTTCCTGCCTAGTGCGCAAGGCATGTTTTCCTAGATTCCGGACCACGTATGGTTCACTTGACCCTGTGCACCTAGTTATCAGCTCTTGTAATCCATTAACTGCCTTATTGTCGCGTAGCAGATCTATGCATGTCTCTAAAAAGGTAGTTAGCATAGAGGGATTCATTTTCGGCTCAGGTTGATCCTTACTACCTGAAGTAGAGACCTCTACGAAGCTCTTCTTAGCTTCCATAAATGTCTCCTTTGTGCATTCTAAGCTAAACTCAAGTTTCTTTGTAGGGGCCTTATGAACCCATGTATCTTCCTTGGGTTGTTTCCCCTTATCTTTCCCTGTGGCTGCACCACTTCTGAGCATCATGTTCACGTTGGAGTCTTCCTCGTGCAGTTTGGACCTCATCATTTGGATATTTTGCATCGTCGTATGATGTGTTACCCTTTTCTCGTGTATTTGTGCTATTAGCGTGGGACAATCTATCATTCCATGATCAAACTACTCATAGTACGAACACGATATTCTAGTTAGGTTGGTACAGTCACAAGCGTAGTTCCCTAGTCCTCCACAGTTATAACATATTAGCTGTTCGCGACCCCTTCCTGGCCCCATCCCCCCTCGTCCTTGACCTCGCCCTTGAAATCCAACATGTACCATCCCCACGGTTGGATCAAGGCCTTGTGTCTCCATCTTCATCCTGTAGGCAGGTGTTTGGTCCATTGACAATTCATAACTTCGACAATTTTGTTCATCGTGGCCTATCGATCTACAAAAATTGCAAAATAGCTGCTAGGGGGTCTGTGTAAACTTCTGCAATAGATGACAGTTGTTCATTGTGTGCCTTCCTCCCACCTGACAGATCGCACACCATAGCACAGGTGTCGCTCTTGGCCTTGCCTATTCCTATGGTCTCAACGGCATTGGTCCCCCCTTGCCAAATAGTTCGCGAATACTGGGCAATGATCCTTATCGTGGCCCTGGCCTTTACATTTTATGCACCATACTTCTTCACACGCTTCTGGTCGGGGTGCCCTATCCTGTTTCAAACTCTGCATCTCCAAGCATAGGTTTTGTAGTTGTGCATGGATCTATTGGACTCCCAACACAGGATCCTGTATCGGAGTTTCATGCAACCTCATCACTATTTCCAATGCTTTTGCTTGGGTTGAAAGCTTCTGCTGTGATAGCGTCATCCTCAGATGTGGTGTTAAAGACACCACAAACCAGCATTCGTCAACGTCATGTTAGCCTCACGGATCGTGCTCTTTAGTATCTGATCCAGATCCCAGGGGGTTTCGCCTGGAAGCATTGCGATCTCCTTGAATCCAATGATCGGCTGCATCTCTGATTTCGGCCTACTAAATTCTTTGTTTAATGTGATCTGGATTTCTGCTATTCTGGCATTCGGATGATCATTTGAGTGCTTGATATACCAAGTCAGTGCGTGATCCTGTAGCGCACTTACCAAGGTCACCTTCTTAATGTTATCATCCATGACTCTATGTGCTTCCCACACTGCTCTTACTACAAACCAAAACTGATCGGATCTTCGCTCCCTACTCCTTTGAATACAGGAAAATTGATCGCACTCGCCATGCTGAACAGTGGGCTGGGTGGAGGTGGGGTGGTTGAAGATGGAGGAGACGAAGGTGAAGTGGGTGACGGTGTAAGTGGAGGTGACAACTGTGGAATGCGCTACCTTATCAAACTGACCACACTCGTTGGAGAAACCCAATTGTGCTCTTCCTCACCTGCTCGCGGAGGTGAAATTAAAGGACTATTTCCTAACCCTTCTGCTCTGCATCGTTCCACTCATTAATGGATTCGTATCACCCGTTTTTCACATAACAGCATCTTAATCTAGGTATTCAACTATTTGATGTACTTACCTCGCGGTCCCTTGAGAAAATGTCTTTCTGCTTCATTGTAGCTAACAGTCGTGTCTATCACAAATTCCGTGATAAACCCTCCTATTATCTGGTCAAGCCAATGTCCTACAGCCTGTGCAATCTTATCTTCAGATGCCTCTAGCCTGCACACCAACTCTGGAGTCCACACTATTGGTTGATCGAGCTTGCACCTTCCTTGGTTGTCGGCTAGCCTCGTGATCCAATCATACAGTTTTGACTAGAAGGTTGCGAAGAATATCTCGTGGATTTCCGTGTATACGTAGCGATCTAGCCACCTCTTCTCGGATATCTGCGGAGTTTTGTTTTCCTATACCATGAACTTGTGAAGTTTCTAATCCAACCAATCTTCAACATCTTTCTTCGTAGGGTTCTAGTGCTTTGACATCAACCATCCCTTAGGCAGATCCCTATCCTGACAACGAAGCCATTTGTTGGCTTATTGGGGCCTGGCCCAGGTTCAGAAATGTTTAGCCAAGCAAATCCCGCACTACCGGTCCTTTCGGCAACAGTCTGTGGAGCGCTAACTGAAGTCTCACCCGAGGTAGTATGGGAGGGCATTGGAACTAGGTTTACGCACCCTAGGGACTTCTAGATGTGGTCTGGAAGGTGCACAAACCAAGTCTACAAACAAAACTACTTCTGTGTAGTCATCTGTTAGATCGGCTATCTTCACATGGCTTGCAGGACGAGCGCGAATGTTCTTTATCTTGTCGGTGCTTAGTATTATTATAGACCTTGAATTAACTTACGAAGGCACAGTACTTTCAGTTATCAATTATATAAATAGACATGTGCGTAATCATAAGCCGTAAACAGATGCATAAACTAGAATATAGAACAGATACACAATATTTTAGAACCAACTTATCTTTATTAATGCCTTTTCTACAATCCACTTCCTGGCCTGAACACATAGCTACAAGGGTTTGCGTACCCAACTTCGGACTATACCAGGCCTCCGCGCACATAGCTACGGAGCCTCTATCTCCTACAATGACCCAAGACTCAGGCTTATAGACTCCGATCTAATACCGCATTCAGAAAACTTTACTTCTTCTCTGCATCTCTAAAACTACCTTCTACACTTAGAGCCTCACTCTATTTATACATTCCCATGGTACGCAGACCATGGGTAGGCCAACACATTCTATATTAAATCACGATATTTTAGGACGGACTACCCTTAGACTTGACCCATTACAATTTGCGCTCTGTGCACTTCGCGAAACCTTTACAATATCAATACCCAAAATTCTGGTCTTTAAGCCCTAAAACCGTTACGCGGGGCCTCCGCTATCCAAGAAAAAGCAATGAAGTTGCTATGCTTTTCATCTCTTTCCTATTTGCCTCCTTCATTAGGATTAGAAATCCCCCAAATAGGTCGAACTTGAGATGTTTCCTTTCTTTTCTTGAGTATATTTAGGAGAAAATATCTAGATATTTATGAGTAAATTCGCTCCTTTGACCTTTAGAACTTCATTAGGATCCACTAACATTGTTCCCGAACTAGCAACTTGAGTTAGTAGGGTAACTAACACACCTTTAGGCTTACAGAGAAGCTTTGTAAAGTAGGTTGTCAGTGCATAGCCGTCGTTAGTGTGGAAACAAGGCATGTGATCTTGGTCTTTGCTTCAACTATCATGTATTTCCCCTCTAAGATGATGAGGGGGTCAATTTGTTGTATAACAACGATCTCACCTATGGAGATCCTCCTTACTGAGGGTGATCGGGTCAAAATAATTCTTGGAGGCATTTGACTTCTTCTACGGCCCCACCTACTCTCTTGGGCATTGTCGCTTTAGTTGTGTGGATGCTATCTATGGGTCCGCACCACCTTCCTCTGGATCTGTCTCCTGTATCGACAAAGGTGAATTTTCTCTCTCATGCTCCTTCTCCACTACCCTTTGTTGCTCTTTTGCCACCTTCAGAGCGTCGTGCACCTCCTGCTCCTTGGCTACTATTGCTTCGTTCCTACTCTTCTCGGCCAATTGCACTATCCGTAGTTTTGCCTCCTCCTTTTTCCTCTGTGGATTGGACTTCTCTGATTCCACCACAGAGCTGGCTGGAGCACGCCACTCTAGCAGTCACGACTCAAGCACGAAGAATATGACATCGTCCATGGATAGATAAGGTATCTCATTCCATTTCTTCATGGGGTCCTTGCGTGCCCTGATATACACATGATGGAAGTCTGCCTTGAACTCCGCGAAGCTCTAAAGACTATTATAGACAATGGGTCATAATCACGGCTTGCGGTTAATCCCCATTATGATGTTCATCTCCATGAACACCCATAATATCTTGTTGTCTCTGATACTTTGCGTGTCCTTAGTTTCCCACAATAAAGCGTACTTTGCTGCCTCTGAAAGATCCTTTGTGATCATTGGGAACTAGCTATCCTCAAGCAATTCCCAAGCTACCAACACTATGGATTGAAGAAGCCATGCACAGTGGAAAGTATTCACCTGTTCTTATGCCTAAAGGCAATTTTCAGGTAGCAGCGGAGTCTGAAGAGAGCTCTTTATCTCATCTAGGTCCTTGGGCACCCTTGCTTTCCCCTTCCGCGGAGGAACATACATAGGCAACCTAGTCAGAGGGTTTGCACCTTGGGTTTCTTCCTCCATTTCTTCATCATCCTCCTCTACCAAGATTTCTTCGAAGTCTTTTTCCTCCTCATCAGCTTCCAAATTGATCGCCTTCCCATTTTCTTCCATGGTAAGCCTTGTCCTTAACGGATTCCTGGGGGGACACGTGCACTAGTACCATAGGTTTTGGGCCTCAAAATAGTCCCTATTTTCACTCCATTATTCACCAATATTTTCACATTTTACCTTCATGTTACCTCCATTTCACCTCCACATCATTCCATTTATCTCATTATTGGATTATAACTATGCTTTTCCAAAGTTTATTAATTCTTAACATTTTTAAGTGAATTTATGGCTAAACTTTAGAAAATAAAATGCTTATACTTATACCTAACAATTAGAATGAGTTTGTTGACATGTGTAGGCACAAAGGAAGCTTCCAGGGCATCTTTATGTGGCCTTGAATGATCAAATTCGAATTTGATAAGATAAGCTTCATGGAGAAGATCATGGACCTCATGGAGGAGATCATGGAGGATAGGGTTATGTGTCATCATTGGTTGAGAAATATGTGGGTCAAAGGAGAGAATAGTGGGTCTACATTTATGAGGTTGTTATCATAAGTTTTTGTATAAATAGGAGTACCTCCTCCATTCCAAAGGAGAGGACTCTTAGAGCATTGTATCCAACTTATGATGGAATAGAATAAAGCTTTGTTTGACATATATTTTCATTATGTAGTTTTAGAAATAGTTTTCCATTATGTAGTTTTAGATATAAGTTATCTTAATGTAGTATATGGAATGGCTTGTTACTTTGTTCTTAGGAGAATTGAGCTCACTCTAGAAGGAGCAAAGGAACTTGTTGTTTCATATTAGATCTTATTTTATTTAATTGCTTAGATGTTTGATGTTTGAGGATTGGTTTGATGAATGAATTTTCAATTAGAATCTTATCAACATATGAGAGGACAACAAAGAGTCTAAGTTAGGCTCTCTCTCTCTATTTGATTTGTAATTGG
The DNA here is from genome assembly GCA_031772625.1 of Pinus tabuliformis. Taxonomy (NCBI): domain Eukaryota; kingdom Viridiplantae; phylum Streptophyta; class Pinopsida; order Pinales; family Pinaceae; genus Pinus; species Pinus tabuliformis. The sequence continues at coordinate 835,983,508 of CM062812.1, forward strand.
AATTCATCTTTTTGCTTTTATGTTTCAAGTTATTTCATTTAGTTTACGCTTATGGATGAATTTTAGTCTAGTCTGGATTAGTACAAGAGAGGACAATCAAGAGACTAAGTTAGTCTTTCTCTCTTTGAATCTAAACAACAATTAAAGTTCATCCTCTCGTTTGCATTTTAAGTTTCTAGTTTTATGATTTCTCTATGATACTGTAGGGAAGGACAACCAGGATCTCCTTAGTTAGGAGCCTCTTCCCTTGCATATTATATTGAATCGTAGGTAATTTAATTAGACATAGAATTAGTCGCCTACTCCTGCACATATAGTGCTGGCATCATCAAAAGCTTACGAGTTTCCCTGGTCGATATTTAATGCAGCAATTTAAGCACAATAAATTGCCCAACAATAGGCTACTTATCTTTCTTCGGTCTCAATGTGTGCGGTGATTTAGGGATTTCCGCAACTATCTTGGCACTTTCTAGGGCTTCTCCTACTATCATGGCCTATGCGGCCTCTTTAGTGGTCATCTCTTCGATATCCATGGCTTCTTCAGACGATGCCATATTTTTGTTCCACAAATCTCTGAACGGATCAGATAAGTGCTCAAACAATGCCTTCGACTTTAAAAGATCGAACAAATCGGGGTTCATGAATCTCTAAGTGCATGATAGCTCAATTCTCAAATGGCCAAGTGTTGTTTGTTGTGCAGCCCTTTGCAATTTATAATGCCTTTTGAATTCAAATTCAACTGTTCTCTCCAAATCTGGTCCATTAATGCTCCCTTGGTGGCAGATTTTCCCAAATCTAGCCCATAAAGTTCGCCTTAAATGCCTGTTGTCCGCTCCATTTGGTCTCAAACCAAGCATCACATCATGAATAGTGACTATAATGTTCACTTCCCAGCCAATCTGCGTGGCAAGCAGTTACCCTTGCACTTTCACAGACCCTGTGGCACCTCACTACTGCGTGCAATCCTAACATCTCATAGCTCCCAGGCAAAGTAGTTTATACTCCCGTACCTCCTTTCAGCTGCGTGGAGTACTAATACTTTGCTTCCCGTGGCTAGTTAGATGGCCAAGCCACCTGTGTAAGGCTTCAACCGACTACCATTTACTTTTCCTGGGAAGAGTTCACCATTTAACTTCTCTACCTACACCGTGCCACCATTTGTGATTTCCTTAATAACATATGGTCCCATCCAATGCATTAAACTGATAAACTCTTGGTGGTAGTGACCGAGTCTGTCAATGTAATTGAGCTCATCCTACTCTATTACTACGGTATTTCTATCAAGAAAGTCCTTATTTATTCCTTCCTCAATCTTCTTGACTTTCGCTTCTGCCATGGCACTTTTATTCCTCATCTGAACTCTTTCATTCATGAGTTCTTGGAGCCTAAGATCACCTTGCTGGATCTCTTCATTGCGTCCCAACCGTTCTTCTTTCTGCTCTTCCAACTGCACGAGCCTTTCTTCCAGGGCTCTGCGGTCCGTTACCCCTTGAGCACCACTGTGTGCAGACTAGACACGATAGATTCCATAGGCATTAGGGCTTATACTCTATCAATCAGCAGAAAAGGTGTCTATCTGGGTACGCGTAGGTCCCAATCACTTCGCTGCGCGTTGCACACCTTGTTCAGAGCATTGCATACCTTGTCAAATGCTTCCGCATGGATAACCTTCTGCACGATTTTTCTTCCCACATACTTTCTATCCAACCTTAATAGCCAGCTACACATTTGCCCCCCTAACACATGCTTATTGACCATACCTCTCAGCGTGGAGTTCATGCGCATCCACGTAGGTTGTTTTCCATATGCTTGCACCCACCTGGCTAGATGTGTGTGCGGACCATCCTGCCCATTGTATTTATTTTCCAATCGCACTCTAGGCTTCCCAAACTATGTGTGCATCATCCTTCTACATTCGCGCCAGTCATCAAAGCTCCCTTTATGCGTACCCCACCATCTCACGGGCGTAGCATGCAATACCCAGTCCAAGGCCTAGAAGCGTTGCTTTTCCAGTACTTCTCTTTCAAATCTATCCAAGAAGGTATTTACCCCACCTAACCCATCATAAGTAGGTAGGTCTCTTACTTCTGTCGATACGCAGTGCAGTGACCTTGTCATCATATTACAATTCAGTGTAGTCACCTCATGTCACCGATTCTGCCATCGCTCTGTTTCCTCATCTGAATCCAAAGTACAAGAGCTCTCGCACCCCCATGCAAGCTGTCAATCCATAGTGGGATTCACCCAATCCTGGTTTCATGTTGTTATCTTGTAGATGTAGTCCAAATCATCATCGCTTTCATAGTCACACATCGGCTCTGTATAGTGCAATCCTTCAGCAGGGTTCAGAGGTATAACTACGCGTTGTGACTTCTTTTAAAAAATCATCTTGCGCTTCTTCAAATTAATCACCCCATTCATGTCAGTGGCCCAATCAATTCCTAAGAGCACGGGGTAGGGATTTCTATCATCAACAATCTCTATCACTTCAAAGTCTGCTAGCACACTCACTCCCTCAGTATCCATGGTGATTCCCAACAATCACCCCATGGGTATTATCTTCTGTTGGTTTGCGATTCGTGGCTGAATAGGAGACCATTGTAGCGGAGGTCTCCCCATTTTCTCCCATGTGTACTTTGGCAAAGCATTTGCATCCAACCCTAAATCCATTATTACTTGGTCCATTTCATATTCTCCAATCTGCGCAGTTAGCCTCATTTCTCTTCCCATCCTCATCTTATGCTTTCCAATCTTCTAGACTACATGTAGTTCTCTTGGCGTGGTCCCTACACATCTGTTAATGAGTTCCTGTAATCCTTTTACAACCTTACTGTCACGCAGTAACTTCATGCATGTTTCCAAAAACATCATAAGCATAGATGGGTCCATCTCTAGCTGCAGTCTATCTTTGCTTCCTGAAGTGGAGGCATCAACAAAGCTCTTCTTAGCTTCCATGAAGGTTTCCCGAGTGTGCTCCAAATCAAACTCCGCTTCTTTCACCAGAGCTTTTTGAACCCAAGTACTATCTTCGAGTTGTTTACCTTTTTCATCTCACATTGCGATTCCACTTCGGAGCACAATATTCACATTTGGATCTTCCTCATGTGGCTCAGACCTCATCATCTATAGGTTCTGAGTCGAGGGAGGTGGTAGCACTCCTTTGTCGCATATCCTAGCTATCAGTGTAGTACAATCATCCATCTCATGATCTAACGAGGTGCAATATAAACATGATGGCCCTCCTCAATTGTAGCATATCAACTGAACACGACCTCTTCGAGGTCCTCCTCCGCCTCGGCCTTGTCTGTGCCCCTAAAATCTTGTTCGCGCCACTCCTGCATTCTGGTCTAGGGGCCGCGATTTGGCCCGAACTCTATAGGTGGGAGTTCTATCCATCATTAACTCATAGCTTCTACAAGTGCGCTCATCGTGTCCCACTGACCTACAAAATTTACAGAACAAATGTTGTGAATTCTCTGTGTACTTCTATAACAAATGGTAGTTGTCCTTAGCATGCTTTCCACCGATTTGAGAAATCGTGCACCACAAAGTAGGTGTCGCACTAGGTCCTGCTTATGCTTCTAGCCTTAATAACATCGTTCCTCCTCTCACAAGGTAATTTGCAAACATCAGGCAGTGATCCTTGTCATGACCTTGACCTTTTCATTTTACGCACCATACTTCTTCACACACCTCTGGTCGAAATGTCCTCTCCTGTTTTAGACTCTGCATTTCCAGGCATAAATTCTTTAGCTGCGCATGGATCTACTGAACCCCTAAGTTAGGATCCTGCATTGGGGTCTCATGTAGCCTCATCATGATTTCTAAGGCCTCTGCCTGAGTCGTTAACTTCTGCTGTGATAACGCGCTCCTTAGATGTGGCGTTAGTGATGCTACAAACCATTCACGATGTTGTCCATCCGACAGATTCATTATAGCTTCACAAATCATACACTTCAACCTCTGATCCAACTCCCAAGGAGTTTCGCCTGGTAGCATTGTGATTTCTTTGAATCCAATGATCGACTACACTTCAGACTTTGGCCCACTAAATTATCTATTTAGCGGTGCTTGAATATCCACGATTCCCACATTTGGATTATCATTGGAGTTCTTAATATACCAGGTCAGTGTGTAGTCCTGTAGGGTGCTAACTAGTGTCACTTTCTTTATATTTTCATCTGTAACTCCCTGCGCTTCCGATATGGCTCTTACCACGAACCAAAATTAGTCTGGATCCTCATTTCCCAATCCTTGAACACAGGAAACTTTATCGTGCTTGCCATACTGACTCGCAGTGGTGGCGGAGTTGGTACAGGTGAAGATGGAGGTGAAGGCGGTGAAGCTGGTGGTGGTGTGGGTGGGGGCAGTATTCACAGAATTCTTTGCCTTATCAAATGGATCTCACTTCGCAGTGAGACCTTCGCGAGTTCTTCTTCGTCCCCTTGCGGAGGTGAAATCAAGGGGATAGTTTCTGGTCCATTATTTCCTTAGTTCCTATAAGTTTTTCCACTTTACGTAGCCCCAAACATCAAGGTAATTGCATAACCCTCTTTTCACACAATAAAATTTTAATCCAAGTATTCAGGGACTTTATGTACTTACCTCGTGGTCCCTTGAGAAAGCATCGCTCTGCCTCGATGTAGCTCACTAAAGTGTCAACCGCGAACTCAGTAATGAATCTTCCTATAACTCGATTGAGCTAGTGATCAAGGGCGTGCACGACCTTATCCTCTGATGCTTCCAACCTTTGTGGATTGTTGAGTTTCCACCTTCCTTGGCTATCTGCTAGCTTCACGATCCACTCATACAGATTAGTAGGAAAAGACATGAAGAAGATTTCATGGATTTTTGTGTACAGGTAGCGGTCTAACCACTCTTCTTTTGTTAATCGCTGGCTCCTGTTCTCCTGCACCGCGAGCTCGTAAATCCTCTTGTCCAACCAACCTTCAATTTCCTTATTAATTGGATTCTAATGATATGACATTAGAAATCTCTATGCAAATTCTGGTCCCGACAACAGAACCATTTTTTGGCTTGAGGGGGCCTAACCCAGGTTCAAAGTTAATTAGCCAAACAAATCCCTACATTACTGGCCCTTTTGGCATCAGCTTGCGGAGCACAGACTGAAGTCTCACCTGAAGCAGTATGGGGGGATGCTGGAACCAAGTTTCTGCACCCTTGAGATTTCTGAGGGGTCAATTTAGTCCAACTGTGCCTAACTTTGTGCAAGTTACTTCGTGCATTGTTCTGACCTATGATACCTTTGCGATCTTCTATAATTTTCCTTCATGCAATCCTAACCAGGGGTTGAGGTGATTTTGTGCTGCTATGGTAGCAATCTATGTTATTTCCAAGTTACATTGCGTATCTTAATTATCCTCTTATAGATGTTAGTTAACTTCATGAAACCAAATATTTTAAATCACATTTACTTAATCTACATAGTTATATATGTTTGCACCATATAGATAACAGAAATGCAATATATACCCAATATAGTCGATGCAGAAAACAAGAAATAAATACACAGAATTGAGGTAAAACTTATCTTTATTAATGCTTCAACAGTTACAGACTCAACTCGCCCTACGTACTCAGCTACAGGGGTCCACGCACTTAGCTGCAGACTACTAGGCCTCTGTGAGCTCAGCTGTATAGCCTTTTCCTACTTTACGACCCAAAGACTCAACTCTACACTTAGATCTTCCACTATCCTTCTATTCCATGATCACTCTAATTCTCTTCTGTTATCTTCTATTATCTCTCAACTACTTAGATCATCACTCTATTTATACAATCCCATGTTCCGTGGACCATAGATAGATCTCTAAAGCCGACGTTACATTACAAAATTAAGGGCGGACAACCCTATGACTCATTTATAGCTTCGCGCTTTGTGCCCACAAAATGCGGAGTGTTTACATCAGATTTACAATTTTTAGCCAAAATCTAGGCTTTAAGCTCCAAAACTTCCTTTGGGGGATCCCACGCCCAACAATTGTAGTGTATACAACGAAGAAAAAATTACCAGAGATGATCAGGATGATCATGGCGCTTACGAGAATGAACAGGGAGATCATCCAAGTAAGGCTGAACAATGTTTCGAATTTCATGGAACACATAAGACATCACTCTCTAAAATGTAGCCCTAACATTCTTAAGGCCAAAAGGGAGCTTTTTATATGTGAAGGTCCACCACAAACAGATAAAGGTTGTCTTACCTTGATCAACTAGTGCAATGTTTATCTTTTTGTAAATAGAAAAACCATCCATAAAGGAAAATAATTCACTCCTAGCACATTGATCAATGATATGGTCAATGAAGGGAGTGGGATAATTATCCTTTGGACAAGCACGATTGAGATTATAGTAATCGACTCAAACATGAATAGTGCCTTGTTTCTTTGTCATTGGTACAATATTCGACACCCAATCTGTAAGAGGGATTGGATAAGTAAATCTAGCTTCCAAAAGTTTTTCAACTTCACCCTTGATGGCGTCTGCTTTTCTAGGGTGCACTTTGCATGAGGAAATTTCTTCATATGACCACGCAAAAAAATATCAGAACTCTTGGAACAGATGAGTATAGAGCTTGATCTCATCTGGAGAACAAGTTACCTCGATATGGGCATTTTCAATGATACTAGGCTTGACAGAAATATCAATTGGAATCGTTTGGGTAATGTTACCCATGTTCCCTTCTGAGCTTCATGAGTCATGATTGGCATCTAAAGTGGTAGGGTCAGGAATTGAGAAGAGAACTTCTCAAGACAAGTAGACATGATGCTGGGCCAAGAAAGAACGAGGAACAATGATGAGTATCATTCCAAGGTACTTCCTCTAGAGACATAACTTCCATGATACTTTCGTTAGAAAGAAAAGTCTCGACTAAGGGACCAGGAGATTCTAAAGAACCAAGCCATGGGGATTGAGAATACGTGTCGAGAGATGTTCTCGAAACAGAGAAATCAGAGGATACCAAAGGTGAAGCCGAAACAATTTCCACATAATTAATTTCGGTAGGGCTTAATGGCATAACCTTGCCCCATGTATCAACAAGATCTAGTGAGGGAATGACCCAAGGATCAAAATTGATCGAGATCATGTTGAAAAAGGCAACATGAGGAGGTAGAAGCAGAAAAATACCCATCAAGGCAGGATCTCTAAAGAGTCCTACCCCCACACTCTCATAAGGAGCACTGATGTGCTTTACATAAGGAACATTTCCATCCGAGGAGGAAGAGGCAAAGAAGGATAGTTGGTCGACTGTGACTATCTTCCCTTGATGGGGAAACAAATCACACGAAAAAGGGAGGAGGCTACAGCATGCATGGCATGTTTACAACTCCATCCAAGTAGAAGATTGTAATTAAGATTAGCATCAATGATCTCTACTTCGACATGTACTGCCTTGCCCTCCAAAGTAATGGCAAGGTTGGGAAGGACATCAAATGGTCGCAAATTGCATCCATCAAAAGCTTCCAAAGTGTTAGGATACTGGTTCATAGTAGGAGAACCAATTGCCTTCCAACAAGCGACAGACATGATGCAGGTAGAAGCATCTTCATCGATGATGGTCCTATGAATGGTTTTCTCATTTATAATCACTTGAATGAGAAAGGAAATCTGATGAGGTAAATGCGAAATGCGTTTTCTAGGTAAAAAAAAATGAGATTAGAGTCAATTGGATCAATACCTCCAACAGCCGACAGTAATGATTTCCATTGAGAAGGACAGCTTTGAAGGACCTTGAGAGAAGACATAGCTGATGGCGCTTGAGCCAAATCTTCAACAATGTTATAATGCTGAGTGGCTCGAGCATTCGGATTGTACGAGGACTTTCGTAGCACACCTCAAGAAGGTTGTCGGATAGCAGAATCAGGATTAGGTCGCTCTATATGGAGAGGATCAGAACTAGATGGGGCAGAAGAAGAAGGGGTACCTTCTTTCTCTTTCCCTACTGTCAGGGTAGGATTTTGATAATCTTTTGACTTGGTAGCCACATTAATCTGCGTATTCATCATGAACACTTGTGAACCTAAGGAACAGGGTGACTGAGGCTGGTCTACCATTTGGGTCTGATGGGATGGAAAGGGATATTTTTGGACAATTGGGGTCCCTTTGAGAAAAATACTAACTTCGAACCATCTGGGACAATCCTTAGTATATTGATCCTCCTCACAGATAAGGCATGGATATTTTGGCTTCCGTTAGGAAGCATCACTAGCAGATGACTTAGGAGGGCCTTGTGTTGGGGCATGGGCTCTACCCTTGCCTTTGCCTTTCTTCTTACCTTTAGAGTATTTGTCCGCTATGGTAGATTGGATAGTGTGAATCTCTAAGGTTTTACCAAGGCCTGGTGAATTGCGAAAGGAATCATTGGAAGTAGTGTTGGAGACCGACTTCTGTTTGGAAGAAGATTCTGTAGGGGTCTGAGTCACTAAACCAATTACTCCATCAACAGGAGGTGTAGCTGAAGACTTAGATTTCGTCAGATCAGATGATGGTCTGGGTGCATCAGGTAACATATCATATAACGTGCCAGATTGTGAATAGATGAGGTCTCGATACTGGGCACGTGCGATGGATTTTTCCTCAATGATGCATCCACCCATAACAATGTCCTCAAAGATTTTGTTGATGAATGATTTGGTGAACCACTTGGTCAACAACTGATCAACAATCTCAAACTTAATCAGGTGGTGCCTACGTCTCCATTCATGGACGTGGTCATAGATGTGGGTCACAATATCTTTCTTGAGTGATGCTAGTAGATGAGTTACAGTTTCATAGCGAACTTGCAATTGGAAATGTGTGAGAAAGGCCACGACGAGAGTGTTAAAGTCATGGTAGGTATTTCGAGGGAGCTCAATATACCACTTGGTTGTAGCACCTGTAAGAGTTCGTTGGAAAATTTGAAGATGAATGGAATCATCAACGTAGGAATTCGAGGAGAAATAGAGGTGATATTTCATCACATGGGCTTGTGGATCCTCTTTTGATTTTCCTTCAAACTTCAGAAAATCACTCGGGATCTTGGATGGAACTAGAGGCCAATATGGTGAATGAAGGATCGTGTCATTAGTGAGTCTAGACATATCTGGCAATTCCAGTGTAGTCAAGAATGACAATTGGGTATTGAAAGGCATTTGAGGTTGATAAGCGGACCCAATTAGTGGGACCCATCCTTGCTGGTAAAGATTTTATCCCCATAGTGGAGGGTTTTTTCCATATGGAATTTGATTTTTCACCCATTGTAGGTGACCTTGCACGTAGGGAGGATTCTGACCTTGAAAGCATTAAAGTTGTCCACCCATAGGCTACTTATAAGTAACATATGGGTTAAAACGCTGTTGAACCTGCTGGCCTTGGACATATTGATTTTGCATCTGATGTTCGTGAGCATAAGGTTTTTGAACCTACTTCCCTTAGACAAAAGGGTTTTGAACTTGATGCCCTTGGAGATGAGAATTTTGCACCTACTGCTGTGGGACTTGACCCTGGCCTTGCCCTTGCAAAGGTTGACCCTGTTGATATGAGTATAAGGGTTGTTTCTGCCCAGGTTGACCTTGTTGCTGCAACTTGTGGCTATAAAGGATGTCCCTGCGGCTGTAGAGGTTGACCTTATTAAGGCATAGGCTGGGAGGATTGTGGCACATACTGCACTTGTGGCTACATGGTTTTCTGCAACGATTGTAAGGGTTTCCCCTGGCGGTTGTTGCAGTTGTCCTTGCTGCAACATTATCTTCCCTTGATGCTGCATGGATGGACCTTGCTGCAACAAAGGTTGCCCTTGCTGCTGCCGAAGTTGTCCTTGCTACTACAAGGGTACTTTAACAGTTCCTGGAATGACGCCTTGAAAGTTCCCAAACTATATTTGACCATATCCACCGGGCGTGGCGGACGGACTAGGCTGAAAATAAGGTCCAGGATGAGGGTTGTAAGAAAAATTAACCATCACTTGTGAACCATATGGAACATAAGGAGGTTGGTACTGAACCTGAGCCACATTAGGCTACTGGTACTGGATGTTACTTGACCCAGATGGGCCAATAGGGTTCAGTTGTTGGTACTGGACATTACTCGATTTAGCAGGACCAATAGGGTTTAGAATGGTACCTGAAGAGGGATGGTTCATTCCAACCATGTGAGATTGTGAGCCACTGACATTGGTTGTGCCAGACATCATATAAACATTCGGACTTTGCCCCCCAAGCGGTGGCATATTCTGTCCACTTACTGGAGGGATAGAGGAACTGACAGAGACATGACTCGAGACCATCAGTTGAACCAGACAAGTTACTTGGACCGACGAAACAAAAGGATTCAGAATGGTCGATTGCACCGAAACTGAAGTAACTGAAGAATACACCATCGATTGGGATGTCAGGTTCGGGATGAATGGACCTGAGGTAGGCATAGCGCTAGACGACTAGATAGGGTTGTGATATAGCGATGAGGTAGTAGGCGTACCTAAAACCAACTGAGCTAAAGTCACGTAATTACGTGGTAACTCAGGATGAACACTGGTCGGAATGCTTCCCATGTAAGGGAAACCTTTAGGAGGGAAATGATATTCCTACTCCTCAACTATGCATGGAGTGGGAACCTCCGAGTGACCCAGAGAGGAGACTACGATTTCACCTTCTGATTCCATGGGTGAAAAAAAATGACGGCAAACTACCAAAGATGTTCAAGGAGATAATTCCAAAGGAATACTCGGATGATCATACGGACTGTATAGACGCTACGATGATATCACAATAGGATCAAACAAAGGATTCAGAGGATAAACAACTAGTCTAGGTTGACCTTTAGAAGTCGGCGGACTCTCAGGGTTCTAGATAGGATTATCCGGAGATTCCGGGCCAATGTCAAAAAGTGACCTAGTATCTAAGGGAGGGGGAGGATGAAATGAAAAAGGTTGAATGCTTAGAACAATTCCAAGTTCAACACCTTGGTCCTCAAGTGACTGCGGCAATTCAAGAAAAGGTTGCTCAGACGATCTTTCAGACAAAGGAGAGGAAGAGGAACTAGGCGAACCTGATGGTTCAACCAAGATGATTTTGTCTCAAATAACTAGAAGAGAGAGATTAATTCCAAGGTTTTGAAATGTATTTAAAGGTATACTCACGATGTGTTCTAGAAAAAGAATAACATGAATGTTATATGGTTATGGGAAACAATTTTTTAAGACGCAAAAACAAACTAGTTCTCTTTCATGTTTTAATAGTTGAGAAAGAAGGAAAGTGACTCTATCACTTTCGGTTTGAAACGAGCTCAAAAGGACAAGCACTTGGATGATATTTTATATTTTTGGAGTTAAAAATATCAAAATGACTACTTAGGATAAGCTAGGAAAAAAGGATTACTAGGTAACTGTGAACTTTAGAATACCTCCCATCAAACTGAGAGGTACGGGCAGGAAATATCCTCGAACGCTATGTTCAGTGTATCAAATTTACAAGGTGAAGATTCAATTTCCAATAGATAAAGTATTTCAACCTAGAGGAGTCTACCTTTATATACGCATCGGTATAGGGAGCACAAGTCCATAATAGCGTTGTCTAGTTCCGAAGCGAATGACAGCTGCTAGGTTTAAATACGCAAGAACACGTCTCTAGCCTAGACCTTTGTTGGGAATAGGATCCTCCAAAGGACAGTTTTGGGGCTAAAAGCCCATATTTTGGTCAAATTTTGTAAGAAACTTGTAAAGACTCCACATTTTGTGGTCACGGAGTGCGTAGGTGTTAAAATTCATAAAGGGTTGTTCGCCCTTAGTTTTGTAAAGTAAAATCGGCTATAAGAGATCTACCCATGGTCCGTGGACCATGGGATTGTATAAAAAGAGATAAGCTCTAAGTAGTTTTAAGGAAGACAGAAGATAAGAGAGTGATAGCTCAAAAGTAGGAAGTCTAAGTTTTGGGTCGTAGCATAGGTAGAGGCTCTGTAGCTGAGTGTGCAGAGGCCTAGAGTAGAAGTTCGCAGCTGAGTGTGCGGACCCCTACATCTATGTGCACAGGGTGAACAGAGTCTGTAATCACTTGGAAGATATCAATAAAGATAAGTATTCCGTAATTTCTGTGTCTTTGTTCCGATTAATGCATCTTATCATTTTATGTATGAATTTCTTTTATAATGCTTATGTGACGTGCGCATGTGTATAATTATGTTGGATAATTGACGCATATAAGAATATCTACTTACGTGGTGCTAATTATGAGCATCTAATAAGATAAGTAAGACACTTAGACTAGTTTAGGAATCTACACGGTATGCTACCCTAGTAGCGCAAAAGGGTCTAGATCAAGGGTTACAGTTGCGCGAAGGACAACTGAACCCTTTCGTGGAGGTATTGAAGGATGGAATAGAGGGCTCGACTGACAAGCCCTAGAGCGAAGTGACCTGTGCGAAGGTAGGAATAAAGGGAATTAAACGACATCACGACCATCTCAGGGTGTGGAAACTTGGTTCTAGCATCCCCCCATACTACTTCAAGTGAGACTTCAGTCTGCACTTTGTGGGCTGATGCTGAAAGGACCAGTAGTGTAGGGATTTATTTGGCTAATTAATGCTGAACCTGGGTCAGGTCCCCTCAATCCAACAAATGGTTCCGTTTCCGAGACTAAAATCTACATAAGAGATGTGTGATGTCATATCACTGGAATCTAACTATGAAAGAGAATGGAGACTGGTCAGATGGGAAGATCCACAAATTCGCGGCACAAGAGAAAATAAACTCACGACTAACAAAGGAAGAGTGGCTGGACAAGTACCTATATACAGAGATCCATGAGATATTTTTATGCTCCTTTTTGATTGAGCTATACAAGTCAATCGCGAAGCTAGCAGACAACCAAGGAAGGTGGAAACTTGACAGCCCTATTGTGTGGAACCCGCAACTAGTGCAAAGGTTGGAAGCATCAGAGGATAAGATCACCGATGCTGCCGATCATTGGCTCGATCACATCATAGGAGGATTTGTAATTGAATTTGCAGTCGACACCTCCGTTAGCTACAGTGAGGCGGAGTGATGCTTTTTCAAAGGAATGCGTGGTAAGTACGTGAAATATTTGAATACCTGGATTAAAATGTTATTGTGTGAAAAATAGGTTACGCAGATACCTTGATGTTTGGGGCTACGCGAAGTGGAAAATTTTAAAAAAACGAAAGGAAAAAGGGTCTTGAATATAGTCCATTGATTTCACCTCCATGAGGTGATGAAGAGGGAATAGCACAGGTTTCTCTGCGAAGTTCCATTCAATTAATAAGGCAAGGTTTCTCGCGAATACCACCTCCAACTTCACCACCATCACCTGCGACTTCACCTGTAACACCTCCACCTCCATCGCAGTTTAGTATGGCAAATTCAGTGAAGCTTCCTTTGTTCAAAGGCTTGGGCAATGAGGACCTAAACCAATTCTGGTTCATTGTGAAAGATGTATGGGAAGCTCAGGGCGTTACAGATGACAACATGAAGAAGGAAACATTGGGTATTGATCTGTAGGATCACACACTAATCTGGTATATCAAGTACACTAATGATAACTCGAATGTTGGAGTGGCATACATCTAGATGACACTAAATAGAGAATTTAGTAGGCCTAAGTCTGAGGCATAGTCTATTGTGGGGTTCAAAGAAATCACGATGCAACTAGGTGAGACACCTTGGGAACTCGATCAGAGGTTGAAGTGTACAATCTGTGAGGCTAACATGAACCTAACGTACAGACAACATCGCAAGTGGTTTGTGGCTTTGCTCCTGCCACATTTAAGGGTTGCGCTATCATAGTAGAAGATAACAACTCAAGCAGAGGCCTTGGAGATCGCAGTGAGGCTACATGAAACACTGATGCAAGATCCAAATATGGGGGTTTAGCAGATCCATGCGTACTTGAAAAATATTTGCCTTGAGATGCAAATCTTGAAGTTGGACAGGATAGTTTGACCAGAGGTGCGCGAAGAGGTATGGTGTCTGAAATGCAAGAGTCATGGACATGAAAAAGGCCATTGTTCGGTCTTTTCAAAAAACCTTACAGGAGGAGGACCAATGCCTTTGAGGCCGAAATCTTAAGCAGGACTGAGTGCGAGGCCTGTATTTTGGTGTGCTTTATGTCAGGTAGCACGAAAACATGCCACAGATAGCTGTCATTTGTTGCAAAAGTTTGTACAAACACTGCAACAACTGTTCTACAACTTTTGTAGGTCAGTAGGGCATGATGAGTGTAATTGCAGGAGTTATGAGTTGATGATGGATAGAACACTCGCCTATAGGGTACAGGAAGAAACAAGGCCCCCTGACCAAAGAATAGGGATGGCATAGACTAGATTTTGTGGATGAGGCCAAGGCGGAGGGGGACCTAGTAGAGGGCGAGGACAGTTGATCTGCTACAATTGCAGAGGACCAGGAAATTATGCCCGCGATTGTACCAACCCAACACGTCCATTGTGTAAGTATTGCACTCTGTTTGATCATGAAATGGAAGACTGTCCTACACTAATATAGCAAGGATACGTGACAAAGGGGCGCTACGACCACAACCTACTCAGAACCTACAGATGATGAGGTCTAAGCCACGTGAAGAATATCTAAATGTGAATATAGTTCTCTAAAGTGGAATTACAAGAGGGGATGACAAAGGGAACAACCAGAAGATGGTACCTCAGTTCGCAAATCTCTAGAAAAGGAGATTGAGTTTGATTTGGAGCATGAACATGAAATCTTCATGGAAGCGAAGAGGAACTTTTCCGAGGCCTCCACTTCGAAAGGTAAGGATAAACCTGATTAGGAGATGGACCCTTCTATGCTTAAAACTTTCCTGGAAACCTGTATGAAGACTGCATGATAGCAAGGCTGTGAAGGGGCTACAGGAGATCATTAATTTATGCACCAAAAACACCACGAATGAGCCACGCATAGTGTGAAAGATAGGTAAGCATAAAATAAGGACGGGATGAGAGATGAGACTGACTGCGCAGATAGGAGAGTATGAGATGGATTAGGTTATTTGGACCTGGGGTCAGATGTGAACGTCCTACCTAAACAAACTTGGGAACGGATGGGGAGACCCACGTTACAATGGTCTCTGATTCAGCTAAGGATGGTGAATCAATAGAAGATCATCCCCATGGGGCGGTTGCAGGGGGTGACTGTGGATATTGAAGGTGTGAGCGTGCTGGTTGATTTTGAAGTAATAGAAATTATGGATGACAATGACCCCTACCCTGTGCTCCTTAGAATCAATTGGGCTACTAATATGAATGGTGTAATCAATCTAAAGAAGTGAAAGATGATGTTTGAGAAGAAATTGCTACGCGTAATAGTACCCCTAGATCCTGCTGAGGGATTGCACTATACTGAACCAGTCGACGATTATGAGCGTGATGGTGATCTGGACTGTATCTATAAGATAACAACATGAGACCAAGATTGGGTGAATCTAATAGTGGATGGACTTATTACATGGGATAGAGAGATTTCATGCACCTTGGAGTCTGATGAGGAACTGGAACACTCGCAGAATTGATTACATGAGGTAACTACACTAAGCTATAACACGATGACCCAGTTGCTACATTATGTGTCTTTAGAGGTAAGAAATCTTCCTACTTCTGATGGCCTGAATGATGTAGATATTTTTCTGGATGCATTTGAGAGGGAGGTACCAGAAAAGCAGCACTTCTAGGCATTGGATTGGGCACTGTACGCTACGCCCACAAGGTGGTGGGGTACGCATAGGGAAGCTTTGATGATTGGCGCGAATGTAGGAGAATGATGAGAACTTTCTTTGGGAAGCCGAAGATGTGAATGACAGCCAAGTATGATGTGCAGGATGATCCACGTGCACAATTGGTCAAATGGGCCCAGGCTTATGGAGAGAAGCCCCAACCTGAATGGGTGCATTGTTCTGTCATACCCTGAATATTGTCCTAATGAACGGCTATGAGAAATAGAGCTCCGCCATGGGACAGGTGAATGGGATATCTCACGTGAAGGATTCATGATGACATTCAGTTTTGAAGACAGGTTTGACAATATTGATGAAGTGTTATAAGAGGTGAAAGTAGAAAGCTTTAGGATACCACAAGATCCTTTAGACCTGATTCAACCTAAATGGGCTACTCAGTTGAGTCACGTTCTAGAATGTTATAATGTAATTGATGAAGAAGAGGACGAGGATTTGCAAAAGATTAACATCCCTGAAACTGAAGGTCACTGTGAGGTTGAAGGATCACAAGTTGAGAACCCTGATATAACCGCACCATTGAAAATGAAACAAGTAAACATTGGTACTGAGATAGAGCCCAAATTCACAAAGATTAGACATTACTGGGACAATGTGATGGTGGATAAGGTCATTAAATTGCTTCATGAATACCACGATTTATTCCCTACCAAGTTTACGGATCTAAAGGGGATAATCAGGGACCTAGGTATGATGAAAATCACGTTGAAGCCCGATGCGAGGTAGGTTAATCAAAGGCCTTACCATCTCAATCCGAAATATAAGGAGAAGGTCCACTTAGAACTAGACAAGATGCTCACGGCATGCATCATTAAGCCTGTGGAAGAATCTGACTGGGTAAGCCCTATGGTGGTACAGGAGAAGAAGCAGAAGGATGAAATAAGGATATGTGTGGATCTCAAAAAGCTAAATGATGCTTGCGTATATGATCCTTTCCTGACTCTATTCATTGATGAAGTGTTGGAAAATGTAGGTGGCTAGGAAGCATATTCCTTTATTGACGGGTTCTCAGGGTACCACCAGATAAAGTCGCACTGAAGGATAGGAGAAAGGCAACCTTTGCGACTGAGTGGGGTTGTTTTTAGTACACTGTAATGCCATTTGGATTGAAGAATGTGCATGCAATCTTCTCATGCATAGTTGTTAATGCATTCAAGGAATTTATTCATAAGTTCCTGGAGGTATACTTTGATGATTGGACTGTGCTTGGGTTGGTGAAACACCATGTAGCAAGCCTGCGCCTGATGTTGGATACCTGCCGAAGATACTAGATCATGCTCAATCTATTTTGTGTTCCCTTTGGGACCTTGCTGGGTCATGTGGTTTGTAGACAGGGACTAATCGTAGACCCTGCAAAGATCATGGTGATACTGAATGTGGAAGCATAGAGGAGTGTGAAACAGCTGCATGCTACCCTAGGACATACGGGATATTACAAAAAGTTTTATCAGAGGCTATGCCCAGATCATTGCACCTATGGAGAAATTTTTGAAAAAGGATGTCACATTTTGCTGGAACAAATACTGTAAGAAGAGCTTGGATGTGTTGAAACAAAATATGGTCACTGCGTCGATCCTAGACTCCCCGAATTGGAAGAAGGAGTTTGATGTACATGTCGATGCATCATGTATAGTGCTGGGAGCAGTACTAACATAAGCTGGTAGAGAAGACCTGGACCACCCTATTGTGTTTTCAGGCAGAAGGTTATCTAAATAAGAGAAGAACTATTCCACTTGTCGCACGGAATGAGTCGATCTTGCGGACAAGATAGACCTTCCTAGAATCTAAAGAAGACCTAATGACAAGCAAACCAACCAGACACTATCTTTCTCTAAATATGCTTTAATAAATAATAGCAAACAAGTGTTTTTAGGGCCTACCTTCGTTCCAACGCAAGCTTGTGGATGCCCTCACTCCTTTGATCCAAATGAGCTCCTTTTCGCGAATCTGCAAACACAAACAAGGCAAACAAATTAAATAGCACCTGAAAAACAAATTGCATAAAACATATTTAACATGAAAGTCAAGGAGTCCATGAAACAAATAACATAAGATACTTGTTGAGAAAAATGAGTTTGATTGTATTAATTCAAAAGAAGAAGAACTTTACAACCTTCACCTTGACGCTTGTTGTGGTCACCAACAACCCCCCTCTTTGTTTGATATTATTAATAACACCAAGCAAAGGGGGACCCTTAACCAAAAATCCAAAAAATATTTTGTTTAAAAAATATTTTGTATTAACTCCCTAAGAGCTATATCGCATCGCAAAGGTAGAGAGAAGCGTTTTCCCAAAGCACATAAATACACTGAAAAAGAGCGATGCGAGAACCCATCGCATCGCGTGCATTAAAAGCGCTCAAAAAGGGAAAACCTAAGGAATCACTGACGACCGATATGCGACGTCGTACGTCGCAATGTCGCATAAGCAGCACAATGATAAAGCGAAAATCTTGCGATCTTGCGATCTGCGATCTGCGATCATACAAAACTACAATCTGCGATATTGGCAATTTGCGATAACACTTAATGACGTCGCAGTCCTCGATACTGCAATTCCAATCGCAGAAAGGACTCATCACAAGAATTTTCCGACATAAACGGTAAACCCAAAATTGAGCGCGCACCTTAAGGGAAATTAATGATCGCATGCTTCAGTATCCAAGAATGATTGTATCGCGTTTTTCGAAGAGTCAAATCATGATGAGTGTCAGAATTACACATTCATTAGAACTTAATGCTTTCATGTCAATCTTTTCGTCATTTCTCTTCTTCTTTGCGTAAACTGCAAGACATGTAACTGATATAAACCTATATGCAGGAAACATCTAAGGAAAAGAGGAAAGCGCCAATGGGGTAACAGAGAGAAGATGCCTCCACAAATGGATGCCGCATGCAGCAGGACCGCGGATTCCAGAGTATCACCCAATAGGCGCTGATGAAAATAGACTATCTAAGACTCAGAGTCAAAGGCGCACAAAAGCAGCGTGTTTGCAAAAGATCTTGAAGCTCAGACTGGGTAAAGCAAAAAGAGAAACGCAAAAGAAGGAGGACGCTCCAGAAAAGCCTGGAACAAAGAAGAAGCAATTCTCGATATAGGGGATTGTCCATACAACGCGACTCCTAGCTCATTGAGTCATTCGCATGACCGGAAACCGAAATAGCAACAACAAAATCAGTTCGAAAGGAACCTGGGTTGTACTAAGTATACGCACAGCGAATACACCCGGCTAGAGGAAGGTTTTCGAAAATATCTTCTAGTCTGTCAGAAAGAGGTGCCAGCTCTTGTTGTTTCTAATTTTCAAGCTCGAGCAAAAGGAAAGGACAACCAGCCGACTCTTTCAGGGCGAACAGCGCATTGCTTACAGCACTAAGGAGCAGATACAGAAATGGTTAGAAATTAGATTTGATTTTTAGAAATAAATTTGCTTTTAGTAAAAGGGCGGTCATTTGAAGTCGTTCCCTAAATTTGTGTAATTAAGATTAATTAGTTAGTAGTATTTAACCCTTCTCATGGCATTTGGAGAAGGGTCCGGAAATCTGTCAAAAAACTTGTCCTCAGAACATGCACTTTTGCACCCTCGGAGGGGGTTTTTGATGAATGGATGGATCGAGATTTATTTATGTTTGCATTTTAATGTCTGTTACTGATGTTGCACTTCTGTACTCTTAGCAGATATTAGAACAAGTAGAAATAAATCGTTATTGCTTGAAGTTTATTAGTGAAATCAGTCATAAATGGTACTTTTATCTCTTGACTAATTTCTGCTTATATTCCTAAAGTGATATGTAGCTGAGTTCTTTATATGTTAATGTATGAATGTGTGTATTACCATTTGGCACTTCTGTACGGTGGAGTCATTTATTTGTGCTTGACATATGAATAACTAATTATGCGATATGCTGTTCACAACTATTTTGCGTAACTTTTCATGCAGAATGGTTTATCTTAATGGATTTCTATTCTTATGATAGCTGAATGATCTTTATTACCAGCTATTGTTCGAAATCTTTTTAGATCGCATAATAGAAGAAAAATACCCCGGGTTAGCGTAGATTAGATGTATTGTTTTTCATTAGATTACAATAACATAGAGTTAGTTTAGAAGTTAGAATTAAATTAGCTTAAAATACCCCTAGATCAATACCATCAAACTTTACACACACACACACCCCTCACATTGGGAAACTAGTCCCATTACCCCCAGTCGGACCCGCTACACCAAACGGGCATGGAGCCGCCAACCAGGTTCCCGACCGGGTGGGTATCCCCCTTGTTGTTGACCCGATTTCGGGGCCCTCAACATATTTGGCGCTAGAAGGAGGGCACGAGCTATGAATGGCGCATAAATCAAAATCTAAATACCATTCTGAGAGCAAATCACCCTCACCAACTCCCCCGACTTCTCCCGTACGATTAAACTCGGAGGTAGAAGTCGCTCGGGCATCCACCGCTGCTACACACTCTAATATATCAGACCAACTTATCATTGATCCCCCTGAACTTCAAACTTTAATTCGTAAACTCCAGGGATTCTCTATTTTTACTCAGAGGTCTGATAAATCTAAAGGCAGCGTGACTTCGCAGTACAATCCTGCTCATCCCCTGACCAGATTAAAGAGTGAAAAGTTTGGCATCCAGCCAACTGAAATCCCTCTCCCCACTAGGAAAAGAGTAAGGAAAGCACTTCCAGAGTCTGACAGAGAGACTCTTTCATCTACATCGTCCATTTCAACTCCCTCACCGCGAAGTCAACCACCCACATCTTCACCCCAGATCACTCATCCATCTTCCGCAACCCTTCCTCCGCGATCATCAAAGATCATAATATCTCCATCTTCTCAGCATCAGAGATCATCTTCTGCACTTCCATTGACTAGCATCTCAACGATGGCGCAGTCTCCATGGAACAACCCTGGGGCAGTTTTAATGCCTCCACCCCTGAGCCCTATACCGGCCCATCCTGAGAAATGGTTGCCTAAATTCAATCCAGAAGCAGGCATGCTAGCCGAAGAACATATCAATAATTTCATGCTTTCTGTTAATCTCAATGGAGTTACTAACGAAGACGCTGTTGTCCGGCTTTTCCCTTATACAATGCAAGGAACAGCCGGGTCGTGGTACTTTTCGTTACCTTCCGGATCCATCACAAGCTGGGACATTTTTCAAAGTCAGTTCCTCACCAAGTTTGGTGATGACAGATCCACGGCGACATTGATCAATGACCTATCTAATCTTAAGGCTGAGGCTAGAGAACCCATTAAAGATTTTAACTTACGGTTCAATAAGATCCTCAACAAAATCCCCGCTGCTTCACAACCCAGCGAGGAAGTAAGATGTGAATGGTACATCACGGCCTTACCATCTAACTTGGTTATCTTCGTAGATAGGGCAAGCAAGACAACCTTAGTTGAAAACTTAACAGAGGCGTTAGCAGTTGAAAAACGCGTAGTAGCCCTTGAAAAGAGATCTGCAATTGAAGAACGTAAATCTAAGAAGATCTCTTTCAAAGAAGACACCAAGAAGAAGCAAACGAAAGATCCTTTCGATATGGAAGGATTACAAAAAGTATTAAAGGCCATGTCCAATGAGATGATTGATATAAGAAAACAAGTAGCAGAAATGTCTTCAAGAAAGCCTTTTAGGACTTTTAAAAGAAACCCTCCCATGGAGACGAAGCCACCCAACGCTGTCTCAAACGTTGAATCTGAAGAAGAAGAAGAAGAGAATACCATCGAAGCACAGACTGACGATGAAGAAGTGGTGGAACTACAAGGAATGTGGGATTTCATCCTCCCACAAGAAGAGGATCAAGAAGCATTTCCGGTTAGCACGAGAAGCAAAAATCAACTTGATCCTCCCCAAACTACCCCAAAACAGAAGGGCGCAAGCCCTGCAGCAAAAGATAAGGTCGCAACAAAGAAAACAATCGCCAGAGCGACCCAATTTAGCCCAGTCCAATCAGACCAATCGCCTCCATCAAGAACACTGATAGTGTCGGATGAAATGGAGTATAACATCATTGATGACATGAAGAAGACTAGGGCTAACATCACTCTTTATGAATTGAGTAAATTGAAACACCAGCAGAAAATAATGATGAAAGAATTACATGCTGTGCCTACTACATCTTTACCTACAGCTGTAGCTTCCCACAATCTGGGAAGGCCTCCAACCAACACGATCAATAAGATTGATCCAAATGACATCGCCTTGATTGGAGGAAGATCAAGATCTCATACTCCTCCTTTTCTTCTCACATATGAAATCTTCAATAAAAACGTGCACAATTGCTTGGTCGATTCTGGTGCTTCAACAAATATTTTACCCAGGTCAATATGTGCCAAATTGAATGTGCAACCTCAAAAATCCGCAGTATGTATAGTTCAACTTGATCGATCCCAAGTCGAAGTGATTGGTGAACTTAATCAGGTGACCATAAGATTGTCGTCTAACCCAAAAGTGTGTCAGGTTATCGACATTCTAGTAGCTGATATCCCTGAGTTCTATGGTTTGATTCTTAGCAGGGATTGGTCGAAGAAACTCCATGGATATTTCTCAACCGACTGGTCGCACATGTGGTTACCATACAATGGTAAACCAAATCAGATAAAGGTTGAACGAGAGTTGCACCAAAAATACATAGTGACAGAACTGGAAGGAGAAAATGAAGCCATAACATACAATAGCAGCATTGTAGGCAATTACGCAGTAGATTCTTTCCTCAGCAATTTCAATGCTCATATTTCACCTTACTTAGAGAATTCAGTTTTATCCCAAGTTGAAAATTTCTCCCAAACTGATGACTCAAAATGTTTTAGTTTTTTAGATAATTCTGTAAATACATCTTTATTTTGGAAATTATATTTTGACGGGTCTAAATCCAATGAGGGAACAGGAGCAGGATGCGTTCTGATTAGCCCGGACGGGAACAAGATTATGCTCACATGCAGACTTGAGTTCGATTGCACGAACAACACAACGGAGTACGAAGCCTTGGTTCAAGGCCTATACAAAGCAATCGGATTGAACGTTAAGTATCTTCAAGTCTTTGGAGATTCTGAGATCGTCGTAAAACAGGTACGTAACACCATACATTGCCTATCAAGTCATTTAAAGCACTATCAATCGTTAGTTCAAGATCTCACTGCACATTTCATAGCATTCAACATCTCGTCAATTCCAAGAATTCAAAACGCGAGCACAGACCTGTTAGCTAATGTAGCCTCTAGACTTATTCCTTCCGAAGATTTTAGTCCTGATAGGTTTTCAATAGAATTAATCTTTAGACCATCCATCCCTGACAACATCACCAATTGGAGAGTATTCAACGACGATCCTGACATCGTAAATTTCCTTACTTCTGAAGGATCCTACTCAAACCAGATAATCGACGAAGACTGTCATGATCACCAAATACAACAAAGTAGCACTGACAATGCTATACCGAAATCAGTGGTCAAGTTAGAAGATTTATATGATTTGAAAAGTCGGTTTAAAAGGTCCGCCAATGCTAAAATTTACAGTTCTACCCTGAACTATGAATTAGTAAACCTAGGGACCGATCAGAAGCCACAAAACGTTAACCTAGGCCACAGCCTAGCCCCTGAAGAGAAATCAGCATATATCCGTCTTCTGAGACAGTACAAAAACGTTTTTGCCTGGAATTACGATGAGCTGAAGACTTACAACACTTCTATCATTCAGCACACTATCCCTATGATTGACAATGAAAAACCTGTCCAGCAGAAGCTCAGAAAAATACACCCTAACTTAGAAAATCAGATAAAAACTGAGCTTAATAAGTTGTTGAGAGCCAGAATAATTTTCCCCGTCAGGCATTCCGAATGGGTATCCAATATGGTACCCGTTAGGAAGAAAAACAGAGACATTAGAATCTGTATCGATTTTTGAAATCTCAACAAAGCCTGTCAGAAAGATAACTTTACCCTCCCACCTATGGAACAAATATTACAGGCAGTAGCAGGCTCAGAATTAATGTCTTTCCTGGATGGATTTTCAGGATACAATCAAGTACTGGTGCATCCCAATGATCAATTAAAGACTACGTTCCGAACCAAATGGGGCACTTATGCATATCGGAAGATGCCATTTGGTCTGATCAATGCCGGAGCTACCTTTCAGAGAGCCATCGACATCGCGTTTAAAGGGTTAGTCAATAAATCGGTAGTGATTTACCTGGGCGATATAACAGTGTACTCCAAGAACCGAAGCGACCACCTCAAAGATTTGAAACAAATCTTTCAAAGATGTTTAAGGTATGGGATCTCACTTAACCCGAAGAAATCTTTTTTCGCATTAAGTGAAGGGAAATTGTTAGGATTCATAGTGTCAAAATCTAGTATTCACATTGAACCTGACAGAATCAAAGAAATTTCCGAGATATCCATGCCCCATAACAAAAAGACCATGCAATCCTTCCTTGGACAGATCAATTTTGTCAAAAGATTTGTCCCGGATTTTTTACGTATTATTTCTCCCTTACAAAATATGATAAAAAAGAATTCAAATTTCAAATGGGGTCTAGATGAGCACGAAGCATTCAACTTAATCAAACAAGCTATCATCAACGCTCCATCTTTAGGAACCCCAAATTTTTCAGAACCTTTTATCTTATTCACATTTGCCTCAGAGAAATATTATGCTGCGATTTTAACTCTAGCGAATCAAGAAAAGGCAGAAGCTCCAATCGCATTCTTTAGCTCGAACTTACAAGGTGCTGAACTTAATTACTCAGACGTAGAGAAACAGGCATATTCCGTTTTCAAAGCGATCAAATATTTCAGACCTTTCTTGCTAAAAACCCATACCAAAGTCATAGTACCGTTCCCAGCGGTAAGAAACCTCCTGATACAGAAGGACGTGGGCGAAAAGAGAGCGAATTGGATCACCGCCTTACAAGAGTACGATCTTGAGATCAAGCCAGCACACATCGTGAGAGGTCAAGGCTTCTGCAAGATCTTAGCTGGAGCATCGCAAATTCCTGAGAACTCGTCTGAAGAGGTACACACGTATGAGGTAAGCCTAAACGACGCAGAATCATTATATGCTGACACCATTTATTTTCTTAAGAACGGGTATGCTCCATTTCACCTGGATCACACCAAGAAGAGAGCCCTGAGATTGAAAGCTAAACAATACCAGCTCATAAATGATGTTCTATTTAAAAGAAATTACGATTCTATGCTTCTTAGATGTCTTGAGAAAACTGAAGCCGAAAAGGTTTTGCAGGAACTTCACGATGGACCAGCAGGTGGACACTATGCTGGAGAAGCCACCGCACATAAAATCTTGCGTGAAGGATATTACTGGCCCACGCTGTTCAAAGACTCATACAATTACGTAAGGAAATGCCAAGTCTGCCAGACTGCTGCAGGGAAACAAAAGAAGTCATCCATGCCACTGCAGATGGTTAACATTGAGCAACCGTTCAGTCAATGGGGCCTGGACATAATAGGTGAGATCGTTCCTCACTCTTCTAAACAGCATAGGTATATCCTCACGGCAACTGACTATTTTACCAAATGGGTAGAAGCAGTTCCTCTCAAGACAGCTAATTCTGAAAACATTATTGAATTCATAGATCAGTTTATCATTACTAGGTTTGGATTGCCAACGGCCTTAATGTTTGATAATGCATCATATTTTTCTGGAAATGCAATGACTGAGTTTGCACTCAAAAGAGGGTTCAAACTGAAGTATTCTGCCAACTACTATCCGCAAGGTAACGGGTTGGCCGAATCAACAAACAAGAACCTAATTAGGATTATTAAAAAGACAGTCGACCAAAACCAAAAGAATTGGCACAAAGCGCTGGTAAATGCCTTATGGGCAGATAGAATTACAAAGAAAGCTTCTATCGGCACTTCTCCCTTTAATTTAGTTTATGGGAGAGAAGCAGTTCTTCCTACTCAATTAGTCATCCCCTCTTTGTCCTTAGTTCAATACATCGATGAAGTACCTACTTCTTCCTTACAATTAAGACAAGTGGAAATAATTAAACTAGAAGAGCAAAGAGAACAAGCTAGGAAAACCCATGCTCATCACCAAGCGTTAATAAAATCTTCTTTTGACTCAAGCATCATGACCAGAAAAAACTTTCAGATGGGTGATTTTGTTTTAAAATGGGATAAGGCTCATGAAGAAAAGGGCAAACATACGAAATTCCAGAAGCTGTGGCTTGGTCCTTTTCAGATTGTAGAGGTCATAGGCCCATCGACTTTTGTGTTGTAGGATTTAACAGGCAAGAGAGATTCTCTGCCTGTGAATGGAAAAATTCTCAAAATGTATTTTCCATAGAAGAGAATTCTTCTAATTTTTGTAGGATAGATTTATTTTTTAGTTTTTTTTTTGTTTTTTTTTTCTCTTTTTATGAATAAAACCCGTTGTAAATGATCATTTAAAAAGGATTCATGAAAGAGCACGCCAATTCTCTATCAGATTTTGATTTCTCTTGTACAAATAGCAAATTTTTTTGAAAATCTGAATCTTATTATTGACAAATAGAGTTAACTTCACCCTGATTACGATATTAGTTTCAACCTCAAAAAACTTTGACGAAAGCAACCTTTGGTAAAGAATTGTTTTGTATCAATACAATGAAAGGTATCATCAATAATAAAATAAGTATTCTCTGCAAAACTGTTGTTTTCAAAAACTCTATTATTGTCGTCCAGAGCTTTCTTAAGGAAAAACAATGACTTCCTCCCTGCTAAAAGGAAATTGCAGCATTCAGAGAAACAATCCAAGGAAAACACTATATCTCAAAGAATAAGAGGTCTCATCACGAGCCGGCTTATCATGATCACAGATATTATAACTTGCTGACTTTTCCAATACTGTCTATCAAAACAGGGCAACGACTTAAGATTGTTGCAATCAAAAGACAAGAGGTCTCATCACGAGCCAGCTTGTTCAGCAAAAGTGTAAATCAAGTGAATGACTGTGTCATAATTTGGCCACCAAACCAAGACATTGTTCTTTAGAGAATTAAAAAAGGAAAAGTGTGTCAAAAAAGGATTTTTTTTCTCTGGAATGTTGCGAGTAACCTCAAGCAGGAAAAAGGATCATTGCTGGATAACATGGTAACCCTGTCGAGGCTATGGACGCTTGCGGGCAGCAGAGGCTCTACCTACGACAAATGAGCATACTTTTAAGCCAGTACGCAGAGAAGACCTTATTTTATCTTTAATCAAGACCAAGTAATGTCTGGTGCGAATGCAAGAAAAAGCCTGAGGAAGCAAGCAATTGGGATAAAAAAAGGGTTGAAACAAAGTATCGTTGACAAGGTGAGGGGTAATCTACTCTATCTGTCCATAAAAAAATTTAGACATATAAAAATTTTGTTGTTTCGGAAGTGAACGGTCAATAGAAAAGCAGAGATAACTGGTTCTTCACAGTGAATCGCCATT
This sequence comes from Pinus tabuliformis, assembly GCA_031772625.1. Lineage (NCBI taxonomy): Eukaryota > Viridiplantae > Streptophyta > Pinopsida > Pinales > Pinaceae > Pinus > Pinus tabuliformis. Next base: position 836,010,690 of record CM062812.1, read on the forward strand.
GTTGTGGTCACCAACAACCCCCCTCTTTGTTTGATATTAGTAATAACACCAAGCAAAGGGGGACCCTTAACCAAAAATCCAAAAAATATTTTGTTTAAAAAATCTTTTGTATTAACTCCCTAAGAGCTATATCGCGTCGCAAAGGTAGAGAGAAGCGTTTTCCCAAAGCGCATAAATACACTGAAAAAGAGCGACGCGAGAACCCATCACATCGCGTGCATTAAAAGCGCTCAAAAAGGGAAAACCTAAGGAATCACCGACGGCCGATATGCGACGTTGCACATCGTAATGTCGCATAAGCAGCACAGAGTGATAAAGCGAAAATCTTGTGATCTTGCGATCTGCAATCTGCGATCATACAAAACTGCGATCTGCGATATTGGCAATTTGCGATAACACTTAATGACGTCGCAGTCCTCGATACTGCGATTCCAATCGCAGAAAGGACTCATCGCAAGAATTCTCCGACATAAACGGTAAACCCAAAATTGAGCGCGCACCTTAAGGGAAATTAATGATCGCATGCTTCAGTATCCAAGAATGATTGTATCGCGTTTTTCGAAGAGTCAAATCATGATGAGTGTCAGAATTACGCATTCATTAGAACTTAATGCTTTCATGTCAATCTTTTCGTCATTTCTCTTCTTCTTTGCGTAAACTGCAAGACATGTAACTGATATAAACCTATATGCAGGAAACATCTAAGGAAAAGAGGAAAGCGCCAATGGTGTAACAGAGAGAAGATGCCTCCGCAAATGGATGCCGCATGCAGCAGGACCGCGGATTCCAGAGTATCACCCAACAGGCGCTGATGAAAATAGACTATCTAAGACTCAGAGTCAAAGGCGCACAAAAGCAGCGTGTTTGCAAAAGATCTTGAAGCTCAGACTGGGTAAAGCAAAAAGAGAAACGCAAAAGAAGGAGGACGCTCCAGAAAAGCCTGGAACAAAGAACAGAAGCAATTCTCGATACAGGGGATTGTCCATACAACGCGACTCCTAGCTCATTGAGTCATTCGCACGACCGGAAACCGAAATAGCAACAACAAAATCAGATCGAAAGGAACCTGGGTTGTACTAAGTATACGCACAGCAAATACACCCGGCTAGAGGAAGGTTTTCGAAAATATCTTCTAGTCTGTCATAAAGAGGTGCCAGCCCTTGTTGTTTCTAATTTTCAAGCTCGAACAAAAGGAAAGGACAACCAGCCGACTCTTTCAGGGCGAACAGCGCATTGCTTACAGCACTAAGGAGCAGATACAGAAATGGTTAGAAATTAGATTTGATTTTTAGAAATAAATTTGCTTTTAGTAAAAGGGCGGTCATTTGAAGCCGTTCCCTAAATTTTTGTAATTAAGATTAATTAGTTAGTAGTATTTAACCCTTCTCATGGCATTTGGAGAAGGGTCCGGAAATCTGTCAAAAAACTTGTCCTCAGAACATGCACTTTTGCACCCTTGGAGGGGGTTTTTGATGAATGGATGGATCGAGATTTATTTATGTTTGCATTTTAATGTCTGTTACTGATGTTGCACTTCTGTACTCTTAGCAGATATTAGAACAAGTAGAAATAAATCGTTATTGCTTGAAGTTTATTAGTGAAATCAGTCATAAATGGTACTTTTATCTCTTGACTAATTTCTGCTTATATTCCTAAAGTGATATGCAGCTGAGTTCTTTATATGTTAATGTATGAATGTGTGTATTACCATTTGGCACTTCTGTACGGTGGAGTCATTTATTTGTGCTTGACATATGAATAACTAATTATGCGATATGTTGTTCACAACCGTTTTTTGTAACTTTTTATGCAGAATGGTTTATCTTAATGGATTTCTATTCTTATGATAGCTGAATGATCTTTATTACCAGCTATTGTTCGAAATCTTTTTAGATCGCATAATAGAAGAAAAATACCCGGGTTAGCGTAGATTAGATGTATTGTTTTTCATTAGATTACAATAGCATAGAGTTAGTTTAGAAGTTAGAATTAAATTAGCTTAAAATACCCCTAGATCAATACCATCAAACTCTACACACACACACACCCCTCACATTGGGAAACTGGTCCCATTACCCCCAGTCGGACCCGCTACACCAAACGGGCACGGAGCCGCCAACCAGGTTCCCGACCGGGTGGGTATCCCCCTTGTTGTTGACCCGATTTCGGGGCCCTCAACAACGCTGTACAAGCTCCTCCCAAGGTCCAACAAGAACTCTCCTTTACTTTGACAAGTTTCACTCACTCCCCAATGAAGCTAAAAAGGTATGTGATCTCTCCTCTTAAGCTCAACTAGGAAGTCTTAATTTCACCAGCATTTACCCTCAAAATGTTCAGCTTCTAACCTCTCTAGTCCTCACCCCAATGCCTGTATTTATAGTGCAATGGAGGGAAGTTACTAGGTCCTCCTTCAAAGGGATAAATCCCTCCTTCAAAGGGATAGCTCCTTTAGTCAAGGGATTAGCTCCTTCTCTTTTGGGATGCATGAACCACCTCAGAGCGAACAATCCACGTCAAAATTCCTTCTAGAAAACTCTAGAATTAACCCAAAGTGAGTTTTTTAAGATAAAACTTGCGCCTTTTGACTTTCACAGGGGTCCGCACCTACACCGTTAGGGACAGAGCGGGTAGGTACGCAGCTTTTGTACACAGAAGGTGCGGGACCGCAGGTGACCATGAGAGAAAGTGCGGAACCAGAGTTACATTGATTTTTAATGTCTTTCTCCCATTTCCAAAGCTTGATTTGAAGAGCTGAGGTCTTAGACTTGCTTAGGAGGACAGTACAAGTGATGATAGACCCATACTGACTGTAAATAATCATAGTGACGATATTTTTGTGTAACAGATTGCCCCCTAAAGTGCGAAGTCTGTAGTAGATGAGGATTTCATTTATCATATAGGAAGAGTGAAGTACTTTATCATTTTGAGGATCATCTTGTGGAGAGCCCGGTTGGAACCTGTAAAAACATCCAATGCAAGATATATATATGAGATCATATCATCGCTGAGGTAGGCATTCCCATACTCAGATCAAAACTAACTAGAAAACTATCTACTGCTCTGATATAGGAATGATCTTGTAAAAAATCACAAGTATAGACTCGTGTGAACACAGTATGGACGCAGCCATCTGTTTATGAATAGTCCACAATATAACGAATACAAAATTCCTCGCAGCCTGGATGGTGGAAACTAGATCCAGGGTCTTCATTTCTACTTCCCGAAATAGTAAGATTCTATCCATGCGAATAAATGTATTGATGTTGAACATGGTAGAAACCACTTGATTACCAGTCAATGATGTAAACTATTAACAAGTGTGAGAGAAACCACCAATGATGTCAATGCCTCTCAAAGTACCCAGTACAATCCATGAAATGTGAATAAATGTGTTGATGTCGAACATATCACAGAATCCTTCGATCGAAAGTCCATGATGTAAACTATCGTAAAAGGCGAGAAACCTGCCATTGAGGCATGCAGATCTCAAGGTACTGACGATTCCTAGATCATCTTTCTAGATAATGAGCTTATGTCGATAGAAAGTGATCCATCGTAGGTAAGCCCACAACACGAAATCATAGATCAAGTTGAAGAAATTTAGTTGCAAGGACTGACTCGGGGATGGTCAAGATGGATGACAGATATTTTGCAGATGAATGGCTTATTGGCAGTGACCTCTTGAACACATAACGACACGACAGATGGCTTGGTGAAAATTGACCCAAAGTTAATACCCAGAAACCGGCTTAAGACTTTCAATGTGGTTTGATCAACTGTTAGGCAAAGGATTTCCCAAACCAGGTGAATAAAAGTGTCATGTTCAAGAGTGGTTACAAAGTATGACAAACAGACTCATTTTTCTCTCTTTTCCCCCACCATTTCTGGCAAGTACCTCTTTATTTTTGACAAGCTTGAGGAGGATAACATTTGCTTGATTATAAGCTCATCCTTTGGATGAGTCCCACTTAGTTTAAATTTGAACCCTAAGAAGGAGTGGTTCGTTCCTGTTTGTAATTGAACAGGTCCTTTACTGTGAAATTTTAACGAGTCCAGTATAGGAGAAACTCGGCATTTTTCAATTTTAGAGAGTCTGAAAAAACTTAAGAAGACTCCAGGGTTGACCTTTTTCATAAATTTGTGTCTCCCAAGCCCAAAAAAGTATAAAATAATACTTGAGAGAACCGCTTGATCTTTTACGACCAAGGAGTACTTTTCTTTATTAGTGCCCTTGACCCGAAAAAGTAAAAATGCGATCAATGGCACGTCGTTTTATAACCAATATTGAATTCGAAACGACAAAAATCCGGCAATCTTTTCATGTTTTTACGGTCGGAAAAGAGCTGTAAGTGGACCGTCTTTTACTTCCATTTTAACGAGTTTAAAAGAAACACTTGGCAATTTTTTCATGTTTTAGGAGTCAGAAAAGAGCTTAAAGATGACTCTACATGTTTTTCTGTCGAAAATGAGAGATTTTGCCTGAATAATCCTTTATTATGCACAAAAACACAAACATTACTCATACCTGTTTGAAATGGATAAAAGCATCGCAAAATACCTTTCCAAAGTGAAACATAAACAAATTTACGATTTATTTACTCAAAAAACTTATAAAAAGGGCCTTTGTTGATTCATTTTTACCGTTTGAGTTTGGGTGAGAAAATAGTGCTTTTGCTTAGAAAACTTCCTGTGAAGATTGTGGAAAATTCAACCGTCGGAATCGAGTGTCGTCTTCTCTAGGTAATCCACATCATCGTACTCTTCATTTTCAACCGTTTAGTTTTTTGTTTTAGTCCTTCATTTCATTTTTTGGGAGGGTTTTTAGGCGCAAAACCCGCGCGTGGGGGTCCACAGGTTTACCATTGCGGACCCGCGGTCCCCGACTTTTTCTCCATTGGGAAAAAGTTCGGGGTCCACACCTTCCGTGTAGACAAAGTGCGGACCCATGCACTGTGTCTAACTCGAAGGGTGCGTACCCCACTGCAAGGGTTTTGAACCCAAAGATTCTCAAAAATGGACCAATCAAAATATTTTCTAGCAATTTAATTAATCTTTATACTTGATGCAGAGAGTACATCATGCTAGATTGGCGTGAACGAGAGCATGAGGACGTGGATGCTGCTGCATGGAATCATTAGCCTTCACTTGATGCTTCGAGGGCGTGCAGACTGTACAAATTCTGGACCATTCCTGGCATGAGGGCTCAGGTGGATTTCTTACAGTGGCTGGTTGACAGATGGAGCATACAGGACCAGTGCTTTTTCATTGGCGGCCACCAGCTCGAAATTGAGCTAGTGGACATTTATTTCTTGACTGGTTTGCCTAAGAGAGGCGAAGACTTGACTCTGCACGAGACTAGGCCAGGTGGCCAGTCTGTCGATAGCCTCCGGCTAGAGTACTGCAACAGCCAGGCTAGAGACAAAGGGATAGATATAAAGACCATATCTCGTCCTGAACGCATGGTGATTGCGTTTACTGTCACCAGACTTTGCAGAGCTGCCGCATTACATATTGCCACTGGATCCCAGATGCGTATGGCAGTTGATTGCTTTCAAGGCACCATCTTCAACTGGTGCAATGTTGTGCTGGCCAATGTAAAAGGCCAACTGACTAGGGCCAAGAGCGGACGACTAAAGACCTTTGGTTATGGGGCTTTGGTCGTCAGTTTTGGCCTGGAGAGGGTTCCTATGCTGATCCCACAGCACCTTACTATTGGAGTTGGGCTTCCTCGAGAGCCCAAACTGATGCGATAGGTCGCAGTCATGGCCCGTCACCCAGATGAGAGGACAGAGGTTGCTCGGTTCAAACCTGAGTATTTCCAATGGTTGGAAAACCAGGTCTTTTCCATTCAGGACTTCCCTTACGCTGGGATAGATTTTCGTGGTGACCCAGACATGGCTCTTCCACCAGGAGAGAAGTGGGACGAGTCAGGTAAAATCCTTTTCAACTTTTTCCTATTTTATTTTATTTTTTTTTATTTTCCATCGTCTCAAAACTGATAGTAAAAATTTCAAATGCAGATGTGGGTCCACAGCGACCAGCCACTCTCTGGCCTTTCGAGAGGAGGCAACCAGTTGCACCCGCACCAGCCCCACAGGACGAATCAGCAGAGGTTTTGGCCGAGTTGGAGGGTCATCTCGAGCGCTTGACACGAGATATTCCTGAGACCACTATAGACGACATTCCTCGTCGACTTCAGCGCTACGTGATTGGAGTCCCGGGACCTTTTAGGAGGTTCCTTTGCAAGGTGGCTCGTGCAGTGGTTTCTTATAGAGATCATCACCAGTGATAGGATGATCGCCTATTGTGGGCACATGTGACATTTTGTTTTTTGTACTTATCATTTTTGTCGATCATAAGGTGTTTTTCAACCTATGATCGAGGACGATGTATTTTTTGACACACTCCTATATATATATATATCACTATTACCGACTTATCTTGTAAATCATGTTATGGAATGGTTTTAAATTTACATGTATGATTATTGCAAATGTCTATTTAACATTCGAGAAGCAATTGCATCTGCTAATGTATTTAAAGACCTTGGAATATGCTGATATTCAATGTAATCAAACTCACGTTCCAAGAGACGCACTCTCAAAAATAATCTTAATAACACTAGATTTCTAATGGCATACACTCTATTAAGCTGTAATACAATGAGTTCAGAATCTAACCTCACTATCAAACTCCGAATCCCAAATGAAATAGATTTGGACAATAACTCAATCACTGCACTATACTCTGCAATGTTGTTTGTTGTTTGACCGAGGCTTACCCCATGCATAAAAACTAACTCGTCAGAGGGTGAATAGATAACCCATGCTGCGGAAGAGATGTTCCGTGTATTACGACAAGCACCATCAGCAAATCCAATGTATGTTTGGAGAGGCATCGACATCTGAAATATCAAGAGTAAAACCAAGATAAGCAGAAATAATGACGGAAAAACACTCTCTAAGCTAAGCACACTTTTTAAACTAAAACACACTAGCAAGAAAGAAAAACTAACCTAACTAACAAATCTCCATACCCATTCTTTTAAGCATAATACCTCTTCAGGTAAAGACCATTCCTGGGTTTACCCAAAGAGTCCCCATCAAAGTCTACCAATTCATAAGCCCCTTTGGCTAGCTTTCGCTTGACAACGTAGGGACCATGCCACATAGGAACGAATTTTCCAGTGCCTAATTTATCATTAGCTTGATCATAAACTAAGACTAGATCCCCTTCCGAAATATTTCGAGGGGTCACATTTCGATCATACTGAGCTTTCATTCGTTTTGTGTGAGTCTCGATCGCCAATGCAACATCACGTCGATTCTCATCTAATTGAGCCAAGTATAACAAACGCTTTTCCTCTTTGGAAGTGGCTGGAAGTAACTCGATGGCCATTTGTAGTGACGGGATTTCGCATTCAATGGGTAACACGGCTTCCAAACCATAGACTAGTTGGAAAGGAGTGAACCCTGTTGATGTTTTTACTGAGGTTCGGTATGCCCAAAGCACTGAAAATAGCATGTTTTACCAATTCGACCGATGAATCCCAATGATTCGTCGGATCATGATAACTAAAACTTTTTTTATGGATTCAACCAGACCATTAGCTTGTGGATAATAAGGGGTTGAACTATCGTGACGTAAACTAAGCTAGCCTGTAAGTTCGGTCATCATAACGTTTCGAAAATGACGCCCATGATCAGTGATTATCACTTGTGGGACACCAAACCTAGCAATTATATGATTGAACACGAAAATTGCAGCTGTTTTGCCATCTGTCTCAAATGTAGGCAACGCCTCGGCCCACTTAGTAAAATAATCTACCGCAAGGATGATATACGCATGCCCCCCGACCGAGTGAGGGTTACATGTAATAAAATCGATACCCCATTTGGCAAAAGGACCAACGGAAATTATAGGGTGGAGAGGAGCAGGTGGAGCATGCATCTTACGATTAAAAATCTGGCAGTTGTGGCATTTTCGGACCGCCGTAATACAATCTTTAAACAAGGACGGCCAGAAATAGCCAGCGCGCAATATCTTTTGGGTTGTGGCATACCCAAACATATGACCGCCACATGCTCCAGAGTGACAGTCATTTAGAACCCTTTTAGCCTCTTCGTGAGTTAAGCAACGTCGAAAAATAGAGTCCGCCCCACGGCGATAAAGAGTATCTCCAATAATTTTGAATTGTTGGGACTGGAATCGAATTTTCCGATGCTTGAAATTTCTGGCCGAAAGGATTGGGTCTGGAGATAGACGATGATATCCCCATACCACGGATCTAAAGTGCTGATTAGAAACAAAGATTCGTCCACAATGGGCTCCTCTGCCACAGTTTCCGTGTCAGCACGCGGGAAGTCACACATTAACTCCGCAAAAACTAAAGATTTCTTAGACTTAGATTTCTCAAATTCCAAGTCGAACTCCTGCAGGATAACGATCCATTTAGAGTACTTGCCCCCTAGCAATTGTTTGGTCAAAATGTAGATCATAGGGTTGCAATCCGAAATAACCGTAGTTTTACGTAGTAAAATGTAGTGACGAAAACGTTGGACAGCTTGAACGGCTGCTAATGCCAATTTCTCCACATGTGAGTATTTTAGCTCAGTTGGATTTAACGTTCGACTAAGGTAATATATCACATGTTCTGTTTCGAATTCATCTTCCTGAACTAAGACCATTCCAATGGTGGAATGGGAGGCGGCGAGATACAAGAAGTAATCCTGGTTGTACTTGGGAGGATGCAACAACGGTGCATGGGTCAACGCGTGTTTGAGTGCATCAAAAGATTTCTGAGCTATCTCATCCCAAGAGAATTGAGTGTTTTGCTTCAACAACCGGGTAAAACCCTTTGTAACCTCGGTGTAGTTAGGAATGAATCGTCGTAAAAAGTTTGCTTTCCCCTGAAAACTTTGGAGTTGGTGAAGACTCGAAGGAGGAGGCAATTTGATGATAGCTTCAACCTTTGAGGGATCAACACGAATGTCGGCTTTCGAAACTACAAATCCCAGCAATCGACACGTTTCTATACAGAAGACACATTTGTGTGGGTTCAACCGAATACGATAATGCCTACACCTCATAAAGATTGCTTGTAAATGGACGAGGTGATCAGCTCGATGTAATGAATGAGCAGGCAAATCATCGAGATACGGTTGCACAATGTGTTTGATGTCATGAAACACATAAGACATCGCCCTTTGAAAAGTTTCTCCAGAATTCTTAAGCCCAAAAGGCAATTTGCAATAAGAAAATGTCCCCCATGGACAAATGAAAGCCGTTTTTGGTTGATCGGCAGGTAGAATGTTGATTTGATTGTATCCAGAAAAACCATCCATAAAGGAAAATATTTCGCTGCCGCCACAATCATCAATGATTTGATCGATATAGGGAGTTGGGTAATTGTCCTTTGGACAGGCTCGATTAATGTCCCTATAGTCGATGCATATTCTTATTGTTCTCTGTTTTTTGTTAACCGGAACAATATTCGATACCCAATCCATTAGCGGGATCGGATAAATGAAACCTGCTTTCAACAGTTTTTCAACTTCTGCTTTAATTGCAGCAGCTTTTCGCGGGTTAATCTGACGCAAATGTTGCCGAACGGGTTTAGCATCCGGGTAAGTCTTGATCTCATGAATAACAATCGCGGGATCAATTCCTGGCATTTCCTCATAGGACCAAGCAAACACGTCGCAGAATTCTTGAAATAGGACCTTATATAATTGAATTTCGTCATCTGTACATGAGGCACCTATATGAATGTTTTCAACAATTCCGGGCTTAACCGAAATGTCAATAGGAAGAGTTCGAGAGATGTTTCCCAAATTTAACTCTGAATCAGGATGTTTCATTGGATTATGAGGTTCCTTGACATATTCAGTTGTAAAAATTGATGAGAAATCATTTTCAAAATGATCATCCTCAGGTAAAAACGAAGATCGGTGATGGAGATCTTCCCATGGTAAATCATCTACACATAGGATTTCACGAATTTTCTCATCAGAGTGAACAAGTTCAGAAAACGTAGTTAAATCCGAGGTTGATGTGAAAAGTGATTCCTCATGGACCACATTCATTAAGTCATTTTCGGTTGAACACGAGTCGGTAAAAGACTGCACGGCTTCATAGGCAATTTCATATGGACTCAAAGGCATGGAATTACCAAATGAGTCTATCTCAGATTTAGAAGGAACGATCCAAGGATTGTCATAAAAAATTGTGTCTGAAGTAATCATATGAATGGTTGTAAACGAAGATGATGCGTTGATTGGAGGAAAAGGAAACGTTCCCAGTAAACTGGCATCTTTAACTAATCCTACTCCAACATCCTTATATGGGATAGTCGTTTTACCAATATGCTGAATACTCTCCGAAGAGGCTGGGTCGGATGAAAAGTAAGCTAGTTGGTCTATTGTTATGATCTTTCCATTATGTGGAAACTTTATTACTCGAAAGACCGATGAAACGACCACTGTCATAGCGTAAGACCAACTTCGACCCAAGAGAAGGTTGTAATCTAGAGGGGCATCAACCACCTCCACATCTAGACTAACAGTTTTTCCTTCAACCCCTATAGGCAAATCCTATAGAATGCCGAAAGGATGAAACACACGGCCATCAAAGGCCTTAAGAATTGTCGGGGATTGATTTAGTGAAGGAGAACCAAGCGATCTCCAACACTGTATCGACATAATACACGTTGAGGTTTCTTCATCAATGACAGTCCGATGAATAGGCCTGTTTTTGACTATCACTGGGATCTGGAAAGCCATTTGATGAGGGAGACGCGGTGTACTATTTTCCAGATCGAAAATTATTAGGTTCGGGTCCTGAACTTCAACAGCTCCTATAGCCGACAAAAGTAATTTACGCTGTGCTGGACATGATTGCAGCACTTCCAAAGCCGACATTGCTGAGGGTGAAACAGCCAAATCCTCAACAATGTTATAGTTATGAGCCGCTCTCGCATGTGGATTGAAAGCTGACTTTCGAAGTATACCCTTAGTGGGCGGTTTGATTAGCAAGTCTGGATTAGGTTTCCCGATCTGTAGTGGATCGGAACTGGGAGCTGAGGTTGATGGATTAGAATGAGAAGATTCTGCTTCTTTGCCATCAACAGGACTTTTACTGCCATAATCTTGCGATCGAGTCACAATCCTTACATGGGACATCATCAATATGGGTTCTTCATTAGCACTCGAGGAAGAACCTATCATTTTGCTGTCTTGACTTGGAAATGGATCCTTCAAAACAGCAAGAGTTTGGGAACCTTTGACGATCTTCGCAACCTCTGCACGATGAGGGTAGTCTCTTGTAAAATGTTCTTCGACACAAATGAGACAAGGATAACGAGGTTTGCGCTTTTCATCATTGGATTCCACCTTTTCAGGTTTCTCCTTTGAACTTTTGTCCGTTTTATTCTTCTTCCCACCGGATTTTGATTTAGCCGTAGATGACTCTACAACGTGAATATCGGCGGAAACCTCTGCAGAAGAATCTCCTGTCGGGGAATCAGGCAAGGTTATGATAGGAGAAGAATTCTTGGAAGACTTCTTCTTACTTTTACTGTTAACCGTACCAATCATACCGTCAGCGACATGCGATTCTGAAGGAGCTTCAGCGATTTGATTTGACTTGGGAAGATCGGGGATCTTTTCGTGTAATGTACCTGACTGAGTATAGACCAAGTCAAGGTACTGTGCTTGAGCAATCACTTGCTCCTCAGTAACAACTCCGACTTTAGCAACATCTTCAGTGATCCTTGGCAACAAAGATTTTACAAACCACTCAGCCAAGTTTTGATCCAGAATAAATACCTTCACTAAACGTCATCGACGTCTCCACTCATGAATATGATCTGAAATGTACGTGGATGTCGATTTTTTTAGCGAAGTTAACAATTCCGTGCCATTGTCATATCGGACTGGCAACTGGAAATGAGTTAAAAACGAGGTAGCTAACTGACTAAAATTATAAAAAGTGCCTCGCGGTAACTCAATGTACCACTTGGCTGCGAGACCAATTAGAGTGCGTTGGAAAAGTCTAAGATGGATCGAATCATCGGTGATGGAGTTAGACGCACACCAGAGGTGGTAAGTCATCACATGGTTTGACGGGTCCTCTCCAGATTTACCTTCGAACTTGGGAATGTCACTGGGCAACTTATTCGGCATTGGTGGCCAAAACGGAAGATAATTAATCGGACCGTTCATTAGGCGTGACAAGTCAGGTAAGTCCAAAGTTGCGATAAACGGTAATTGCTGATTAGGATCCCTAAAACTCTAGGTCATGAGACCAGCCCCAGGAGGAGGATATCCGGGATAACTAGGAATAGGAATCGCGTTCGGGATATTGTATCCTCCCGGAAAACCAGGATTAACCGGACCGTACTGGGGTTGTTGAGGTTGTTGATAAGTATACCCAGGATACGGTTGATACTGATAAACTGGCTGCTGGACAGTAGGACCAAATTGGTACTGTCCCTGGTATGGTTGATAGGTGAATTGTGGTTGACTTGTGACAACCGTACTTAAACCAGGTTGTCCTACAGGCATCTGAACTGTAGTTTGAATCGTGGATCCAGACGGTGGTAAAGATGTCTAAGGAGTAGATACAGGAACAATAGAAATTGGAGCTGTCGATACTCCAGAAGTAGGTGGGGTAGATTGAACAGATGTTGTGGTAGTTGCAGCAGTTGCAGCAGTCGTTTGAGATGGAGTACGAGGCGCAGTAGGCCCAGACTGAGAAATTACCGAAGGTACAGAAGTTTGAATGTTAGAATGGACTGGTTGCTGGGGTGTACCTGAAACTAAGGGTTGTCCAGTTTGAGATGACAACTGTACACTTGGCTACAACACCTGTTGGGTTTGCGATGGATCCCACACTATGTTCATTCCGGGGTACTGACCCATAACAGGTTGAGAATATTGAGGACCATAACCGAGTTGAGGGTAGGATTGATAATTGAAAGGTACATTTCACGTTCCTTGAACATAAAATTGACCTTGGGGTGGTTGGAAACCTTGGTTCGAGTACTGACCTTGGGGTAGATACCCTTGAGGCACGTACTGATACTGGGGTTGACCTTGAGGTATAAATTGGTACTGGGGTTGACCTTGGGGTACATATTGAGTCTGGGGTTGACCTTGAGGCACGTACTGTACCATAGGTACGTACTATCCTTGAGATTGTTCCCCAGATGCAAATTGTGTACCTTGAGGTTGCCCCCCAGGCGTTAATTGAGGCTGCCCCCCAGGCGGTAACTGGCCACCTTGAGGTTGAGAATTGGGAATAGAACCTGACATCATAAGAATGTCTTCTACGCTCAACGGCTTTGTACCATTGCTTCCAGTTAATAACCCTTGCTCAATGGGTTGAGGAGATGCTCCCGAAAAAGTACCAGAAAGTGACTGATACCCAGAGGAAACAGAAGGACCGTCGTACAAAGAAGATTCAGGCGATTGAGTAAACATGGACGACTGACCTGACATATTTACGGGAGTATTAAAACCTCTAGGATGATAAGGAGCACGAGGTGGTGAAAAACTTAACCCTGGGTTTTCCAAATAATTAGTCAAAGAAAGATACCAAGTAGTACTCCTAGGTGGACTGTAAAAAATTGATTCACGCTCCCTTAGATCAAGAATAGGTTGATTTTCAGGGATAGGGATGGCTACTTCTTCTTCCGGAGCAAGTTCTTCAATAGCAATAAGTCCAGAAGGAAGATCTTGGGTAATTACTCTTTCTACCCCAGGTGAATGAGGACCACTAGAAGTTGGAGAGACAAACCCCGATGTTGGAGTAACAGGTTCAGATATCTCAGGTTCTTCACCTATATCACTAGTAGATGAAAAGCTACCAGCAAGTTCGGAAACTGAAATTGATTGCGGATCGTAACCTGTTACTAAACTTTGATAATCAGATGTACAACCAATGAAGATTCTCATTCTTCAGACGACCCAACTTTACTACCACTAGGAGTTACGAGGACTTTCAAGCCTTCAAGCTGGCTCGCGACTTCTTCAGGAGGTTGGCCCCGAAGTCTATGGGACTTCCTCAATAAATCAACCACGGTTACAAACTCAGGAGACTGGCCCCGAAGTCTACGGGATTGTCTTGGTAATTCAGCCACAGTTAAAACTTTTAACTACTTCACACGCAAACAAAGTAAAATCTCAATGAAAAACACCTAAAGCCTCTAAAGAACCAAACAAATATGAATCACATGCCTAAAGAATCTAGAGATCAAACACACACAAACAGCAACTTTCCGGACCGAAAACACTAGTTGGTGATGAAATCCAACGTCGCAGAATTCAGTACAGAAATGGTGGTTGGAACAGTTACCCCGGCAACCTGCTTAATGAATAGATTGGCCTAATTTCCTCCACTTAACCATCTCGAGTGAAGTGAACCCCCCAGAAAATCCAAGTGAGTCTAGCCGACGTCTGCTCCAGGTACAGTGGGATCTTCCCACCACTGTCACCTCGGGAAGAATCCTAAAGAATATGGCCACTAAGGTTACCAACTGAGACAAATACACCTGGGGAAACAGTCTATGATCCGATACGCACGCAAGGGCAGAGTAGCAAGCTCAATCCCCTTGAAGGCTCCTTGACATAATCCAAGGTTTACCAACAAGTGACCCCAGGCTCCTCGACAATGGTTAATCCGAGGTTTACCGTTTTTAATACGTGAATATCTGGCATCGTTCCCAATGAGGAAGGATTGATTCCCACACTGGTTCGAACATGATCTCATGCTTCTCCTTTAAGAGGAGCTTTCCCAGAGCATAAATGCAACAATTGGATTTCTTCCTACCACAAGATACAGCTACTTGTTTGGTTTTACTGTCTTGGAGAGTTAATTACTCTCCTACTCCAAGACACTAGCCTAAGCTAAGTTGGTGTATCAGAGCCCTAGAAATAAAATGTTACTAGGTGAATTTTACTTTAAGCATTAATTTTACTGGTTGTTGTTTAAGTCAAGAGGTGGCAGAGATGAAACTCGTGGTGTAAAGACTCGACTCGAAATCACTAAAAAGATGCACCTAAGATGATTTAAACAATCTTTTCTCTTCGATGAATTTCTAAACTAAGAAAGAGTTTGAGAATGCAAATACTTTGTAAACACAAATCTTTCTCAATTAAATAAATTTAAAGAAGAGCTTTTTCCTTTCCGAAGCACTCAAAATGAGACAACTAGTTATTTCACAAAAAATTCCCTTTTCTTTTCAAAGCACTCAACCACTACAAAAACAAACTTTTTCCAAAAGAGATTTTTTTATATTTTGTAAATACAACACTCAAAACTAATGAAAATGACTAACTTTGAGAGCTACAAACTATAAAAAGCTACTTGAAGTCAAAGCCTACTAAAATTCTTTTTGAGGATGTTTTACTTAGCTAAATGTGAGCTAAGGACTAATTTATGCAGAATCACAATTAGTCAAAAAACAACCAATCTCTCGTTTTCTTTTTTAAAAATGAAAATTCCAAACTTTCAAATACAAGTTTTTCGAAATTTTGAAATGAGAAAACACAAAGTGGATTCCTCAACAAGGGGAGATTTCATAAATGGTCAGACTCATAAGAATACTGGTAGACACCAAGGTAATCTGAGGTCCCTACAGCTTCTAAGCTCAGAGCCACTACACAACCAAAAACGAAAAACAAACCCAACAAGAAAAACTCCTAGGAATTCCACCTAAAACCCTAACACTAATGAAATTAAACCAAGGAAATTTTCTGACATGGAACAAGCAAGTCTGGGCAATGGCTAAAACCTATAAACAAATTCTAAACTGTTAAAAAAGAGAAAAATTTAAAATTTCTCAAATTTTTGATAGGGTACGCAGGCAGCCTGTTTACACAGGTGCGTTCACGCTCTGTGTACAAAGAAAAAGTGCGTACAGGTACGCACTGTGCTTAACTCAGAGGGTGCGTACCTCTCCCAAAACTATGAAAAATAAAAACTAACTCAAAATTAACTAAATTCACCCAATCCCACAATCATCAAGTCAAAAACAGAAACATAAAATACAGTTTCTCAGGTCAAAGTATAAACAAAGAAAACAATCAAGTCCCCAGCGGAGTCGCCATTTTGTCACACGGAATGAGTCGATCTTGCGGACAAGATAGACCTTCCTAGAATCTAAAGAAGACCTAATGACAAGCAAACCAACCAGACACTATCTTTCTCTAAATATGCTTTAATAAATAATAGCAAACAAGTGTTTTTAGGGCCTACCTTTGGTCCAACACAAGCTTGTGGATGCCCTCGCTCCTTTGATCCAAATGAGCTCCTTTTCGCGAATCTGCAAACACAAACAAGGAAAACAAATTAAATAGCACCTGAAAAACCAATTGCATAAAACATATTTAACATGAAAGTCAAGGAGTCCATGAAACAAATAACATAAGATACTTGTTGAGAAAAATGAGTTTGATTGTATTAATTCAAAAGAAGAATAACTTTACAACCTTCGCCTTGACGTTGTACAAGCTCCTCCCAGGGTCCAACAAGAAGTCTCCTTTACTTTGACAAGTTTCACTCACTCCCCAATGAAGCTAAAAAGGTATGTGATCTCTCCTCTTAAGCTCAACTAGGAAGTTTTAATTTCACCAGCATTTACCCTCAAAATGTTCAGCTTCTAACCTCTCTAGTCCTCACCCCAATGCCTGTATTTATAGTGCAATGGAGGGAAGTTACTAGGTCCTCCTTCAAAGGGATAAAGCCCTCCTTCAAAGGGATAGCTCCTTTAGTCAAGGGATTATCTCCTTCTCTTTTGGGATGCATGAACCACCTCAGAGCGAACAATCCACGTCAAAATTCCTTCTAGAAAACTCTAGAATTAACCCAAAGTGAGTTTTTAAAGATAAAACTTGCGCCTTTTGACTTTCACAGGGGTTTGCACCTACACCGTTAGGGACAGAGCGGGTAGGTACGCAACTTTTGTACACAAAAGGTGTGGGACCGCAGGTGACCATGAGAGAAAGTGCAGAACTAGAGTTACATTGATTTTTAATGTCTTTCTCCCATTTCCAAAGCTTGATTTGAAGAGCTGAGGTCTTAGACTTGCTTAGGAGGATAGTACAAGTGATGATAGACCCATACTGACTGTAAATAATGATAGTGATGATATTTTTGTGTAACACCACTATCGAGCACGAAGGGTTAGCGATGGTATATGTGCTCCAAAAGTTTAGGCACTACTTGCTAGGTGGCCATTTTAAGATGTACACATATCATTTCACGCTGAAGTACCTGGTCAATAAGCCTGTGTTGGGGGGGAGAATCTGCAGATGTATGTTATTGTTCCAGGAATATGATTTTGAAGTTATTGTGAAGCCCAGATGACTAAATGCGGGACCAGACCATCTGTTGCACATCAAAACAGGGGAAGAGCCCACTAATTTGGAGGAAGGATTGCCTGACGTGCAACTATTTGCAATGTGTGTCACAGATGGTCATTTTGAGGATATAATACACTTCTTAATGATAGGGAATACACCAGAAGGATACACTATCCAACAAAAGAATGAATTAGTGGTGCGCGCGGAATATTTTGTCTGTCATAGTTGGGCATCTATACAAATGGGGTATGATGAGATATTGTGACGATATGTACCTGTTGAAGCCCCGAAAATCGGGTCTACAACAAGGGGGATACCCGCCCGGTCCAGACCTTGGTTGGCAACTCCTTTTCCGTTTGGTATAGCAGGTCTGACTGGGGATATGGGACCAGTTTCTCAATTTGTGTGTGTGTGTGAGAAAGATGAATATTTCTGTTTCTAACAGTTTCTAAATGGAATACTTCTAATCTAATTCTAATCTAATAATAAGGAAATTATTATTCTAATGACAGAAATATGTAAATCTACACTAACCCGGGGTGTGATTTTTCTTCTATGCGATCTAAAATGATTTCAAACAACAACTGGTAATAAAGATCATTCAGCTGTTATAAGAAAAGAATTCAGTACAGATGAACTACTTCGTATAAAAAGTTAGACGAAACAGTTGTGCAAAACATATCACATAATGAGATGTTCATACACTAAGCATAAATAAATAGCTATCATCGTACAAAAGTGCCAAATGATAACTCAAGCATTCATACATTAATATATAAATAACTGAACTGGAAATCACTCTAACACAAGGCAAAAATAGTTAAGAGATAGAAATACCATTTATAACTAGTCCTACTCATGAGCTTCAAGTGATAACGATTTATCTCTCCTTGATCAAATATCTAATAAGAGTACAAAAGTGCAACATCAGTAGCAGATATCAAATGCAAACATTAATAAATCTTGTTCCATTCATTCATCAAAACCTCCTTAAAGGGTACAGAAGTGCATGTTCTGGGGATAAGTTTTTGATAAATTTCAGGACCCTTCTCTAAATGCATGAGAAGGGTTTAAATACTACTAAACTAATTCTAAAAATAAATTATTACAAAAATGTTGGATGCGGTTTAAATGACCGTCCTATTTTCAGGAAAATAAAACAAAATTAAAGCTAAAATTAAATCTAACATTAAACTACTTCTGTATTTGGTCCTTGAAATTGCACGCATGCAGCATCTATTTAAGCAGGGTTGGCTGGCTGACTTCCACTTTTAGCTGAGCTGAGTAAACAGAATCGATAAGCACTGGCGCCATCTTTTCAGCCGAATTGATGATACACTTAACAGTCATCCATTGGCTATGTGGCTTAACCAAGTAAGCCCAGTAATAATCCCAGTTCAACCTGGTTAACCCTTGGATTGCTTGTGCCTTTTCTTGAGCTCTCTGTTTCCAATCTGCCTATAGTTTTACTTTCTTGCAATTTTCGGGACTTGTAGGTGGCTGGGCAACTAGTAGCTTTCCTTTTTTAGAAATTTTTCTCTAGGCGCTAATCGTGCATCGGAAACTGCCTCTGTTTCTCGATCTGGGTTTCCTTGATGCATTTTTCGCCTTTTGCGCTTTTTCCTTCCAACAGATATAAAGTTCAAAATTTGTAAAACTAATACTTCTGTGAACTCTTGACCTTGAGTTTTAAACTGTTTGTTTCTGATTTCTACGCTGTCCAGTATCCACTTGACCATGTCCGTGTTTGGGAGGATTTTTGACCTTGCTGCTATCTAGTGTAAGAATGGGCAGGCTAGCTCTGAAAGGGATGCTTCAGAAGAACCATTTGAGCCCGCGCTAGCAACTACTTCCATTACTCTGGGATTTTCCTCTTCGAGCAGATTATACATGCCTTTCCACGTAGTTATTCCCGCGTCTCTGTTACAGGCCGTGTCTGTATATAAGGGCGCCATTTCCTTTTCTTTTGAGCTCGGGCTTTGCATTTCTTTCCCATTTCAACATGTGTAATGCTTTGTATCGGCCTTTGTACTCCGTTCCTGCAATTCACAAGTGAAGCGAAAATGAATGACGACGAAGGGTGATGGGAAAAGTTTTAAATGCCACAGACATATCAAGCATACCACCTTACGTGAAATGATTCTTTCGATAAGCACGCACCCATAATCCATTAAAACTGGCAACTACCTCATTTATTATCATTAAAGTGCATAACTAGGTGTCAGCTTAAGGAAAATACTTTTCTTTAATAACGCGCCCGAAAAATCGGCGATGAAGTGATTTTGCGATTTGCTTCGCAACATCGCAGATCAAACATCACAAAATCGCAATATCGCACAATCGATCACTCGTGACATCGCATTATAGTATTATCGCCGCATCGCGAAATCGCAATATCGCAAATCGCAGAAATGTTATGCATGACAATATTCGTTAACTTGTTTCCTGCGAGATGCAATCTTGCGATCGACGTTATCTCCTATCGGCAAATTTAAGTGTTTTAATGTAAGTTATGCTGAATGTGATGTGATATTTGTTCATTATCGCATATCGCGATCTCACAAATGTTGGAATTGTGCTTGTAAGGTGGTGTCTCGCTATCTTATGTGATGCAATATTTCCTAAGGAAAGATTTTATCTTACCTTATCATAAAACTTAGCTTTTTTGGATTTTCCACGAAGGTTTCCTAATCTTATGATGGTAAATTTATTTACAAAGGAAATTTAAACACTATTTTAATTTTTTAGATTTTTAACTAAGGGTCCCCTCTTATTTAGTATTAGGAATAACACTCAATAAAAAGGGGGGTTGTTGATGGCCACAACAATTGGCGATTCACTTGGAAGAACCAGTTATCTCTGCTGCTTTTTTATTTTCAAAACTTCCAAAACAGAAAATTTTCCTAAAAGTTAAACTTTATTATAGCAAGATAGAGTACATTATATTCTAACTTGTCAATGACATTTTGTTTCCGCTATTTTCAACTTTGATTATTTGTTGCCTCAAGCTAGTCCTTGTATTTACATCAGTCATTACTTAGTTTGTAAAGATAAAACAAAGTCTTCTCTGTAAACTACTTTTAAATATGCTCATTTGTCGTAGGTAGAGCATCTGCTGCCAGCAGGCGTTTATAGCCTCGACAAGGTTACCTGTTACCCAACAATGATCCTGTATCCTACTTAAAGAAACCCACAATTCTCAAAGAAGAATCCATATCCACACTTATTACTTTAATTTTTGATTTTTTATTCTTAAAGAGCAATGTCTTGGTTTGGTGGCCAATTTATGACATAGTCATTCATTGATTTATAACTTTGCTAAACAAGCTCGCTCGTGATGAGACCCCTTGCCTTTTGATTGAAACAATCTTGAGTCTTTGCCCTGTTGTGGTAAGCAGTATTTGGCAAAGTTAGCAAGTTATAATATCTGTGATTATGATAAGCCGGCTCGTGATGAGACCTCTCACTCTTTAAGATAAAGTGTATCCTTGGATTGTTCCTCTGAAAGTTGTGATTTCCTTAGTAGGGAGGAAGTCATTGTTTCCTTAAGATAGCTCTGGATGACAATAGTAGAGTTTTTGGAAATAGCTGTTCTACAGAGAATCTTTATTTTGTTATTGATACTTTTCGTTGCACTGATATAAAACAATTTCTCACCAAAGGTTGTTTTCATCAAATTTTATGAAGTTGAAACTAGTACCATATCTAGGCTAGAGTCTTTAATTGTATCTTTCAATAATAAAGATCAATTTTCCAAAAGATTTGCTATTTATACAAGCAAAAGATCAAAATTTGAAAGAGAATTGGTGTCTTTTTCATGAATCTCAAAAGTGACCATTCACAACTGGTTTTATTATGAAAAGAAAAACAACTATTCTACAAAAATAGAAGACTGATCTTCTATGGAAAATATTTCTTGATAAGTTTACCATTAACAGGTAAAGAATCTCTCTTCCCTGCTAAATCTTCTAACATGAAGGTCGATGGACCTATGATTTCTACAATTTGAAAAGGACCAAGCCACATTCTTTGAAATTTTGTATGTTTTCCCTTTTCTTCATGAGCCTTGTCCCACTTTAAAACTAAATCTCCTATCTGAAAATCTTTTCTGGATATCATATTGGAATCAAAAGAGGCTTTCACCAATGCTTGATGATGAGAATGAGTAATCTTAGCCCTTTCTCGTTGTTCTTCTAATTTAATTAATTCCAGCTGCCTAAGTTGTAAAGAAGAAGTTGGTACTTCATCAATGTACTGAACTAAGGCTAAAGAGGGAATTGCCAGATGCGTTGGAAGAACCACTTCTTTCCCATAAACTAAATTAAAGGGAGAAGTGCCGATAGAGGCTTTTTATGTTATTCGGTCTGCCCATAAAGCATATATCAAAGACTTATGCCAATTTTTATGATTTTGGTCAATGGTTTGCTTGATGATTCTAATCAAGTTCTTATTTGTGGATTCAGCTAACCCATTCCCTTGTGGATAATAATTGGCCGAGTATTTAAGTTTGAAACCTCTTTTGAGTGCAAACTTAGTCATTGCATTACTAGAAAAGTATGATTCATTATCAAACATTAAAGCGGAAGGCAATCCAAACCTGGTGACTATCAACTGATCTATGAATTCAATGATATTTTCAGCATTAGTCGTCTTGAGTGGAACTGCTTCTACCCATTTAGTAAAGTAATCTGTCATTGTGAGGATGTATCTATGCTATTTAGAAGAGTGAGGAATGATCTCACCTATTATGTCCAATCCCCACTGATTGAAAGGCTGTTTGATGGTAATTGGTTGCAGTGGCAAGGATGGTTTCTTTTGTCTTCCAGCAGCAGTTTGACAGACTTAACATTTTCTTACGTAGTTATGTGCATCTTTGAATAATGTGGGCCAATAATAGCCTGCGCGTAAGATCTTATGAGAAGTTGCATCTCTAGCGTATTGTCCACCTGCTGGACCATCATGGAGTTCCTGCAAAACTTTTTCAGCTTCAGTTTTCTCAAGACATCTAAGTAGAACAGAATCATAATTTATTCTGAAAAGAACGTCATTTACAAGTTGATATTGTTTGGCTTTTAACCTCAGGGCTCTTTTCTTGGTGTGATCAAGGTTTGGAGGATCATATCCATTCTTTAAATAATAAATAATATCGGCATCTAATGACTCAACATCGTTTAGGCTTACCTCGTATACTTGTAACTCTTCAGATGGATTTTCGGGCATTAGCGATGCTCCTGCCAGCAATTTGCAAAAGCCTTGACCTTTTACAATGTTTGCTAGTTTGATCTCAATGTCGTATTCTTGTAAGGCGGTAACCCAATTTTCCCTTTTCTCACCCACATCCTTCTGTACTAGAAGATTTCTTACCACTGGAAACGGTACTATGATCTTGGTATGTGTCTTGAGTAAGAAAGGTCTGAAATATTTAATCGCTTTAAAAACAGCATAAGCTTGCTTTTCTACATTTAAATAATTCAGTTCAGCACCTTGTAAATTGGAACTGAAAAAAGAAATTGGGGCTTTTGCCTTCTCTTGATTTGCTTGAGTGAGTATCGCAGCATATGATTTATCGGAGGCAAAGGTATACAAGATAAAAGGATTGGAAAAATTTGGAGTTGCTAATGATGGAGCATTGATAATGGCTTGTTTGATCAGATTGAAAGCCTCATGTTCATCTTGGCCCCATTTAAAGTTTGTGTTTTTTTTAATCATGGCTTGTAGAGGAGACACGATTCTAGAAAAATCTGGAATGAATCTCTTTACGAAGTTGATCTGGCCAAGGAAAGATTGCATGGATTTTATATTGTGAGGTAGGGGTACTGCGGAAATTTCTTTGATTCTGTCAGGATCAATGTGGATTCCAGATTTTGACACTATGAATCCTAGAAGCTTTCCTTCATTTAATGCGAAAAAGGATTTTTTCGAGTTAAGAGAAATTCCATACTTTAAACAATGTTGGAATATTTGTTTTAAATCCCTGAGATGCTTGTTTCGTTTCTTGGAATAAATAGTAATATCATCCAAATAGATTACTACTGACTTATTAACTAACCCTTTGAATGTGATGTCCATGGCTCGCTAAAATGTGGCACCCGCATTAATACCAAACCAAATGGCATCTTTTGATATGCGTATGTGCCCCATTTAGTTTTGAATGTAGTTTTCAACTGATCGTCAGGATGTACCAGCACTTGGTTGTATTCTGAGAATCCATCCAAGAATGACATTAGTTTTGAGCCCGCAACTGCCTGCAATATTTGTTCCATGGGAGGTAAAGGAAAATTATGCTTTTGGCAGGCCTTGTTAAGGTTTCGAAAGTTAATGCAGATTCTGATATCTCCGTTTGTCTTTCTAACAGGTACCATATTGGAGACCGATTTAGAATGTCTAACGGGAAAGATTATTTTGGCTTTCAATAACTTGTTGAGTTCAGTTTTAATCTGATTTTCTAAATTTGGATGGATCTTTCTCAACTTCTGTTGGACAGGTTTTTCATTATCAATCATTAGGATAGTATGTTGGATGATGGAGGTGTCGTATGTTTTGAGTTCATCATAATTCCACGCAAAGACACTTTTGTATTGTTTCAAGAGACGAATATATGCTAATTTCTCTTCAGGGGCTAGGCCAAAGCCTAGGTTGATGTTCTGTGGTTTGGCATCAGTTCCTAGATTTACTAATTCATAGTTCAAAGTTGAACTTTGGAGTTTTGGATTAGTAGATCTTTTAAATCGATATTTTAAATCATAAAGGTCCTCTAATTTGACTACTGATTTAGGTATAGCATTGTTAGTACTACCATGTTGCAATTGTTGGTCATGCTAGTCTTCGTCAATTATTTGATTGGTGTAGGATCCTTCAGATGTGAGAAAACTCATGATATCAGGATCATCATTGAAAATCCTCCAATTGGTGATGTTATCAGGAATAGATGGTCTAAAAATTAACTCAATTGAAAATCGGTCAGGGCTAAAATCTTCTGAAGGAATGAGCTTGGAAGCTACGTTGGCTAAGAGGTCTGCTTTAGCATTCTGGAGTCTGGGAATTGAAAAGATATTAAATGCTATAAAATGTTAGTCAAATATTGAACTAAAGATTGGTAATGCTTTAAATGACCTGATAAACAGTGTATAGTATTGCATACTTGTCTGATTATTATTTCAGAATCTCCGAAAACTTGCAGGTATTTGACGCCTAATCCAATTGCTTTGTACAAGCCTTGGACTAGAGCTTCGTATTCTGTGGTATTGTTGGTGCATTCGAATTCGAGTCTACAAGTTAACATGGTTTTATCTCCCTTTGGGCTTACTAACACACATCCTACTCCTGCTCCTTCGTTAGACTTAGAACCATCAACAAATAATTTCCAAAACAAAGATTTATTTACAGGACTATCTATAAAATTAATGCATTTAGAACTATCTGTTTGAGAAAAATTTTCTACTTGAGACAAAACAGAATGTTCTAAGTAAGGTGAAGTATGAGCATTAAAATTTCCTAAGAAAGAATCTACTGAATAGTTGCCAATGATGTTAGAATTATATGCTACTGGTTCATTTTCTCCCTCGAGTTCTGTTACTATGTATTTCTAATGTCGTTCATGTTCAACTTTTATTTGGTTTGGTTTCCCATTATAAGGCAGCCACATATGTGACCAGTCAGTTGCAAAGTATCCATGAAGTTTTTCTGACCAATCTCTACTAAGAATTAAGCCATAAAATTCAGGAATATCAGCAACTAAAATGTCGATAACTTGACATACCTTTGGATTGGATGACAGCCTTATGGTAACCTAATTTAACTCACCAATCACTTCAACTTGCGATCGATCTAGCTGAACTATGCGCACAGTGGATTTCTGTGGTTGAACATTCAATTTTTCACAAATTGATCTCGGCAAAATATTTGATGAGGCTCCAGAATCCACTAAACAATTATGCACATTTTTATTGAAAATTTCATAAGTAAGGAGAAATGGGGGAGTATGCGATCTCTATCTTCCTCCAATTAATGCGATATCATTTGGATCAACCTTATTTATCATATTAGTTGGAGGTCTTCCCATATCATGGGAAGCTTGAGAGATTACAGCAGCTAGCAAAGGTGCAACTGGCATAGCATGTAATTCTTTCAAAAGTACTTTCTGCTGGTGTTTTAACTTGCTCAATTCAAAAAGAGTAATTTTGGCCCTAGTCTTTTTCATATCTTTAACAATGTTATACTCCATTTCATCCGAAACGATTAACGTTTTAGATGGGGTAGATGTGTCTGTTTGGACTGGGCTGGTTTGAGTCGCTTTAGGTGATATTTTCTTGGCTGCGACTTTATCCTTAGTCATTGAGCTTGTGCTCTTTGGCTTAGGTGTAGGCTGAGGAGGATCAAGTTGATTTCTACTACGAGTACTAACTGGGAATACCTCTTGATCTTCCTCATTTGGGAGGATGAAATCCCACATACCTTGTAATTCTACAACTTCTTCTTCATCGGTTTGCCCTTCAATAGTATTTTCCTCTTCTTCTTCTTCCGATTCAGCATTTGAAATAGTGTTAGGGGGTTTGGAATCAGTTGAAGGATTTCTTTTAAAAGGCTTGTATGGCTTTTTAGAAGAAGTTTCTACTACCTTTTTCTTAATGTCGACCATTTCGTTAGACATGGTCTTCAAAACTTTTTGTAATCCTTCTAAATCGAATGGATCTTTTGGTTGTTTTTTCTTGGGATCTTCTTTGAAAGAGACCTTCTTAGATTTTCGTTCTTCCATCGCATTTTTATTTTCTAAGGCCGTAATACGTTTCTCTACTGCAATTGCTTCTTTCATATTTTCAACTAAGGTTGTTTTATTAGCCCTGTCAACAAATAGTGCTAAGTTTGATGGTAAAGCAATAATATACCATTCACATCGCACTTTTTCACTAGGATGAGAAGCAGTAGGTATTTTGTTTAGGATTTTATTGAAATGTAAATTGAAATCTTTGATAGGTTCTCTTGACTCGGCTCTAATATTAGACAAGTCATTTATCAGTGTTGCTATAGAACTGTCATCACCAAACTTGGTCAAGAATTGTTCTTGGAAGATATCCCAACTAGTAATAGATCCAGATGGTAACGAGAAATACCATGATACGGTTGTTCCTTGCAAAGTGTAAGGGAAAAGTCAAACAACAACATCCTCATTGGTAACTCCATTGAGATTTATGGACAACATAAAGTTATTTATATGTTCTTCTGCTAGCATGCCTGCCTCAGGGTTAAACTTAGGTAGCCATTTTTCAAGATGCGCTGGTATCTGACTTAAGGGTGCAGGCATTAAGACTGCCCCTGGGTTATTCCATGGAGATTGGGCCATCGCTGAACTACTAACAGAGGAAAGTGTAGAAGATGATCCTTGTAGTTGAGAAGATGAGGATATTATAACTCCATATGTTTGAGAAGGAGTTGCGGAAGTTGCGATAGGCTGATGGACGATGACCTGAAGTGGAGGAGTGGATGGTTGACTTCATGGTGAAGAGGTTGAGATGGATGATGATGATGAAAGAGTCTCACTATCGTATCCTTTAGGAGACTTCCTTGCTATCTTCCTAGAAGGTAGAGGTAATTCGGTTGGCTGAACACCAAACTTTTTGCTCTTTAACCTAGTGAGAGGATGAGCAGGGTTGTATTGCGAAGTCACGCTACCTTGAGATTTATCAGATTTCTGAGGAGATATAGAAAATCACTGAAGTTTGTGAATCAAAGATTCAACTTCAAGAGGTTCAATAGTAGATTGCTCTGAAATTTCAGGGTTTGTAGCAGCGGCTGTTGATCCAGTGACTTCTAACTCTGGATTTAAGGTTTCTGAATGCAATGGAGAAGTCGGAGGAGACAGTGAGGGCGATTTACTCTCATAATGGTATTTAGATTTGGATTTTCTTGCCATTCACAGTTTGGGCCCTCCTTCTAGCGCCAAATATGTTGAAGCCCCAAAAATTAGGTCTACAACAAGGGGGATACCCGCCCGGTCTGGACCTTGGTTGGCAGCTCCTTTTCCGTTTGGTATAGCGGGTCCGATTGGGGATATGGGACCAGTTTCCCAATTTGTGTATGTGTGTCAGAAAGATGAATATTTCTGTTTCTAACAGTTTCTAAATGGAATACTTCTAATCTAATTCTAATCTAATAATAAGGAAATTATTATTCTAATGACAGAAATATGTAAATCTACACTAACCCGGGGTGTGATTTTTCTTCTATGCGATCTAAAATGATTTCAAACAACAAATGGTAATAAAGATCATTCAGTTGTTATAAGAAAAGAATTCAGTACAAATGAACTACTTCGTATAAAAAGTTAGACGAAACAGTTGTGCAAAACATATCACATAATGAGCTGTTCATACACTAAGCATAAATAAATAGCTATCACCGTACAAAAATACCAAATGATAACTCAAGCATTCATACATTAATATATAAATAACTGAACTGGAAATCACTCTAACACAAGGCAGAAATAGTTAAGAGATAGAAATACCATTTATAACTAGTCCTACTCATGAGCTTCAAGTGATAACGATTTATCTCTCCTTGATCAAATATCTACTAAGAGTACAAAAGTGCAACATCAGTAGTAGATATCAAATGCAAACATTAATAAACCCTGTTCCATTCATTCATCAAAACCTCCTCAGGGGGTACAGAAGTGCATGTTCTAGGGATACGTTTTTGATAAATTTCAAGACCCTTCTCTAAATGCATGAGAAGGGTTTAAATACTACTAAACTAATTCTAAAAATGAATTATTACAAAAATGTAGGATGCGGTTTAAATGACCGTCCTATTTTCAGGAAAATAAAACAAAATTAAAGCTAAAATTAAATCTAACATTAAACTACTTCTGTATTTGGTCCTTGGAATCGCACACATGCAGCATCTGTTTAAGCAGAGTCAGCTGGCTGACTTCCACTTTTAGCTGAGCTGAGTAAACAGAATCGACAAGCGCTGGTGCCATCTTTTCGGCTGAATTGATGATACACTTAACAGTCATCCATTGGCTATGTGGCTTAACCAAGTAAGCCCAGTAATAATCCCAGTTCAACCTGTTTAACCCTTGGATTGCTTGTGCCTTTTCTTGAGCTCTCTGTTTCCAATCTGCCTGTCGTTTTACTTTCTTGCGATTTTTGGGACTTACAGGTGGCTGGGCAACTAGTAGCTTTCCTTTTTTAGAAATTTTTCTCTAGGCGCTAATCGTGCATCGAAAACTGCCTCTGTTTCTCAATCTGGGTTTCCTTGATGTGTTTTTCGCCTTTTGTGCTTTTTCCTTCCAACAAATATAAAGTTCAAAATTTGTAAAACTAATACTTCTGTGGACTCTTGACCTTGAGTTTTAAACTGTTTGTTTCTGATTTCTGCGCTGTCCGGTATCCACTTGACCATGTCCGTGTATGGGAGGATTTTTGGCCTTGCTGCTATCCGGTGTAAGAATGAGCAGGCTAGCTCTGAAAGGGATGCTTCAGAAGAACCATTTGAGCCCACGCTAGC
The DNA here is from genome assembly GCA_031772625.1 of Pinus tabuliformis. Lineage (NCBI taxonomy): Eukaryota > Viridiplantae > Streptophyta > Pinopsida > Pinales > Pinaceae > Pinus > Pinus tabuliformis. The sequence goes on from CM062812.1 coordinate 836,039,564, forward strand.
AACTACTTCCATTACTTTGGGATTTTCCCCTTCGAGCAGATTATACATGCCTTTCCACGTAGTTATTCCCGCATCTCTGTTATAGGCCGTGTCTATATATAAGGGCACCATTTCCTTTTCTTCTGAGCTCGGGGTTTTGCCTTTCTTTCCCATTTCAACCTGTGTAATGCTTTGTATCGGCCTTTGTCCTCCGTTCCTGCAATTCACAAGTGAAGCGAAAATGAATGACGGGGAAGGGTGATGGGAAAAGTTTTAAATGCCGCAGACATATCAAGCATACCACCTTAGGTGAAATGATTCTTTTAGTAAGCACGCACCCATAATCCATTAAAACTGGAAACTACCTCATTTATTATCATTAAAGCGCATAACTAGGTGTCAGCTTAAGGAAAATACTTTTCTTGAATAACGCTTCCGAAAAATCTGCGATGAAGCAATTTTGCGATTTGCTTCACAACATCGTAGATCGTAACATCGCAAAATCGCAATATTGCACAATCGATCACTCGTGACATCGCATTATATTATTATCGCCGCATTGCGAAATCGCAATATCGTAATATTGCAAATCGCAGAAATGTTATGCATGACAATCTTCATTAACCTGTTTCCTTCGAGATGCGATCTTGCGATCGGCGTTATCGCATATCGGCAAATTTAAGTGTTTTAATGTAAGTTATGCTGAATGCGATGCGATATTTGTTCATTATCGCATATCGCGATCTCGCAAATGTTGGAATTGTGCTTGTAAGGTGGCATCCCGCTATCTTATGCGATGCGATATTTCCTAAGGAAAGATTTTATCTTACCTTATCATAAAACTTAGCTTTTTTGGATTTTCCACGAAGTTTTCCTAAGCTTATGATGGTAAATTTATTCAAAAAGGAAATTTAAACACTATTTTAATTTTTTAGATTTTTAACTAAGGGTCCCCTCTTATTTAGTATTAGGAATAACACTCAATAAAAAGGGGGGTTGTTGATGGCCACAACAGTACTTGAGTTTGAAAGAAGAAACATCCTCATGGATGCTCATGGGGGCACCGGGGGAGGATACTATGCAGGAAGAGTGATCGCGCTGAAGATTCTACGTGCAGGGTTGTGGTGGCCAACCCTCCATCAGGACTCAAAAGCGTACTGCAAGGCATGTGATGTATGTCAAAGGACTGGCAGGCTATCACAGAGGGATGAGATGCCTTTGAATCGACAGATGATGTTGAAACCCTTTGAGAAATGGGTGATAGATTTTGTGGGACCCATTCAGCCCCAAGGAAAGACGAGAGCCAAATACATTATCACCACGGCAGAAAATTGGACTCGTTGGGTGGAGGCATAGCTTATGAAGGATTTCACAGGCGCGACTACTATGAAGTTCCTCTTTGAACATGTACTGACGTGATTTAGCTGTCCAAAGATCTTGATGAATGATCGCGGTATGCACTTTCTGAATGAGATTATCAATGCACTAATGGAGGAATTTCAGGTATATCACCAGAAGAGCACACCTTATCACCCATAGGCTAACAAGACGGTGGAAGCATTCAATAAAGTGCTTAAGAATGTGTTGAAAAAGGTTTGTAATGCTCAACAAAGTGATTGGGACCCACACATACATGTAGTACTGTGCAAGAAGTTGACTCGAAAAACCCCTTTTAGGATTGTCTATGGTGTTGAAGCGGTACTGCCTATGGAATATATTGTGCCTAGTCTATGGATAACAGCCCTCACATGTATGACGGATCACAGATCCCTGGAGGGAAGGCTCACATAGTTGGATGAGATTGAGGAAGAGAGGTTTCTAGCTGGATTTCATAAACAAGTCCACAAGTAGTGCAAAAAGGCATGGCATGATCGACATATTAAGATGCACACCTTTAAGGTAAATGACTTGGTTTTGCTATATGATAGTAAGTTTGATAAATATCTAGGGAAGTTCAGGATGCACTAGTTAGGGCCTTATGTCATTAAGAAGATTACCGACGGAGGAGCGGTACAGCTGGTCAAATTGAATGGAGATCCCTTCCCAGGAAAGGTGAATGGCAATCACTTGAAGCCATACACCAGTGGTGCGACCACGTGACTAGATGAAGGCAGCACAGTCTTAGCACTCTAGGCAGTTGAAAGGAGGCACGGGACTATGAACTGCATTGCCTGAGTTGGGGAGCTATGCAATTGGAGGAAGGTGCGAAGCAAGGAAGTGTCACAGGGTTTGCGGTAGCCCGAAGGGAGTTGTGCTACCTATGGAGAAATCGTGCAGGTCAGCTAGAAAGTGACCATTAAGGTCACTGTTCATTATTTGACGGTTGAAATGCGGCCAAATGGAGCAGGCAACCAACATTTAGGACGAAATTTATGGCTCAAATCCTTGAAAATATACTGCCAATCAGGCATTAATGGACCAAATTTGTGGGGAACAATTGGATTTGAATTAAAAATTCCCTATAAATTACAAGTGGTTGTCCAGCGAAAAACACTTGGCATTTTGAGAATTGAGTTGTTGAGCTCTCAGGCACCCATGAACCAAGAATTCTTCGAGAATTTCAAGGAGACTCTTGAATTTACAAACTTGCAAGAGATGATGTGAGCACTGTTAGAAAGTGTTATGTCAGCACCCACAAAAATTATACATACTGAACAAGTAGTAGAGGAGGTGACATAGGAAATGGAAATAGAGGCAGAAGCAGTTGCTCCGAAAGTAGCCAAAGTATTAGCGGAGGTCCCTAAATCACCGAGGACACCAAGACCAAAGCCAACCCCAACCAACGAATCCGTGAAGGACAAGAAGGACAAACAGCCTGCCATACCGGTGCGTGCATCACCAAGAAGAAACCCACTAAAGCCTACTGCACAGGAGAAGGGAAAAGCCATAAACTTAGAACCAGAGGAAGAAGACATTGAAGACATCCTGATGGACGATGAGGATGTGGGAGTTGATGTCGAGGAGGTTGAAGCCCATGGCGTGGACCTTATTACTTAGATTTTGGAGTACATCCCTTCGTGCAAGCATAAGTCCAAGGTGCCAAAGGACATTGATGAAAGTAAGACTCCCCAATAAAACCCTCTGCTACTGGACGTTTTTGACGGTCTGCACTTGGCACGATTGCCACTGCTGAAACTTGAAGACTGGGACTTGGTAGACCATGAGAAGTTCCCACACCTGGCGACCAAGTATTTGATGTGCCACATCATTAACATGAATTTAGGAATGACTGCGTTGGAGCCATGGAGGTGGCTCAAGGGAGTAGAAAAGGCAGGGTTTCTCAACCTGCTCTGGGTGCCGCACTACAACCGCACCCCGGTAATAGTTTTGGTCAGCAAGCATCTGCTGTATTTGGTGCATGATGGGTGTCTATGGCTGGAGGAGCCAATACCCATCAAAAATAGGTTGATTCATCAGATAACGTGACTGCCATATACAGGAGAGAATCCGACCATGATCTTTGGCAGAAAAGGTGGCGAACAGGCTCTCGCGGAATCAATGAAAGAAAAATTTAAGCTGGTGAAGAAGCCGCGCGGATATGCTATATCTAGTATCTGTGACCCAATTGTGAAGGTAGCCACACATATCTTAGTGAGGAAGTTAATGAGGAAGTTCCATGCCAATGAGGTGTCGATGCCTGTCATTGTGCTTGTAGCAAAGTGCGCTGAAGGAGTCCAGTTCAACTGGTCAGACTACCTTCACGAAGAGTTGTTGGAGAACAGCTGCGAAGCACAAGAGCTCAGCAAGACGTTCCACTATGCGTGGCTCTTGCTGTCAATTGTGATGGTAGCATGGGAGCTGCCAGAGGATAGCTAGTTCCCTTCGGTCGTCCCAGACCTCCTCGAAGAAGCGAAGCACGCTTCGTTGTGGGTGACCAAGTAAGCGCAGCACATGATGGACAACAAGATATTTTGGATCTTGATGGAAATGAACATTTGGATGGCCATCAATTGCAAGCCACGATTTTTGCCTACGGTGTATGCCAACCTGCAGGGATACGTTGAACTTAAGGCAAACTTGCATCAAGTATCCATCAAGGCACAAAAGGACCCTGCGCAGAAATTGTACGACTTGCTGTATTTGGCAACGAACGATGCCATTGATGTGGTGCTTGATCAATGGCTGGCAGAGTGGCTCTCTACAATAGATTTCACGGTGGGTGGAAGCAAGTCCACCATGTAGAAGAAAAAGGAGGAGGGCAAGCAAGGCTCTGATAAAGGTGTGAGGTCACCTTCACCTGAGACCAAGGAGGAAACAGATGAATAGCAAGGCGTGGACACTCAAGAGATGTCTACCCAAGAGAGCTCGAGAAAGGAGGGCCTAGGAAGAAATAAAAGGTGACCAAGACCTCACTAGATCCAATCACGTTAACAGAGGGAGATTTACATGATATCAGCAATACAGTGAGAGATGTCACTGCGAAGGCCCTGTAACAGTTTGAACAGTAGAAGTTGATCGTCTTAGGGGCCATCTAGACAGGGTTGCAGGAGTTGCAGACCTTCACATAGCAGGCTGGTACAGTGTTTAATAGCCTGGCTATTGGCACTTCAGAGGCTGCCAATATGCTGCGCACGAAGACTTCCAGTGCGATTGTGCTACCGGATGGAGCACTGACCATAGAAAATGAGGCTGACAGGTTCACTGTTAACACCTTAAAGGGATTCGGATTGAACTTGGAAATGCTCCCACATGAAGCACTCCACCTCTTACAGGATGGAGTAATTGTAGAGCTGAGGGCCTAAGAGCATCGTGCCCTCCAAGTGATAAGTGAATAGTGGATCAACAACGAGCAGATGGCCCTATAGAGAAATTTTGCCATCACCGTTGAGATCGAGGCAACCAATCAGAGCAAGCAGATTATGCAGGTCATTGAGGAGGCCTGCCGAATGGTCCCAGATTTGGCCATTCCGGAGGAGGAGGCAGTCAAGGTATGCATTCACAAGTTGGGCACAGGGGTGCACGACACTTGGACTGAGATGGCGCGGGTTCAGTTGGAGTTGAACCTGCAAATTACAGAGTTACAGTTGAGGGCCCAACCTTCAAATCCACCAGAAGTGAAGGAACAATGGGCGACCGTTGTCACAAAAGCAGTAACGGTGGTGGATAGTGTAGTGCAGACTACACGCAATTGTTCGAGCAGTCATTTGAGGTCCTGACAAGCCTGCATGAGGACCCCAATGTACAAAGGCTAGAGAAGGAAGCACGTGAGCTACAATAGTGCTACGATGAGGTTAAGGGCACAGTGCGAATCGTCGCATTGACACAGACACTATCCAAGCTGCGGGAGGCCAAGAAGTTGAAGGAATAGGTGGACACATCACTACAAAAGGAAGCAGTGCTCAAGGTGAGACTAAAACCCTGGCTGGATGAGGCTTACATAGTGACAAGGAATATTGAAGGCAAGATTGCGACTATTTAGGCAATGCAACAAAAGCTACTGGCCGACAGCGCAAGATCAGTAACTGAGAAGATAGTGGAAGACGTGAAGAAGGCGGTAGCTCAGTGCACGACCGAGGTTGCGGTCATACGGGTCGAGCTAGAAGGACTTCACACAAAGATCTTCATGCCTACCGAGTGACTCGAGGGCGAGTCACGATGTTTTCGTTGGGGGCCTATTGGGAATGGGATCCCCCTAAAGGACATTTTTGGGGCTAAAAGCCCATATTTTGGTCAAATTATGTAAGAAACTTGTAAAGACTCCGCATTTTGTGGTCACAGAGCGTGTAGGTGTTATAAGTCATAAAGGGTTGCCTTCCCTTAGTTTTGTAAAGTAAAGTCGACTGTAAGAGATTTACCCATGGTCACAGACCATGGGACTATATAAAAGGAGCTAAGCTCTAAGTAGTTTTAAGGAAGACAGAAGATAAGAGAGTGATAGCTCTGAAGTAGGAAGTCTAAGTTTTGGGTCATAGTGTAGGTAGAAGCTCTTCAGCTGAGTGCGTAGAGGCCTAGAGTAGAAGTCTGCAACTGAGTGCATGGACCCCTGCAGCTGTGTGCACAGGGTGAATAGGGTATGTAATTGCTTGGAAGATATCAATATAGAGAAGTATTCCGCAATTTTTGTGTCTTTGTTCTGATTAATGCATCTTATCATTTTATGTATGAATTTCCTTTATAATGCTTATGCGAAGGGTGAATGTGTATAATTATGTTGGATAGTTGAACGTGTATAAGAATATCTTCTTACGTGATGCTAACTACGAGTATCTAATAAGATAAGCAAGACACTTAGACTAGTTTAGGAATGTACAAGGTACGCTGCCCTAGCAGTGCAAAAGGGTCTAGATCAACGACTAGGGCTGCGTGAAGGACAACCAAACCCTTTCACAGAGATATTGAAGGACAGAATGGAGGGCTCAAATGGCAAGCCCTAGAGCGAAGCGACCTGTGGGAAGGCAAGAATAAAGGGAATTAAATGACATCACGACCATCTCAGGGTGTGGAAACTTGGTCCCAACATCCCCCCATATTGCTTCGAGTGAGACTTCTATCGGCACTCCGCGGGCTGATGCTGAAAGGGCCAGTAGTTTAGGGATATGTTTGGCTAATTAACGTTGAACTGGGTTAGGCCCCCTCAAGCCAACAACCTTCAAATGTGATCGTTAGGTTTCAAATGCACCTTAGGTTAATTGAATACATTTTAAAGTTTATCTTGGAATTATGTCTCGGTTTTCAGGCCTTATCGATGTGACTCGAAAAACTCCTATATGCCGCTAAATGAGACAAGACCCTTTGATTTTGATGAATTGTTTACATTAATGAGAGTAGAAAACACATTCAATGCAACAAATGAGCAATTGAAAGAAAAATTACCTTTTCACTACTTTGGTTTTTGAAAACAAAATGATGAAAAACTCTTTCCAATTCCTATATTTCCTATCAAACACACTTCAAGCAGTCCTTTCACTAGCAAAGAGAATTCATTTCTTTTCCAATGCAAATGACGATGCAACTCTAGTCTTCAATGATGCTAACTAATGTAACATATTGATTCAGAAAACTAGAATTATGTATTTTTCAATGAAATGATAAAACAAATCTTTCACAAATACTTCAATGAAATTTTTTCAAAACAATCAACCTCAAGAAATTGCAAAGCACAAAAGAGAATTCCTTCCAAACTGATGATGCAAATACTCAACCAAATACAAGATGAGCAATGTGATTTATGCCCAAAAAGAGATTCGTAATCAACAAATGAAACTTTTCAAACTTGTTAAATGGAAATCAAAGAAGAAAAAGGACTAAAAACGAAATGAAAGGAGCAACTTAACTATCAACTTGACTTGTTGTAGATCTAACCCAGAAATACTATAGATCTGATATGAAAATATAAGATAATGCAAATAAACCCAAGAAATAATATGAAATGATTCTTTACTGATCAAACCCTTAAGGTAGGGCAACACCATACATTCACTCCTTAAGGAAGGAGAACACTCCACAAGCCATATGCCTGTTCATACAAGAATACTTCTCTTCATATCTCTCCATGTGGAGTCTCTAGCCTTTATATAGGCCTCATACATACAATACCATGCATCATTACCATGGTTCCCTCATACCATCAACTAATACCATGGGCCCATTACATTATTATTAACTACTTGTGGTCCCTTACATGACATGGGTTAACCACCTTATTTATTACTATGGCCCATCCCATTATTACATTATTACCTTAGGTACCACCTTGGTACCCCATATTATCCCCCCTAGGTATATAACATTCCACCCCCCTAAGCATGTTTCGTCCCCGAAACATGGGAAGAACACAAATAATAAGATCTACTCAAAAGAGTAGTCCACTGATACCATGCACGTGCATCTAGCCATCCAAGAGAAAGGTGAACCCTCGATCTCGCTGGTGCCTCGCTCGCTTGAGATGGAAGTTGACCGTGGCAGCTCTTTGGTGTTGATGTACAGTGGGTGGATCTTCTCTCCTCACGATCCGTCATGTGACGACTTGGTTTCCATCTTGATGGTTGTCTCGATGGGTGATGTGGGTGATGATATGTTGAAGTTTTAACCCACGATGGATTTTTCTTTACTTCACCCTGCTGTGGTGCCTGTTGTGGTGTCTTCTTTTTCAATATGACTTCAACCACTGATCCCTCCTCTGATGTATCATCACCTGTAACCTTTTCTTCTTCAGCCTCTGTTTGTGTTTGATTGTTGATCATCAAAGGCTCATCATCTGATATGTCCGTCCCTTGAACATCTTCTGCTTCAGCCTCCATGTGCTCTACCTGTTTATGGATGGAAATATCCTGTAACGTAATTTTCTTCTTTTTATACCATAGCGTCAGGAATTTCTTCTGCACATTAATATTGATAGTACCCACGGATTCCATCCAAGGATATCCCAAAACAACATCCATATTATCTATCTCTGAAGCATAAAAATCATCATGCAACACATATTTATCCATAGAAATCTTCAAATCTTTGTACACTTGAACATCCTCATTATCAACCTGTGTATGTTCAATTTGTTTTGCTGGGACTTGCAATTTTTTTGCCAAATTAACACTGATAAAATTATGTTTACAACTAGGATTGATAGAAACAATGATCTTCTCTTTCTGAATCAATCCATGAATCTGCAATAAAGAGATACCAGCAGAAAATAACCCTTTAGGTTCCTTGGTTTCCTTCTTTTCTGTAAAAATAAAATCTTTGCTAGGCTGTGTGTCTGTCTGTGTGAGCTTATCCACAAGATTAGTTTTACGGTCAAAGTGGTCCATAAGACCTTTTGTGAATGTGTCCCAAGTCAAGGGCCTTCGATAGCAACGTCGATGCCATTGCCACCATTGCTGTCTTTCATTGTCCAAGTACAGTATTCCCACACTCAACTGAGTCTCATCATCCATGATGTAATTCAATCTAAAATATTTCTCCATTTGTGCTAGCCATTTGGCTGGATGAGAGCCATCAAATTTATACAAGTCCTGAAAATTCTGACCTAGGGCCGCCATCACAAAAAAATTGGCGAAAATTTGAAATGGTCACAATTTCGTCAATATTACTCAGAATCCCTATTATAACCTGTTTTTGGAAATGGAACAATCATTCTGCATCTGCCCATGTGGTAGAAATCTTGATTCAGACACTGGAATTACAGATCTGCACTGCTACCTTCCCGCCGTCACCCAAAATTTCTGAAAAAAACGTTGATTTTAAATCAGCGATATCTCCCTCATCCAGACTCCAATTCGACTGATTTTTTTTTTGAAGTTGGGTATTTTTTCCCAAGAAATCCAGATCTACAATTAGATTTTGCAGATGTTATACCAGAACGTCTATATCTGCGCCGCAAAATCGCTGCCCTGAAAATTGTCTGCAACCCCACTGATTTTTAAATCAGTGATATCTGCTTCATCCGGACTCCGATTCAACCGATTTTTTTTTTTTAAATCGGCTATTTTTTTACCAGGAATACAGATCTGCAATTAGATTTTGCAGATATTGCACTAAAATGTACAGATCTGATCTGCAATTTCGCCACCCAAAAAATCCCTGCAAAAATAAAAAAAAATTCTCCACGGTTTGCCCAAGAAAGTGCTCTGATACCAATTGTTGTAGATCTAACCCAGAAATACTATAGATCTGATACGAAAATATAAGATAATGCAAATAAACCCAAGAAATAATATGAAATGATTCTTTATTGATCAAACCCTTAAGGTAGGGCAACACCATACATTCACTCCTTAAGGAAGGAGAACACTCCACAAGCCATATGCCTGTTCATACAATAATCCTTCACTTCATATCTCTCCATGTGGAGTCTCTAGCCTTTATATAGGCCTCATACATACAATACCATGCATCATTACCATGGTTCCCTCATACCATCAACTAATACCATGGGCCCATTACATTATTATTAACTACTTGTGGTCCCTTACATGACATGGGTTAACCACCTTATTTATTATTATGGCCCATCCCATTATTACATTATTACCTTGGGTACCACCCTTGGTACCCCATATTATCCCCCCTAGGTATATAACATTTACCAATTGTTGTAGATCTAACCCAGAAATACTATAGATCTGATATGAAAATATAAGATAATGCAAATAAACCCAAGAAATAATATGAAATGATTCTTTATTGATCAAACCCTTAAGGTAGGGCAACACCATACATTCACTCCTTAAGGAAGGAGAACACTCCACAAGCCATATGCCTGTTCATACAAGAATACTTCTCTTCATATCTCTCCATGTGGAGTCTCTAGCCTTTATATAGGCCTCATACATACAATACCATGCATCATTACCATGGTTCCCTCATACCATCAACTAATACCATGGGCCCATTACATTATTATTAACTACTTGTGGTCCCTTACATGACATGGGTTAACCACCTTATTTATTACTATGGCCCATCCCATTATTACATTATTACCTTGGGTACCGCCCTTGGTACCCCATATTATCCCCCCTAGGTATATAACATGACTTGCTGAGCACACAAACATGTGAATGGATGATGACCTAGATGCCCTAGGGCTACAAACCATCCAAGGACTCAAGAAACCAAGTGAAGAAAAGGAAAGCCAAACAAGCATATAAACCAAGCCAACGAAGCTTTCTAGTCAACGAGAACACAGTCAAAATAAGCTAAGAGACAGAAATTAGAAGGGCAAGGCACACTGGTTATGATCTAGGGGAAATCCTGATATTCACCTACAGGAATCAGTGCAACTGCCTAACTGAAAAAAGTGCTAAAAGGGGGTCGACACGACTGTTTTAAAGAAACTCGTGTTGATTGGTGCAACTGTCAGAAAAATAAACGCGTTGATTGAGGATTCAAGGAAAAAAAATTCAAAGGATAAAACCAGACTTGCCACTGTAAATTTCAGACTTAGAATAGTAAACTAGGAAAAGCAGAGAACACTAAAGGGAAATGGTGATACTAGAAAAGTTCACACAAAACCATAAAATGACAGTTAATCAAACAGAAGGATTGGCTCCCCAATGGAGTCGCCAATTTGTGGTGCAGGTAAATTCTCAGTGCGGACACAAATAATTCCTTTAGCCTGAGAGAGCGGGTCTAGCCACAAACAAACAATATATCAAAAAATTCCTTAAGCTAGAATCAAATAAGAGGGCCTACCTCTTAGAACGCTATTCCGATTAGTGATGATCCTGCTTCCTTACTCTAGCTACTTTCCATTTCCTTCCTTTGAATACCTAAAACAAGAAAACAAACAACAACAAAAAACATGATAGCATACAAATTGCATTCAACCTACTTAACATGCCAAGGAACATTAAATCATCAAATGTAAGAGAACACTTCAATATAGGAAATCAATCAATAGTTGTATTCATATAAGTTTAGAAAGAGATTAAAACCAATGCCTTGATGTTGCTAGTCTCCTTCGATGTATCCGGGTTCCCACACTTCTGCTAGCATCTCATGGATAGCCCCAACAATGGAATTTTTAAGGCTTCTTACCTTTAGTCTCAAACCAAACCAAACACACTATTATCCCTCAAACATAAACTAGAGAGCTACAAGCTATAGATGTCTTGATGATTATTCGAGCTCCAAAAATACTAAGACTAAAACTAGTGAAGCTTGTTAAAGGAGGGGTTTATACAGCTTGGATAGAGGGGAGATGGTTCCTCTTATCATGGGAGAAGGATATATCTCTTGGGTTGGTTCCATCCTAATAGGGGAAAAGAGCCCAAACTAACATCCTCAGCTCCATCCAACCTAACCATTTACCAGACTTCCGTTACGAATCTTCTATACCTGGAAGCTTCAATTCCATATTTAAAAAACTTGTCAAAAGAGGATTAGCACAACTCAGAAAAGGCTCAGTAGCACCGTGTGACACTAGTCCTCGTTTTAATCTCTGCAAATCAGTGCAAGGAGGAAACTAGTCATTGGCACCAGTGTTGTAAACTGGGGTAAAAAAAAGATTCTTTGGAAATTATGCAAAAGGGAATAATTTTTTTCATGAAGAGAGACATAATGGGAGTTTCTTCATGATGGGAAACCATTTAGGGCTCACTGTAGAGGTCCTCCAAGATCATGGAACGAATAGTACAGGGACAATGACAAAATTTTGTGTAACAGGACTTTCTTCCTTGTTTTTGGCATTTGTTCTGTAAGGATCAACCTTCAAACTGCTAGGCTTTGAGTGAAGGTACTAGCTCTGATACCAATTGTTGGAAATATTGAGAGGGAGGTGAATCAATATTTCTTTTCAATTGTTATTTTTACTAGTTAGATCACTTATATTTAGAAAAAAAATGAACAATGAGAATAAATTCTTTTATTAATTTCTTCTTTACAATAAATCAAGTACAATATATGTAGGGCTCCAACCCTAGATTAAGACAATGATCTTCAATCTCCTAGGCTCCAACCTGTAATATGCCAAGCATCGAGTTGGAATTCCAAGGCTCCAAACTTGTTAATTTTGAGGCACCAACCTTAAGGGATCCAACCCTATATCTGGTTCAGGCTTCGACCTAGTTTCTTGAGGACTCCGATCCACTATGGATTCAACCCTATCTTCCAAGGAACCAACCTTGTCTTTTCGAGGTTCCAACCTCTTGGGCTCCAACCCTTAGATTTACTTTGTCAAGATATATTTGGTTATACTTCACGACTCCCAATGTATTCTTCAATGAGCTCTGTCAATCTTCAGCTATCCATTCATTTTAGTCTCCATGTCTCATAATCAATGACAACCTTGATCTCATAGATGGCGTCACCACTGCTCTTCATAGTACCCAAACAATTTCTCCAAGATCACATCATGATGGATTCATTGCATCATGGTCTTCAATGATCTCAAAAAATCTTCAATATGCTTCTTCACAAAGTTCTCCAACTCTTCCCTATTTTTTTCTCAAGAGAAGACTTCAACAAGCTCTATTTGTCCAATCCCAATAAATCAACACTTCAATCACAGCAACTAAGACAACTTCAACCACGACAGATTCAACCATGGAAATTATGGTATCTTTGACCGTGGAAACTACGGAAACTTTAACCACAAAAATTAAAACAACTTCGACCACGACAACTACGGTAGTTGTAGTAGCTTCAATCACGGAAACTATGACAACTTTGGCCACAACAACTATGACAACTTCAACTATGGTAGCTGCGACCACGGAAACTACAACAGCTTCGACCATGGAAACTATGACAGCTTTGACCACAGAAACTATGACAACTTCGACCATGAAAAATATGACATATTCAACTACGAAAACTACGGAAAATTCTTTGCTTCTAGCTTAAACTTGTGGGAGACTATTTAACCCAAGAACTATTTGACAAACTTTTCTTCCTTGCTTTTCTAAGTTGCGACTGCTTCTCTATCTCTTGTCTTGTCTCCATCAAAAAATATGAGTTTGAATGGACGAATTTAGGTTTATATTTATTGTGGTTTTTCCATATTATGAAGGGACACATCTCTTTGCCAAGGGTTATGAGCCTACTCAAGTCGGCTTGGACAATTTGACAATTTTTGACATATGCTAATTTCAAAAATTGATTTCTCTTCAACGGTAAGGAATTAGGAGGCAAGTGAGTACTCATTGGAAAGAGGAAAAAATCTTCTTTAAGATGGTCTAGGTCCCATTGAGAAAATATGCCTCTAAGGTGGAAAAAAATATTTTTCTTTGTAATTGTCCTTAAATTTTATGCATAAAAAGTTTAGGACAACATGAGGAATGTTTGGGACAACGTGGCTTCTTCATTCTTTGGCTTCTTCATTGTTATCAATGTATGAGTGTGTCATCATGTAGGAGTGTTGCATTTATGTCATCATGAGTGTATCCAATAATGAGTGTATCATCTCGTGTCATCATATAATGGTGCAGTGATATGTCATAGTGCAACATCATTAGGAAAGTTCTAAGGTAGTCCTCCATATGTCATCAAGGGATCATCCCGTGTCATCATATAATGGTGCAGTGATATGTCATAGGGAAACATTATTAGAGTAGTTCTAAGGTGTTCCTCCATATGTCACCAAGGGTTAAGGTCTACATCATCAAGGTACATGCAACATTATATTTAGTTCAAGAACTTCTTAGGACTTCTTCATTAGTGGTTTGACATCTTCATTGATGACATCCTTGTCAAACAATTTTTATTACATCAACATCTAGAACTAGGCATCTCAAGAATATTTTCCATCCCTATAATGCCATATTGAATTCAATGAAAACCTTGATTAACAAAAGAGCCTTGTGACACTACAAAACTTGGTCAGTCCTATGTCTGTCTTCTTTGTGTTTGGTTGTAACTTTTTGGCCGATGAAGCCTAGATGAAAAATATGATCCTTCTCTAAGGGAAACTCTGGTCAAACCATGAACTTGTGTCCAAACTGGGAAACCCCATGCCTGTACTCAGTCTTCTGCTCTGTATGTTCATGCTTATCCAACTAGTAGAAACAAAATGGGGAAAAATATAAATGAGCAAACCTAAATCAGGGGTCTTACATGCGTCTCTAAAGGAACAACCTCTTCTTCTCTCAATAAGTCGGGATCCCTCTTCTAGGAAAAAATTAAATAAGTTCTTATGCAATATATTCTTTCAAAAAAGTTACAAAGGCAAAAGAAGAGAAAGGATTCCTGCGCAGAGAGGTGAAGTAGGCAACTCCACCGGGGTACTGACTAGGCTCATTGGTAATGGAGTAATGCTTGTGTTCCTATGTGACTCCATCGGGGCCACTGTCTAGGCCTACTGGCAGCGGAGCAACACTAGAGATGAAAACTTATACTTTGAAAATCTTAAGCTCGCAAGGTAAACTACCCTTCCCAATTTTGAAACACTATGATCTACCTGAAAATTTTGTTGTGTTTGACTTAGTTGGTTCAAGGTGGACCATGTTTGTCCATTGGGTAAGTGGGGAAGCCAAAGTAACCTGAACGATGAATCAATTCTCCCTGAAAGGCCAAGGCACTGCGCTGAAAATGAACCGAAACATAGAAGCTAGTATTCAACTAGTGTGTTGCCAACTGTTGTAGCGACTGCAACACCCTCCAAAATTTTGGCCTGCATCCAAATTTTGGAGCCTTCCTTGGTTTTTCCCCTAAGGGTTGCAAAATCTCGGGCTCATTCCATGAGATCTTGTTGAGTCTTTACACCCTTTTTGCTTGATTGGCCACCATTTGTCTTTTGGCATATTGATTGCTATGTCATGTTTGCGGTATTGTTCTTGAAATTTTTGAGGGTTTGTCTTTGTGTGCATGAGTTGTTTTCCCTCTGTGAACATCGGTTGTACTCACACACAAAGTTGCAAGCACTGTCACGCAAGTGTCGTAACGGTCGTTCCAAGATCTATCTCAAGTGTAGCACTTGTCTCTCTTAACCTTTAAGTCAGTCTCACTAAGCACGTGTTTGTTTTGTTGTTTTGAGGTGTCTTGTCATCAAGTCATGCTAAGTGTGTGATCACAATGTCATGTATGCACAAGTTCACCTTCTCTCACACTTAGCCATTTTTCCTGAAAACATTTTGATCAGAAAACCCTCCTTTGACCAGACCGTTGGCCAGATTAATCGATCTTGCAGACAAGACTAATCTCCCTAGCATCAAAAGATAGTCTAGCAACAAACGAACAAACAAACCTATCTTTCTCTATACATATGCGATTTATAAGTAAATACTACAAAGGTGTTAAGATCCTACCTTAGATCCAGTGCTTGTTCGTAGTAGTCATCCTCCAGTCGTTCGAAAGAGTTATCTTTGAAGACCTGCAATCACAAACAAGCAAACATTAAATAGCACCTGCATAGCAAATATTATAAATCATGCCTATTATGGTGATCAAGGAATCCATAAAATAAACAATGAATTAACAGCTTATTGAGAAAAACAAATATATTTGTATTAACTTTGAATAGTAGAAGAACTTTACAACCTTTTCAGCCTTGATGTTGAACAAGTTCTTCTTGGGGTCCGAAATAGGAATTTCCTTTACTTTGACAAGTCTTGCACTCTTCCAAATGAGATACATAGAGGTATGTAATCTCTCCTCATAAAAACTCAACTAAAGAAGACTAAGTTCCAATAGCATTTTACCTCAAAAAATACTAAGCTTCTAACTTCCACCAGTTAACCAGCTCAATGCTTCTTTTTATAGTGTAGAGGAGGAGGTTACTACTCCACCTATGAAGGGATAGAATCCTCCTTCAAAGGAATAAGCTCCTCACATCAAGGAGTTAGCTCCTAAAGGTATGGGTTACATGAACCTTAAAAGAGTGAACTTGCCACCTCAAGATTCGTTCCAGAAGCTTCTAGAAATAACTGAAAGTGATTTTTTTCAAAGTATACTTGCACCTTTTTAACTTTTATGGGGGTTTGCACCTTTAACATAGAGACAATGTGGTCAGGTGCACTGGAGACATGACGATTAGGTGCGGGACCGCAGGTAAGATAAAGAGAAAGTGTGGAACCAAAGTTTTAAAAAAATTTGAGAGCTTTTCTCTTATTTTCAAGACTTGATATGAGGAACTAATTTTTTAGACTTGCAGAGGAGGAAAATATTAGTGGTAATGAACTCACACAGATAGCAGAATGTCAAGGTGACAATTTTCAGTGCAACAGATTGCTCCCTAAAGTGCGAAGTCTGTAATAGATGAAGATAGAGTCTGTCATGTATGAAGAGTGAAGTACTTTATCATTTCAAGGATCATCTTGTGGACAGCCCAGTTGGAACCTATAAAAACATTCAATGCAATATATATATATATATATATATATATATATATATATATATATATATATATATATATATATATATATATATATCATCGTTGAGGTAGGCATTCCCATACTCAGATCAAAACTGACTAGAAAACTGACTAAACTGTTCTGATACAGGAATGATTTTGTAATACATCAAGAGTATAGACATGTGTAGACACAGTATGGACACAACCATTTATTTATGAATAGTCCACTGTATAATGAATAACAAAATTCCTCGCAGCCTGGATGGTAGAAACTAGATCCAGGGTCTTGATTTCCACTTCCCGAACTAGTACGATTCTATCCATGTGAATGAATGTGTCGAAGTCGAACATGGTAGGAACCACTTGATTACCAGTCAATGATATGGATTGTTAACAAGTGTGATAGAAACCACCAGTAATGTCAATGGCTCTCAAAGTACTCAGTACAATCCATGAAATGTGAATGAATGAGCTGAAGTCGAACATGTCATAGAATCATTTGATCGAAGGTCAATGATGCAACCTATCATTGAAGGTGAGAAACCTGCCATTAGGGCATGCATATTTCAAGGTAATGACGATTTCTAAATCAACATCCTAGATAATGAGCGGAAGTCGATAGAAATCAATCTGTCGTAGGCAAGCCCACAACACAAAATCATAGATCAAGTTTTGAAGAAATATATTGGAAAGGACTGACTCAAGGATGGTCAAAATGGATGATAGATATCTCACAAATGAATGGTTTGTTTGAACTATTCTCTTGAACACATAATGACACTGCAGATGGCTTGGTGACAATTGACCCAAAGCTAATACCCAGAAACCGGCTGAAGAATTTCAATGTGGTTTGATTAACTATTAGGAAAAGGATTTTCCCAACCCAGGTGAACAAAAAGTGTCGTGTTCAAGAGTGGTTAACGGCTTTTTAAAAAACAAAGTGTAACAAATAGGTTCATTTTTCTCTCTTTTCCCCACCATTTCTGGCAAGTACCTCTTTATTTTTGACAAGATTGAGGAGGATAACATTTGCTTGTTTATAAGCTCATCCTTCGGATGAGTCCAACTTAGTTTAAAATTCAAACCCTAAGAAGGAGTGGTTCGTTCCTATTAAAAATTGAACACGTCCTTTACTGTTAAATTTTAACGAGTCCAGTATAGGAAAAACTCGGTGTTTTTCAATTTTAGGGAGTCAGGAGAAAAACTTAAGAAAACTCCATTGGGGTACTTTTTCGTAAATTTAGTCCCTCGAGCCCGAAAAAAGATAAATAATGCGGGAGAGAACTCTATTGACCATAATTAGTCAATGTTAGGCCCCTATACTTCTAGTGTAACCCCTTATTGTTATTAGTATAACCCACTTATTATATTGATGTACCCATGTAGTGCCCATATTGTTACTATTGTGCCCCATAGAAGCCCACTATTGTTATTATTGTGCCCTTACATTATTATTGTTATGTCGGCTCTGGTTATGTTATGACCCTTTAGACTCCTATATCTAGAAAGGAGGTCTTTTCATTTGTATCATCAAAGAATTGTTCATTTATGTAATATAAAGGAGGTTGCCCCCTCGAAGAGGCTGAATTCTAAGGCGTTGATCTATCTTTTCTATCTTTTCTTAAGCTGGTTCCATAACATTTCATATCAGAGCTTTGGATTCTAGGGTTTTGCTGCTCCAAACAGGTCATCGTGGCATTTTCGCCATAACTTTTTTCTGTGACGTTTCAGAAGTCGCAAAAAAAACCCATTTGAGAAGAAATTTCACTGAACCTTGGATCTGAATTTCAGAGCATTTCACATGATATTTGCGGAGATATGATCTGAGGAAGTTGGTCCTTTTCCAGACTCCTAAATTACATTCAAAACAGGTGACCTGGGGAAAATCGTCATAACTTTCTCTCTAGGGATCAGATTGAAATTTCATAAGAAGGTGCAAAAAGAGGACGGATTGTAGTTTCTTGTATGAAATTTTTAGATCCAAAGGTTGAAACAGTGACTCGTGGCACGTCGTACAAGTTTGCTCTACTGAACTAGTCTATAATCAGGCCATCTTGGGAGATTGTGCATAACTCTTTCTTGGAGAATCCAATTTGGATCATACTGGTGGCATTGGAAAGAGGACACAGAGGGCTACTATAGGTCACAATTTCAGAACTTAAATATCTAAAAGTACAGAGTTACAGTCGTTTCAAGGTAGAGCTCCTAAAATCAAGAAAAAGCAAGATGAGGAAGTTTGATGGCAAGGATCCAGTAAATTGGATACTTCAGATGGAACAATATTTTGATATACATGGTGTACAACTGTTACAAAAGGTATGTATTGCATCTTCATATTTAGAACCAGATGAATTTTTATGGTACAAAGGGCTTTGTTCTCGTAAAAAACTTGTTACGTGGTCAATTTTCACGGAGGAAATGATAGCACATTATGAGGATACAAAGAGCAACACCTTCTTTAGAGCAACACCACAACAATTGGAAAGAGTAAAAGGGCTTTGTGACATAGTGGAAAGCAAAATTATGGAAACCAGGAAGTGTACCCCTCACAACTATAAAGATGGAAGTGTTGTTTCTCCTAGCCTTCCACAACCTACAAGGGTTACACCACAACAATTGGAAGAAAAAAGAGAAAAAGGGCTTTGTTACAATTATGATAACAAATGCACTAAAGGTCATAAGTGTGCTGAGAAGAAATAATTTTACATAGAATATGAAGAGGAGGAAGAAAAGGATCAAGAAACATCAAAAGAAGAAGATATACGCCAGGACCCCACCCGAAAGAAAGAAGAAATGAATCAGACCATATCTTGTAAAGCATTGGCAAGAATTACCACTTCTCAAACTCTCAAATTAGAAGGACATATCAAGAAGAAAAAGGTGCAAGAAGTGAAAGATCACATCGAGAAAGAAGAAATGAATCCAACCATATCTTGTAATTCATTGTTCGAAATTACTACTCCTCAAACTATCAAGATAGAAGGACATATAAAGAAGAAAAATGTTCAAGAAGTGAAAGATCACATCAAGCATCAAGAAATGAATCTGACCATATCTTGTAAAGGATTGGAAGAAATTACCACTCCTAAAACTCTAGAGGTAGAAGGACATATCAAGAAGAAAAAGGTTCAAGCAGTGAAAGATCACATCGAGCATCAACAACAAGTTCTCCAACTTTTAAAGGATAACGCCACTTCGATGCAAAATCAAACGAAACAACAGGTAGATCAACATCATAGTGAAAAATGTTTTGATGTAGGTGATTGGGTATTTTTACTGCTACATCTCAAGCAAGCTATTTATGAGAAGGAAATGTTGGCAATACTACATGCACTTAAAAAATGGCGACCGTACCGAATGGAAAGACTCTTCAAGGATGAGGATGTGGAAGAATTGTTTTGTGTTGTTTATATTATCCAACCAGATTGGATAAACGAAGCAAGGGAAGAATGGAAGAAGGAAGTATGGCCACTTATTCAAAAGTTGCAAAAGATCCCAATTCAAACAATATTGCCAGAAATTGAAGAGGAAGGAAAAATCATATTGGAACCTAGAGCAGTCATAGAAACAAGAACCCGATAGCTACGAAATTGATCAATTTCAGAGTATCTCATCAAGTGGAAGAACTTACCCGCTGAATATTCCACATGGGAGGACAAGAATTTTATACAGAAGCATCAAGAACTACTCAAGCGTTGAGGACAACGCTTTTTGAAGGAGAGGGGCATGTTAGGCCCCTATACTTCTAGTGTAACCCCTTATTGTTATTAGTATAACCCACTTATTATATTGATGTACCCATGTAGTGCCCATATTGTTACTATTGTGCCCCATAAAAGCCCACTATTGTTATTATTGTGCCCTTAGATTATTGTTGTTATGTCGGCTCTGGTTATGTTATGACCCCTTAGACTCCTATATCTAGAAAGGAGGTCTTTTCATTTGTATCATCAAAGAATTTTTCATTTATGTAATATAAAGGAGGTTGCCCCCTTGAAGAGGCTGAATTTTAAGGCATTGATCTATCTTTTCTATCTTTTCTTGAGCTGGTTCCATAACAGTCAACATATACCTTTTTCGTAAATAGTCCATTTCAGTCCGTAAAAGGGGTAAACTTATACTGAAGGAACGATTATTCATTTATTTTAATGAGTTCGAACAATCAAGTGCTCGGAAATCTTTTCAATTTTCGAGAGTATGAAAAGGGCTTAAAGAGGACTCCAATTTTTCACTTTTTTGTAAATTTTTGAAAGAGTTCAAAAAAGTGATAAAAGTATGCTCTTTGTTGAAAAATGATCAATTTTCTCGAAAAATCCAATATTCTGCACAAAACTCGAAACATTACACATACCTGTTTAAGATAAATAAAAATGTTTTTAAAAATTTACCTTTTTAAAGTGAAAAATAAATAAATTAAAAATTCATTTATTCAAAAAAACTTATAAAAAGGGCTTTTCTAACTTCATTTTTACCATTTGAGTTAAGAGTGAGAAGTGAGAGCTTTTCGGTAAAAAATTTCTTGTGAGGATTTTGGAAAATCTGTCCGTCGGAATTGAAAACCGTCAGCTCCAGATAATCCACGTCCTCCTTAACTTGCATTTCATCCATTTACATTTTGTTTTTAGGCTTTAAATTTGATTTTTAAAGGAAAAATAGGTTTAAAAAATCGCTCGCGGGGGTCCACAGGTGAAACATGCAGGACCTGCGGACCCCGACTTTTTCTATAAAGAAAAAAGTCATGGGTCCGCACCTATTGCTCACAACCCATGCGGACCTACGTACTGTTTGTAAGCAGCGGGTGTGGACCCTGCGCAATGAATTTTAAAAATTGAATTCCTCCATTTTTGCCCAAAATTTTTCGAACAAGCTTGTTCTAATATGTCTTTTTATGCATTACAGGACATTCAAAATGCTTATTTGGTGAGAACGCAAGCACGATGATGTAGATTATGCTACAATAAATCATATGCCCACATTGTAGGTATTGAGAGCATGCAGACTGTATAAGTTCTGGGCCATACAGGGCATGAGGGCCCAAGTAGACCTCTTGACATGGCTGGTAGACAGATGGAACACACAGGACCAGTGCTTTGTGATTGGTGGCCACCAGCTCGAAATTGAGCTGGAGGACATATAATTTTTTACAGGTTTGTCCAAGAGGGGTGAAAAATTATCTCTTTTAGGGACTAGGGCAGGTGGCGAGTCTATCGCTAGTCTCCGATTGGAGCTTTGCGATGATCAAGAAGACCCAAAGGATAAACGAATTGATATTAAAACTATCATCTATCCTAAGCTTAAAGTTATTGCATTCACTGTTACTAGACTATGCGGGAGTGTAACATTGCATGTGGCTACTAGATCCTAGATGCAGATGGCTGTAGACTGTTTTCGAGGCACCATATACAACTAGTGCGAGGCTGTGTTGGCAAATGTGAAAGGCCAACTAACCAGAGCAAAGAATGGAAAGCTGAACAACTTTGGATATGGATTTATCATAGTCAGCTTTGCTTTAGAGAGGATCCCCATGTTAGCCCCGTAGCATATTCCTGTTGATGCTAGTCTTCCTCGAGAGCCTAGAATGGTTCGTTGGGTTGCTTTGATGGCCCGCCATGCTAAGGGCATAGAGGTTGTTCAATTTCCGCCTGCATATTTTCGTTGGTTGAACAACCAAATTTTTGTGATACAGGACTTTCCATATGCCGAGATGGATTACCGTGGCGATCGAGACATGATTCTTCCACCAGGAGAGAAATGGGATGATTCAAGTAAAAACCATTTTCAACACTTTCTTAGTTTTTTTTTTCTTTAAATCATCCAAAAATTACAATCAGAAGTTTAAATGCAGATGTGGGTCCACGACGACCAGCTGCTCTCCAACCTTATGAGAGGAGACACCCAGCTACAGCAGCACCAACCCCATATGGCCAATCAACAGAGATCCTGACCGACTTAGAGCATCATCTAGAGCGCTTGACACTAGATATTCCAGAGACTAATATAAATGATATTCCACTTAGGTTACAAAGATATGTGATTGGGGTCCCATGACCTTTTAGGAGGTTCCTATGCAGGGTGGCCCGAGTAGTAGTTTCTTATCGTGATCATCACTAGGGATAGGATGATTGATTTTGTAGACTCACGACATTTTTGTCTTTTTGTATTATCATTTTTGCCGATCATAAGGTGTTTTTAAACCTATGATCGAAGACGATGCATATTTTAAAATACACTTCTATGCTATGATATATCATTATTACCGGCTATCTCGTGTAACATGTTATTGAATGTTATTAAAATCACTGTTTTGATTATTGCAAATGTCTATTTATCATACTAGAAGCAACTGCATCTGCTAATGTATTTAAATGTCTTGGAATATGCTGATATTCAATGTAATCAAATTCACATTCCAAGAGATGAACTCTCAAAAATAACCTTAATAACACTGAATTTTTAATGGCATAAACCCTGTTAGGCTGTAATACAATGAGTTCAGAATCCAACCTAACAATCAAACTTTGAATCCCAAATGAGATAGATTCAGATAATAACTCAATCACTGCACTATACTCTGCAATGTTATTTGTTGTTTGACCGAGGCTTACCCCATGCATAGACACTAAATCATCAGAGGGTGAATAGATCACCCAAGTTGCGGAAGAAATGTTCTGTGTACTACGACAAGCACCATCAGCAAAACCAATGTATGTTTGAAGAGAAGTCGACATCTACAATATCAAGAGTAAAATCAAGATAAGCATGAATAGTGATAAGAGCACTCTCTAAACTAGGCACACTTTTCTAATCTACAACATGCCAGCTATAAAGAAACTAATCTAACAAAAAATCTCCACACAGAATTTAAGCATAATATCTCTTCAAATAAAGTCCATTTCTGGGTTTATCCAAAGAGACACCATCAAAATATATCAATTCATAAGTCCCTTTTGTCGGCTTTCGCTTAACAATGTAAGGACCATGCCACATAGGTACAAATTTTCTAGCCCCTAGCTTATCGTTTGCTTGATCATATACTAAAACTAGGTCTCCTTCTGAAAAATTACGAGATATAACACTTCTGTCGTACTAAGATTTCATTCATTTCGCATGAGTCTCATTTGCTATTGCAGCAGTGCATCGATTCTCATCTAGCTGAGCTAAGTACAAAAAACATTTCTCTTCTTCAGAAGTAGCTGGGAGTAATTCTATGGCTAATTATAATGATGGAATTTCACATTCAATAGGTAACATTGCTTCCAAACTGTAGACCAGTTGAAAAGGAGTGAAACCAGTTGATGTTTTCACTGAGGTCCAATATGCCCAAAGTGATGAAAATATCATGGTATGCCAATTTGACTTATGAATACCAATGATTCGTTTGATCATAGTGACTAAAAATTTATTGATAGCTTCAACTAGACCATTAGCCTATTGGTAATATGAAGTAGAACTATCGTGGCACAGGCCAAGTTGATCTGTCAGTTTAGTCATCATGATATTTCGAAAGTGACTTCCATGATCAGTAATAATAGCTTGAGGAACATTGAATCTAGCAATTATATGAAGTTGCAATAGTCTTTTCGTCTACCGAAAATGTAGGCATTGCCTCGGCCCACTTAGTAAAATAATCTACCGCTAGGATAATATACGCATGCCCCCCGGCCGAGTGAGGGTTACATGTAATAAAGTCAATACCCCACTTTGCGAAAGAACCGACACAATTATAGGGTGAAGAGGAGTGAGTGGAGCATGCATTTTATGATTAAAGATTTGACAATTGTGGCATTTCCGGATTGCATAGATACAATCTTTGAATAAGGAAGGCCAGAAATAACCAACGCGCAATATCTTTTGGGCTGTGGCATACCCAAACATATGACTGCCACATGCTCCAAAATGACAATCATTTAGAACCTTTTCAGCTTCTTCATGAGTTAGACAATGTCAGAAAATAGAATCCGCTCCACGACGATAACGTGTATCACCAATAATATTGTATTGTTGGGATTAGAAACGTATTTTCCGTCACTGAGATCGTGAGATTTCAGGCCAAAAAGATTGGGTTTGGAGATAAACAATAATATCTCCATACCAAGGATCAAGCGTACTGATAAGAAACAAGGATTCATCCACAATGGGCTGCTCCGCCATAATTTCAGCATCAGTACACGGGAAATCACACATCAGTTCAACAAAAACCAAAGATTTCTTTGCCTTGGATTTTTCAAATTCTTACAGGATAACTATCCATTTGGAATACTTGCCCCCTAGCAATTGTTTAGTCAAGATATACATCATAGGGTTATAGTCAGAAATACTGTGGTTTTGCGTAATAAGATGTAGTAATGAAATATTTAGACAACTTGGACAGCTACCAAGGCCAATTTCTCCACATGCGAATATCTAAGCTCAGTTAGATGCAGATTTTGACTAAGACAGTAAATCACATGTTCATTGTTGAATTCATCTTCCTGAACTAAAACCATGCCAATGGTGGAACGAGAAGCGGCAAGATACAAAAATTAATCCTGGTTGTAATTGGGAGGACGCAGTAATGGCACATGGGTTAACGCGTGTTTAAGTGCATCAAAAGATTGATCAGCGATCTCATCACAAAAGAATGGAATATTCTATTTTACCAACCTAGTAAAACCTTTCATTATCTCGGCGTAGTTAGGAATGAAACGACGTACAAATTTTTCTTCCCCTTGTGAACTTTGGAGTTGGTGAAGAGTCGAAGGAGGAGGTAGATTGATGATAGCTTCAACCTTTGAGGGGTTGACACAAATGCCAGCCTTCGACAAATCCCAGTAAGCGACCCATTTCTACACAGAATACACATTTGTGTGGATTCAGCCGAATTCGATAATGCCTACATCTCATAAAGATAGCTCGTAAATGAGTGAGATGATCAGCTCTACACGATGAATGGGCAGGTAAATCATCGAGATAAGGCTGCACAATGTGCTTGATGTCATGAAATGCGTAAGACATAGCCCTTTGAAAAGTTGCTCTAGCATTCTTCAATCCAAAGGGTAATTTGCAATAAGAAAATGTCCCCCATGGACAAATGAAAGTTGTTTTAGGTTGATCAGTAGGGAGTATGTTGATTTGATTGTAACCGGAAAACCCATCCATAAAGGAGAATATTTCATTGTCGACACAATCATCAATAATTTGATCGATATAGGGGGTTGGATAATTGTCTTTAGGACAAGCTTGATTAATATCCCTGTAGTCGATACATACTCTTATCGTTCCTTGTTTTTTGTTGACAGGAACAATATTTGATACCCAATCAGTTAAAGGAATTGGATAAATGAAACCTACGTGAAGTAATTTCTCAACTTCGGCTTTGATAGCAACGACTTTTCTCGGATGTATCGACGTAACCATTGCCAGACATGTTTAGCATCCGGGTAAGTTTTAATTTCATGGACAACAATTGATGGATCAATTCTTGGCATTTCTTTATATGACCAGGTAAACACGTCACAAAATTCTTGAAATAGGGCTTTATAAGTTTGGATTTCATCGTCCGTACAGGAAGCACCTATATGAATGTTTTCAATAATTCCTGGCTTAACTGAAATGTCAATAGGAACCGTTCGAGAGATATTTTCCAAATTTAACTCAGAATCAGAATGTTGTAATGGATTTTATTGTTCTTTGACATAGTTAGTAGTAAAAATAGAAGAAAAATCATTTTCAAAATGATCAAGCTCAGGTAAAAACGAAGATCGATGATGAAGATCTTCCCATGGTAAATCATCAACAGACAAAAGTTCATGAATCTGCTCATTAGTATGAATAGGATCAGAGAGTGTTGTTGTAGCTAAGGTTGATATTGAAAGTGATTCCCCATGGACCACATTCATTGGATCAGTTTCAGTTGAACAAGAATTAGAAAATGACTGTACAACCTGATATGCAATTTCAAAGGGACTCAAAGGCATCGCGCCATCAAATAAATCCACCTCAGAATCAGAAGGTACGATCCAAGGATCATCAAAAGTAACAGTATTTGATGAAATCATATGAATATTTGCAATAGGAGGCGATACGTTAGGAGGAGGAAGGAAAAAGTTCCCAGTAAACCAGAATCTTTAATCAAACCTATGCCAACATCCTTGTAAGGGATAGTCGTTTTACCGATGTGCTGAATATTATCCGTAGAGGCTGGGTCGGATGAGAAATAAGTCAGCTGGTCTATCGTAATGATATTTCCATTATGAGGAAACTTGATAAGCTGAAAGACTAGTGAAACAATAGCAGTCATAGCATAAGACCAACTACAACCCAAGAGAAGGTTGTAATCTAGAGGGCCATCAACCACTTCCACATCTAGATTTATGGTTTTGCCTTCGACCCCTATAGGTAAATCCTGCAAAATACCAAAAGGATGGAACCCTTGGCCATAAAAAGCCTTTAGAATTGTCGGAGACTGATTGAGTGTGGGAGACCAAGCAATTTCCAGCACTGGATCGACATAATACATGTAGAAGCCCCTTCATCAATCACAGTCTGAAAGCAAGGTCTGTTTTTGACTAAAACTGGAATCTAGAAAGCCATTTTATGAGGTAGGTGGGGTGTGCTATTCTCTAAATCGAAGATTATTAGGTTCGAATCCTGAATATCGATAGCTCCTATAGCAAACAATAGTAATTTACATTGTGCTGGGCATAATTGCAGCACTTCCAAAGCCGAAATTGCTGAAGGGGAAATAGCTAAGTCTTCAACAATGTTGTAATTATGAGCAGCTCTTGCATGTGGATTGAAAGCTGATTTACGATGTACACCTTTAGCAGGCAGTTTGATTACTAAGTCAGGGTTGGGTTTCTCGATCTGTAGTGGATCAGAACCAGGAGGAGGTGTAGTTGATGTGTTTGAATTAGAAGATTCTGCTTCTTTACCACCAACAGAATTTTTACTACCATAATCTTGCGATTGCGACACATTCCTGACATGAGACATCATCATAATGGGTTATTCTAAGGCATTCAAGGAAGAACCAATCATCTTACTATATTGAGTAGGAAAAGGATCCTTCAAGACATCAGGGGTTTGAGAACCTTTAACGAATTCCAAAACCTCTACTGGATGTGGGCATTCTTTGGTAAAATGATCCTCGTCGCAAATGAAACAAGGATAGCGAGGTTTCTGTTTTTCGTCAGTAAATTCATTTTTATCCATTTTATCTTTTGAATTTTGTTTGTTTTTCTTCTTCCTCTTCTTTTTACTACCAGATTTTGATTTGGTCGTAGATGATTCTCCGACATGGATGTCAATAGAAAATTCACCAGAAGAATCTCCTTTCGAGGAATCAGGTAAAGTTATTATAGGAGAAGAATTATTTGAAGATTTCTTCTTACTTTTAGTACTAATTGAACCAATCATACCATCAGTAGCATGAGACCCTGAAGGAGCTGCAGTTATTTGACGGTGTTTTGGAAGATCAGGGATTTTTTCATGTAAAGTACCTGACTGTGTATAGACGAGGTCAAGGTACTGAGCCTGAGAAATGACTTGCTCTTCAATGACAACTCCTCCCTTAGCTACATATTCAATGATTTTGGGTAACAAATATTTAATGAACCATTCCGCTAAAATTTGATCCAAAATGAAAACTTTCACTAAACACCTTCTATGTCGCCATTCATAAATATGATCAGAAATATATGTGGACATGGATTGTTTTAGTGACTTTAACAATTTCGTACCATTGTCATATCTGACAGGAAACTGAAAATGAGTTAAGAAAGCAGTGACTAACTGATTGAAATTATTAAAAGATCCTCATGGTAACTCAATATACCATTTGGCAGCAAGACCAATAAGAGTTCGTTGAAAAAGACACAATCAAATTGAATCATCAATGATTGAATTAGATGCACATCAGAGGTGATAAGTCATAATGTGATTTGACAGATCCTCTCCTGACTTACCCTCGAATTTTAGGATATCACTAGGAAACTTACTAGGCATTGGTGGCCAATACATAAGATAGTAAATCAGATTGTTCATAAGGCGCGACAAATTAGGTAAATCCAAATTTTCAATAAATGGTAACTGATGGTTAGGGTCGCGAAAACCTTGAGTAATGAGACCAGTTCCAGGAGGAGGATATCCAGGATAACCTACAATCGGATTTGCATTAGGAATGTTATAACCTCCTGGAAAGCCAGGATTAACCAGACCAAACTGGGGTTGTTGAGGCTACTAATAAGTATAGCTAGGATATGGTTGATACTGATAAATTTGGTTTTGTACAGTAGGACCAAATTGATACTATCCTTGGTACGGTTGATAGATGAATTGCGGTTGACTTGTGGCAATCGTACTTGTACCAGCTTGTCCTGCAGGTATCTGGATCGAAGTCTGAACTATAGGTCCTGACTGTGGCATAGAGACTTGAGGAATTTGCACTGATGCAGGGATAGTAGAAACCAAAGCTACAGATACTCCATAAACAGGTGTTGCAAGTTGAATAGAAGTTGCAGTAGTTGCAGAAGTTTGAGGTGGAGTCTGAGGTGTGCTAGGCCCAAGTTGCTGAACTAAACCAGGTACAGGGATTTGAACAATAGGTTGGATAGTTTGTTGGGTTGGACCAGAAACCAAACGATGTCCAGGTTGATTAGGTAACTGCACATTAGGTTGCATATTCTGTTGAGTTTGAGACAGATTCCACACCATGTTCATTCCGGGGTATGGACCCATAAAAGGTTGTGCATATGGAGGACCATAACCTGGTTGAACATAGGGCTGATAATTAAGTGGTACATTTCCAGCTCCTTGTAAAAATGATTGACCAGAAGGTGGTTGGAAACCTTGATTTGGGTACTGACCTTGAGGTTGATAACCCTAAGGCACGTACTGAATCTGGGGTTGATAAGCATCCTAAGGAATATACTGAGTCTGGGGTTGACCTTGGGGTATGTACTATCCTGAAGGTTGAAAACCTTGAGGTATCCCTCTAGGTGGTAACTGACTACCTTGAGGTTGCCCTCCAGGCGATAACTGACTACCTTGGGGTTGCCCCCCAGGTGGTAATTGACTACCTTGGGGTTGCCCTCCAGGTGGTAACTGACTACCTTGAGGTTGAGGATTTGGAATACTAGTAGACATCATAAAGATTTGCTCTACATTCAATGTTTGAGTTCCATTACTACCAGATGATAACTCTTGTTCAGTCGGTCGAGAAGTTTCTCTTGAAAAAGTACCAGAGAGTGACTGGTACCCCGAAGGAACAGAAGGACCGCCGTATAAAAATGTTTCCAGTGATTGGGAAAACATAGATGACTCTCTTGACATGATTGATGAAGGATAATAACCTCTTGGTGTAGGATGAAAAGGAATTCAAGGTGGTGAAAAACTAAGACCCAGGTTTTCTAAAAAATTTGTCAATGATAAATACCAAGCGTCACTCCTAAAAGGACTGTAGAATATTGATTCATGCTCCCTAAGATTTAAAGTCTGTTGGTTTTCGGGAAGAGTTACGTCTTCGTCTAGACTGACAAGTTATTCAATAGAAATGAGGCCAGAAGGAAGATTTTGAGTAATGATATTTCTTACCCTAGGTGAACCAGGATCACTAGAAGTTGGAGTAACAAATCTTGAAGATGGTTCCAAAACAGCAGGTTCAGTGTCAGGCTTAGAAATTTCAGGTTCTTCAGCTAATTCATTAGAAGGAGAAATACTACCAGTAACTTTGGAAAATGAAATTGGCTCTTGAATATGCCCTGTTGTTTGTATTTGATAATCAGGATGAACAATTATAGATGACTCTCTGGCTTCTGGTGATCCAACTCTACTGTCACTGGGTGATATGAGAGCTCGCATCCCTTCAAGTTGGCTTGGTGTATACTTAGGAGGTTTTCCCTGGAGTCTACGAGATTGTCTCGGTAATTTGGCCACAATTAAATATTAATTAATCACACGGAAAAAAAAGAAGAAAATTTCAATAAAAACACCTAAAGTCTCTAAAGAAACAGACAGCTGAATCACATGCCTAAAAAATCTAAGATTTCAGACCACGCACAAACAGTAAATTCCCGTACTAAAAACACTAGTTGGTGATGAAATCCAACTTAGTAGAAGTTTAATATAGAAAGGGCAGTTGGAACAGTTACCCCGACAACCTGCTTAATGAAACAGACTGGCACAAGTTTCTTCACAAAACCATCTCGAGTGAAGAGAACCCCCAGGGAGTCTAAGTGAGTCTAGTTGACATCTGCTCTAGGTACAATGAGATCTTTCGTTCACCGTTATCTTAGGAAATAATCTTAAGTTTATGGACACTAAGGTTACCAACAGCAAAAAATACAACTGGGGGATAGTCTACGATCCGATTCTACGGGCAAGGGCAGAGTAACAAAGCTCAATCCCCTTGAAGGCTCCTCGACATGGTCAATCTGAGGTTTACCGACAAGTGATCCCAAGCTCCTTGACAATGGTTAATCTGAGGTTTACCATTTATAATACGCACAAATCTTCTATCTTTCCCAATGAAACAGAATTGATTGTCTCAAAGGTTCGGACATGATCTCGTAATTGACTCCTTTAAGAGAAGCTTCCCAGAATGTACCAATTACAATTGGATTTATTTCCTACGCAAGATGTATCTACTTGTTTGTTTTAACTATATTGGAGAGTTAATTACTCCCTACTGCAAGATATTAGCCTAAGCTATATTGGTGATAAGAGCCCTAGAAATAGAAAAGATTACTGGATCAATTTTAATTAAGTGTTGCTTTTATGGGTTGTTCTTTAAGTCAATAGGTATGGAAATGAAACTTTGATGGTGTAAAGACTCGACCCCAAACACACTAAAAAAAATGCACCTAAAATGATAAGCAAATCATTTTTCTTTCAATGAAATTCTAGCTAAAAGAAAGAGTTCGAGAATGCAATTCTTTAAGAAACAATTCTTTCTTTCAACATGGAAATGGACAAATAATTAATGCTCACAATAAATCCCTTTCACTTTTCAAAACTCGAAACTACAAGAAAAACAATTTGCTTCAAAAGAGATCAACAAGTTCTAGAAAAACACTCAAAACTACAAAAGCTAATTTTGAGATCTAAAAACTTTAAAAATCTAATTGAATAAAAGCTTCAATTCTTTTTTGAGGACGTTTTACTTAGTTTTTCAGTAAACTAAGGATTCATTTGCACAGAATAACAAACCAATCAAAAAACATCCAGATATGTTTTCTTTTCTAAAAATGAAAATCAAAACTTATAACAAAGTTTGTTCAAACATTTGCAACGAGAAAAATAAATCTATTTCTCACAAAGGATAGATTTCACAACCAAGTCAGACTCATCAAGAAGACAAAAAGACACCAGGGTGATCTAAGGTTTCTCAAGTTTCTAGTCTTTGAGTCACTACAGAGACAAAGTGAAAACCACTTCAAGCATGCAAAACTTCTAGAAAATCATTCAAAACAAAAATACTATCGGAACTCACTCACAAGAGATTTTTGACAGGAAAAATACAGATCTAGGTAGACAATAAGAATCCTAAATCAAACCTAAACTTAACTGGAAGAAGATATCTTAAGTTTTTTTTAAAAAATTAACAGGGTCCGCAGGCTCCAGAAGCAATAGGTGCGGTCTGCATTTTTTACTCAAGGAAAATGCGGAGATGTCGCACTGTCTGTGAAGACAAAGTGCAGTCCCTAGAAAACTTAAAAAAAAAAAAAATACTTCAAGATTTTTGAAAGCTACCCAAGCTAGTATAAATCAATCAAAAACCAGAAAAAACAATTTTCTCAAGTCAAAACAAAGGAAAACCAAAAATCAAATACCTTCCCCAGTGGAGTCGCCAATTTGTTGGCCAGATAAATCGATCTTGCGGACAAGACCAATCTCCCTAGTATCAAAAGATAGTCTAGCAACAAACGGACAAACAAACCTATCTTTCTCTAGACATATGCAATTTATAAGTAAATACTACAAAGGTGTTAAGATCCTACCTTAGATCCAGTGCTTGTTTGTAGTAGTCATCCTCCAATCATTCGAAAGAGTTATCTTTGAAGACCTACAATCACAAACAAGCAAACATTAAATAGCACTTGCATAGCAAATATTATAAATCATGCCTATTATGGTGATCAAGGAATCCATAAAATAAACAATGAATTGACAACTTATTGAGAAAAACAAATATATTTGTATTAACTTTTAATAGTAGAAGAACTTTACAACCTTTTCAGCCTTGATGTTGAAAAAATTATTCTTGGGGTCTGAAACAGGAATTTCATTTACTTTGAAAAGTCTTGCACTCTTCCAAATGAGATACATAGAAGTATGTAATATCTCCTCATAAAAACTCAACTAAAGAAGACTAAGTTCCAACAGGATTGTACCTCAAAAAATACTAAGCTTCTAACTTCCACTAGTTAACCAGCTCAATGCTTCTTTTTATAGTGTAGAGGAGGAGGTTACTGCTCCACCTATGAAGGGATAGAATCCTCCTTCAAAGGAATAAGCTCCTCACATCAAGGGGTTAGCTCCTTAAGGTATGGGTTACATGAACCTTAAAAGAGCGAACTTGCCACCTCAAGATTCCTTCCAGAAGCTTCTATAAATAACTGAAAGTGAGTTTTTTCATAGTATACTTACGCTTTTTTAACTTTTACGGGGGTCTGCACCTTTAACACAAAGACAATGCGGTCAGGTGCGTTGGAGACATGACCATTAGGTGCAGGACCGCAGGTAAGACAAAGAGAAAGTGCGAAACCAGAGTTTTAAAAACTTTTGAGAGCTTTTCTCTTATTTTCAATACTTGATATGAGGAACTGATGTTTTAGAATTGTAGAGGAGGAAAGTATGAGTGGTAATGAATTCACACAGATAGCAAAATGTCAAGGTGAAAATTTTCAGTGCAACACAGACCTCGACTAAGTTTCGATTTGTAGTCTCAGCTCTAAGGGACCCTACCTTGCTACCCAGAACTACGCAAAGCTTGAGGTTGTCTTCCAGGGTAGCCTGCTCTACGCAATCCTAGAAGTGAGAAAGCCAACTATCTCCACGAATTGCACAGAAGTTGTCCCCAAGTCTGACCCAATCTACGCTTCCCATAATATCACTCATCAAGCCTCCCTTTGTTCTACTGAAAAACCTAAACTACAATGTGACCTAGGGCTGCACTACTCCCTAAAACTGCACAAAATTTTCCCAGCTACTTGCCCTACATTATCTGCAGAAACATCACAATTATGTGAGTTAGGCCTCTGTTGCCTGTCACTGCATTATTCCAAGGAATTGTATAGATCTGACTGGCAGGTCCCCTTGATGGCTTTCCCTTCTCTCCCTCTGAAAATTGCACAGTTTTGACTGGCACTCTCACTGTTGCCCCGCTCTGCACTCATCCCATAAACTGTGCAAAAATTTCCTGTCTGACACTGTCTCTCAGAAATGTGCATTTATGATCAGCAGCTCCCTACAGCCCTATCCAGCCTTTCTCTAGAAAAATGTGCAAAAAATTCTGCTAGTGCCTCCCACTGTTCACTCTGTCTTCCTTAGAGAAACTGCACAGATTCCCAGCTGGACCCCCGGATGACCTGCCCAGTCCTCATCCTAAAAACTACGCAAAATTTCCTAGCAGTTCCTCTTGACACCTTGCCTTGTCTTCCTCCCAGGAACTTCACAGTTCTGCCTAGCTGGGTTCCACCTTGTAGCTGTCACTATTCTCCTGGATTGCGCAAATCTTCCTCACAGTGACATTTGTGCTACTTTTCTCGACATTTCTCTAGAGTCTCTCATCCCGGCTTGAGCTGTTCTCTATGCAGTTTCAATGCCTTGTCCTCTTTGTGGGTCACTTGTAGCTGAAACAGAAAATAATGCATCATGCTAGACTAGAATATTTTTGGATTTGATTTTGACTTGTCATGAGTGATTGTAGGAACAAGTACATTGATGAAACATGACGTGATGAAGAATGGGATGAAGGAGTGCATGCTAGAAGAATTTCTTGTAGTTGAATGAATGTATGAAGCACATCGAGCAACAAGCGAAAGAGACACATACATGTGCACCATCAAGAAAAGACTGAGATCATCAAATATGTCATACACTTTGCCATGTAGAGTTGTAGAAATGATACACCCAGAGCACACCCATGACCCATCAACATAGTAGCTTGACACAGACACCACAATCAGTTAGTACATGTCAACAGTGTCATGTTGAGTTGTGTCATGAGTTGTCTTAGCCACATCACTACTATGGGCCATACTTGTTGTAATCAAATGTCATGTAATGTGCAAGTCCAAGAGACACGCATGTGAATTTGAAGAGTCACGTCAGTTGAAAAGTCATAAGAAGTCAAACAGTCATGAGGGAAGTTGAAGGTCACAAGGGTTAATTATCCCCCTTGGTTATATATACCCCTTCATTGTATGAGCAAAAGACTTTTCACCTTGGCTCCTCCCATATAGCCTTCAGAGTC
Organism: Pinus tabuliformis; assembly: GCA_031772625.1. NCBI lineage: Eukaryota > Viridiplantae > Streptophyta > Pinopsida > Pinales > Pinaceae > Pinus > Pinus tabuliformis. Next base: position 836,074,726 of record CM062812.1, read on the forward strand.
TGTAGTCTATTGTTTGAGGAGTGAGGAGTGGCTCCAATGTCCCACTACTGGGGCTAGTGATGTATGGTGTACAGATGTGTCTTGGAACTTTTTCTTAATTCATAATCCTATCTCAGGCCAACACGTTTTCACACATGATTTGTATCTGTTCTTAAGACTATTCTTTAAATGTTTGTAATGCATGTTTTCTTAACTTGTACTAAGATAGTTGAATTACTTCAGTTATTTTAGTACTTACAATGATGAAGATGCATTGTATTGTTTATCACTACTATTTCGTCCGTGTGGACTACTCCGCCAGACATTAGAAAAACCATTGTTGTGTTTCTTGGTTATAACGACCATCACCCCCGTGTGGACTACTCCGTTGGATGATGGACGTGTTTTCCCTTGTACTTTGATTTTCATGACTACAAAATCTGTTGTGGACTATTTCGTTGGATGCTGGACAATTCCTTGTTGTTTTCGCATGTGTCTCTCCCTGTGTAGTACTACTACCTCTCGTCTAGAGGCTCACTTTTACCCTCTCCCTTACAATAAGAGAACCCAGACACAAAGTTACATTATGCACTCACCAGACATACTCACCTCACTTTCTTGAAGTTACAAGAATAACACTTTCATGTGCTGAACAACAAGAGCCAAGGAAAATATCTAAGATAATGGCAACCAGGCCATCATACCGAATGGGACACCTACACCAAACAGTTTGAGGTCTAGTTGTGACTTTATACTGGGGAGATCCACTGAATGTTGGCGGGTCCAGCACCGTCAATAGGTAGTGTCCCTTAGTTGTACTTTTCTTAGCATGTAACCTAAAACTTAGTCTATTATTCAACATCCGAGGGTAGTATAGTTCGTAGAAAATGGTTTCTTGTTCCTAAGAGGAGGAAAAATTTATAGGAACATGGAATATTTTTAAAATATGTTGGAGGGTTGATATGTCTAAAGCATTGGACAACAATGGATGCGTGTAAGATATTTTCTATCCTAGAACTCATAGTTGAAATCATAAAAGTAAAATTTAGCTTGGGTTGGTTAGATGCTTGATATCCTACCTAAGGTAGCAAACACGCCAAGGATCTTGTCCCAAATGTAACATCCTCCTTACAAGATGCAATGTTAAAATCCATTGTATTTCTTTTATCATATTATAAATTTTATTTTATTATGATAACTAAGAAATACCAAAACCATGTAAAGTCCATAAAATCGCTAAAGTTCATTTAAGATGTGATAGGTAACGGGGATTTGAAGAGTCATGGGGAAGGTGGAAGGTCACCTCCCCATTTATATAAATATATCCTCTTTCCTCTAAGCAATGGGATTTTGACACTTGAGTCTTTTAGCATTTAGATTCTTGTCATCACTTAGGAGATTTGAGCACTCATACTCTTGGCAGATTTTAAGCTGAGTTGTGGTGAGGCTAGGGGAATATATTGGAGATGATATGAGTAACCCACCTTCAACTATTGAATTTTGATGGAGTTGTTGTACATGTACTTGAGTTTGCAACATAATCAATGAGAAGCTCTTCACTGTTGGCATCGATTCTCATGCACTTCTCTAATGATAGTAATGGCTATTCAATATTTCAATTATGTGTGCATGTCCACTTTCACATGAGTTGTATGTTAATGAACTAATTCATGGTATACGACTCATATTTTTTCTAGATTATTTGCTTTTCCATTCCATGCTAAACTAGTAATATTTTGTGAACTAATTTACAATTAAATTCTAGTTCTTCCTTATTCTTGTATGTTTAATATGGTTTTAGTTAACTGAATCCTCTTGAGGCATACTTCTTCTTACTGTTATGATGTTATTTTCATGTACTTTTCATTTCAAGTGTATCAAATGTGGGTTGATTTTGTTGTCGTTTTTTGGGTACTTCATACTTGTTATCACATTAACATCTCTTCACTCGAAGGCCAAAAGAAAATGAACATGGTGGTAGTTAGGCCCACATACTGGATGGGAATCCTATCCCAAATGGTGTGAGGTCTCATTTGGAATTTACACCAGGGATATCCCCTTACTGTTAGCGGTACATTTTTCCCCATCAATAGTTTTGGCGCTATCAGGAGGGATGATGACAAGGTTATCCTATGGACTCTCATTTTAAAGTTTTACATTTTTCATCTCCTTCTAGAATCTCTATTTGGGGTTGTTTTTTTGGAAGAGTATATATTGATATACCCATCAAGATAGTTGATCGATTTTCTAAAAATAATTTTAATGGAGAGGGTGAAATATATGCATCTAAACACATGCTTCAATTTATTCAAAATTGTGTTTCTAATGATGTGTATTGTCAAGATTTCATTTGCAAAGTTTCAACCTTAAGCTTGAAGGCCGCGTCAAATCATGGTGTGAAACTTTACTAGTTGCATATTTTCATTCATTGTAACAATTCATTGATGACTTTCAATCTACTTTTGACATGTATACTTGTGAAAATTTATTTTAAAATATCAATGAGATTAGAATGTAATCAAATGAATCATTAGCAAATTTTACCAATAGATTTCTTAATCTTTGTTATAGATTTTCTGAGAGAGACGTGGATTGGAATTATTTCTATGATTTTTTTCGATGATTGGTTTATTTTTCTATGGAAGAATGTAAGTCTAAACTGAACATTGACTATAAATCACAAGTTGATTCTAATAATCTGTAATCTACCAATCAACCAAAGCCTATCCTTGCATTTTTTTTACCAAATTTTGTCTCTTTTACGAATGTGATTCAAGAAGAATATCAGTCCTTAGAGGAGGAAATTGTCACTTCTAACATCTCTCATCCTCCTTCATCTTCATTACCCAATGAAACAAATTCCTATGAAAACAATCAAGTCTTGGTTATCAATGAATCAGATAATGAAGAAATCATGAATGAAAAGGATCTAAGTTTTCTTGATTTAGAAACTGCAATAAATTATTTTGAAGTGGGACAAGATGAGAATTTCATTGGTAAACCATCTCTCCATTATCGTGTTGATGAGATTCATGATAATTCTGTTGAACATATATTATAAATTATTCATGAGCCTTCACATGATATGCTTTTATCTCTGCCTCCCTATAATGACCAAGAGCCTATTTTGGAAAACAACGAGTGTTCAAATAATTATATAGAGCATATAATGCAAGTTAATCAACTATTTTCTCAAAAATATATGAATGTACGAGACTTAGAATTGGAATCGGATCCAATGGGAATGAAGGTTTCTTTGAGAGAGTCTTTTCATCTTCTTTCATCTTCAAATCACTACTCATTTTATCCTAATTTGTTTGATGAATATGTTGCACCAAATTAAATATCGTAAATAAGACCACCCCTAGTTGCTTTCTTGTTATTTGACCATTAGTTTGGCCAAAACCATTTTAAATTCCCCCTACTCTCATTATGTTGGGATAAATTGTAATAAAGTATAAGATAGTGATGTCTTATATTTAGAATAGGAAAATAATAAGATTTTTCCTGTATTTCTTTTGGTTTGCAATCCACTCTCTAGGAAGAAGATAATTCCGCCACCAAAATCATACATGAAATCACCCCTATTGATTCATTTCCCCTTTTTTTCAATGAAGAATATTGTGTCTCAAATGGCTAGCCAAGTGAAATCGAAATGTTTAATGAAACCAATGGCTTTGACAATCTTCATCCTATTAACAATGATCTTGTTGATATGTTTGATGATGGTTGTCCATATACATCTGGTGATTTTACCAAGCCAAAAAAAAATGATTTTCTGGCATTTTAAGGTTTAGATACTTGTTAGGAGATTGTGGCACTTTATCTCTCACTATTGGTTATGTCAACACCTCAAGATCATGACAAGATCTTGGAACTAGATCATGGTAGGGTTTCCTCATAATATTCTCTTCATAACTCTATTTCATTGAAAGAATGTTGATCTTTGAAAGTTTTTCAGGGTTTCCAATCTAATCATTTCATTTTTCTAGATAAGATTGTGGCTTGGTTAGAAGAATTCTATCGAATTAATTATTCTACACATAAGAAACCTCATGTACTTGGTAGGAAGGTAAATATAAATGAATGCATATATTTAAGAGGCTTCCAAGCTATTCAAGTTTATCATTCTATATATCAAGATAAAATTATAGTGTGGTTAGAAGATTATTTTATGGCACACTCATTTTCTTGTAGGCAGGACCTTCTCTCTCTTGTGCAAGTTATGAAGGTAAATATATTTATTATTACACACTACTTTATACTGGTACCGATTGATGATATCTGTGCGTTTGTAGGTTAGAAGCTACTCGAATGACTCCATTGGAAGTTCAACTTCACATGATTGCAATCTTATTTTGGGTTAGATTAGGTTTAGGTTTAGTTTTAGTTGTTTGCTTGCTAGAGTAGTTATGCATAATAGTTTGTCTTTATATATAGTTGTTATTCCTAGTGTTTTGTTGTCCTTTGCACATTGTTCTAGTTTGTCTTTATATGTAGTTAACCACATTACACTATGCACTTATCTTTCATTTAGTATTTCCTTCATTTTCATTGCATTTAATTTCCCTTGCATTGATCATTTGATTTTCAATTAGCATTATTTTCTACATTGCATTTTACATTTCATTACTTTTAGCACTTATTGTTTGCATTGAAACGAGTTTTGTTTCCTTCATTGCATTCTCCATTTACTTCTCAATTACCATTTTTTCATTGCAATGCTTCTCATTATTCAAACCTGCACATAAATAAAACCCCAGAAGAGCTTATTTACCCATCTGTACCTAATGTTGACATCCCAGTAAATGGTTGTGTGAGGTTGTGCTGGTCGCTCAAAGATGCAATCATTATAGACCCTAGTATCAAAGCCATGTCTGACATATATTTTCCATGAGTCTAACCTATTAGAAAGGAAAATATGAGTCGATACTCATGGGGAACTCTGATAAGTTCATAAAAAGTATATCTATAACCTAAACTCTATCTTTGGTTTGGTCTTGACCATGTGATTTTGTGCTTTTACTATCCACCTTTCAATTGGAGATGTGATGTGGAGATATGGCATGAGGGAAAGCCTAAGTCAAAAAATATTTTAGCTTCTGTAAAACAAGAAACAACCTCTCTTTCCCATAAAATAAGTTGGGATCCCTCACCTGTCTTGGCACAAATAACACCCTAATAAATAATTTCAATTGCATAAAAAGGAAGTAGAAAACATTAGGGGAATTTTGAGGTCTAAAATGGGCCTCCTAAGAAAAATGTACAACCAACATAAACTTTATAAGAACCAATAGGATTCAAGATGATGACGTCATCCATGGGGGATGATTCACCTTTTTTGGAGTAAAAAAAGTAAAAAGATTAAAAAATAATAAAATAATAAAACTACTTTTTCAACTCGTATTTCCAACTTATCTCCCTAAGGTTTTACTTAGATTTCAAGTGGGAGTATTCATTGGTTGAAAAATTTAATTCCTCATCCAAGGAGTACCCATATTGCATACTTCTGATGGACTCTACTACATGCAAAATGAGAAATACATGAAAAAACATGATTGCAATAACGTTTTTCATGCATTTCTCATTTTTCGTCTAGTAGGGTCCATCGAAAGTATGCAACATGGGTATTCCTTGGATGAGGAATCAAATTTTGCATCCAAAAAGTGTTGTTGCTTGAAATTTGAGTAAATTCATAGGGAGATAAGTTGAAAATACGAGTTGAAAAAATATTTTTTTCTTTTTTCCCTCTAAAGATGTAATCTAATGTTACTTTATCATTCCTTGACTTGATGAATTGATAAATTACTGAGCATTTTTCCTATTTGAAAGGGAAACGCGCTAGTTGGCTAGGGCCCAGCCAACCTAGCATGTTTACCCTATTTTTTGTTCTTGTAATTTATGTTTGTACTGCGAAGTGTGATTTAGTTTACAACACATGTATTCCTGTTTGAGTGAAAGTGGATTCGCAATGCGAACTAGTTAAATTTCCTTTTCTTGCATCTGATTTTAGATTGGTTTTCTCGCCTGGTCCAAGCAGGAGAAATAACCTTGCACCAGTGCACGTTGGTGTGCTATTCATTTTCTGTAGTTTTGTTTGATTTGGTTTTCCCCCGCCTAGTCCAAACAGGAGAAATAACCCTGCACGAGTGCACGTTGGTGTGTTATTCACTTTCTGATTTGGTTTTCCCCACCTGGTCCAAGCAGGAGAAATGAACCTGCACCAGTGCACATTGGTGTGATGTAGCAAGTCTTTTTAGTTTACTTCCAGCAGTTTTCTTGCTTTCATTAATGCTTCATGACAGGATAAATTATAAGGATTGTTTCTTTATTTTTGCACTCTCTTAAAATCAGAAACATTCATTTTTATGTGTGCAATTTGATTTAACAACACTTGCGGTAACTAAGCACTTATTTCAAGAATTAAATGCTAAGTATAAGAAGCTCTGATATGGTGCAAGAACTAGTTTCTTGCCACGGGATCTGAGTGCTTTGAACCTGAGAAAGTTCAAGCCCTTGCACAAAGTAAAACGCTTTTAGTACATACACCAGTTATACCCTCTGCATAAATTTCTGTTCCTGCACCAGTGTAAGCAGACTGCACTAGTGCAAGATAGATTAGTGCAAGAAGGAAATCTCTATATAAGCAGGTTTGAAGGGCCCATCTGTTGAGACTACTAAAGTGTCTCTGTTAAAGAAAATACACACTTAGTAGTTAATCAATAGTTAGCTAGAGTGATTGCCCTTTATTTCTAAATCTCTTTTGCAAATGCATTTTTCCTTGTTCTAGTCTTAGATTATTTTGATGGTTCAAGTTGCCTTTTTCTCTCTTTAGTTTGATTCTGCAATCTTTCCATTAGATAAAGTAGGGATTGAAATTAGAAATATTCATACCATCTCTAACATTTAATGTGCTTCGTCTCTAAGTTTACGAACCCCTCGAGTTGACAATTTAAGTGTTGAGGAGTTTGCTTAAGTGTAATTCCTACACCCAACATTTTTGCGCTGTTGTTGGGGAGGTGATTGATGGTAAGAATTTTTTGATTATACAATAGAGGTAATTTTTCCTTCATTTTTGCAGTGTTTTTTGGAAAAGCTTCTTTGAGGGAATTTTACTGATGTTGATTGATTTCTGACAGCATTTTTTAGAAATTGTTTTGTTATTTTTCTTTCTTTTTTGAAATGAATTCCTAGAAAAGGTAGGGGTTCAAAGCCCACTAAGGGCCGAAAGAATTCTGAAAAAAATTCTCATATTGGGTCTCCATCTGTGAGCAGGAATCCCAATCTAATTCAAACCCATCACACAGGAATAGTCCACCTGGATTCTGGTGACAACAGCGCAGGTGTGGTTCAGTTTGTTGGGAGAAAATTGGAAACAATGGCAGATCATGAAGATCATGGGGAAAGGACTGATGAAAACTAGGTAAGTGGGGAACAATCCACTTTTGTGTTTCCAATTGTGGACCCTGATACTATTGCGCTGATGAAGAACATTCCACCATCAGCTCTCCCTCATTTCCATGGTAAAGTTCATGAAGATCTCGACTCTTTTCTATTCAAGTTTGATATTTTGTGTAGAAGTTATGATTATTCAACTGATGCTCAAAAGCTAAGATTATTTCCTATTGCTCTCAAAGACTCAGCTTTACGCTAGTTTATGGGGTTAGAAGGAAACACTATATCCTCTTGGGATCAGATGAAGAGAGTGTTTTTGTCTAAATATCAAGAATATTGCAAAACTCGAGACATGTAGGATGAGATTTTTACAATCGTACACGATGAGGATGAAACTCTTGAAGACTACCTAGAAATATTTATGTGTATTTTACAAAGGTCAAAACTTAAGCTTGATTACAGTACTATTAGAACCTTGTTCTTAAGAGGAATTACTGATAATGCTAGAAATAACTTAAATCTATTGGGGCAAGGTGATATTGCTCAGCATACTTTCGAACAAATTTGTGAATTATGCAGGAAATTTTCAAGAAATCAGTATAGATCCGGTAGAGGAACTCGAAATAGAAATAGAAAAACCGAATCTACTGATGCTATGAATTGGACTAGAAAAGAAAATGGAGAACATGAAAATTGACATAATGAATATTGTTACCAAACAATTGGACTCTTTAAAATTTCAACAAAAACTCATGAAGCAACAAAATTCATTAAGTATTTTTTGTCCTAAATGTAGAGACAAGCATCCTCCTAAAGAATGTCCTCTTAATTTGAAAGAAACTAATAAGTGTGCTATTTGTGCAAAAGACCATATCACAGAAAAATGCCCCTCTATACCAGGACTTAAAGCTGTATTTATAGGGGGAAAGCCTGAAGCTGAATACTTGTATGCTATGGGAGCAAAAAGAAATTGGCCTTAGGTAGGTGCAGGTATGGCTCCTGAATTTTCTCCACACTATTTTGGTTATAATTCACATGCATATTCTTATCCTAACACTAATCAGTAGTGGCAGTATGGAAACCAATATCAACATGGGCAACCTTCTCAACCATGGAAACAAAGTTAGAGAGGGCCAACTCATTCTCCATATTCCTACCAGCCACCCATGCAGTCATATCCATCTACACATGCACCTTATTCAATGCCTCAACCTCTAAGTCCGTGTACTCCACCATTACCTTTACCTCCACTTTTTCGACCTCCTCAGTTGCCTACTCAACCTATGCCCAATACTACCAATAATAAATTAGTACGAATGATCTATGTAACAAACCCACCTTTATTCGAGTACCATTCAATTCCAGTTGGGGTTCATGATATTCAATTAAGATCGAGAAGGACTGTAACATCAAAAAATCAGAAGCAACCTAGAGTGATTGTTGAAGAGAAAGAAGAAGAGGAAACTCTTAATCATTCTCTGAAAGCTGTCACTAAGCAACCCTTACCCTTTGGATCCTTGCCATCTTCTTCCAACCAGCCTCCCTTCCTAGAGAGGCTAGTAATGGAAATAAGTGAGCCTATTTCTGAGACTAGTTTGGCATCAGAGCTTCAGAATATTTTCGTTAAGATACCTTTGCTCCAAGCCATCAAAGAGATCCCTATTTGTACCAAGATCATTAAGGAACTTTGTCTCAAGAAGCCTGGGAGGAATATATTAGAACCCCAAACCATTCAATTTGTTGGTAAGGCAGCAGAGTTGATGACAGGATGTGTGTCTATGGAAAAATATACTGATCTCAGAAACCCTATTGTCTCAGTTCAGATTGGTAATGTCCTTGTCTCTAATGTTCTTATATACCTGGGGGCAGCCATTAATGTCATGACTAAGCAAACCATGGATCAACTTTGCCTATATCATCTTCGCCGTACTCCCGCTATGCTTGAATTAGCGGATAGATCTAAAATTAAGCTAGAAGGAGTATTGGACGATGTGATCATCTCATTAGATTCTTGGGAATATCCTGCTGATTTCATTATGCTTTAGCCAAATAACCCAGTGGGAGGACATCCCTTGATCTTGGGTCGACCATGGCTTGCTACAACCGATGCATATATTGGATATTGCTCTGGTAATATGTATATTTCACATGGAGATTCTAGGAAGAAAGTTACCTTATACCCCCCTGCCAGATCCATTCAGGACCTTTGAGATACTTTATGGTTGGATCAAAGCAGTGATGAGGAGACTTAACCCATTTCCCTTATCCATCAGTATATTGGGTCTTCACAAGAAGATGAGATTCAAGATTTCCTGAATAATCTAGACACTATGCCTAATTTTGAGCTATTGAGCCAGATTTTCAGCCTAGATTTTCAAGATAATCATGATTCTCATCCTTCTATACCACTGCATTCGACCAGACCCTTGAGTACTCCTGAGCATGATACTACTATTTTTGAGATTAGCCCCGGTAAATCCTTGTATATTAGTTTATATTTGGACTCATCTCAGCAAGAGCATCTTGTGAATTTGTTGCAAAACCATCTTAGTGCCTTTGCATGGGGCTATGAAGATATGAAGGGTATTCCTCCTGAAACTTGTACACATCATATCTATATTCAGGAAGGAGCCCGACTTGTTTGAAAGCCCCAAAGGCGAATGAATCTAGCTCTAAGAGATATTGTGAAAGAGGAAGTATAGAAACTCTTGGATGTTGGTTTTATCTATCCTATTTTCGATAGCCAGTGGGTCTCTCAATTAGTGTTAGTACCTAAGAAAGATGGAATATGGTGTATTTGTATTCATTATCGAGAATTAAATAAAGCCACTCTCAAATATTACTTCCCTCTTCCTTTCATTGACCAGGTGCTTGATACCCTTGCAGGAAAAAAATATTTTTCCTTTTTGGATGGCTTCAGTGGTTATAACTAGATACATATTACACTTGAAGATCAAGATAAAACTACTTTTAGATGTCCATGGGGTACATTTGCTTACAGAATGCTTCCCTTTCGTTTATGTAATGCCCCGAATACCTTTCAAAGGGCAGTCCTGGCCATTTTTGCTGATCTAGAATTTGTAGAAATTTATATGGATGACTTTTCTGTGTTTGGTGATTCTTTTCAGGAAGCTCTCAAAAATCTGGAGAAATTACTTCTTCGTTGTCAGGAATCCCATCTCGCCTTAAGTGACAAGAAATGTAGATTAATGTGCAAAGCGAGCATGGTACTTGGCCATTGATTTCTGGTAAAGGTATCTAGGTTGATCCAGCAAAGATCGAAATCATTCTACATCTTCCTGCACCCAAAACTCAAGGGGAAGTAAGAGGTTTTTTAGGACATGCTGGTTACTATAGAATATTCATTGAAAATTTTTCTAAGATAGCTGCTCCTCTTTTCCAACTTCTAGCTAAGGATAGCGAACTTTCTTGGACCACATCTTGCCAACAGTCTTTTGAAACATTGAAGGAAAAGTTAGTACATGCACCAGTTTTAAGAGGTCCTAACTAGTCTCTACCTTTTCATATTTCCTCTGATGCTTCAGATTTGGCTATTGGCACAGATTTAGGACAAGAGGAAAATAAACAATCCTATGCTATTTATTATATTAGTAAGAATTTGTCTTCCACCGAATTAAATTATACAGTTACAGAGAAAGATTTTTTAGCTGTGATTTTTGCATTTAATAAGTTCAGGCACTATATTACAGAATATGTAGTATTTGTACATACTGATCATTCCGCAATTAAATATTTGATGAATAAACCATTAACTAGTGGTAGAGTGACTAGGTGGTTACTATTGTTGCAGGAATTTAATATTACTAATGTTGATAGACCAGGGAAATCTAATGTTGTAGCATATTTTCTTTGTAGATTAGATAATCCCGATGAAGCAACTCCTGTTAGTGAAGATTTTCCAGATGAACATGTTTTTTCTATGTCAACAAATTCCCCGTGGTTTGCTGACATTGCTAATTACTTGGTTATTGGGAAACCACCACCCCACTTGTCCGCTCGTGAAAAGCGGAGTATTGTTCAAAAAAGTGCTGCATATTCCTGGATTCAAGGAGATCTCTTTTACACTGGTCCATATCTAATTATCCATAGATGTGTAAGAGAGGACGGAGTGTTTGACATATTGAAATCTGCTCATGATGAACCTTGTGGAGGCCACTTCGCTGATAAGTGGAATGCATATAAAGTATTACGTGCTGGTTACTTTTGGCCTTCCTTGTTTAAGGATGCCAAACAGTATGTCAAGCATTGTGATAGTTGTTAGCGAATGGGCCAGCCTAATCAAACCAATGAAATTCCTTTATGCCCTCAAGTTATGATTGAGCCATTTGAAAAATGGGCTATTGATTTTATAGGGCCAATAAATCCAACATCATTAAGTAAAAAGCATATCTTAGTTTGTATAGATTTTGTTACGAAATCAGTAAAAGCTAAAGTTGTTTCTTTTGCTATAGAAAAAGTTGTTGTTGATTTTCTTTTTAATGAAATCTTTACTAGATTTGGTGTGTCTAGAGAAATTGTTTCTGACAATGGTCCATAGTTTATTTCTAATCTAGTGCAGGGTGAGATGGAGAAATATAAGATTTGGCACAGGAAATCCACGTCGTATTCCCTGCAAGAAAATGGCCAGGTGGAATCCACGAACAAAGTGATAGAATCCATTCTAACAAAGACAATAAATATGCTTTGGAAGGACTAGGCTGAACGATTACCAAAGGCTTTGTGGGCATATAGAACCACTTGGAGAAATAGCACGGGACATACACCATATGAGCTGGTATAAGGCAAACAGGTTCTATTACCAATTGAATTCCAGATCAAAACTTTCAGAACTGCAGTTCAGTTGGGACTAAATCTCTCTGAGGCACAACAACAACGTCTTCTCCAATTAAATGAGTTAGATGAATTTTGTAGGGATGCTGTTCAACAAAACATACTAACTCAATAGCAACACAAAAGGTGGCATGACAAGTTTATTCAGAAAAAGTAGTTCCAACTAGGTGATTCGGTGCTCCTTTATGATTCTAGATTTAAAATCTTTAAAGGCAAATTCCATACACGTTGGATGGGACCTTATGAAGTGATCTGAGTATTTGAGAATGGAGCAGTAGAAGTTAAAACTATTGATGGAAAAAATTTAGTATTCTTGGTAAATGGACACAGGTTAAAGAAATATTTTCAGCCACCTACCAGGAAAGATTTTACACAACAGCTCCAACAACAATTTAGGATGGTAGTGGTTGTTGGCATTATGATATAGATTTGGCACTATGACATAGGTGTTGTCCTTGATGGCAACTCACATAGATGACAGATCATAGTTCAGGCTCACAGAATGGAGAAAAAGAGGTATACGCAGGTTCCCCATTGACCAAGTTGCATGTACACATGGGTTTGTAGACCAAAAGGCGCGTATAGTGTACACATGCACTTTCATGGAAGGAAAGGCACGTACATGCTGGAAAACTTAGTTTTGGTCCGTGGTACTTGGTCCATGGTATTTTGATCCATGGTATTGGTCCAAGGTATCTTGTCCAAAGTGTTGACCCCAGGTATTTGGTCCAAGCTATTAATTCTAAGTGGTTTTGGACCACAGTATTGAGTAAGGCCTAAGACTATAAAAGGAGGAGAAGATCATTACGCAAAGGCACTCAAGCATTGAATATCTAATGAAGAGAAAGATCTAGAATACATGTCATTGGATTATGGTGCACAGCTAGATCTGAATCAAGGATGAACCTGAGCGCTTGATGAAGGATAAGTTCTATTGATGGGTTTAGATCTTAAGGCTTGAAGAGAAGTATCTTTGTTTTGATCTTTATCTGAATAATTGGTGCATGTTGTAATCTGTAAATATGATGATCTGGGTATAACCGACGTCTGGAATTGTTGTAAAGTTTAAATCATCATTTATAGATGTGTACGCAGGTTCACTTTAGCAAAGGCGCGTATACACATTGGTTCTGCATATCAAAACAGTGTATACGCAAGTTCGTCTTGAGATAACGACATATCTATGTAGGTTCAACAAATTGAAGTAGTGTATACCTAATAAAATATGCTTTAGCTACTTCTATTTGCTCTTACAGTGTTCTGGGTTTTGGCTTGGGTTCTGGTTACTGTTATTGTATTCTGGTTACTACATTCTGAGAAGTGATTGATTGATTCAGTTTTGGTTGGTGCAAAGGAGATTGGTTGATGCAGATATAATTGATGGTTGATTGATGTTATTTATGGATCTAGTCTAAAAATTTATGAAACATGGTCCCTGGAATAAAAGAGAAGGTTGTAACCTTTTGTAGGCCTGCACCAACGTACTAGTAAAAACAACAACTAGTACAAGAGCTACAGGGTTGTAGCTCCCTTCCAAGAGAAGCTGGAGAACAAGAGAAGGTTGTAGCCTTCTGCAGGTAGGAGCTTGCGTACTGGTACAAGTCTACACCAGTGCAAAAATTGTAAAAAGAAGTTTCTTATTAAAAGAAGATAGAGATGATTACAGCAGGTGGTTTTCACCCACAATGGGTTTCCACCTTATATCTTGTGTTCATGTGTGTGGTTGTCTGTTCTATTTTACTGCACCTAGTTACTGTTTATATGGTTTTGATGCACAGATTAAATATCAACATATGATGAATTAACTAAGTAATAAGTTTGAAGAGTTTATGCTAGTTGCCTTACATACCACTACCTATACACGCAAGTTTAATTAACTGAAGTAGTGTATATGAATCTAATTATGAAAATGAAAAAGTTAGTGATTTGTTAATACTGATTCACCCCCCCTCTTAGTATTATTTCCAACAATTGGTATTAGAGAAAGTCCTTCAGAAGAAGCTTGATCACTTGAAGGAAGATCTATCATCATGAGTAACTATGAAAGAGAAGGATCCATTAGACCACTAATCTTTGATGGGAGTAACTTCGTTTATTGGAAGGTAAGAACTACAACTTATCTTCAATCTCTTAGAATAGATGTCTGGGAAATTGTGGAAGGAGGATATACATTTCCATCAGTAATTCCTACAGATATGGCAGATAAAAAGCAATATGAAATCATTGCCAAGGCTGCCAATACATTATTGGGGAGTCTGTCACAATCAGAATTTGTCAAAGTTGTGCAGCTCAAAACCGCCAAAGAAATATGGGACAAGATCGTTCTAAGCTATGAAGGAGAAAATCAGGTAAAGCGTGCAAAACTATAATCTCCCAGAATTCAATATGAAACTCTCAAAATGCATAATGATGAAAGTATAGCCAATCACTTCTTACATATAGATGATATTGTTAATTGCATGAAGAACTTGGGTGAAGAGATAAAAGAAGTTACTTTAGTTGAAAAGGTTTTAAGATCCTTGTCTACTAAGTTTGAATCAAAAGTTTATGCCATAGAAGAAAAGTAGGATCTTCAGAGTATCCCTATGACACAGCTGCACAGAATCTTAACTACTTTCGAAATGAGAAAAGGAGGTCCATCAGACATGAGAGAAGTTGCATTCAAAGCTTCAAGAAGAGAAGAACTAAATGAATCAGGACATATTTCAGAAGAAGAGGAAGAAGAAAACTTTGTCAAAAACCTTCAACGGGGTTTTGGAAGATTTAGAGGTAAACTACCTTTCAAATGTTTTGCTTGTGGAAGAGTTAGTCACTATGCTGCCAAATGTCCACATAAAGATGAGCTCGATAAAGGTAAGGTATTAGAAAAATGGAATAGAAAACAAAGTGTAAGTAAGAAGAGCTACTATACGCATGAAGTTAGTGATGGTTTATCAAACATTGATGAAGATAATAATGACTATAGACTTCTGATGGCTTTTGAAGATGATGATTTCTTGGATGCTTTAGATGAAGATAATATTTATGAAGAAATATCTAAACTGAAAATCTGTTTAGAAGAAAAGAGTATGATTATAGATACTCTAACATTTCAACTTTCTGAAAGAGAAAAGCACAATGAAAAACTAGAATGTGAAATTGTGGGTCTAAGAAAAGATATTGAGAAAACAAAAGCTCTCAATCTCAGATTTGCTAAAGGATCAGAAAATTTAGATGAAATTATCAAAGTGTAGCATTCTCCTCTAATAAAGACAGGTCTTGGATATAATGAAGAAGCATATTAAGCACAGAAGTCATCAACCTCCACTAAAAGCTATCTTGATGTAGCAAAGAGCAGTGAACAGTTTGACAATCGTCAGCAAAGGCATAAAGTAGTTCACCAAGTAAATCAGGTTTGATCTACTTCAAGGATGAATAGAAGTTACAACCAACCCTAGGTAAATCATACTCAATTTGCTTCAAGAATGAATCACCAGGTCAGTAAATTCAATAATCGCAGGAACTTCTTTAATGGCCAATATTTTTCATGTCATAACTTTGGACACAAAGCTGCTCAATGTGTTGATTACAAGACCATCATGACTAGAGAAGCACGAAATCAAAGGAATGTGACAGGGATCATGAAAAATACCTATAATAACTTTTCTCTTCTTGAAAATGAAATAGAATGCTCTATTTGTAACAACTTCAGTCAAGAAGATTCTGAATGCAGGAGTAAATTTCGGCAAACATCTCAGAAGGAGCAAACTTCATTGAGTCCCAAAATATGGAGAAAGAAAGAACCGCAAACAGAAATATGTGGTATAGCCTTGTATGTAGAAGGACAAGAAAATCAATGGTACATTGACAGTGGATGCTCGAAACACATGACAGGTGATAAAGAAAAAATTCAGTCATACAATGCCTTAGAAAAGGAAAAGAAGGTTTCATTTAGAAATGACACTTCTATTGTCATAAAAGGTAAAGGTTCTATTCTCTTAAAAGAAAAGGTTAAAACTAGGAATGTTATTTATGTTAATGGTATAAATCATAACCTATTGAGTGTCATTCAAATGTGTGATCAAGGAAATGAAGTAGTATTTCGATCAAATGGATGTGTTGTTCGTGAGCTTGATATAGGAGAAACCGTGATCAAAGGCATAAGAACTCCAAATAATTTATACATACTCAAGGGAGGACAACAACAGTGCTATCTAAGCAAAAATGATGAACACTGGCTATGGCACAGAATATTGGGGCATCTGAGCTTCCCTCAAATAAGGAAAGCATGAAAATTCGAGGTTGTTCATGATCTTCCTGATATCAGCATTCCAGAAAATACAATATGCAAATCATGTCAATTTGGTAAGAAAACCAGAGCACATTTCCCAGAGAAGGAAGGATCAGCTAGTAAGCCTCTTGAACTTGTTCATACTGATTTATGTGGTCCATCAAGGAAAAATTCACATTGTGGAGAAGAATAATTTATATTGTTCATTGAATATTTTTCCAGAATGTGTTGGATAGGACTGATGACAGTTTCTAATAACTATCATAGTCTTGTTTTATATATTTGGTCTCTATGTCATGTATATCTTTTATTGTCAAGGTCATGAAACGGCCTATTTTGTTTCCCCACTATGCATGGGATGGATGATGTAATGTTCTTGTTTTAACATGTATAATCACTTGGTATATCCCCACTTGGTTGGGAGATGGATGTATGTATGAGTCATTAGTGGTAGGAAGGTCATTTATGATGTATGTAGAGAGTCATTTTTTTGTAGACCTTGCTTATATTCAGGGGGAGCATGGACAACACACTTCAACATATCAAAGAATTCAGCATATACTCAGGGAGAGCATAACCCTTTGCCCTTGATGAAAAAGGGGGAGAGTGACTTGAGGTTTCCATCAAGTCCAAATGGGGAGATTGTTGGCATTATGATATAGATTTGGCACTATGACATAGGTTTTGTTCTTGATGGCAACTCACACAGATGATAGATCATAGTTCAGGCTCACAGAATGGAGAAAGAGAGGTATACGCAGGTTCCCCATTGACCAAGCCAAGTGTACACGCAGGTTCATACACCAAAAGGCACGTATAGTGTACACACGCACTTTCATGGAAGGAAAGGCGCATACATGTTGGAAAACTTAGTTTTGGTCCGTGGTATTTGGTCCATGGTATTTTGATCCATGGTATTGGTCCAAGGTATCTTGTCCGAAGTGTTGACCTCAGGTATTTGGTCCAAGGTATTGATTCTAAGTGGTTTTGGACCATGGTATTGAGTAAGGCCTAAGACTATAAAAGGAGGAGAAGATCATTAGGCAAAGGCACTCAAGCATTGAATATCTAATGAAGAGCAAGATCTAGAGTACAGGTCATTGGATTATGGTGCACAACTGGATCTAAATCAAGGATGAACCTGAGCGCTTGATGAAGGATAAGTTCTATCAATGGGTCAAGATCTTAAGGCTTGAAGAGAAGTATCTTTGTTTTGATCTTTATCTGAATAACTGGCACATGTTGTAATCTGTAAATATGATGATCTGGGCATACCTAACGTCTGGAATTGCTGTAAGGTTTAAATCATCATTTATAGATGTGTACGCAGGTTCACTTTAGCAAAGGCACGTATACACATTGGTTCTGCATATCAAAACAATGTATACATAGGTTCGCCTTGAGATAATGGCGTATCTACGCAGGTTTGACACATTGAAGTAGTGTATACCTAATAAAATATGGTTTAGCTACTTTTGTTTGTTGTGACAATGTTCTAGGTTCTGGCTTGCATTCTGGTTATTGTTACTATATTCTAGTTACTGCATTCTGAGAAGTGATTGATTTATTCAGTTTTGGTTGGTGCAAAGGCGATTGGTTGATGTAGATATAATTGATAGTTGATTGATGTTATTTATGGATCCAGTCTGAAAATTTATGAAACATGGTCCCTGGAAGAAAAGAGAAAGTTGTAGCCATCTGTAGGCCTGCACCTACATACTAGTAAACACAACAGCTAGTATAAGAGCTAGGGGGTTGTAGCTCCCTTCTAGGAGAAGCTGGAGAATGAGAAGGTTGTAGCCTTCTGTAGGTAGAAGCCTGCGTACTGGTATAAATCTGTACCAGTACAAAAATTGTAAAAAGAAGTTTCTTATTAAAAGAAGATAGAGATGATTGCAGCAGGTGGCTTTCACCCACATTGGGTTTCCACCTTGTTATCACTTAAGAATTCTAATGCCAAAATTTCTCACATTAGTTTGATGGTAAAGGTCGGTGCTATTCTAAGTTTGATTTTTGTTTTCCTTAGAATCTGAATCTTAGGAGTCTTGAGTCAACTATGCATTCTCATTCATCACCACTCATTCTCATTCATAGCCATGTGTCAGTTTTGTCCAAAAGTTACTATGTGCCACAAAGCCCTTTAGGTGATTTCGTAGCGCATGTAGTCATATTGAAGTGTTTTCGCAGTGCATAAATCCTTTTAGCAGTTTCGCAGCGCAACATGTCTTAGGTGATTTCGTAGCGCATAATTCAAAATTTACACTGACTGCGCTATGAAATCGGAGATTCGTGCAATCCGCAGCGAATCTTTCCTAACTGTCAAATCTGTCAAGTTTAGTTATGGTTGCATCATTCATTGTCAGCTTATACACTCCACATATCATGTCCAATTGCTTATCTCCATCATTACAGCCGCTAGGTACATTGGTACACATGGATTTCAAGTTCCAAGAGAGGCCAAGTATTCACAGTCTTAATGATGATTGTATTCGTTGCATGAGGAACAAGACTACAAGTTTTCAATTTGAATCCATAATTATCAAGTGAGGCAGTTATCAAGCGAGGCAGAAATTGAAGTTTAAGCAACGCTAGCATTTCAAACCTCCATTACACTGAAACTTCATGGAGGGATCAGCAGAAAGAAAAGACCACAGATCAGGCAGGTGCTTAAGAAATGAACCTGAAGGTGTAGACATTATCTTGAAACACAAAGAAGTTGAGCTTGCATTCAAGCAGGTTGGATGTTGGCATTTTTGTGAGAAACTATAGGGAGGTCATGCACAAACCACTAAGGAATTTGCTTTGAATTTCACAGGGCTGAATTCAAAGGTTGGGATGCTCGAAATGCAAGTTTCACCAGAGGTAATATCCACAGTTACTGAGATTCCAAGGGGACAAGAAACTTGGTTTAAGAATTTCAAATTTGATATGACTCCCTGCAAGGAGTTTCTGAAGCCAGAATACATTGAATCAGATTTAAACAAGTATGTGCCTAGAAATTATGTCAAAGACTCATATGCCAATTTGCTACTCTGTATACAAAGGTACCTTACCTGTGAAGGGAGATATAATAAGGTGTATTCATACCATTTCAAGATTCTGCTACATTTTACAAGAAAGATATCCATTGATTTACCTTTTTACTTATTTCGTAGCTTAAGCAAAATGTGTGATAAGGTGCAGCTAAGAAAAGAAGCCTGTGAAACTTCATTGTTTCACCACGGTTTAATTAAGTTGATTGTTCTGTATGAACTCCAGAGAATAGGTAGGGACTGGCCCACATTCATATTCATGTCTGGTTTCAAGAACGAGATCGGACTCAGTCCTCAAGCTGTAAAAGGTCTTCCAACAACAACTAGCCATTAGGGAGAAACAAGATCCAGGAGGTTTTCAAAGTTAAAGGCTAGGAAACAAGTAAGAGAATTCACCAAGCCACTGACTATTCAGGATATACCCTAGCAGTCCCTTAAAGAGAAAGCTCAGGTCAAAGAAGCTGCACATGAATCAAGCACAGGTGAAAGAGTTCAAAGAAGAAGGACTAGGAGCCAGGCAGCTAAAGAGAAAGGAAAATCAGTGATTATTGAAGAAAGCCCTGTTTCAAAGGGAGACTTAAATGACTTATTGCAAGCCATTGACATTGAAGAATCACCACTAGTTCAAGTAGATTTGAAAGAGTCAGGAAAAGACAAGGCTAAGAGAGTCAAAGCCTCAAAAAAACTCAAGTTTGATGATCAGGTTGATCAATTTGTCTTTAAGCCTAGGAGACCCATAACGAGGAATTTTAAACAGGTACAGGAGGTACTTCCAAGAGCAGATGAAACAAGGGAGGTGACACAGCCTCATGAAAGAAAGGATAAAGGCAAAGCAGTTACCATTCAAGAAGAAGATAGTGTGGAAGACTTGAAAAGGAGATTGGAATTGGCTAGCTTTGAAATTGCTAGACTGAAGAAAGCTGCTAGGAAATTTGCAGTTAAGGAGGCTTATTTTAACCAAATGCAAGCTCGGTGGGAGGACCAAACATTTCAAATACCCGAGGTGGTTGATTTTAATGTTCAATTCCGTAGCTGGACTGTTCCTGCAATAAAGGAAGCTCAATTTATCAGAAAGATCAATACAAACCTCAGATTTGGGATCAATGTCATGAAGAAACAAATTGAAGACTTAAAGATACAGTTAAGCCAGCAGAAAGAATTTCCTTAAGGCAGTCACACATCAAGTAAGGTTTTGTTTCAGATTTTGATGGTCTTCCTTGTTATAGTCCTACTTGAAGAATCATATATTTCCATTCAGTTTTGAAAAGCTTTGGAGCAATTGAAAAGGATGTTCAAATATCAAGAGGCCCAAAATAGTAAAATTTTGGTTGAAACTATGTTTTTTGGAATTACACAGCAATTTCGTAGTGCGCTACAAAACTGCTGAAGATGATGACTAACGCACAGCAGTTTCGTAGCGCGCTACGAAACTGCTGAAGCTACACAATCTAATCTCAGTTAACCAATTTTGAAATACAAGCGGAAATTTTTGAAAAGGGAATATATTCAAGGGATCATCTAAAGGTATCAACTTTCAAAAAGGTCAAGACAGGTGGAGGAAACATGTATTCGAATTCAACTCTAGACGTTTTGTCATAAAGTGATCACATTTACTATAGTCCAAGATATGTCAGACATCTTGGAGGAGCTTTTTCCTTCACACATGAAAGAGGTTGAAAGCACATCAAGGACGTGGCATTCTGATATATTTTGGATAATCAAAGATGAAGGGCATGGTTCATTGGATTCGAACATTTTTGAGGAAAACCAAAGGCCGATAAACATGGGTAGTTTCCCATGTTTCAGGGGCAATGGAGAAGATGTGACATTGAGGACCATTATGGAGCTTTTAACTTCCACCACAGCCAAACTAAATAACACCACTTGTCAAAGAACGAGAATGATTGTAATTAAGGCTATTGTTAGCATAATATGGAGTTAGAATCCTATTTGATTTAGATCTCTAGAAAGTCTAATAGCAGTTTGTTACATTTAATAGGTAGTTAAGATTTGAATAGATGTTATTAGAAGTAGGTTTCGAATTCCCCTCATGCTTGAGGAGGAATCTCAGTTAGGTAGAAGAGCTCTATATATAGGAGAAAGAGCAATGTAAAGAGGGTTGGAAATTTATAAGTAAAAGCTCTAATATTTGGCTTATGTAAAAACTCTGTTTTTTTTTTGGGTAATACAGTACTAGCTTATGCTTCTCAAGAATCATAAAGAGTTCAATGTATGAGTTTCTTTGTTGTCTTTTCATGTTACCTACAGTGTTATGAGTATTTGATTACTTAGAAATCACTTACATTGTTCTAATTTCCTTCATATATTCATAAACTTCCTTCTATGTGTCTTGTATGCTCCACATATGTTGAAATCTGAATGCCTTGACTTCATGCAAAGCCAAACCTACTGTTAATACTGAATCATATAGGACTCCATAAGCCCAATGGATACTTGTTAGTTGTGTTTCCACCATTGCATTTCTATTTGTTTCACAAGAGTTAGTCATCTTGATCATAATAAAAAACCTTTAATCCTTTGAGAGAGCCCTCTCAAGCTAAGGAGGCTAAGCCCTAACTAAAAGATTGGTTTGAAACAATTACTTGAAGTCTTCCTGGTCTGCAGCCTTCCAGGGCCTGATTTTGAGATAACACACCTTATATTTTGTGGTCATGTGTGTGATTGTCTGTTCTATTTTACTGCACCTAGTTACTCTTTATATGGTTCTGATGCACAAGTTAAAGATCAACATATGATGAATTAACTAAGTAATAAGTTTGAAGAGTATGTAGGTTTTAACCCCGTACAGAAATTACCTGCATACGAATTCTAAAACACATAAAATAAATAATGCGAGAGCATAACACATAAAACACATATACACAGAGATTTTTCCCTGGATCCCAAAACTAGGACTACCAGCTTGATTTTTCATTATGTTCCTTTCAATGTTATAATGCATATTTATACATGCCGAAGCATCCAATACCATGGACCGAAAACCATCGCGTCCAAAAACATGTGTGAAAATCATGCACAAAACCATAGGTGGGTCCACCCAACCTAACATAGGGTCAAAAACCAAAATTTTCTGGGGCACTACCCCGGACCCCATAAAGTGGGGTTACAGGTACACCTCAAACCCCCTGTGACCACCCACCCACTACACAATCGGCGCAACAAAGGGGGGCTCTTCCCCCCCCCCCCCCCCCCCTCCCTCCCTAACCCCCGGTTTACTACATGGGTTAGTTGTGGAAAGAATATAATACAACCCAACATTCTCTCACTTGTTGTTTTCTTTTCATTGGGGGCCACAAGAGAGCTTAGTCATTTATCCAGCCCTGCAATGCCCATTGTTTCTCTACACCAAGAGAACTTCTCAGAGCTCACAAATTTTGTCAATTAATCTGCAGTATTCTTCAAAGTGTGCACCTTTACCAGCAACACTTTTTTGTCTTCTATCATATCCATCACAAAGTGATACTGAACATCAATGTGCTTTGTATTTGAATGATATGTAGTGTTCTTTGCCAAGAAAATTGCACTTTGGCTATCACAGTCTATCCTTATAGCTCCTTGTACTAACCCCATACTTGAACACAATCTCTACAACCAAACTGCTTCCTTGCTTGCATGAGTGGTTGCCATGTATTCTGCCTCTGTAGTTGATAGTATAACTACAGATTATTTCTTACTCATCCAACTGGCTGCACCTCCAAATAGGTTAAACACATACCCACTTGTAGATCTTCTTTGATCCAGATCTCCAGCCCAGTTTGCATCAACAAAGCCATGAATTTCCAACACTTTGTCCAATCCTGGTCTTCGTTGGTAGCACAAACCATAATCACTAGTGCCACACAAATACCTGAAAACCCGCTTCACTGTTGTCCAGTGCTCCTTGCCTGGTTTTCACATAAACCTGCTCAATACTCCCATTGCATGTGCAATGTCTGGTCTAGTACAGACCATTGCATACATCAAGCTACCGACTACACTTGCATATGGAACATGGGACATGTCCTCTTCCTCTTCTTGTGTCTTGGGACATTGTCCAACAGATAACCTCACACCTACAGGAATAGGAACCTTCACTAGTTTACTATCCTACATATTAAACCTCTGCAGTATTGTTTCGAAATACTTCCTCTGGTTTAACCAGAGCTTCCTCTTTTCCCGGTCTCTTTTAATTTCCATGCCCAAAATGTAGTTTGCAGCACCAAGATCTTTCATGTCGAATTTGGAGGACAATTGGGTCTTCAAATCCTGGATAATTTCTTTGTCATTTCCAACCAGAAACATATCATCCACATATAAGACCAGATAAATAACATGGTCACCAATTAATTTAAAATACACACAGTGATCTGCTTTGCTTCTGGTGAAGCAAAGTCCCCGTATAAATGTATCAAATTTCTGATACCACATCCTTGGTGACTGTTTTAACCCATACAGAGACTTCTTTAACTTGCATACCAGTTCTTTCTTACCTTTCACCATAAAGCCTTCAAGTTGCTTCATGTAGATTTCCTCTTCCAGATCCCCGTGAAGAAATGTTGTCTTCACATCCATCTATTCTACCTCAAAATCAAAAGTAGCAGCAATAGATAAAAGTAATCTAATAGAAGTTACCTTGGCAACAGGAGAAAAAATATCACCAAAATCAATTCCCAGCAACTGGGAATAACCTTTTGCTACCAACCGAGCTTTGTATTTTTCCACCTTTCCTTCTGCAATTGTCTTCTTTTTGAACACCCATTTGCTACCAATGGGTTTCCTTCCAACTGACAGCTCCACTAGATCCCAAGCCTCATTTTTGTGCAAAGATGCCATTTCATCAACCATGGCCTCTTTTTAGAGTTTTCCATCCTCTGAATCTACTGCTTCCTTCACAGTTCTGGGATCATCATCAGTAATAGATAAAGCAAAATTTGAATAGAAAGTAGATGGACTATACCTTTCTGGCTACCTTCTTTCTTGAACTAATCTTCTAACACCCGGAGTTTGTGGCTCTTCATCTTCTGATTCCTCCTCTGCTGTAGAGACTGATTCTTCCTCCTTTAGCTCAAACTCTATCTTCTCAGGTTCCTTTGGTTGGACTTCATGTTTAATAACATCTTTCACCTCTCTGAACACCACATCTCAACTATACACAACCTTCCTTGTTGTTGGGTTCCAAAACTTATAATCATTTAAACCATCCTTATACCCAATAAAGATGCACTTTTCATATTTACTATCCAACTTGGTTCGTTTCTCCTTTGGAGCATGTACATATGCATCACATCCAAATACCCTCAGATGTGAAAGAGAGGGTTTCTTACCAGTCCATACCTCTTGTGGAGTCTTATCCTCTAACGTTGATGAAGGTGATCTTTTGACCAGGTAACATGTTGTCTCCACTGCCTCTGCCCAAAATTCTTGTCCTAACCCAGCACCACTGAGCATGCTTCTTGCCCTTTCCATCAACGTTTTGTTCATTCTTTCTGCAACTCCATTTTTCTTAGGTGTATATGGAGTAGTCTTCTGTCATGCTATACCACACTTCTTACAAAATTCTTCAAATTCCTTACTGCAAAAGTCTCCACCATTATCTTTCCTCGACACCTTTATCTTCTTCTCTGTCTGGTTTTCCACCAGAGCCTTAAATTCTTTAAACCTGTCAAAGACTTCAGATTTCTTCTTAAGGAAATATATCCATGTATTCCTTGAGAAGTCATCTATAAATGATACATAGTAAATAGACTTACCCAGTGACGGAACCTTCACAGGTCCAAACACATCACTGTGCACAAGCTCTAATATCTGTTTTGCCCTCTTACCACCAGAGGGGAAAATCACCCGATTCTACTTCCCATATACACAATTTTCACAGAAATAAAAATCCAAAGAGCTATTACTCATACCTTCTACCATACCTTTACCATGAAGTATTCGAAGGCCCTTCCCTCCAATATGTCCAAGCCTTTGATGCCATAGCATGGTCTTCTCTCTAGAGACCACTAGATTTTCTGCTCCACTTTCAGGAACCACATAACTATTGCACCCATCAACAACAGTGCTACCTTGCAGCTTGTACAGAGTTCCAATCCGAACTCCCCGCATCAATACTAGTGTTCCTCGAACCATCTTGCAGGTATTCTTCTCGAACACTATTTTTACACCTGCATCATCTAGTTTGCTTACAAAAATCAAATTTCTTGCTAATGCAGGAATATGCAGAACACCCAGAAGTGTTCTAACCCTTCCACCTTGCAACTTCAACTTTACTTTTCCACGACCAATGATTCTAGCCTTCCTATCATCCCCTAAGAAGACATCACCACCATCATATTTATCATACTCGCAGAACCACTCTCTATGGGGAGTGAAGTGAAAGGATGCACCTGAGTCAATCAACCATGCCTCATGATCTACATGTGTACTTGAAGAAGCTAAGTACACATCCCCACCTTCATCTGAGGTGATTTTCGCCTCTGCAAAAGAAGCATCATCAGATCCCTTTCCTTTGTTAAGAGCTTTAGATTTACAGTCCCTTTTCTAGTGCCCTTCCTTTCCGCATTTCCAGCACACCACCTTTACATGTTTTCCTGGAGATTTAGATCTCCCACTCAATGAATTATTTTTGTTTCTGTTCTGGGACCGTCCTCGTATAGACAAGTGATGAGCCCCAAAAATGGACAATTATTTGTGCTCATTCAACCTCCTAATTTGACTTAATCCACCATTCTCATTAGTTTATTGCATGTTTTTTATTATATTTATGTTAATAGAGTGAATTTGGTTAGTCATTATGCCAACAAGTCTAATGGGTG
This sequence comes from Pinus tabuliformis, assembly GCA_031772625.1. Taxonomy (NCBI): domain Eukaryota; kingdom Viridiplantae; phylum Streptophyta; class Pinopsida; order Pinales; family Pinaceae; genus Pinus; species Pinus tabuliformis. The sequence continues at coordinate 836,101,068 of CM062812.1, forward strand.
CTTTGTGTAGCCTTTTTGGTCAACTTGGAGACAAAATTGAAGGTCTTAATGAGCACTTGGCAGCCAAATTCGTGGGAAGACAAGGGAGAGGATTTGTAGGAAGGTGTCCCCTTCATTTATGGGCCCTTACCTCGAATTCTCCACCATCAGCTCGGAGTTCAAGGGCCACCGAATCAATCAGCACAAGGGCAGCCAAGCAAGTCAAGTAGGACTGCTGTTAACTCCAAGTTTTGGGCAGCTGAGTCCCTAAATTTTAGGAGGACTATTGGGTCCTCAAATTGTATAAATAAGAAGGCTTAGGGCCTCATTTTGGTTAGCCAGTTAGTCATTTTGTTTTAGCCATTAGTTAGCTAGTTTGTAGTTCGATTTTTATGCAATAGATTAGCTTTGCTTTCAGCTCATGTTCAAGTTCTTCTTGTGGACAGTTTTGATGTAACTCTTCATTTCTTGATCAATAAAGATGAATCCAGCTTTGCACCAGCTCTAAATCTCTCTTAGGAGGCTGTAGCTCTTGGGGTTGGGCCCATCTGAAGCGCCCAATACCTCCTTTGATTATCTTTATGTGTTTTTGCTGCATTCTTAGAATAAAATCTGCTATTTGGATCTAACTCTTGTTGTGTTATTTAGTTTGTTTTTTTTATGTGTAAAATAGCTTTTCATGCTCAGATTTAGTTGACAGGTTGTTAATAGAAAAATCTTCAAGAAAAGGGCCATCAAACATCTGTGGTTTCACCTCTCCCTTAGTGGGATCAGGAGCTGTGACTAGGATGACTTTGCTGCCCACAAAAACACTGATTTTGCTTTGCCATGCAATCACTAGTGTTTGACTTTCATGTGTAGAAGTTGGTTACAAGTTCAAAATTTCATTTTCTTATTTGCATGAGTTAAAATACATGGTTTCATTGCAGGTCACACTTCTGTTCATTCTCTTTACTAACAGCTAGCAAATTAGATCAACGTAACTAGGTCTTTGAATTTATAAGTTTTGTTGGTTCAGATTGGAAAAACGACTTGCAGAGCACCTGTACCACTCCTTCATCTGCTTATTCTCCATCAGCACCATCCACTCCACCCTCTACTTAGAACCCTTGCTTCACGTTTTCCATTCGCTCCCAAAACCCTAATTTTTGTGCAACATTGTTTCACTCTCCCTTGAACAAATTGAACCATCCTCGCCATTCCTTAGCTCCATCCATCAGTTCCTAGGCCACTTCAGACCCCTATCCTACCTCCATATCCACTCATGCATCTTCCCTCACTCACCCATGCTCCAAAATCCCATTTCAGAACATCCTGTAGAAATCTTTGAACATCCTGTAGAACCCCTGCAGACTTCCTGTAGAAGCTCATAAACACAGTTTCGTGGCAGCCAAACTTTGTGAGACTCTCTGGAAGGGTGTTAGGGACCCCTTAGACCCTCTCTGAACCTTCCAAACCTTTCCCAAGCATTTCTCCTCCTTGATCCACCTCTGCACAGTGAAAAGCCAGTTAAAAGCACAGGCATGATAATTCTAATAACTTAAACAAAAATACAAAAAGATGTTTTCTTCAGATAGTGATAACTTAGACACATGCATTTTACCTTCTTAGAAGTAATGGCATCTCTTTCGGTAGTTTGCATGCTCTCCGTTGCATCGGTAGGACTAGCTGGTAGAATTAGGGTTTGCTAGGGTTTGTGTTTCTTTTTGGCTTTCAGTTTCTTTCCGCAAGTAGATTAGCTTCCTTTGAGTTAGCTTTCGTCCATCAGTTAAAAAGCTTCTTCTAAGAGCTCATAGAATTTGGCTTGAGCCCCTAGCAGACTTGTGCCAGCTGACCAAGTGACAGCTGCGGCAAGAGCTAGTACTTGTGCATACAGCACCGTCGCTTCCAAGTTTGTTACGAACTACCGGGTTGATAAAATTAGAGAAGGAAGCTCTAGGAGTTGTAGCATTATTGCTACAATACTGGAGCTCACCATCTTTTTGGCGCCGTTGCCGGGGAAGCGTCAGAGTATTGGTGATTGCCGCTTTTCTTCTATTTTCCACTACAATCTTCTTCTAAGTAGTTTATTTCGTTTCCATTATGCAATTTCGTTTATGCAAAAGCAGATTAGCGTTTCCCGCTTTCATAGATTAGCATTTCAATTCTGCAACTTCATTTTTGCAAGCGTAGATTAGTGTTTCAATTCTGCAAGCGTAGACTAGCATTTCCATTCCTGCAATTTCATTTGAGCAAAGTAGATTAGTTCTTTCCTGCTTTCATTTCAATTCCGCATTTTCGTTTCAGCAAGATAGTCAATTGTAGATCAATCTATTTTAGTTTTGCAGGTACCAGAGAAAAAAAAAAACAAAAGCAATCAAAAAGATTTCCTTTCATGCCTTGTAGGAGTAGAGATAAGTTAGAAAAATGATTGCACAACACCCCCACTGCTTCACACAGCCAACGTTCTCTCTTCTTCGATGGCTGTGATTAAAGAACCCCTGGGTGGACATCAAGGCATATTTAAAGAACCTCTAGGGGAGAAGAAGAAGAAAACATTCCTCTGGAGCAAATGGCTACAAGTAGAAATGTTGGGAGCAACATCTTGTCCAAAGATGAATTTGAAAATCAGATCAAAGATTTCAAGAGTGATATGAGGCAGTTTCTTGCCATGCAACTGGATACCTTGCGGATCCAACAGAAGTAAGAGGAAGCCAAGAGGGCTTTGGTCATTTTTTGTCCTAGATGCACTAGAAAGCATCCTAGGAACGAATGTCCATTGTACTCCATAGAAGTGTGTTTTGTCTGTGAAGAATACCATCCTACAGATCAGTGCCCTTCCTTACCCAGATTCAAAGATGCATATCAGAGAGCCAAAGGAGCCACTGAATCACTCTATTACATGAACCAAAGTTGGCCGCATGGACCTAGATCTTACCAGCAGGAACTGCAAGGGACACCCGAGACCTATTATGACCCCTATCAAGCCACTTTCATGCCTTCTTGGGGTCCCCGTGCTCATCCTTCCTGGTTCACACCTCCTCCTTGTTCCTTCACAGATCCATATTATGCCCAACCAGTCGCTCATTCATTTCACTCTTATGCTCAGCCACAGCCTCATTGGAATGCACCTTATCATGAGTGGAGGCCCCAGTACAACTCTCATCCCGCTCATTTTCCTCCACCACCTGCTCATCCACAACCATCGCCTCCTCCTCCACCAAGGCAACCCCAAATGCCTACCCAACCACAATGCCATCCATCTCCATCTCAATTTCAAACCTCCACTCAACTACCCGTACCACCATTTCCAAAACCATACCATGGAGCAGCTCAACCCAATTGCAAAGCTGAGGCACAACATGTGCAAATGACTCCTCTTGAGCTCAATGATGTTCACCAAAGCTCAGGAAGAGTGTTGAAAAGCCAAGATTCTATTGAAGGACCAAAGGAAAAAGAAGATTCCAAAGAGGAGATCAAAGAACCATGGGCTTCACTTGATGAAGAGAAGAGATCAGAATCAGAGATCGAGAGAGTTCCCTCATGGTTACCATCAAACCCTCCATGTACTCAAGAGAAGGATCAGCAAAAAGAGGAAGATGAGAAAGTCATGATAGAAGGTGACATGAAGAATGATCCAGATCAGCAAAAGGACCAAGGATATCAAAGCTATATTGAGACATGGTTCCAGACAGTCACTAAGTTGCAGCAATACTCTCTTTCTCAGCTATGTTTGATCCCTTCAAGGTCAGATCATTTGGTCTCTGAGATCTGGATACCTATCCAAGCATGCATTTCGAGCCTTCACATCATTTTTTCTCTAATCTCGATGTGCACATGGCTCCATTGGAAGTATTCTTATACTTGAAAATGATTTTGTTTTTCAAGTAGGGTAGGGTAGGAAAAAAAAAGAAAAAAGAAAAAAGAAAAAAGAAAAAGAAAAAAAATGAAAAAAGAGGAAAATAGAAATCTAAGGTGAAAACCTCCTCGGAGGCGCCTTAGATTGGCTCATTGATTGAAAACCTCCATGAGGCGGTCAATGGGTTGGAAAAAAAGAGAAAAGAGAATAAGATTTTTGGGTGAAAACCTCCCTTGGAGGCGCCCAAGGCAGGCAATTAGGGTGAAAACCTCCATGAGGCGCCCTAGTTGTTTTTCAAAAAAAATAAATAAATAAATAAATAAAGCTAATCTCCATTGAATAATTTCATGTTGCAGCAATGACATTGCAGGTTGCAAGAAGGACGTTTCATGACAGGAGGAGCACTCAAATCAAGGTCAAAGGAATTTTTTGTGCCTTCTACAAGAAGCTCTGTATTTCTACAGGAAACATCCTATAGAACCTTTGGACGAGCCAAATCCAATTTCAAAAGTGAATTTAATGGTGGGAATCTGTTGATTAGACCTGCAAGCACTTGTGTGGCCATCCCTTGCCTTTCTCCATCATTTTTTCCACCTCATTGTGCTTCTCATTGTGCTTCTACAGGAACTTCCTGTAGAAATTGTGGGAAACTAGACATGGATTTCAAAAAGTGGTTTGGCGAACATGGTAGCTTCCTCAAGGGTTTAGAAGTCCTCATGCAATCTTCCAACTCCTCCTCCATCATCTCCATACCTGCATCACAGCCCAATCTCAGTTTTTCCTTCCATGCAAACATTTGCAAAAAGCCTTGAGGCAAAAATCCATAGAACAAAATTTGTTTTTACCATAACTTGAAAACCATGCATCCATTTGACAAACCGTTTTATGGGGAATTGTACAAGGGTGATGGTAACATGCTTGAGCAGTTTCAGCCAATTCCGGTGCACGGTTTCCAAGAAATCAGCCTCCATCACCATCAGCCATTTTTGCATTTTCTCCATAACCGTGCATCCATTTCAAAACCTGTTTCATGGGATATGCATATGAGTGATGGTAACCTACCCAAGCAGTTTCAGCCGATTCCGATGCACGGTTTCTGAGAAATCGATCTCTGAAATCTTCAGCCATTTTCCATTTTTCTCGAAATCCGTGCATCCATTGATCACGATTTTGCTATGGGAGATGCATAATGATGATAGAAACAAGCTCAACAAGTTTCAGATCGATCCGCTTTGCCGTTTGGGAGAAATGGCAAAAACACGTTTTGGTTTTGTGACCATGCAGCAACATTAGCTTGAAGGTGCAGATCTGAACGTGGAAACAATGGCATGCAGCTCAGATCCGGCCAGAGGACACCTGCACAGGGAAAAAAACAATCAAAGATTAGCAGCCAAGCCACATGCAATCAAAAAAACCAATGCATGCAGCAGTGACAGGCCACAGCAGCTCACGGCAGCCATTCAACTTCGAGGTATGTGACTGAAACTCATTCTTCTGTTGCATAAATTTAATTTGAAAACTGCATGAATTGATGGAATGGTGGAATTAAGCCACGAATATAGCAAGGTTAAGTCAATTTCCTTCTCTAGCACTCAGCTGGAAGTCACGCAGTACACATGGACAGCTGACTTACGTGAAAATTAAAGCAACCAGGAGTGTTGGCCATTTAAACTTTAGTTCAATTCACGGCAGTGATTACAGGGGTAAAACATGCAGTTCGGGAACAACACTTCCAGTTGCATGTGGCCACGTACACTTGGCCACTTCACTCTCTCACGTGAATCACGCAACAATTAACGAACGCTCAGCTGAAACTCACAGACTGCTGTTAACTTGCACTTGCAACATTTTCAACTGAAGTATGCATCCTTTGCTTCCACAAAATGATTAACCCATCGTCCTCCATTGAGATTTGTGGCCTGGTTCACAATTCTCCAGTGTATCGGGCTCACTCAGAGGCGCAGGGGCACTCTACAGGCGTTTCTACAGGAAGACATCCTACAGGAAAGTATAGCAAAGTCGTCCAGAGCAGAAAAGCCTGAGTTTTTCTTCATCCAGTTTGGAGATTGAAGAAAGGTAGGCTGGAAAACACCATTCCCATGCATGATATTTCAGAAGGTGGTGAATTAAACTGTTTTGAATAAGAATGTATGAAACAAGTCTGCTTGTGAATCCAGAATAATAGTTTTCCTGTGTGTTACATGGAATGTTTTAGTTGGTTCTGTGTCAAATTCTCTTCCACAGTTCATGTTAAGAAATTCCTCTGCTAGAAACGATAAACCACTATGAGGGTTAACCTATGCATGAAGAATATGAATTTTATGTGATTGTATGCATGCTGAGGATGAAGCTCTACACTTTGTCTCTGGGAGCCTGATTCCCTTTTGACAGTCGGGTTTGGGCAGCAAAAGCATTATAACCAGGGAATTGGTGCAAAGTTGAAATACAAACACCTGAGAAATCTTGTCCTGAGGATCAAAAGAGGAAAGCATAAAAAAAAGCAGTCCCTTTCTGCTCAGAGCATTGAGACAGGGCACTCTCACCAAACCAGACCAACCAGCTTACATCCTTTTTGTAGCAAGGTCAGCCTTCAAATTATGAAGTATATTACCTGTGATGGGCGATTTAGCATTGTGTATGGTTATCACTTCCGCTTGTTAACAGAGCTCAGGCACACAATGTATTTACCCTCAAAACAAAAAAAAATTGAGCATTCCATACTTCCTCCTATAGTCATTAGTTGAGTGTAGCACGAAATTGAAGGAGGGATCACCAGACCAGCTGGCCCATCATGGGCTTATCAAGATCCTTGTAGAAGATGCCCTCCATACTTATACTGTCCCTATTTCTTGGGAGGTTTTCCACAATATGTCCAAGGGTGATGACATCCAGTCTCTGGCCAAAGAATTCACCTCATCTAGTAGCGAGGACAAGGAGCACATCGAGGCAAAGAGGAAAATAGAGGGGAAGAAAGATAAGGGTAAGGAAACCCAGGGCAGACCATCACATGAAAAATCACAGGAGAAGCCACAGAAAAAGCAAGAAAAAGGACCAGCTGTTGAGACCAAAGCTGCGGGTGAAATAAAGACACAAACACCCCAGAAGAAACAATTGCAAAGCAGGGCAAAGAGGACAGAAAAAGTCCAAACAAGTGAAGACAAAACCAAGGCAACCACACCAAAATTAAAAGGGAAGACACCCCCAGCCACGCAGACCAAAACAGTGAAGACACTTTCTACAGGAAGCCAGAAATCAGCTACAGGACTTTCTACAGGAAGTCCTGAAAACACTATTTTGGCTTGGTTCTAATTGATTGTCTTGTGTCTCCTTGTTCCACTGATGTTTGTGAAATTTATAAAAGAGGAAGGTGTTTTCAACTTGGGACTTGGGTGTGTTCGTATATTGCTACTTATTCCATTTACTAATATGCTTAAGCACAATAACCTGCTTACCAAAGCCTTTGAAAAGTGGGGTGATTTGGTGATGGCTTCATTCTGCTAACTGGTCCAACTTAGCATTTGAGGAATTGTTGGCAAGATGTTCATCTTTGATGATTTCTGTGAAGATCTTACTTTGGAGCTGAGAGGTGATAGTTTGATGGTATATTTGCTTTCACACAAAATGTTGGTGAATTGTCTTTGACAGAGAAGAGCGCACCATTTCTTCCATATGATTGCATATACTTGTGCACTCATAACAAGGTTGAGGATTCACTAAGAAAAGCAGCAGACAGTGAGGAAGAAGAGCAGAAGGGCGAGAAGACAAAGGCTACCATAGCCAAGCTGAAAGGAAAAGCACCCTCAGCCAAGCAGGCTAAGACAGTGCCGACTGTTTCTACAGGAAGACAGAGAACTGTTAGCAGACTGTTTCTACAGGAAGACAGAGAACTGTTTCTACAGGAAGTTTGAAAAGAGGGAAGCCAAAGGAGAAATCAGCCGAGATGTTAGCCAAAGAAGCCACCAGGGCCATCAAAGACGAGGAGAGAGATTGGTTGCTCAGAGAATGAGCAACACTTTCAGTAGGGGGGTGATGATGAGCCCCAAAAATGGACAATTATTTGGGCTCATTCAACCTCCTAATTTGACTTAATCCACCATTCTCATTAGTTTATTGCATGTTTTTTATTATATTTATGTTAATAGAGTGAATTTGGTTAGTCATTATGCCAACAAGTCTAATGGGTTCTTTGTGTAGCCTTTTTGGTCAACTTGGAGACAAAATTGAAGGTCTTAATGAGCACTTGGCAGCCAAATTCGTGGGAAGACAAGGGAGAGGATTTGTAGGAAGGTGTCCCCTTCATTTATGGGCCCTTACCTTGAATTCTCCACCATCAGCTCGGAGTTCAAGGGCCACCGAATCAATCAGCACAAGGGCAGCCAAGCAAGTCAAGTAGGACTGCTGTTAACTCCAAGTTTTGGGCAGCCGAGTCCCTAAATTTTAGGAGGACTGTTGGGTCCTCAAATTGTATAAATAAGAAGGCTTAGGGCCTCATTTTGGTTAGCCAGTTAGTCATTTTGTTTTAGCCATTAGTTAGCTAGTTTGTAGTTCAATTTTTATGCAATAGATTAGCTTTGCTTTCAGCTCATGTTCAAGTTCTTCTTGTGGACAGTTTTGATGTGACTCTTCATTTCTTGATCAATAAAGATGAATCCAGCTTTGCACCAGCTCTAAATCTCTCTTAGGAGGCTGTAGCTCTTGGGGTTGGGCCCATCTGAAGCGCCCAATACCTCCTTTGATTATCTTTATGTGTTTTTGCTGCATTCTTAGAATAAAATCTGCTATTTGGATCTAACTCTTGTTGTGTTATTTAGTTTGTTTTTTTTATGTGTAAAATAGCTTTTCATGCTCAGATTTAGTTGACAGGTTGTTAACAGAAAAAGCTTCAAGAAAAGGGCCATCAAACATCTGTGGTTTCACCTCTCCCTTAGTGGGATCAGGAGCTGTGACTAGGATTACTTTGCTGCCCACAAAAACACTGATTTTGCTTTGCCATGCAATCACTAGTGTTTGACTTTCATGTGTAGAAGTTGGTTACAAGTTAAAACTTTCATTTTCTTATTTGCATGAGTTAAAATACATGGTTTCATTGCAGGTCACACTTCTGTTCATTCTCTTTAGTAACAGCTAGCAAATTAGGTCAACGTAACTAGGTCTTTGAATTTATAAGTTTTGTTGGTTCAGATTGGAAAAACGACTTGCAAAGCACCTGTACCACTCCTTCATCTGCTTATTCTCCATCAGCACCATCCACTCCACCCTCTACTTAGAACCCTTGCTTCACGTTTGCCATTCGCTCCCAAAACCCTAATTTTTGTGCAACATTGTTTCACTCTCCCTTGAACAAATTGAACCATCCTCGCCATTCCTTAGCTCCATCCATCAGTTCCTAGGCCACTTCAGACCCCTATCCTACCTCCATATCCACTCATGCATCTTCCCTCACTCACCCATGCTCCAAAATCCCATTTCAGAACATCCTGTAGAAATCTTTGAACATCTTGTAGAACCCCTGCAAACTTCCTGTAGAAGCTCATAAACACGGTTTCGTGGCAGCCAAACTTTGTGAGACTCTCTGGAAGGGTGTTAGGGACCCCTTAGACCCTCTCTAAACCTTCCCAACCTTTACCAAGCATTTCTCCTCCTTGATCCACCTCTGCACAGTGAAAAGCCAGTTAAAAGCACATGCATGATAATTCTAATAACTTAAACAAAAATAGAAAAAGATGTTTTCTTCAGATAGTGATAACTTAGACACATGCATTTTACTTTCTTAGAAGTAATGGCATCTCTTTCGGTAGTTTGCATGCTCTCCGTTGCATCGGTAGGACTAGCTGGTAGAATTAGGGTTTGCTAGGGTTTGTGTTTCTTTTTGGCTTTCAGTTTCTTTCCGCAAGTAGATTAGCTTCCTTTGAGTTAGCTTTCGTCCATCAGTTAAAAAGCTTCTTCTAAGAGCTCATAGAAGTTGGCTTGAGCCCCTAGCGGACTTGTGCCAACTGACCAAGTGACAGCTACGGCAAGAGCTAGTACTTGTGCATACAGCACCGTCGCTTCCAAGTTTGTTACGAACTACCGGGTTGATAAAATTAGAGAAGGAAGCTTTAGGATTTGTAGCATTATTGCTACAATACTGGAGCTCACCAACAAGGCATCACCATTCTGGCTCTCCATATTTTTCCATCTCATCTCCTCCATCAGTAAGGATGAGACTATTTCATCAAACTGCAAGGCAGTTGCATTGCTACCTATTGCAATAACTATACTATCCCATGAATTTGGTAGAGAACACAACAAACTGATGCACTTATCTTCATCTGAAATTTTAATATCAATAGATGCTAACTGACTTAACACAGTATTAAATGTGTTTAGATGCTCTGTCACCGAGTCTCCATCTTTCATCCCCAAGTTATACATCTTTTTCTGTAGGAACAGTTTATTCACCAGAGACTTAGATTGGTACAAAACCCCTAACTTGTCCCGCAAAGCTTTCATCGTAGCTTCCCCTAATACATTCAAAAATACTGAATCTGAGATACACAATTGTATTATGCTCTTTGCCTTCCGATCCAAATTCTTACATTCTTCATCAGTCAATCCTATTGGTTTAGTACCCGAATCTACCACGATCCACTGATCTTTATCCACCAACAGATCCTCCATCTTGAGTTTCCACAACTCAAAACTCTGACCATTAAATTTCTCAATCTCTATCTTTCCACTGCTCGCCATCTTCTTTCACCACTAGAATTGATCTTGCAGATCTCCCACTGAACAAGGTCTACCACAGGCCCGAGAAAAACCCCTCAGCAACAAAGGCGTCCCCTTGAAGCCAAACCTACTCTAATACCAAATGTAGGTTTTAACCCTGTACAGAAATTACCTACATATGAATTATAAAACACATAAAATAAACAATGCCAGAGCATAACACATAAAACACATATACACAGAGATTTTCCCCTGGATCCCAAAACCGGGACTACCAACTTGATTTTTCATTATGTTCCTTTCAATGTTATAATACATATTTATACATGCCGAAGCATCCAATACCATGGACCGAAAACCATCGCGTCCAAAAACATGTGTGAAAATCATGCACAAAACCATAGGTGGGTCTGCCTAACCTAACATAGGGTCAAAGACCAAAATTTTCTAGGGCGCTGCCCTGGACCCCATAAAGTGGGGTTACGGGTACACCTCAAACCCCCTGTGACTCCCCCCCCCCCCCAAACCCCCCGGTTAACTACGTGGTCTAGTTGTGGAAAGAATATAACACAACCCAACAAAGTATACGCTAGTTGCCTTACATACAGCTACATATACACACAAGTTTAATTAACTGAAGTAGCATATATGAATTTGATTATGGAAATGAAGAAGTTATTGATTTTCTAATACTGATTCACCCCCCCCCCCCCTCTCAGTATTATTTTCAACAATTGGTATCAGAGCATGTCCTTCAGAAGAAGCTTGATCGCTTGAAGGAAAATCTATCATCATCAGTAACTAAGAAAAAGAAGGATCCATTAGACCACCAATATTTGATAGGAGCAACTTCGTTTATTGGAAGGTAAGAACTATATCCTATCTTCAATCTCTTGGAACAGACGTCTGGGAAATCGTGGAAGGAGAATATACATTTCCATCAGCAATTCCTACAGATATGGAAGGTAAAAAGCAATATGAAACCAATGCCAAGGCTGTCAATACATTATTGAGGAGTCTGTCACAATCAGAATTTGTCAAAGTTATGCAACTCAAAACCGCTAAAGAAATATGGGACAAGATCGTTCTAAGCTATGAATGAGACAATCAGGTAAAACGTGCAAAATTACAATCTCTCAGAATTCAATATGAAACTCTCAAAATGCACAATGATGAAAGTATAGGAAATTATTTCTTACGTATAGATGAGATTGTTAATTGCATGAAGAACTTGGGTGAAGAGATAAAAGAAGTTACTTTAGTTGAAAATGTTTTAAGATCCTTGTCTACTAAGTTTGAATCAAAAGTTTCTGCCATAGAAGAAAAGAAGGATCTTCAGAGTATCACCATGACACGGCTGCACGGAATCTTAACTACTTTCGAAATGAGAAAAGGAGGTCCATCAGACATGAGAGAAGCCACATTCAAAGCTCTAGGAAGAGAAGAACTCAATGAATCAGGACATATTTTATAAGAAGAGGAAGAAGCAAACTTTGTCAAAAACCTTCAACGGGGTTCTAGAAGATTCAGAGGTAAACTACCTTTCAAATGTTTTGCTTGTGGAAGAGTCAGTCACTATGTTTCCAAATGTCCACATAGAGATAAGGTCGATAAACGTAAGGAATCAACAAAATGGAATAGAAAACAAAGTGTAAGTAAGAAGAGCTACTATACGCATGAAGATAGCAATGGCTTATCAAACAGTGATGAAGATAATAATGACTATAGACTTCTAATGGCTTTTGAAGATGATGATTTCTTGGATGCTTTAGATGAAGATAATCTTTATTAAGAAATCTACAAACTCAAAATATGTTTAGAAGAAAAGAGTATGATTATAGATACTCTGATATTCCAACTTTCTGAAAGAGAAAATCACAATGAAAAACTAGAATGTGAAATTGTGGGTCTAAGAAAAGATATTGAGAAAACAAAAGCTCTCAATCTCAGATTCGCTAAAGGATCAGAAACTTAAGATGAAATTATCAAAGTATAGCGTTCTCCTCTAATAAAGACAGGTCTTGGATATACTAAAGAAGCATCTCAAGCACTGAAGCCGTCAACCTCCACCAAAAGCTATCTTGACACAGCAAAGAGCAGTGAACAGTTTGACAATCGTCAGAAAGGGCATAAATCAATTCACCAAGTAAATCGGGTTCAATCTACTTCAAGGATGAACAAAAGTTACAACCAACCACAGGTAAATCATACTCAATTTGCTTCAAGAATGAATCACTAGGTCAGTAAATTCGAAAATCGTAGGAACTTCTTTAATGGTCAATGTTTTTCATGTCATAACTTTGGACACAAAGCTACTCAATGTGTTGCTTACAAGACCATCATGACTAGAGAAGCATGAAATCAAAGGAATGTGACAGGGATCATGAAAAGGACCTATAATAACTTTTCGCTTCTTGAAAATGAAATAGAATGCTCTATCTGTAACAACTTTGGTCATGAAGATTCTAAATGCAGGAGTAAATTTCGATAAACATCTCAGAAGGAGCAAACTTCATTGAATCCCAAAATATGGAGAAAGAAAGAACCACAAACAGAAATATGTGGTATAGCTTTATATGTAGAAGGACAAGAAAATCAGTGGTACATCAATAGTGGATGCTCAAAACACATGATAGGTGATAAAGAAAAACTTTAGTCATACAATGCCTTAGAAAAGGAAAAGAAGGTCTCATTTGTAAATTACACTCCTGCTGTCATAAAAGGTAAAGGTTCGGTTCTCTTAAAAGAAAAGGTTAAAGTTTGGAATGTTATGTATGTTGTTCGTCTAAAGCATAATCTATTGCGTGTCAGTAAAATGTGTGATCAAGGAAATGAAGTAGTATTTCGATCAAATAGATGTGTTGTTTGTGAGCTTGATATAGGAGAAACTGTGATCAAAGGCATAAGAACTCCAAATAATTTATACATACTCAAGGGAGGACAACAACAGTGCTATCTAAGCAAAAATGATGAACACTGGCTATGGCACAGAAGATTGGGGCATCTGAGCTTCCCTCAAATAAGGAAATCATGCAAATTCTAGGTTGTTCGTGATCTTATTGATATCAGCATTCCAGAAAATACAATATGAAAATCATGTCAATTTGGTAAGAAAACTAGAGCACATTTCCCTAAGAAGGAAGGATCAGCTAGTAAGCCTCTTGAACTTGTTCATACTGATTTATGTGGTCCATCAAGGAAAAAGTCACCTCGTGGAGAAGAATACTTTATATTTTTCATTGACAATTTTTCTAGAATTTGTTAGATAGGACTTCTAAAGCATAAAGATGAAGCATTTGAAAATTTCAAAGCCTTCAAAGCTTTGGTTGAAAATGAATCACATCGCAAAATCAAATGCCTCAGATCTGATTGAGGAGGGGAATTTACCTCGGATGAATTCTTCGACTTCTGTGAAGAAAATAGAATAAAAAGATAATTCTCCACCGCAAGGACTCCTTAGCAAAATGGAGTGGTAGAAAGGATGAACAGAACTGTTCAACAAATGGCTCATGCCATGCTAGATTAGTCTGGATCTCCTGCAACCTTCTGGGGTGAAGTTGCATTTGCTGTCATCATTATCCTCAACAAAGCAAATGTTCGGGTAAACAACACTCAAACTCCACATGAACCCTGGTATGGTAAGACTCCTACTGTAAAATACTTCAAAGTTTTTGGAAGCAAATGTTACATCAAAAGGACTGATGAAAAACTTGGCAAGTTTGAACCTAGAGCAGATGAAGGCATTCTCCTTGGTTACTCTTCCTGAAGTAAAGGATATAAGTGTTATAATAAAAGACTTGGAATTTTTTTTGAAAGTATTGATGTTGTTGTTGATGAAGCAGGAAAAAATCCAAAGCAGGTAAAAACTGAAGAGTGTGAAGAAGATGAGGATTATCCTTCCACATCAAATCAGACTAATTCTGAAGAAGAAGAAAAAAATGAAGCACCAAAAGAAAAGACTCCATCCAGGTATTTTCAGAAAAATCATCCAGAGACTCAAATTTTGGGATAGAAAGAGGTAGGTGTGCAGACAAGAAGAACTATTACAGAAGCTTCAAGCTATCTAGCATTGCTTTCCTCCATCGAACCTCAAAATGTAAATGAAGCATGCAAAGTTGAATGTTGTGTCAAGGCCATGAATGAATAACTTGAGCAAATTGAAAAGAATAATACTTGGGAATTAGTTCCTAGACCTCATGATAAAAATATCATAGGAACCAAATGGATATTTAAAAACAAGTTGAATGAAATTGGTGAAGTTATCATAAATAAGGCCAGACTTGTTTGTAAAAGATATGCTCAACAAGAAGGTATATATTTTGAAGAAAATTTTGCACCTGTTGCTAGACTTGAAGCCATAAGAATGTTCCTTGCTCTTTCTAGCTTTCAGAAATTCAAAGTATACCAAATGGATGTAAAATCTGCCTTTCTTAATGGAGACTTAGAAGAAGAAGTATATATTGAGCAAACAGATGGATTCATCCTTGGAAATGATCCAAAACTTGTATACTAACTCAGAAAGGCTCTCTATGGTCTAAAACAAGGTCCAAGGGCTTGGTATTACCATCTTGACAAATACCTCCATCAACAAGATTTTTAAAAGGATCAAATGATAGAAATCTATATACAAAGATTGATAATGATAAATTGCTAATACTTGTTGTGTATGTTGATGATATCATTTTTGGTAGCAATGAAGAAGCCATGAGTCAAAAAATTTCTTTGGTATGTAGCAAGAATTTGAAATGTTCTTGCTTGGTGAGCTCACATATTTTCTCAACCTACAAGTTCAACAAAATAAAGATGGTATTTTCTATCACAAACCAAGTATCTCAAGCAGATCTTAAAGAAATACAGCATGGAAGATTCTAAACCAGTGTGTACCCCCATGGTAACAGGATGCAGTCTCAGTTCAAATGATGAGTCATCAGCAGTACATCAACCAACCTACAGATCCATGATAGCAGTTTGCTTTATCTAACAGGTACTCGACCAAACATCATGCATGTAGTGGGAATAGTTGGAAGATTCCAAGCAAATCCAAAGGAATCACACCTTCAGGCAGTCAAAAGGATCTTCAAATATCTTCAAGGAACTCAGAATTTTGGTTTATGGTATCCTAGGGATACAGATCTTACACTTCATGCATATACAGATGCAGATTGGGCAGGAAGCGTGTATGACAGAAAAAGCACTAGTGGTGGTGCATTCTAATTGGGTTCTAGATTAGTGTCTTGGTTCAGTAAGAAACAAAGTTCAATTGCATTATCTACAACTGAAGCAGAATATGTGGCGGTTGCATCTTGCTGCACACAACTCCTTTGGATGATGCAAACATTGCAAGACATTTAGATCACATGTACTCCACCCATCTCCATTCTATGTGATAATACAAGTGCAATCAATATTTCAAAGAATCCAGTCATGCATTCCAAGACCAAGCACATACCCGTCAAATATCATTTTCTACGTGAACAAGTACTTGAACAAAAGGTCAAATTGGAGTATGTTTCTTCCAAAGAACAGGTTGTTGATATATTCACCAAACCACTGCCCACAAAGACATTTGAATATCTTAGACAGAAGTTGGGAGTAGTTGATGCATCATCTTGCTATTAAAACTTATCTATTTCAAAGAAAAGTGGTTTTACACAAGTTTCATGAAGTGTATCCGTGTACATATGCCGGTTGTTGTGGATATAGTTGCATATATGTTGGTTTGAAGAAAATCAGTGGATGAAAGAAGTCTGATATGGGTCTGACAATGATCACCTAGCACAGGTTCAGGGGGAGCATATAATTATAGTAATGCATTGTTGGCATTATCTTAGAAGATCTTGGTACAAATTCATAGTTTCTTTTGATACAGGTGAAACAGGTTTAGGGGGAGATCATGGTTGTTGTTCTGGATGGTGATTGACAGATGCTGCTAATGATAATTGTTGATGATAGTTCTTGTTTTAGATATTTGGTCTCTATGTCATGTATATCTTTTATTATCAAGGTCATGAAATGACCTATTTTGTTTCCCCACTATGCATGGGATGGATGATGTAATGTTCTTGTTCTGTCATGTATAATCACTTGGTATATCCCCAGTTGGTTGGGGGATGGATGTATGTATGAGTCATCAGTGATAGGAAGGTCATTTATGATGTATGTATAGAGTCATCTTTTTGCAGACCTTGCTTATATTCAGGGGGAGCATGGACAACACACTTCAACATATCAGAGAATTTAGCATGTACTCAGGGGGAGCATAACCCTTTGCCCTTGATGACAAAGGGGGAGAGGGACTTGGGGTTGCCATCAAGTCCAAAGGGGGAGATTGTTGGCATTATGGTACATATTTGGCACTATAACACAGGTGTTGTCCTTGATGGAAACTCACATAGATGACAGATCACAGTTCAGGCTCACAGAATGAAGAAAGAAAGGTATACACAGGTTCCCCATTGACCAAGTCGTGTGTACACACAGGTTCGCAGACCAAAAGGCGCGTAGAGCGTACATACACACTTTCACGGAAGGAAAGGCGCGTACATGTTGGAAAACTTAGTTTTGGTCCGTGGTATTTGGTCCATGGTATTTTGATCCATGGTATTGGTCCAAGGTATCTTGTCCGAAGTGATGACCCTAGGTATTTGGTCCAAGGTATTGATTCTAAGTGGTTTTGGACCATGGTATTGAGTAAGGCCTAAGACTATAAAAGGAGGAGAAGATCATTAGGCAAAGGCACTCAAGCATAGAATATCTAATGAAGAGCAAGATCTAGAATACAGGTCATTAGATTATGGTACATAGCTGGATCTGAATCAAGGATGAACCTAAGATCTTGATGAAGGATAAGTTCTATTGATGGGTCAAGATATTAAGGCTTGAAGAGAAGTATCTTTGTTTTGATCTTTATCTGAATAACTGGCGCATGTTGTAATCTGTAAATATGATGATCTGGGTATAACTGACGTCTGGAATTGTTGTAAAGTTTAAATCATCATTTATAGATTTGTATGCAGGTTCACTTTGGCAAAGGGTTCACCTTGAGATAATGGTGTATCTACGTAGGTTTGACACATTGAAGTAGCGTATACCTAATAAAATATGCTTTAGCTACTTCTGTTTGTTGTTACAGTGTTTTGGGTTCTGGCTTGGGTTCTGGTTACTATTACTGTATGCTGCTTACTGCATTTTGAGAAGTGATTGATTGATTCAATTTTGGTTGGTGCAAGGGAGGATTGATGTTATTGATGGATCCAGTCTGAAAATTTATGAAACGTGGTCCTTGGAAGAAAAGAGAAGGTTGTAGCCTTTTGTAGGCCTGCACCTATGTACTAATAAACACAACAGCTAGTACAAGAGCTAGGGGGTTGTAGCTCCCTTCCAGGAGAAGCTGGAGAATGAGAGAAGGTTATAGCTTTGTGCAGGTAGAAGCCTGCGTACTGGTATAAGTCTGCACCAGTACAAAAATTGTAAAAATAAGTTTCTTATTAAAAGAAGATAGAGACAATTGCAGTAGGTGGTTTTCACCCACATTGGGTTTCCACCTTATATCTTGTGTTCATGTGTTTGATTGTCTATTCCATTTTACTGCACCTGGTTACTGTTTATATGGTTATGATGCACAGATTAAAGATCAACATATGATGAATTAACTAAATAATAAGTTTGAAGAGTATACAGTAGTTGCCTTACATGCAGCTGCGTATACACACAAGTTTAATTAACTGAAGTAGCGTATATGAATCTGATTATGGAAATGAAAAAGTTAGTGATTTGCTAATACTGATTCACCCTGCCCCCTCTCAGTATTATTTCCAACAGTGGTGAATGGTAATACCAACCTTTTGAAAACATGAATTCTCTTTCCTTTAAAAAAAAAAAGTAAAGAAAAAATATTTTCCTGTAATTATGAAAATCAGTTCGCTGACATGATTGCAGAAGGATCAACCTGAAAACCAGCTTGCTGGAAGGAAGATCAAAAATTTCTAATAAAAAGAAAATGTTACTTGATCTTTAGATATGCTAGTGACCACCAAGTAGAAGCAGGTTCAACAGAACCAACCTTTATACAGTTGGGGTAATTAGCATGGATATTTTTACTCAAGTAACGCTTAATTTTCGTTGTAATTATTGTTTCTTGCACCAGTGTAGGCAGACCTTCCAGAATTTTTTTTGCCTTTCTTCATACTCCACTTTCATAATATTCCCTCAGTTTTCTTCTTTAATCCCAGAATGATTAAACTTCCCACATTCTTCTAAATTTACCTTGTTCGTTTCGAAGAATTCCCACTTTACCCTTGAATTTCTTTCCCTATCCCACTACTATTTATTCCCTCTTTGGTACTATTCCTAGAATCCCTGTAATAGAATTCCTTCCCATTCTGAAAATTCCCCTTTCCCACTTCTTTATTCCCTCATGAATTTATTGTAGGATCTCGCACACAAAGAGCAAAAGGATATGCTCTGAAGCATCAAGAAAGGGTGAAGCAAATTTTCAGTATAAGTTGAGGAAGTCATGTGAAAATCCAGCCTATATTTTATTTAAATTCTCTGTTTTTAGATATTATGCTTGCACTAGTGCAAGCATGTTGTCCTATATGATAAAGTAAGCAAAAAAGTACCAGCAAAATAGTATAATTTAAGCGGTGCAAGCAGATCAGTGCAAGCATGCACCTCGTCAGCAACATAGTACAAGTTATTCTTTTCATAGCATACGGCATAGGAAAGTGGTTATCATGAAAATTTATATGAAATCCTTTCATTCAACCGACGAAGTACTTATGCTATCATACTAACTAGGAGAAAATTATTTAAAGTACAAGGTGTTTTTTAAGTTAGAAATCATGATCTTTTTTAATGTATGCTAAGTTCTTTTTTTGAATTATGAAGGAATGTGGAAATGTTTTAACCATTTCTTGGACATAATTACCCCTCTCCGCCATAATCCTAAACGTCCTTCACTCATAATTATTACCTCACCTAGCCATTAAACCGCCACCGCAAGTACCAATCCAGCTTGACCTCAAAGATGTCATGCATCTACGACGAATGAATCGGTGATACGATGGAAAGGATGGTGGACAATTAGATTTCTATTTATAAGGACCAATTTCCCTAGTATTGCATGTAAAATTTCAGAACCCAACTGTTCATAGCCGTTAAGCAGTAATGTCGCCTGTTCAGAATGAATCCCTATCTCTCAGCAAAATAGAGCAGACTGCCGAGTACGCAATAGTCTTACACTATTACGAGACTCGAGTTTTCTACAATTCCTGCAGAAATTTGCGGGCATAATAAAGAAGTGGCTTTACAGTTTGCAAGGAGTTTTAGAAATGGTCGAGAAGCCAGTCAGCACATCCAGAACCAGTGCAAAAAGGAAATGATCTAAAAAAGTAAAGAAGGCCTCGTCTTCAAATAATAAGACAGATAGCACATCAGTTGGAGAGACCCCTTCTATGCCTGAAAATGACAACCTGTTAGTCCTTGCAGACGTAGCAAAGTTTTTAAAGGTCAAAGATGATGATCTGTTGGCTAATTTTATCAAGAATCCCTGGAAAAAGAATAATGTCTCTGATGCAGGCAAAGAACCACAGTCCCCACAGGGAGTGGAATCCCCTCTTGCACCAGTACAAGAAGAAGCACTAGTGCAAGAAGAAGTACCAAAAAAGGAAGAAAACAATGAAGAAGCAGAAGAAGAAGAAGAGACAGGAGGAGAAGAACCAGATGATGAAGAAATAGAAGAAGAAGAAGCAGGAGGAGAAGAATCCAAAGAAGAAAAGGCAGAATCTGAAAATGAAGAGGCAAAACCAATAGAAGAAGAAGAACCAGAAGAGGAAGAACCGAAAGAAGAAGAACCAGAGGAGGAAGAACCAGAAGAAGAGGAACCAGAGGGAAAAGAGTTTCCTGATGTAACCATGGCAGATATGGAGGTCCCTCAGGAAAACACATCCGCTGTCGAAACAGAAAAAAATATTTGGTAACTCCTACTGCTTGGGTAGTTGAATTAGAGCTTCAAGTACAGAATTTAGAGCAACTTGTAGCCAAAGCACAAGAGGATAAAGAACAGAGCAGAGGAGAATTGACAGCAGAGATCCAGAAAAGGAAAAGAGAATTTAAATTCTAGAAGTACCGAGCTACGTAGTGTTTCAGGCAACTTAAAAAGGTGACAAAGAAGTTAAAGAACATTAGAAAGAAGAAGTCTGAAACATTACAGGGTGATGACAGTATGCCAGAGCAGGACTGAGCTAGAGAGCTTAAAGTTTTGAAGTTTTTTTTCAGAGGTAAAGAGTTATGTGAGGACACACAACAGTTTAGGGATGGGAGGATGTTAGCCCCCTAATTTGCTCCCTTTTGACCATTTTTCCCTTCCTAAATCATAACCATTTACCGTTGTTTTACCTCTCTTATACACCCTCATCTTGCACTAGTCCAAGAACGATGAAATATTTCGCATGAACTTTATATTTCATATTTTTAACTTAACTTAGCATTAATTAATTATTTATTACGTGATTTCTTACTTATAATCACTCTTGTAACTTATCAATATCTCCAATGTTGTTTGATAGTCAAGTGCTTACTGTGACTGCTGATCCTAGTGTAGGATCAGATCTCGCATTTGTGCCAGCACAACAAATTTTGGCAGCATATCTGGACCTCCTTGATCATCATCCTGTTTTGCACCACTTCAGCCACGACAGTAGGATAGATCTGAAGGCAGTCGAGCTTCAGCCACGACAGCAAGGTCGATCAAAGGTAGCTGAGATCGGATTTATGAAGAACGAACAGCTGGAGATTGGCTTCGGCTAGTTTTGTTAAACTGCCTAATTTTGAAGGTCGAAAGCTAAATTATGCATATTGGTTATGTAATTGGTTAAACGATCCTTTTGGCCTTCGGCCAAGGATCTATATAATGAGGAATGTAAATAGGATGAGATAGTTTTTGATAGAGTTTGTATAGAATAGAGATATAACCAGGGAGGCGGTAACAGGCTTGTATTTTTGTTATCACCCAAATCTGGGCTAGACTATGTATTCACGCATGTATTTGCCTCTATGAATTAATAAGAAAGGGAGCTCTGCCTTATGTTGCATAAATCATATTTCTGTGTTTGAAAGCTGATGAATTGATAAAGTACTAAGCAACGTTTCTATTTGAAAGGGAAATACGCTAGTTGGCTAGGGCCCAACCAACCCAACACGTTTACCCTATTTTTTGTTCTTGTAATTTATGTTTATACTACCAAGTGTGATTTAGTTTACAGCACATGTATTCCTGTTTGAGTGAAAGCGGATCTGCAGCATGAAGTAGTTAAATTTCCTTTTCCTGCATCTGATTTCATATTGGTTTTCTCACCTGGTCCAAGCAGGAGAAATAACCCTGCACCAGCGCATGTTGGTGTGCTATTCATTTTACGCAATTTTGTTTGATTTGGTTTTCCCTTGCTTGGTCCAAGCAGGAGAAATAACCATGCAAACGTTGGTGCGTTATTCACTTTCTGCAGTTCTGTTTGATTTTGTTTTCCCGGCCTAGTCCAAGAAGGAGAAATGAACTTGCACCAGTGCACGTTTTTGTGATGCAGCAAGTCTTTTTAGTTTACTTCCAACAGTTATCTTTCTTTCATTAATGCTTCATGATAGGATAAATTATAAGGATTGTTTCTTTATTTCTACACTCTGTTAAAATCAGAAACATTCATTTTTATGTGTGCAATTTGATTTCACGACACTTGCAGTTACTAAGCACTTATTTCATGAATTAAATGCTAAGTGTAAGAAGCTCTGATCTGGTTCAAGAACTAGTTTCTTGCCACGGGATTTGAGTGCTTCGAACTTGAGAAAGTTCAAGCCCTTGCACAAAGTAAAATGCTTTTAGTATAGATACCATTTATACTCTCTGCCTAAATCTTTGTTCCTGCACTAGTGTAAGCAGACTACACTAGTGCAAGATAGATTAGTGCAAGAAGGAAATCTCTATATAAGCAGGTTTGAAGGGCCCATCTGTTGAGACTGCTAAAGTGTCGCTGCTAAAGAAAATACACACTCAGTAGTTAATCAATAGTTAGCTAGAGTGATTGCCCTTTATTTCTAAATCTCTTTTGCAAATGCATTTTTCCTTGTTCCAGTCTTATATTATTTTGATGGTTCAAGTTTCCTTTTTCTCTCTTTAGTTTGATTCTGCAATATTTCCTTTAAAGAAAGTAGGGATTGACATTAGAAATATTCATACCATCTCTGGCATTGTCTATGCTTTGTCTTTAAGTTTACGAATCCCCCAGGTTGAAAATTTAAGTATTGAGGAGTTTGCTTAAGTGTAATTCCTACACCCAACAAATATAATAAACCATTTTTCATGTTATCTATTCCATCGTCAAATACGTATGGTGTGAAATCTTGGTTTGGTGTCTAAGGACTGATAGGACCTATATATGAGATAGACTAATGGTACATCTATTAATGGTCATGTAGTTCAAAGCAGTACCCACAACATCATTTCAATACCTCCTTCCATCATTATTAATACTTTATATTTTGAAGGGACAAAGCCAAAGATATTGAATTCCACCATTGGTCAAAAAATTATTGTAACAACTACAACACCACCCAAAATTTTCACCCTATGCACTTAAATTTTTGGCTCCCCGTAACTTTTCAATTTCATTTATGTTTCTATGCATTATTTTGTTATGATTTTTTAGAATGGCTTATTCATCTTGAATCCCAAATGCGCTCTCTAGAGTTTCTTTTTGTTATGACTTGATTAATAAATAACCCCTTAACCACAACCAAATTTGCATAATAGATGCTTTATTGAAATAGGAATTTAACAAACTTTGAAGATGTGTTTCCTCAATCTTTTGTTTCAATTAACAATTCTCTATTGGTTATTGTTGTAGATTTTTCATATCGCGAGCGATTGTACCAAATGGAACCAAGTGAAATATTTATCAAGCACATGATGTTCTTTCTAAGTAAATTGAAGCATAGAGAAGAATGTCTCAATGGTAGCATGATTGCAAAAAAAATCATGGTAAATCTAAAAATTTCGAGATCAATGGGTTGCCCCATCACAAATTATGTACTACAAATTTCCATTAAAATACCAACAACATGGAAATCATGAAGATAAGAAACATATAAAGGTATAATGTGTAGGATTTGTTTCACTTGCAAAAAATGGAGGAGATTTATATAGTACATAAATTTACAAGGAATTTCTACCATGATGAGCCTCCCAATTCCACCCTTCAATTTGATATTGTTGATGCACACATGCAAGAATGGTTGCATACCCATCAAAGAATATCAAAGGAGATACTTCAGTGATGTGATTAAGGCCTTTTCATAAAAAGGAAAAATCTGAATTTCCAGAGATGGTAGTCTTTCGTGGAATCAATTGATATCAAGGTGTTGTCCCATGGAGGGAATGTGAATAGTTTTTTATTTGGTTACTAATAAGGGAATTTGGCCCATTAGTCTTTGCATTTTCATTTTCATTGTTAGACTTGTTGAAGAGCGGGTCATTTTGACATAGAAGTAATAATTTTCTAAGACCTATCAAAAGACTTCATCCAATCGATTCTCTCATTTGAGTTGTTCCTGAAAAGGCTCATTATATAAGTAATTAAGAACATGATTTTAGACCTGATTCTCAAGGAATTGATATATTCAAGCAAATATACCTTTATTGGTTCTCGATGTAATGGAAACAACGAGTGTGATAGATAATGTTGTACAAGTATCCAAGCTTTTGAATTTTGTGGCTCATGCTTACCCACTAGAGAGGTTGTCATTTCATTTGTTTCCCAGATGATCTGGAACCTATAATGATTTATTTATCTAGACCTTCTCTTAGGACATGCCTTCTTCCAGAAACATGATTCCCCAAACATAGTAGTTGACATAGTCTAGTAGGAAATTAATATTTTGAGGAGGTCTTGTGCTAGAAATATGAGGAATAAGCAAGTTCCCCAAGCATCAATGGACTTGGAACAAATTTGAAAGAATAAGAAGAATACAAAGGATGCTTATCTATGAACACAAAGTTTTCAACATTCCATGAAGCCAGTGAAGGGTACCACAACTTAAGGGATCTCTATTGATTTCAATTCTCACTACCATCTTTCTAAGAATAAGACAAGAATGTGATTGTAATGAAAATAATTGAGAAAGAATCTGACCATGTTACAAAGAGTTGGGAAAAAATGTGACCAAAGCACAAAAATCAAGAAAGGAATGATTCCTCACTGTGTTGTCACAAACAATGAGAATTCCATGCGACTAATCATTAAGTAGCTAGGTAAATAGTGACTAGTCGCTTAGTAGTAAGGTAAAAAATGAATAATCACTAATTAGAAAGGTGAATTGTGACTTCAATCGCAAACTAGGGAGGCTAATGCGACGTTCAATCACAAAATGGAAAGGTTGATTGTGCTAGTTCATCTCGTATTGGTTACATAAGACTATCTACCTTCTATTGGGTAGCAGAAGCCCCGTGTAATGGTTATGGGGCACAAAGCCCGAAATTTTGGGTAGAGATAGGATAAAGACTCTACGGAATGCACGGAGCACGAAATGTAAAAGGTCGAGTCAAAGGGTTGTCTGCCCAAGAAATAATAGGAAGTAAGTCGATCTGTGGACCATAGGAAGATATAAATAGAGCAAGGCTCTATGGGTAGAAAGCAGCTTTTTGGTAGGTAATCTTGGATCTGATGTGTAATGGGTTTTTGAGAAGGAAATTCTGAAAGCGTCTGTAAGTCCGAGTCGAGGGTATTGGGTGATAGATAGAGGCTCTGTAGTTGTGTGCACAGAGGCCTAGTAGAGTCCACAGCTGTGTGCGCAAACCCCTGAAGCTGAGTGCGCAGGGTAGATCTGGATGTATCGGCGATAAAGTGGAAATAAAGATAAGTTGGTTTTGAAACACTGTGTTAATATGAGCTATTGCAGATCTAGTTAATTTATGATTGGTATGTCTATTGGTTCTTTATGTGCATGCTTATGTTCTGGGATAATGAAAATTCGTATCTCTGTTAAATGCATGCACTGGTTATCTTGACTAAATGTTTTCTTAAAGACCATCACAAGTAGCTCTGATCTATAATAACTCCTTAAGTAAATAATATTGAGGAAGAGCACAACTGCGGATCTGCGCAGAAGCAGAGCAGCGCGAGACTGCAGAATGGTGCACGAAACATCCAGACCACATCTAGACATCACAAGGGTGTGGAAGCCTGGTTCCAACGCCCTCCCCTGCTACCTCAGGTGAGACCTCAGTCCACACTCCACGGGCTGTTGCTGAAAGGGCCAGTTGCTACGGGATTTGTTTGGCTAAATAACTCTTCCAAACTTGGGTCAGGCCCATATAAGCCAACACCTTCCTTATAAGCATCAGTGGCACAATCATGGGAGATCTAACGACCTCAAAATAAAAGTATATTACCCATGTTATCTTCACTGTCGTCCTAGAACGTTGTTATGAGTGGAGTGGGAAATACTTTTTAATAGACGAAGTTTACATACATATCAAAACCCATATAAGCAAACAATTTATGTCATGGGATGAGGGCCTATGTCCATTTGATGAAGATAATATGATCCCTTGCTCTAGATTTGGTGATGCATCTACACATGATCAATACGTATTCAGCCTTATCCAGAGCATCAACCTTGTTATTGTTTTAAAGAGGTACTTGCTCATTACAGAGACATTATGCCATATTTGTGACTAGATAGACCAACATATTTTGCTCCAATTATTGAAGTGGTCATGGAAATTATGGAAAAGAGTGGTGGACAACATCATGTTTTTTTTATTGTCACTAATGGAAAAATTATAGAAAAGCAAAAGTGCATAAAAGGTCTCTTTTTAATTGCCTAAAAATGTCTTTAATAACTCTGTATTGTTTTTTCTCCTTCACAAGGTTGCATATTTAGAGATATTTTCTCTTTGGGATGAAATTCCTAGAAACTATGGAAGACTAAGTTATACCACTAGTGATGTCAACATGATTCTTTCATTTATAGGTCTTGGGTTATCAATCTTCCATCTTTTTATCTAATATCCATCACTGGAAAACTTTACTGGAGCTATTCTAATAACTTACATAACAACAAAATTGATTCTACTAGTGTTGACGTACCATACATTTGTATCCAAGATATCAAGAGTTTTTATGTGGTTGGTTATTAACTATGCATCCTTATTTAAAATTATATTATCTATGACAACTTACCCTAGAACATTCCTTCTATGAAATAATTCAGCTTCCTAAGATGAAAGAAAAAATACAAATAGGATTTTCGTGGCTGGAGTGTCTCTTTTCAAAACATTAGGTCTAGTAGGTGGAGGTTCACTTTTGCATGGCAAAAAAAAACATCAAGATGCATCATTCCTTCTTGGAGCTTGTGGGTTGGGAGCACAAAAGTGTGAATATTGTAAAAATGCATTCTTGGGGGCCTGACAGCCCTACTAATATGATTTTTTGAAGCTCTGAAGAAGGAAGTGGAGGTGCTTCTCACATAATTCATGAAGGTGCATTTGGAGATGCAGAAGACATATTTACAATGCATGTTACGCCTAGTTAGTCAAGTGGGATTGTAGCATTAAGAACAAGGCTCCTTTTGGTTGGGTCAATCATTTTGAAGTTGTTATAGAAGGAAAGGGAAGACATGCAGCTATCCCACACATTATTGCAGATCCAATTATAACTACAAGATTCATGATTTTTGCTAGCAATGTTATAGGATATTTTGTCACATTCAACCAAATGATATTGAACCTGGATCAATTATCACCCATTCACACTTTGCAACCATCCGCTACAAATAGAAAAGCATTTCCTTTCTAGAAGTTCCAAGTATTCTGCATTATATTGGCTAAAAACCCTAATTTAGGTCCTCACCGCACTTTCCCAGTTCAAACAGTGCAATGGAATAGGTTGCATCAAAGGGAAACGTGCTAGTCATCTTAGGTTTCTTTCATTGCAAGTGCGATGACCCTTGAAGTGAGGAAAAAATCAAATATAATTATGAAGCTTATGCTTCTAGAGGCTTCTATCATGGATGTTTCCATTCTCTATTAAAGACGTCCTCGAATTCCTACAAATGAGGTCTTATCACTTATCCTATGGAGCTTATCCCCTTTTAAAGTGGATCTTACAGTAGTTTAATGGATCTAAAACCTCTTCATTTCTCCTATAAAATAATTACCTTCTATTTAGATTGGGTTGGATTTTAGAGACTCTTAGTTATGCTCTCAAGCTTCCCATTTGTGTTCAGAGGTCCATAATCCATCTATATGATTGAGGTATGATTGAAAGCTTGATTTTGTGGCAAAGGAAGGAAAGCATAGCTAGGGGATATCTACAAGGTCAACGCCTACAATGGTTTTAATCTTCTCCTACTTTTATTAATAAAAAAGTGCCTTGTTTTCCTATACATTATGTCACATTTATGCATATGTAGAACAATGAATCCTTGGCTTCTTGTTTAGAGTTGACTGTATATGCTATTTGTATGTTTTAGTTGTATTGCTTGTTTAATATGATTTACAAGTTCCACTTATAGTATTTGGAATTGGAGCTAAAGCTTGCAAGTAGGGAGAAGAGAGTTTATATTGGTTCCCATGTAAGTCCTTCTTACATATTTCAAAATTCTATAAGGAAAGCAAATCAATTTTGTCTTGGTTGTTTCTAGATTAGGCAATAGGTCTAGGGAGATTTGTTCTGTCTACAAAAGGAATTCATGCATAAAACAACAACCAACAAATTGTTTCTCGAGACAGTGATCCTATTGACAGTGAATATTTACAACATTATGAGAAATTGCAGCGAGTAATGAAAAATATGTGATTTGGAAATGGAATCTAAGTAGAGTTTAAATACATTCCACTTTCCTTGAAGGTGATTGGAATTTATTTACATGGCCAACCTCAGCTAGCATGAGAGAATGTGAAGAACAAGATTCAAGATTCAAGATTTGAGACTTCTATCATCTGAATTATGTTGATTTTTTTGGATCCATCGCATAGGATTTTGTTTTTCATCAATGTTTTGAACTAACATATGTGGCTCATCATCAAGATGAAGGAAATAATGATGATCAATACTAATATTTTAAATGGCAGATCAAAATCAGTTTATCACAAAGGACTTCATAGATTTTTGAAAAAATAATATTATTGTAATCCCCCACCCCACATTTACCCACTTTTACAAGCTCTTTAGGGTAAACATGAGTTGAGTATTACTATTATATGACCCAACCTCCAAGTTCTAGTTATGGAACTGGGTCCTGCAATTCGAAAACTTATTGATAACTCTCAGGAGCACTAGGTCACCAAGAAGATAGTCCACAACTTTTGATGATCAAATATTGAGTTGGAACTACTCTTCCACAAGCCTAACACCCCATCTACAACCAAAACATGACATGCATAGAGTTATTAGGCTCCAACCACACCCATAAGTCTATCTCCATCCGGTTATGGCCCAAATATTCCAGTTCTTTGCATGTGGTTTTGGGATCTATGCCACCTTTCAGGCTAGCCTCCATATCATTGCCCATAACTGCGAATAGCATTCCAAAATCATGATTAATATGATAAGAATGATAAGAATGATAAAAATTCAAACTTGAACAACATCTTGACCTAGACATGCTTAATACATAATAGACATTTCGTTAAACATATGGTAAACTTGTAAGCTACATGTAATGAATGCATATCATAAACCTATGAACTTCATATGAGAATCACCATGAAGGTCTAATGCCCTCTCAAGTAGCAGCAAGAAAACTTATTATCCCATGCATTCATCAACCATTCAAATATTTATGAAATCATGGATAAGATCCATAACTAGAGCACATCATAGAACCATGCTTATAACCAACATATAACTAGATTATCAAACATGAAAAATATAACATAAAATCATCCTAGTAGCAAGTACATGTGCTCATTAATTACATTAGAAGAATAGATCATATTAACTTATGAAAAATCTAACCAAGTCAGGGACTTCCATGTACCACTCGACCATATATTGGGTTGAACCAAATATTTCTTTCAGCCAATCAACCCCATGCCACATTCCAAGCATGAATGTGGGATATCATGGGATAAACCAATACATAATTAACTAGAGGCTCTAGAGGTTAAACCACCTCCACCCTCAAGATACCGTGATCTCACCTAAACCAGTTGCGAGATCACAAAACCAAACCAATATTGGATGCCTCAAAATTTCTTCACCATACATTGAGGAATTTTCCTCTCTCCACCAACCCCTCAAGGTCTTCCTGGAGAAAACCATCTCCACCCCCAACCCTTGGGATTTTCCTGAGACCACCACACCTGGTTGCAAACCTTTTGAAAATCCAAAGCTCAACTAATAATGAACCCCATCAAACCATGGATATCTAGGAAATGGCAAGGCAAGGATGAAACCACTATCACTTCAGGAAAAACCCAAGCCAATGATAACAAATGAACATAATAAACAAATTCATGTACCATGCATTCACATCCCAACAAGGAAATCACACATGCAACCTGTTACCTATAGGATCTTCCCACTGAAGTTGTTGATCCAACCTTCTCCTTGCTTTCCTTTTCTTTCCTTTTGCTTTTCCTTTTCCTTTCCTTGCTTCCTTGTCTAAGTGGTTGTTCTCTTTCGTTTGATGGACCTACTCTAAAGATGGGAAAAATGTGTGAACTAATTCTCTGATGCATTTTTATTATTGATGTCTCATTTTTCTTCATTTTCCTCTAGCTTCCTTTGCATGCATATTTGTGTCTCTTCACCTTCTCCTATTTTACTTTATTTCCTTTATTAAAATGCCAATTATTGCCTCGTTTCCTTTTCCAATTTCCATAGCCATTATTAAAATGAAAGTGATTCCCACTAATGTGTTGTCCAACATTCAACTTGGAATATGTGTCCCATGACCTTGGCCTTATTTTTCCTTTTATTAACCTTTATTACATGAAACTTATACCCGGGGTTTCTACAAACCACTCCTCCTTAGGGGAACATCATCCTTGGTGTTCTATGACACCCATGACCAAAAAACCATTGAAAACAAAACATAATGTCCATGGATCTTTATAACATATCTCGATGGAGTATTTACAATGAAATCCTCCTGAAAAGAAAAAAAATAAAATAAAATAAAATAAATAATAATAATAATAATAATAATAAAATAAATAAATAATTAAAAATAAAATAAAAAATAAAAAATAAAAATAAAAATAAAAATAAAAATAAAAATAAAAATAAAAATAAAAATAAAAATAAAATAAAAATAAAAATAAAAATAAAAATAAAATAAAAATAAAAATAAAATAAAATAAAATAAAATAAATAAATAAAAAATTCGCTTATTGGAGCTTTATAACACAACTCATTATGGTATTTAGAGACATACACATATACATATACCAAAAAATCATGTTCTTGAACCAACAAATAAAGAAGGATACAAAACCCGCATCTGGTCAACCATCTCCCATGTAGCTTCATCAGAAGTGCTTCCATTGCACTTTAACTTTCTTGATTTCTCTGTTCCGAAGCATGAGATATTTCCACTGCAATATTCACTGAGGTTATGGTTGGAACTCTCCCTCTGGTTCCACCTACAATATAGACCAATCAATCACATGATCAACATCATGTACATATCTCTTAAGCAATGAAACACAAAAAACATCATGGAATTTAATTGTTGGCAACAGTGCAAGTCTGTAGGACATTGGTCCAATCCTCTCAAGGATCTCAAAAGGCTTGCAATATCGAGGTGTCAACTTGGCACATGATCCAATCCTCAAATATATCCTCTTGGTCTTGATGCATAAATACACATGCTCCCCAACTTGAAACTCCTTGAATGCTCTATGTCAATCTACATAACTCTTTTGTTGTCCTCCTATGCTACCTTCAAATTCCTTTTAATAAATTGCATTTCCGGTATCTTAGCCAACATATCCATTCCAATCAACACCCAATTCACTAGATCATTCCATCTAATAGGAGTATTACAACTCTGCCCATAAAGAGCCTCTAATGGAATCTTCCTCAATGATTCATGATACCCATTGTTATAGGAAAAATCCACTAGTGGAAGATACTCCTCCCACTTCCTCTGTTGATGCATGACATACATCCTCAACATATCCTCAAGGATTCTATTGACCCTCTCAGTCTATTCATCCATCTACAGATGATAAGCTATGATGAATTCTAACTCCATCCCAATCCTGAAAACAACTCCTTCCAAAACCTGGAAGTGAACTTGGCATCTCTGTCTGATATAATCTTCTTGGGAACACCATGAAATCTCATTGTCTTCTTTATGAAGATCTGAGCTACCCCACTAGTTGAATTCGTATACTTCAATATGAATTGGAATCTTTGTCTAATACAATATTCTTGGGAACACCATGCAATCTCACTATCTTCTTGATGAATATCTTAGCTACCTCACTAGTTGAATCATATACTTCACTACAATGGAGTGAGCTACCTTACTCAACCTATCAACCACAACCATGATGGAATCATGGTGCTTCGGTGTCCTCGACAAACCAGTAATAAATTCCATGGAAATGATGATCCATGTGGATATTGGTGGCCACCTACCAAGTCCACTTGGACCCCCACCATTGTTTCTTTTAGCTTTTCAGTTTCCTTAATTGTAGCACAGTTTACTAGTTTTAACAGTTTTTCGGGTCTTGAACTTCTAGAGCCGTTTTGAGGCCCTAAACGATGTTTTTTGGGAAAACTAGGAGCAACATGGCTATGTGGTCCTATGTTTCTCTTCCCAAAGTAGTAGTTCTCGGATAGATCTTTCTAACAAGATATCGTGCGCGTCAAATGGAGATCATATGCCAAAGTTACGACCCCGGGAAGTTGATGTACCAATTTACCCAAACAGGGGCCCACAGTTTGGTGTTTCTTCTTCTAGGGTTAGGTTTTTGGATGTTTAGGGTTTTCCATTATTTC
Source organism: Pinus tabuliformis (assembly GCA_031772625.1). Classification (NCBI taxonomy): domain Eukaryota; kingdom Viridiplantae; phylum Streptophyta; class Pinopsida; order Pinales; family Pinaceae; genus Pinus; species Pinus tabuliformis. Next base: position 836,133,600 of record CM062812.1, read on the forward strand.
TCAAAAATAAATAGGCCTTCAAGCCTCATTGTAACACAGTTCAGAGGCATGTAGCTACCACATCTCTTCTCAGAGATAAGCTACCATCGCCGTAGCTGGTTTATTTCCATTGATGTTTGTAAGCATATTTCAGTATTTTACATTAATGAAATGAAGTAGTATTTCTGTTACATCTCTATGTTTATGGTTATCTTTGTGATTTGTTGCATTCCTGTTTAAATCTAGATAAGTGGTATTAGATCGCTGCTTTTTCTCTGTTTTTCTTTGCATGTCCCCAACAAGGTTGGGATATAAGGAGTTAGGGCTTGAACTAGTCGAACCCTTGCAAGACCAGCCTCACAAATCCTGATGGCCTCCCATGGAAGATGAAAAGAAAGATGAGGGGGAGGATATCCTATCAAAATCTTTCTCGAAGAAGCCCTCAAGCGACAAAGGAACGCGATGATGGACAACTTTTCTTAGATCCTTCAGCGGCTACCTAGGGGTGACGCATCGGCTTCCAACAGCTACTATGGAAACGCCACACCGTTTAAGGTACAAGTTAATTTTGAAATCCCCGTATTCAAGGGTCAGATAGATGCAGATGCTGTTGATAAATGGTTAAATCAGCTAGAGGGTTATTTTTCTGTTCATGATTTTTCTAGTTGGGAAGAGATTATTTTTGCTCTTCTCAAAGAAGCCCCCCATGTCAAGGACTAGTGGGAAACCTATTGCAAGTAGAAGGATGAAAGTACAGGCTCACTATTTTCAGCCGCACCCACTTGGGATTCATTCTAGGATACCATCAAGGAGTAGTACTACCTTGTCAGAAGCTATGAGGATCAATACATAAAGTGGACCACGCTACGGTAGGGGAGGGACCAAGACGTGATGGAGTTTACCAATATTTTCCATACCCTTCGCACAAAGTTTGATATCAAGGATTTGGAGCATCATTTGGTACTCAAATCCGACGGCTACCTACACAAGTACATCCAGGAAGAAATAGAATTCTTGAACATCCCCTCGCTTGGCACGGCATACCGATATGCCATCAAGGTTGAGCAAAAGTTTAAAAAAAAGAAGTGAGACTTTGGATCTGTGAATTTGAAGCAAGGGAAAGGTGCCCCAAAATCGCAGAAAAAGGGACAAAGCCAAGGCGGGGTAGCCCAAGACAACCCACCAAAGCTGTAAGTAAAGAACAACACCATGAAGCTGAAAAAGGACTCGAGAAAGTGGTGTGAGTTCCATAAGAGCTCCACCCACAACACAAGTGAGTGTCAGGCCAAGTAGTCATTGGTGGCCGAGCTAAAGGTTTTAGAATCAGATGCATGTTCCTACTCTGAGTTAGAACCCAACAAGGGGAATGACAAAGGGAAGCAGATTATTGATTCGGAGCCCAATGCCACCATTGCTACCATGAAGATATAGAAGGAGGAACCTGAATATCTAGAGGAGGAGGAGCATCTCTTCCACTCCCAGATGTGGGTAAAGGGCTCCCCACTACAGTTCATTGTCGACAGTGGGAGCCAAAAGAACCTCATTTCAGCAGAGGTCGTGAAGCAGCTGGGCTTACCGACCACATCATATCCACAACCATACACCATCGGGTGGCTTCACAAGGATAGGATCTTCGCGTGAGCCAATAGTGTCGCCTTCCATACAACATCAAGCCCTTCACGGATGAGGTATTGTGTGACATTGCTCCCCTTGAAGTTTGTGATGTACTATTAGGACAACCATACTTGTGAAAATGACATGCTATGTATGAATCAAGGCCCCATGCTATTATTGTTACTTTGTGAAATAAGTTGTACAGGATACCGGAGGTAGCACCACCTACCTCCATCTCTTTGGTTACTGCAAAACAATGCAGTAAGCTAATTTACAAAACCGGGAAGTTTGTTTTCCTGATGATACAGCCTTAAGGAAAGAAGAAGACGGTGGCCATGACCTCCAGATAGGGCCCCTCCACATGACAACTATAGATGGACAAGGTCGTGGAGGAGTACGACGACATCTTCTCCTCCCCCGCAGGGGTTCCCCTACACTGTCAGGTTAAGCACTCCATCGATCTAACCCGAGGTGCGCCACTGCCCAATGGACCAATCTATCAGTGCTCCATTCTAGATAATGATGAAATCAAGAGGCAGATTCAGGAGTTGCTATGGAAAGGTCACATCCGTTCGAGTTCATCGCCCTGTGGGAGCCCGATCATGTTGTTACAGAAGAAGGATGGGACTTGGAGACTCTATATTGACTATCGAGCACTGAACACGATCACTGTCTGTAGTAGTTACCCAATCCCATGGATTGATGACCTCTTGGACCAACTGAAGGGGGGAAAATATTTCAGCAAGATCGATTTGAAGTCGGGATATCACCAGGTACCATTCGAACCCTCCAATGTGTGGAAGACTGCATTCAAAGCCAAGTAGGGATTTTTTGAATGGTTGGTTATGCCTTTCAGATTGATGAATGCTCCTGCAACCTTCATGAGACTAATGGATGACATCTTGCAGCCATTCACCAACTCATTTTTGGTGGCATACTTGGATGACATCTTGATCTTTAGCCAGAGTTGGGAACAGCACCTCCACCACATCCGATAGTTTCTCCAAACACTGCGGAAACACAAGTTATGTGCCAATTTGGAGAAATGCACTTTTGGAATGACCTAGGTTCAGTATCTGGGATACATTATTGATGAACAGGGGGTGCATGTGGATCCAGCCAAGATCCAAGTCATTCGGGATTGGCCATCTCCAACCACTATGACAGAGCTCCGCAGCATTTTAGGTCTTGCCAACTTCTACCGTAGGTTCGTGTTGGGATTTTCTCATATCACCTAGCCCTTGAGTCAGGTCACCAAGGGAGGAGCGAAAGAAAAATTATTTTTGTCTGAATCTCAATAGAAGGCATTCACAGAGTTGAAATATTACCTCTGCATGGCACTAGTGCTCGCAATACTAGACTTGCAACAACCATTTGAGGTCGAGACAGATGCCTCTGAATATGCTATTAGGGTAGTCCTTACTCAACACAAGCATCCAGTGGCATATCATAGTGAGACACTTTTAGACACAGTCTGGAAGTATCCCACTTCTGACAAAGAGATGTATTCCATTGTGCAAGCTTGCCGATAATGGAAGCATTACATTTTGGGGAAGGAAACGATCATCCACATAGACCACCGACCCCTGCAGTTCATACAAACCTAAGGGAAATTGTAGAATGATGGCTATCAAAAGTGGTCCACATACCTACAACAGTTCCATTTGAATATCAAGTATAAGAAGGGCAGCACCAATAATGTTGCATATTGCCTCAGTCGACCACCGATCATGGCGTTAACCACCGTGCTCAACTCTTATGGGCAGGAGACTTCTAATTGGCCACGTCTCTAGAAAAGAGACCCAGAATTCAGACACACATACCAGACACTCTTGGAGGGTCAGCATGTTCCAGATTCTCACCTCCAGGATGCCATGTTATGCCACTTGGGTCACCTTTGTGTTCCTTCAAGCAAGAACGCCAAGATGATTTGGGAAGCACACTACAGCCGTGCTACTAGGCATTTTGGGGTCGAGAAAATGGTGGCAGTACTGCAGAAGTATTTTTATTGCCCGAATCTTCGACAGGATGTCAAGAAGTACATCATATCGTGCACTTCCTGCACCATTACCAAACCGACCATCAAGAATCAAGGCCTCTATACCCCACTGCCTACCCCTAGTCAACCTTGGGAATCCATCTCCATGGATTACATGTCAGGTCTTCCTTCCACTAAGCATGGAAATGACTGTGTTTTTGTGGTCGTTGATAGGTTCTCAAAGATGGCCATTATGGTGGTCTGCAAGAAGAATATCACAGCAGAAACCACTGCTAAACTCTTCTTTGAATGAGTGTGGGTACACTTTGGGATCCCAAAGTCTATCATCTCAGATTGGGACAGCAGGTTCCTTAGTACATTTTGGTCCAGTCTCTGGTTGATGTTGGACACCAAACTCACTAAGTCGACAACCTTCTATCCTCAAATTGATGGCCAGATAGAGGTTGTCAACAGGATGATCGTACACATTCTGCGCATGTACAACTCAAAGAATCCACACACATGGGACAAGAGTGTCCCCTATGTTTAGCATAGCTGCAACTGGGCTCTTCACAACTTGACTGGCCACAACCCTTTTCAGGTGGGCCTGGGATTCCAGCCACTATGTCCCATTGATGTTGCCATGCCATTTGCAGCTACTCACGTAGATTCGGCTCATGTCCAGTCTGAAACATATAAGGCAACCAGCTTCATAGAGAACATCCAACATATTCGCCAGCAGGTCCATGACATTCTGGAGAAACCAAATGCCAAGTACAAGCAGCGACATGATCAACATCGGGTGCCACACAAGTTTCAGGTGGGTGACAAAGTTTGGTTGCATTTGCAAAAGGAATGCCTTACCCGTGCCTATCGGAAACTCAAACCACTCTGATATGTTCCTTACACCATTAACAAGGATGTGGGAGACAATGCATTTGAGCCCAGCATTCCCCCATTCCTTGGCCTACACCTAGTGTTCAATGTGGACTTCCTTTGGCCATACTTTCCACCATTACTAGATACATCCGACATCGCAGAATAGCTCACACCCACAGATTTAAATCCAGATTGCATGGAACAAGCTACAACTAATCGGATCATGGACACACAGATCAAGCACACTAACCAATATAATATCCAACTGTATCGAGTTGTCAAAGCAGGCCAACTCCTTCACCAAGGCAAGTGGCTCACCAGGGACCAAGTCCAGCAGAAATTTCCTCATCGCATGGAGGAACTCAACGCAATGGGGACCATTGCTTCCTAAGGGGGAAGGAATGATCCAGGTGGATATTGGTGGCCACCTGCCAAGTCCACTTGGACCCCCACCATTGTTTCTTTTAGATTTTTAGTTTCCTTAATTGTAGCACAGTTTACTATTTTTAGCAATTTTTCGGGTCCTAAACTTCTAGAGCCGTTTTGAGGCCCTAAACGATGTTTTTTGGGAAAACTGGGAGCAACATGGGTCCATGATGTTGCTCTTACCAAATTAGTAGTTCTCAGATAGATCTTTCTAACGAGATATCGTGCACGTCAAACGGAGATCATATGCCAAAGTTACAACCTCAGGATGTTGATGTACCAATTTACCCAAACGGGGCCCACAATTTGGCATTTCATCTTCTAGGGTTAGGTTTTTGGATGTTTAGGGTTTTCCATTGTTTTTCAACAATAAATAGGCCTTCGAGCCTCATTGTAACATAGTTCAGAGGCATGTAGCTGCCACATCTCTTCTTAGAGATAAGCTACCATTGCCCTAGCTAGTTTTGTTCCATTGCTATTTGTAAGCATATTTCAGTATTTTACATTAATGAAATGAAGTATTATTTCCGTTGCATCTCCATGTTTATGGTTATCTCCATGATTTGTTGCCTGCCTGTTTAAATCTGGATCAAATGACCACCCATTTCCACTTTGGAATCAGAATTGGATGTAACAAACTAGTTGGATGCTTACACTCTTCTTTTACCTATTGACAGTCCAAACATCTAGCAACAAATTCAGCCACCTCTTTCTTCAAGTTTGGCTAATGATAAAACTTCTTAACTTCTGTTAATGTCTTCTGATATCCTGGGTGACCTAAATATGTCTTGATATGAAACTCCCTCAAGATAAGATTCTTGAGCTGACTGTTTTCCAACACATAAATCGTGTTCCTGAATCTGACCAAGTCATCTGCCATGAGGTGATACTCCTCATCCCTATCATCTTCACCTTGCTGCTGCAATCTCTGCTTCAACTGCTGGTACCTATCATCATATTACCCTTCTTGCAAGATACACTCCTACAAATCTGTCCCATAAGAACACATTGCTACAATATGATTACCCTGCACTCTCCTACTGAGAACATCTGCAACCTTGTTCTCCTTTCCCTTAATCTATCTAATTTCAAAGTCAAATTCACTGAGGGTATCCAACCATGTAGCCTTCCTAAAATTCAGACTAGGTTGGTCAAACAAGTACCTCAATCCACTATGGTGATTCATCAGGATAAACCTCCGGCCAAGAAGATAATGCCTCCACATATTCAAGGCATGGATGATGACTTCTAATTTGGGATCATGAGTGACACAGTTCTTCTCATGCTCATTCAAATTCCTTGACTCATAGAATACCACCCATCCTTCCTACATCACAAATCCACTAGGTCCTCTCCTTCAAGCATCTATACATACCACACATTCCTTATTAGTATCCACAATCTTCAAAACCAGAGCATTTGTAAGGAAATGCTTCAACTACTCAAAACTAGTTGCACACTTTGTAGTCCATTCAAATTTCTTTCATTTTCTTTGTAAATATGCAATAGGATAGGAAATCTATGAGAAGTTCCCGATGAACCTCCTGTAATAACCTGTTAGTCCCATGAATGATCTAACCTCATCCACATTCCTAGGTGTTGGCCACTCCATGATAGCTCTAATATTTTTCGGGTCCACTGCTATACCTTCCTTGGAAACAACATGTCCCAACTAATGAACTTCAATCTGAAAGAAACTACACTTACTAAGATTGACATACAACTGATGCTCTCTCAGCAATATTAACACTGGTAATAGGTGCTCTACATTCTCTTCTTCATTCTTAGAATATATCAATATATCATCAATGAACACTATCAAAAACTTGTCCAGATAAGGGCACAACCTACTATTAATCAAACAAAGGAAAGTAGTTGGAGCATTACTATGACCAAATGGAACCACCACAAAATCATAATGCCCATACCTGGTTCGAAATGTAGACTTGTAAATGTATTCTTATTTGATGCACACTTGAAGATATCTTGATCTTAAGTCAATCTTTGAGAACACTTCTTCTCCCTTAAGTTGATAAAAAAATTCATTGATCCGTGGCAAATGATACATGTTCTTGATGGTCACCTTGTTCAACTGTCTGTAACCAATGCACAAATGAAGAGTACCATCCTTCTTTTTCATAAACAACATTGGTGCACCCCAAGGCGATATACTAGGCCTTATGTATCCCTTATCATTAGAGGAAATTTTAGCCTAGAAGTGGTCTCTTAAGGAAAAATAATAAAATAATAGTTAAAATAGTAAAATAAAAGCTATGAATTTTGGAGGGAAAAGAAGAAAACTGCTTTTTTAAATTTTATTTTTAGCTTGTCTCCTTATAAGTCTACTCAAATTTCAAGTGTAGACACTTTTTGGGTGCAAAATTAAAATCCACATCCAATGAGTACCCATTATGCATACTTTTGAGAAGATCCATATTGATAAAAATTGAAGATACATAAAAACATTTTTTTAATGTATCTTCAATTTTTAGCAAAATGGATCTTCTCAAAAGTATGCATAATGGGTACTCATTGGATGTGGAATTTAATTCCACATCCAATGAGTGTTTACACTTAAAATTTGAGTAAACCTATAAGGAGATAAGTGAAAAATACAATTAAAAAAAAGAAGTATTTTTTCTTCTTTCCCCTCCAAAATATTACATGTACCTCTTTTTAAATTTAAAGGATTTTAATTAGTTTTCATATTATGACATGGAAATTAAATGAAAACTTCATGGGCACTTTTAGGCTGAAATTTCCTCTAATGTAGGGATTTCCTTTAGGTGCAACTTCAATTCCACCAACTTCGTAGTGCGCATCCTGTAAGGTGCCTTTGATGCTGGTGCTGCTCTTGGTACCAACTCAATAGAAAATTCCACTTCCCTATGAGGTAGAAACTCTAAAATATATACAAGAAACACATCCTGAAACTATTGCAAAACAAAGTACCTCTTCAAGACTTCATCATCCTCAACATCCTTCCCCTTGTCATTGGAAACATGCACTACAAATAATGCACACCCCTTCTTACAACTGTGTTTAGCTTGCATGTCTGTAACCATTCTCACTAATGTAGGCTTCTTATTTCCCTCCAAGATTCTCCTCTCCATCATCAACTAGGCACTCAATAGCCTTATCATAACAATCTACCTTGGTCCTATGAGTAAACAACCAATCCATACCCAAAGTCATACTATATGAAACCAAAGGAAGACCATTTATATGTGCTGATGTAGGCATACCATTCAGCTCAAATGCATAAGTTCTCACCCAATGATGAACTATTTTCTTGGTCCCTGTATCCAAATGCACCAACCAAGACTCTGCATGCACTTCTTTATTCAAGCCACACTTCTCCACCAGGTTAGTACTAACACAAATATAATTAGATCCAGGATCAATCAAAATGGAAACAACTTGATCACAAATTTTACCTTCCATCTCAATAATGGATGCATGATGATCTGCCTACCTATTATCAAGTGCTACATAGATACAAGGAATTCTATGAACAACATCCCCAACTATTTGTGCCTCCTGGGCACTTTAAATCTGAGACCTGCCACCTTGGTACAATAGAAAATCCTTCTTGTGATGATCTTTCCCACAAATACAACACTACAACAGTTCTCTACCACTACCTTTATTTTGTTGCTCTCCAAGATGAGGTCCATGTACCTTCTTAACTAAGTTAAACTTCTTGTAAGGAGCCACATTTTATTTCTCACCTATATCCTAAGTTCTTCCCTGCTTCTAAGTCCATTTTCCTTTCTAGTCATGCTTAGGTTCAAACTTGTGCATCGAATCCTCATAATAATGCTTCAATTTCCCGATGAATCCCTCCAATGACCAAGGCTCATCATACTCAATCCAATCCTTGAATACTAATGACAATCCACTAATAAATATTTGGACCTTTGTCTTCTCATTCTTGAGGTAAGGCACATACCTCAACAACTCCAAAAACTTAGTCGTGTACTCTTCATCTATCATAGAACCCATCTTCAAATTATAGAACTCATTAGACTTTCCATCATAGTATCTCTTGGATAAGTATTTCTTTCTGAAGAGTCTTTTAAAATAATGCCAACTCAACACTTCTACCTTGATCCCTTTGAAATGCTTCACATCTTCCCGCCATATATCTTCTTTTCCTTCGGAACTAAAAATAACTATCCTGTATTTCAAATTCTTTGTATAATCATGTAATTTAAAAAAATTCTTCATCCCAAGTAACCATGCTTCTACATCTTCCAGTTTCTTCATCTCTCCATCAAATGTAGGAGGATTGGATTTCTTGAACTCATATGACAAGTACTGCTTCTCACTCCTCCTATAAGGATGATGGTGGTGATGAAAATGATGTATTTCTAAACCAGAACTAGAATTTAATCCATAAGCAATACCTCTCCTATTAGGGGTATCCAACCATATGCCACCTATGACTGTGTCATCCCTGCCCAATATTTATCGTGGTTGAGACCTGCTAACATATGCCCCATTATTCCTTTCCTCCTATCCATGATTGATCCGTGGTTGTCCCTATCTCTGCGAATCCAATAAAATTTGAAGGGTCACTGCATTAACCTCGACTTTATTTTCTTGAGCTTTGACAAGTATTTTGTTGGCTTGAAGGGGATTCGACCCATGTTCAAAGTTAGCTTCTCTAACCAACAAAACCCTACACTACCAGCCCTTTCGGCAACGACCCACATAGGGTAGGCTACAGTCTCACCCATGGTAGTATTGGGGGATGCTAGAATTGGGTTTTTGCATCCAAGGGGCTATGTGATGTGTTTCTGTTAAAATTAGGGTTTTATCCCTACCTTCACGAACCCTAACCCTTAAAACCTAAAAATTAAAGCATTTAACAATTAGCAGATTTGTGCCCTTTGCAGATTATGCTAAACATTCATAACATCATATAAATACACAGATCTAAGTCTTTGCGAAACTATTAAGTACCTTCCCAATTAATTGCATTCAACAGATCAAAGATACATTAAATTGAAATAGAAGCAATTAATACATAGATACACAAATAATTCTTCAAAAAAAGCCCTTATTATGCTTAGATCTTCAATTACAGACTCTTCCAACCCTGTGCACACAACTGCAGGGGCCCACACACTCAATTGCAGACTTACGAAGGTCTCCACACACACAGCTACAAGAGCCTTCCCCTTCGCCCAAGTACAAAATAAAAAAACCCAAAACTTGCCCTTCTATGCTCTTCACTATCTTCCTATGACTCTTGTATGACTCCTTTTTATATGATTCTTCATTACAATACCATGGTCCACAAACCATGGGCAAGTCACAAAACATATTAACTCTTATCAAACTAATGGGCTTTGACCTTCCTAAATCCCCTTTGACTCCTATGGACCTATGCTACTCACACTCTGCTCGTCAAAATACAGAGACTTTACAATAATTGACAAAACTTTACTAAATTTGACACCAGGGGACCCCATCCCAACAGGTCCCCAACACAAAGTCGTGACTCGTCCTGAGTCACTTTGTTTGTGTTGCCTCCATATTTTCTTAAAGACTGCTGACATTAGTCTTCAATACTTGAAGATATGTTGTTCCTTGTGTAGCATCCTGATGAAACTCTTCGACCAATTTCTCTATAGTTGGGCCTTCAACTGCAAGGCCCATGGTTCTCTATGTCTGCTACAGAGCCTTCAACTTGCTCTGAATTGTTTGTGATAGCTGGCTTGCCTCATCAGCCTAGGGCCACGTTCTTGAGGAAATGATGAAAGCCTTCTAAGGCATCTCATCAATCTGGGCCTGGATGAAATTTCCTTCCTGAAGTCTAGTGAACCTTTGCACAGGTGCCAGGTTCCATGCTATTTCCTTGATCTCATCAAACTACGACTGTTTGTCACGATTTTCTACTTCAATTTTCTGCAAGTGTGGATTCTCCTACAAAAAGGTCCACATCTCCATCGTCTATTCAAACAATTGGCTGCAATCCTTGACTACAGCTTCCAGAGTAGTCATATCCTCTTTAATAGCAGCCTTGCACTTCTCTCTAACTTCCAAAGGAGTGGTTGGATGCAACTTAAGTTGAAGCTCTAATATCTGCAACTGTAGCTCAAAGCAAACCTTTCCAATTTCCTCCTTTGACTCCTTCACCGTAGTAGCTAACCTCTTACTTTTCTTTGCGGAAGCCGCTTCTGCTAGAATCTGGAGCTCAGGGAGCTCATTGCATACTTGAGTAAGGGTGGTCTCCAGTTGCTAATTTTGTTGTATTGCCTCGTCACGGGCCTATAGGGCCTGTGCTTTCTCTTTAAAAAGTTGTTGATTGTTAGTTTTGACCTCAGCAATAATCAACAGTGCTCACTTCTCCCGAACGCAGAGCTCATCTAAAACTCCTTGATGTAGCTCATGCAAAGTCTGGATTGGTATTGTTGCAAGGTTGATACTCAAATTCTTCCAAAACTGTGCACGCTCTTGATCTTTGACTGTCTCAAACTGGAGAGAGCCCCCTGGTAGTGGTATTGGACAAAGCGCAGACATGATTTCCACTATACTAACACTCGATAGGCTCGCTTGACCCATGCTCGCTTGTCCCACGCTCGCCTGGATTACCCCTGTCTAGACATGTAATTCCTTTAGGCCCTGCTATACCTTGTCCAATACCTAGTGGTATTGGTCCTCAATGTGTCCCTAGATAGTCTCAGTGGTGTTGTGGACCACATCAAAGATTTCATCAAGGTCCCCCTCTGTGAGGACCAATGGCATCACACTTGCAGATTTATCAGAGTTTTTCTTCTTGCAGGGTCCTGTGGAACTTCACTTATGCCTCTTCCTAACCTTGAAGGGGGATTCCAAGTATGTGCCACCTTCATCTTCACCTTCAATCTTGACCTCAACATTGGTGCGCTCCATTTTAGGTTCATCGAGGTCAATAGTGACCTGTGATGTGGTTGTAGCTTTCTCCTTTGGCACTTCCATCTCTTTGGTAGAAACCTTTTCTTTCGGTGCTTCCCTCTCTTTGGTAGCAATATTTTCCTGTTGTGATGCCTTTTATTTCTACGTGGCCTTTTATTTTGCAGAAGCCTTCTCTTCTTCTTTCTCCTTGTCTTTCTCTACTGTTGTCGTAGCTACGGTTTTCCCTGTTTCAACTTCTGCAACCTTACTTGTTCCTACACCTGCGTTAGATGGGGTGAGCCATTCGCTCAACCATTTGCTGATGACCCCCATAATTTCATCTTCTGAAACTAAGTATGGAAACTTATGCCATGTTCCTATAGCATCCTTCTTTTCACGTATAGACAGATTATGAAAATTTTCCTTGAAATCTATAATATTAGTGTACTGCACATGTAAACTTGGTGATAAACGGGTGATTTCTGTCGGGAGGGACGGGAAGGAGTAATGGCCATCACTGAGAGTTTTTTTTGCGCAGAGGAGGAAACCCTCGTCACTGCGGTCGTCGGAGGCGGCATGGGAGGGAAGGATGAAGCCCTCGCTCCTCACAGGATCGATCTTCAGAGCACGGTGCTGGTATGCTGCGACCCCTCTCAAGATATCGGAAACGTCCTGAGCAAGCGGCCAATCGACTGGGAAGAATCGGATCCCCTCGACGCAGCAGTCACCCCTCGTCCAAATCTACTGTTCGATGGGAAAAATAAAACCGATCTGACGGAGAAGCTAGTAAAGTCGACCGAGGTCAGAGATCTGCAGATATTATTTGTCTTGGGGCCCAGAACCCATCCTGGGGGGTGGAAACAGTTAGAGATCGGACTGTTTTTCAAGGGATCGGCCGTTTTGCTGAGCGCCAGGCGGATACCTCCTCAGGCGCTTACTGCATGCAAAGACAGGGGATCGTATGAGGCAGATCTGCCTCTTCACTCAAATGCATGGCCCCATCCTTGTAGATCCAGGACGGATCTACCTGATACGAGCAGTTTTCAGGACTCCCAAGAACCCAGGCTGCAGATCAGAGGATCTACACATCGATTCAACAGAGGGAACGCAGATCGCGACATGCAAATGAAGGAACACCCCAACAAGAGCCCAGATCTGGAAGACTGCTTACAGTCAGATCGCAAGGCAATCAGCAACGACACTGACTCAGGATCAGGACCTCAGCTAAAACGCAGACATCAGGTAAACAAAGCTCGATTTCAGATTTTCGTTAAAACCCCAAATAAGCAATCCTCTCTAGTATGGGTACAAGCAGAGAGTAATGTTCTGCAGCTGAAGCAGCAAATTTGGGCTCTGACGGGATATCCTGGTCAGATCCAACATTTGGTAAATGGCAGAAGATATCTCCAGGATAACAAAACTTTGGCAAGTTATGAGATCAGCGCTGGAGAAACCATTTTTGTGAACCTCAGACTGAGAGGAAGTGCCCTTCCTCAGGGCCAGCCTAGCAACTCAGGAGGAGACAAAGGGAAAAAGTCAGCTTCTCAGCATCAACCTAAGGGAGGTCCCTCCTACAAAAACATCCTTCAAGGTAGCAGAGATCCAGGGCCCTCTCCAGATCAAGGCGGATATACACCTAGGCCTTACATAGTAGACCAGCTAGGGCAAACTCCAGCCCTTAATTTTGACTCCTCAGGGCTGGATGATTATGTTAAGTCATATGAATCGCAAGCCCTAATATGCCGATTCAACAGCTTTTGGCCAACACCAACGAATCTATTTCACTGGATCTTTTCCAATTGAACCATGGAATGCGATATACACTTATGCTCCAAAGGGTTCTTCATAGTCAGATTTGCATCCAGGGAAGTCAGAGAAACAATCATCAATGCCGGACCTTGGTTCTGGGGAACGGCGGGCCTGTTCATGACCCCATGGTTTACAAACTTCGATCCAAACAAAATGTCAGTCTCCAAAATGCCGGTCTGGGTTTGTCTACACAACCTTCCTCTACACTTCTGGAGTGAACGCGTTTTGGAAGGAACCGGGAACAGCATAGGGAAATACATCAAAACAGATATGGAAAGGATCGACGAAAGGATTTTCACTTTCGCACGAATCTGTGTGGAAGTGGATCTAAGTAAAGGGCTGCCTGACAACATAAGGCTGATATACAAACAAAAAAATTGGTTACAAGCACTAGACTATGAAAATACTGCTTTCAGGTGCAGGCTCTGCAGACAAACAGGACACTTGCAAAGCACATGTCCAGAAGCCAAAAAAGTAAACAGCAAAAGAAAGCAGAAAGGAAAGCAGAAAAAAGGATGGTTCTTCTCCCCTCCAGTCTTAGAAGATGAAGAATCAGAAGCTGAAGAGGAAGATACTACCACAGAGAAAGCTAAGGTTTCCCATGAAATTGGGATTCAGAAGGAAACCACACCAGACACCAAGGCTTCACAGTTGCACCCAAATCAGGCAGAGAAGACAAATGATGACCTGAACATGGGAGGGATTAAGCGGCATCACCAATCAGACACATCAGACTCAGACAAGGAATTAGGTCTGCAGAAAGCAGAAACACAATTAGTCATAGCCTCGATCGAGCCCACTCAAGGAGAGTGGCGCAAGGTCGAAAAGAAAAAAGGAAGAAAAACCTGAAGCGTGAGTCTCACTCACATATGTAATTTAGTTTTTTCTTGCTTCCACTCCTTTTCCCTCTCTCTCTCTTTCTCTTCTTTTCTCATCATTTTTTTCACATTAGTTATGTAACGCTGCGAAGGATGCCATGGCACTCGAGCCCATTGGGCAGCTTATGGAAATGCATCATGCATCTGCAATTGTAACTTTTCATTTTTTAATAAAAGGTTACAGATTTTTTCTCCGGAAAAAACTTGTTGATAAACGTGGTCATTGGTTTATCACCATCTGCAACTCTACCTCGAACAAGACCCAGAAGATCTTTGTTTCCATGACACGTTCAGGGTCCTTCGTTGCCCACAGTGAGGTGAATTTCACATCCTCGCAAAAGCCTGGATCACATGTCGGGAACTAGCTCTCCTCAGGCATCCTCCATGCGATGAACGCGATCAACATAAGTAGCCACATGTAGTGGAATGACTTGCCGTCCTCCTCAGCTTCATGACATTCCTCCAAGAACTCATGACAAAGATATTTGGCCCAATTATATTGGACTCCTTTGCTACATTGTGCAGCCAAAAATACTACTTCATCAGCGCGACACTTCCTCATGATCTTTCCAGCCAATACTTGTGCAGCAAATTACACAACACCATTTGATATGGTGCTAATCGCATAGTTGCACGACTTCTTCACCAACCTAAAGTTTCTCTTCATCTGATCTATCAGCTTCTTCTCCTGCGATTTCCCCACAAAAGCATCTACAGTGTTCAAACTCTGATAAGGAAACAAGGCTATTTAGACCAACATGTCGGTAATTGGAAGGGGCCCTCCCAACCAAAGGTACCCATCGTGAACCAACATCACTAATTGACGCAAATAGAAAATGTTAATTGTACTGTGGCCAAAATGTGGCACCCACAACATGTTAAGAAATCCCACGCACTCATTTCTAGCTGCCCACTTCATTGGCTCAAGCCGTGTAACACCCGAATCCTCATAGTAGACTGATTTCAAGTATTTTCTAGGTTCCAACTGTGGGAACTTCACATGATCACCTAGGTCCGAGTCCTCCATCTTCAAAAATGGTATCCGGGCCAACAAATTTCCCTCAAAAGGTATGTCCTTTGGCAACAACGGTGTGTAGACCTAGAATTTCCTCGAGTTTGGGTCCTTAGTCACTTTGGTAGTGGGTTTTCTAGGGAGTACATAAGGTAGCCGAGTAATCAACACTGCTTCCTCTGCGTCAATATATTCAACCCCCACATTCAACTCTTCCTCATCCAAGTCCAAGGGTTCCTTTGGCTACTTGATTTTATACATTCGACCCTTCTGCCTAACCTCTATTGGATTTTTGTGTAGTGATTGCCGCACTGACGCTTGATGTGGCTTCTTTTTCTTCTTCTCTCCTACCACAGAGACAGTGGGTTTAGGCCTCAGTGACCTAGGTGCTATGGTAGGTACGAGTTGTGTTGCAGTCATTCTCTCCCAGAATATTTCCTTCTAGCACTTAGGTAAATCCTCCTCCTACCCAAGTTCTTGCGGTGAAAAATTCTCTCGAATCTCTTTCCAATCCCTTCCAGACATGCAACAATCATCTTGGCACACAGTAAAGTGCAAAATCTTGAGGAAATTTATCTGGAAGCTAAGTGTTCAAATTTGGATCGGGATGCTCTACTTATAGCCCATTTTGAATTCAAATCCACCCATTCCCTCCAGATCTCCATCATTAATGCCCTTTTGGTGGAATATTTCCAAATATACGCTCCTTAAATGCTCTCCCCCCACTCCCTTTAACGAAAAAATAGACATCCAATCATCTACAATGCTTCTGATTGTCAATTTTTGGCGAGGCCACTTGGGACCCACCATGTTAATGCAACTCCTTTGTCATAGCTCCAATCTGTGCCTTTCTTCTAATTGTTGTGCAACCCATTCACTTTGCTAAACTAGCCTTCTGTAAGCATAGTTTATAGTCCCACACTTCCTTGCAACTGCCTGAAGTACTAAGACTACCCTGCCTCCATATAGCCATTATGCAGGGGTGGGATCACCCCTATATAGCTTCAACTAAATCCCATTGATTTTTCTTGGAAATAGCTCCCCGTTCAGCTTCAAACTAAATTGTACCTCCATCCATAATCTCCTTGATGATGTATGTCCCCAGCTAATGCATCTAAAATTTTCCTGGAAACTTTGTAAACTTGCAATCATACAATATAATTAAATCTCCAATTTTAAAGGTATGCTACTTAATGTGGAGATCATGCCATGCCTTTTCGTGAGTCTTCTGCACATGCTGGTGAAAACTTTCCAAGAAGCAATCTTCTTCCAACTCAACTATCAGCACGAGGCGTTCTTCCATGGTATCTCGATCGGCCATTTATGTGACTACAGTAATCCGCAAACTGGGAACGATGTACTCCATTGGCATCATGGCCTCTTGTCCATAAACCAGTCTGAACAGTGTTTGTCCAGTTAACTTCTTACAAGTAGTTTTATATGCCCAAAGAACAACTCGTATGCGCACATCCCAATTGTTCCTATTTGCATTACAGATCTTCATCAAAGCATTCTCCAAGATCTTATTAAAGGACTCAATTGTGCCATTGCTTGAGGATGATACAACGTGCTTTTTTGATGATGCAACTAGAATCCTTCAAGTAATGCAGTAATTGTTTCGTTCAGGAAATGTGAACCCCTATCGCTCATGAAAATCTTAGGACAACCAAACCTAGACAAAATGCATTCAAATATCAAATTCACAATTGTAGCCATGTTGCAATCCTTCATGGGCTATGCCTCAACCCACCTAGTCAAGTATTTTGTCACCGTGATGATGTATCAAGCTGTTTTCCTCTTTCCTCGTGGCTGAATAGGTCCTACAAAATCTATTGCCAATTTATCGAATGCCTGTAACAAAACTTGCGGGTTCATAGGAAATTAATCCCTTCATGATGACTTCCCAGTCCTCTGACATACATCTAATGCTCTACAATATTCCTTAGAATCCTTGTGCACAGTTGGCCACCATAGCCCAGCTCATAGGATCTTCTGCGCAGTTGATCTTCCCCCATAATATCCTCTAGAAAATCCTCCATGTGCTTCAGTGAGGATGCTTTGTTGTTCATAATTCGGTACATATCTATGCATAACTTCATCTAATCCCATTTTATACAAGTTCCCTGCAATGACAAAAAAATTTACAACCTTGACCACCAATTCTTTCTTCTACTACATCGTTTACCCTTTATGAGTTGTACCTATAGACAAGAATTGGATTTTCTGTAAAATGTTCATCTATGACGTGCACAATAAAGGGCTCTGCATCAGCAAATTCTTCATCAAGACTTGTAGGCTCATCGCCATTCTCAATCTGCAAAAGGTGATTCGATCCAACATTTAATCTCCCTATCTTCACAACTACCTCAAAATCATACTCCTGAAATAGCAGTAACCACCTACAAATTTTCCCCTTCAAATCAGAGAACTTTGTTGGAAACAAGTACTGATACTCTCACATTAACTCCGTGACTTTGTCAACTGTGTCCTCATCCTAGTAATCACCTATATTTGCGAACTTTGGTTGCACGTCTGACCCAATGTTCACTTGGTTTTCAATGGTTTTGAGATGTCAGGGACTTCTACCTTAGGCCCAACAACTTTTCATTTTCCCTCTGACTCAGGGATAATTATATTCTTGGGATCTTCCTCACCTTCTTCTGTGATAACATTGTAGCATTCCAACACATGACACAACTACGTACTCCAGTCTGGTTGTACCCATGTGATAGGTTCTATAGGTGTTCTAAATATTGCAGCCTTGATTTCGTGTAGGGCTTCATCAATACACTCAAATCCATCCTAAAAAGTGAATGTTAACAGAAAACTTTCCTTCAGAACATCCCACTCTGCGGTTCCGTGTTGCAACTCTGTTTCTAAATATCAGGTCATCAAGATAGTGTCCAAAGTGTGGCAGAATATGTGTACCCATTCAGGTTGTGGTTCCTCTCCCCATGCATTCATCCAACGAGCCAAATGCTCACGTGGATCATCCTTCCCTATATTTTTTTCAATAATGCAGGTATTAGCATATCCAAACTGCAACTTCATCATCCTTTGGTACTCCTTCTAGCCTAAAAATTTGTTCTTATGTGTACCCCACCATCTGGCAGGTGTTAGGTTCCTATACCAATATGAGTCATAATTTTGAATGACTAAGGTTAAGCCTTGTAATATTGTACATACCTTTGCTTTCTGCAAATGTTTTCCATATTAAAAACAAAAAAAAAAGAGAGAGAGAGAGAGACCATGAAAGTGTGCAAGCCAAAATGTCACTATTATTCACTTTTTATGCATAATAAATGATTGTGTGCAGCTTGTTACTTATGCCACAATCCATGATAGTCAAAATGTTTAAACTTGGCTATTTCATGCTTTGAATTTTATGTTCATAGGTAGTGAATAAATATTACCAAACAGTATAATCTGGGTAGATCATTAGATAGGTAGAGTGAATAAAAGAAGCTCATCAGCTTAATCTAAGCCCTTGGATGATATAAGGTTAGAATTAGATAGTTTATTTTGTAAAGAAAAGAAAAATATTGATAAGGGTTTGTTAGCATAAATGCACCCAAATAAAGTGAAGAAAAAATGGTAGGATGAGTAAGTGGGTAAGTAGTAGAAGGGTTACAGAAATGTCATGTAATTATACAAATGCACTTATGTCATCATCTTAAATTCAATATTAAAAATGCATAAGTAGAGGAAAAAGCAAAGGTTGATTTATTTAACATCCCCTCATTCATTTTAACCCCTATGATACTCACTAACTTCCCTTTCATAATAAAAATATTAATACCTATAGTTTTTTAAGTAAAAAAGGCTCAGAGCATTTCTCTAACTTCTGGTGGGATCGGACCCTCGGCTTGATGACTTAAGAAGGAAAGGTGTTAAATTCCCTTATAATTCATTCATCCCCCTCACAAAACCCCTTTTCCTAAGGTTAAGTTCTTTTGCCTAGGAAAACCCCTTTATAAACATGTTTTATACAAAAACCCACCAAATACATTTATCCTAAAGTACTAAGGGTATGGAACGTGCATAACATTTCATATACCTAAGCACAATACCCATTTCACTTCATATTAACTTTTTAATTAAATATATAAAATTCCCGATAAACCCATTGTCTCGTATATATTTTTCTTATTTATATAAATTAACCTCACCCCTTAGTTTACTTATAAACTATATTACTACCCCATATCCCACAAATATATTAAATCTCTCCCTCAGTCCTTAAATCCTCATTAAAGCACCCCTACGAGATTGAGTATTAAGTTAATCATATATCGTCAGTGATTAGACCCATGCCCCCCCCCACAAATTTTTTTTGTATAAATCACCGCGCAGCTTCACCTCCCAATCACCGTACGATCTCCCTCCCCCTCATCCAATGGTTCGCATCCATATCGGGCCGACCCGACATCCACCCTTTACCCTCCCGATAAGGTGGTTTTCCTCCCGACCCCTGATGCTACGTGTCAAACAATGAATGGGATCGGCCGACCTCTCCTAAATCTTGCCCACACCTCAAAAGCGGTGCGATGAACCTCCCAAATCAATTCTTGTTTTCAACCGAAAACTGTTACTGTTCATCAATCAATGAACTCACCAAAAATTAGCCATTTTTTCTATTGAAGCCCGTTTACCCCTCTTTTCACTCTTTTCACGCAATTGTTATCAAGAATTCTGAAAAGCCATTACGACCCCTGCAAACAATGAAATTTCTCACTGACCTCCGACATTACTCCAGAAACGCTGCAGACAACCCAGCTCATCCATCAGTCCATACTAGAACCGTACAAACCTCTGAAGCCACCATCAACCACCATGTACAGTCAATTCCACCTAATTCCAGGTATTTAACCGTGGAATTCCAACTCCATTGTCAAATTCAGAGTCAATTCACCCTCATAACATCGTTAATTAAATAAAAAACATCAAAATTACTTCCATTTTAACACTTTGAGCCATAACCGTTCTGCAAAACCTCTGTTTCCCTAAAAAATTTGAATTATCCCCCACACTCAAATCCACAAGAACTGAGTATGGCTACCCAAATTGCAATGGATGTAATGCCTATCTCCACACCTCACTTAGACCTGGACCACCTTCCTTTAGCTGATTAATATTTCCAAATAAAAGATACCTCTGCCCAAGAGTACCCTCTCAGAGTACATTGCTAAAGTGGGGATAGGTTCTTGAACCATGCTGATGAAATTGGCCTTTCAGAGTCAAATTTTCCCAAGTACCAATTCCCCCAAGTCCACATTTTTCCTGAGATTGTTCATATGTGCTATGCATGCTACATCCCCAGTCACAGAACTATCATATATCATGACCAGAAGGTCCTTTTCACCATCACTTCTAAGTCTGTTAATGAAATGTTGCAGCTCCAACCAGGGCCAAACCTAACCCCACTCTCAATTGGAGACTTGTTGGACCTATATCCTAAACTTAGCTCTACAAAATTGGCCCAACTATTCCAAACCTTCATCAGAGAAGAGAAACACATCCATAAGAACTCCCCCCCATATGTAGCTGCTATTTTTTCCCCATGGGGCTAGAGTATTGTAGCCATGATATCCTGCATTTTGGGGTAACCCACTATTAAATACATTGATGAGTTAATCCTTGCGTTCATGTCCATCTAAACTCTAGGACAACCTCCTGCTGTCATTTATGACTATGCCCAATTTATCGTTGATAGGATGCATGACCAATTCCATAGAATGAACAATGAAAGAGTTTTCAAGTATTCTTTAGTTTTATACCATATGTTCTTATATTACCAACCTGATAAGTTCCCATTCACCCTTCAGAAGCTAGACACCAAAGGTTAGCCCAGGTCAGTCATTTTTTGGACCCCATTGATCCACCAATCTCAGTCTCCATACTCTTATTCTGATTTTATTGATTTATTTGTACACCCAGTCATGACAATGTTGGATGGAAGCCCTCCCCCTAGAATCAATCCAAAAATAAAGAGAGTCCTTTAATTGTCTAAATAGACCAAAGTGGGTGACTGGTACCTTTACCAGAACCATACAAAAATCAGGATATATGGTTGCATGCTTGCACCATATAAGTTGCCAAGATACCTCCCCATGAGGTTGTTTGCCCTAGAATATTACGGACAAATCATCAATGTAGATGAAGTCAACTTTGTCAATGCTAAGAAGAAGGATTATTTTAAGATAAAAGACCAAATAGGCCCCTTCGTATGCAACTCTAGGGAGGTATGCAAGGAAGCAGACCTAATTCTACAGAGAATGAAGTTCCAAAGAAGTTTTGTTTGGAGATATGATCCTTTGGAATTCATCACAAAGAAGAGACAAAAGGTCAAGCTAGGACCTTTCATTCACCATCCCATACCTGAAATAGAAGCATATGAAAATCAAACAAAATGGGTGGAAGGTACCCTAGTAGACCAAGATAGCACCAGAGTAGACGTAGAGAATTCTCTAATTGATTTAGAAAAGAAACTTGATGACAACTCTTTTCTATAGGTATCAGAAGAACAAGAGAGAACCATGAGTACCCCTCGAGTCATGCAAACTCCTCAGAATGAGGAGAAGATCCCAAAAAGCAATAGAGAAGGGGCTTCCACTTCAGGAATGGCCACCTCCAATTTGCAGTAGGAATCAAACAAGAGGAAAAGGTTAAATCTAGCCTCTGAGTAGGAATATATTGAAGACTCAGCTGAGGTCACAAATATAGAAGCAGAAAGAAGTAGGCCTACCACTCCATCTGGAGGCATGCAAGAACCTTCCACATCACAAACTCAGATGTTGGAAAGGCAGCTTAGTGTTGAAGGGTCTTCCTTTAGAATGCCTGCTGACAAAGATCAAGATATTAAGGAAAAATACAAGGAAGTCAAAGCCAGAAATGAGAGGCTTAGGCCCAAACATATGCAAAATATCTAAAGCTGACTCCCACTAATCAAACAAGGCTAATGTCAGCCTTTGACATTAAAGAGGGAAAGCTGTAGATGACTTTTGTTAAACTGACAAGTCAGCAGCCCAAGACAACATCAGATTTTAAGAAGGTGGATTTTGAAGTGTTGACAAAGGATATTAATCCCATAGACCAAATTGAACTACACAAACAAGCTGGAGAGATGATATACTCCACCCTGACAGGTAAATCCATAGCTGCCCATCAGCTACAAAACTCTCTTAACAACATCTCAACAAAATTTCATTTATAGAAGGCCTCCTCACAAGCCAAGGATACAAGGATCAAGTCCTTAGAGGACTTAGTGATTGAATTGGGACACGATCCCAAGGATATAAAAGCTACAGAGCAACTTATTAAGAAGAAAAATAATGATATTGCTGCACTTAAGAGGTAATTGAAATTACCCTAGCTACATCATCCTCAAACTCTAGAAGTCATACAGAATCAAACCAGACATAAGGAATTGATGGACTTGGTCTTGAAGCTGAATGATCAACTAAAAGAGACAGAAAAGGAATTGGAAGATTTAATCCAATTAAAACAAGAAGATGTGGCCACTTCTTCAACAAATGTTATCCCTACAATCTCCACAACAATGCCATCCACACTAGCAGCATCTTTGGCACCTACAGCTCCACTTGCCATAGCATTGCCAGTAATAGTAGAATATACAACAACAACAGGTGCACAAGGAGAAAAATTAGCAGAATTGATTAAATCCATGGAAGAAATGTCTATCCAGGCTACAGAAATGAATAGATTAAGAGAAAAGGTTGCAAGTTTGGAAACAGACTGCAAACTTGCCAATAGACTCATCCACTTCCTCAATAGCAAGAATAGATATGAGCTCCATGAGCTAAATATAGAATATATGACTGCGACCATTTTAGAAATAAGGAAGGTCCTCTCCAAAAGGAACCTTATTCTTAACTTAGAAGAAAAGTGTCACAATATGTAGGTAGCCATTGATAGGTTTATGGCTAAATTCTAGATTTTAAGAGAGAAAGTTATGCCTAGTCCTATGGTTATCAATGACAAACTCATGACACAATTAGACTATGATACCAGACTCAGACAATTGGCAAAGCAGTAGGCCAACTCTTCATCCATACAAGCATTGCCAACAGGAAAAGTGTTGTACAACACATTTGAGAACTTTTTTTTCCTTGAGCATGAGATAAAACATTTGTTCCTCACCAAGCCCAATTTTTCCAAGTATACTGAATCTGATGAAATCTACAGGAGGATGATGAATGTAAAATTACTAGATACAGAATGGTGGGAGACTATGACTAATTTACTGTGATAAATTTACAGCTAAAAGTTACCACATAGTAAAAATGAGGTCAGCCAGGTAAACAGATGAAAATAGGGCAACAGGGTCTAAGAGTATCAGTTGAAATATGAAAGTAGTGAAGACTCCAACGTGAAACTCCACAACTGCAAGCCAGCATAAAGGGCTAAAAATCCAACCATAACAACCAGAAGTACCAAATAAAAGGGACAACATGAAACAGTTCATTATCAGTCTCTATCTTCTCGCAAGAAGATATTTGTATTTCCTAAACTTAATCTCAAATTAGTTTGAGATATTTTCTAATAGTTTTTTGTATAAATACTTCACAAATTGAAGTACGTAGGGTGGATTCCAAACATTGCTATAAACTTCTTGTTCTTAAGTCTAAAATTCTATTGTATCAATCACTGGATCAACTAGCTAGATCAAGGAATAAAAATAAGATATTTCACTAGATTCTTGTGTAATGCAAAGTTCAAATAAGTATTCTCTCCTATTCAATGTTATTTTCTTTAAGTTTTTCCACAGTCTTACTTGTATCTCTAAAAATCTGAATGCTATAACATGGAATGATATCTCAGAAATTGCTTAGCTGCACTCTGTTTTGACTGTTATGCATAGTTAATGTTTTCTTCACTAATCTAAGTTAAGGAATTCTTTATTGATCCTTAGTTTAGGTAGTTCCTTGTGATCTATAGCAAAGGATTCTTAATTGCCCTTTGTTCATGATTATCCTTTGTTCTTCATCTTAACCTTGGTCTGAGGATTCTTAAGTGCTCTCTCACCCTGGTTAGGATCATTTCACCCATTCGACCTAAAGATTTGCGCTTTATTTTGCTAGCCTGCCTTGTGAACATTCCCTTTAATGAATTGATCCAGTTCTACTATCCATTTGTTGACTCCATAGTGCAATGGCTTAAAAACCTTTCTCTATCCATTTGTTCTGAGAATTCCACCACCCAACCTTTAATTCAAAACCAAAACCCCAATGAGCATTAAGAACTAGCCTAAAATTTGAGAAAAACAAAGCTAAACTACATAGATAGATCCCTCTTTGAGTCATAGGTTGGCTAGAACCTATACTTAAAAGATTGGTTTGTGGTTACCCTGATTTCTTCCTTCTTCTGATAACTTCTAGGGAAAATTCTGAGTGATAACATAGTGGTGACCATACTGGGGAGAACCCTCAATCCTAATAAATCTTTAAGAAATTTTTTATTCTGTATTTTGAGCCTCTGAAAGTGATTTATTATAAGTTATTTCTCACAAAAATAAAACAATTCGAAAAATTCTGAAATTCTGGCTTCGAGGAAAGCTCATTATACTAGGGCTAACCCATATCCATACCCTACCCCAGTAGTTGATAATCCCAACCTGATTTCAGGAAAAAACAAAAAGGAAGAAAGTTCAGCTAGTCACACACCCTTAGTTAAAGCTAATTCATGCCCTGATGAATGGTTGTTTTTAGAAGATCTTCCCTTTTATGAGCAATTCGATTTGTCATTATTTAAATCAAAGTCTGAAAATGAAATATAATATATTGTTCTAGACTCTGAGTTCATTGCGGACCTTGAAGTCCAAAAGGCCAATCAGTCAATTGATGAGTATATTCTAAATTCACCACAATCATCCCTTAGTACTGCCAAGATCCTTGAGTTTTCTAAACAATTATCCACTACTCTTAGTTCACCACTATTCCTTTCAAATTTTGAATCCCATTCCCTACCACCATTCATACCCTCACTCCCTTACCAACCTAGCACTACTTATTTACCACTCACCAGTCCTATTTCATCCTCCGCTACTATATCATCTTCCAATACCTCAACCCCACATCTTAGCCCCTCCCAGCTTATAGCCATGGAGAATAGATATGCTCCCCTTGTCTTACCCGCTCCACTTGGTGCCATGCCAGCAGATTACCAGAGTAAAATCGTCCAATTTGATGGCATAGGACATTACACTGCATAGCACCATGTTAATAAGATGACAGATTACTTTGAATTACCTGAGATTGATAATGTGGGTGTCAAAATGAGGCTATTTGCTCAGACTTTAGCTGGTGATGTTAGGAAATAGTTTAGATTTTTTTCCTGATAATAGGATTGATAGTTTAGAAGTATTTCATCACCAATTTTTGAACAGATGGGAAAAGAAAAAGAATCCTCTACAGATCCTTTCAGAATATGAAAATATTAGGAGAGGACCCAATGAAACTGTTCAAGGTTACTGTACCAGATTTAACAATATATACAATGTAATTCCAATTAATCTTAGACCCCCACCTGACTTAGCATTAATAAAGTTCCCTGAAGGTTTTGACACAGACATGGCATTCCAACTCAAGGAAAGAAATCCCCCAACACTAGAAGATATGCAAAGTGTAGTTGTAAGTGTAGAGGCTAATTTATTAGCTAAAAGAGCTAGAGTTAGGAATGAACGAAGAGGAACAGCTAAAGATCAACCTTCACCCTCTGACATTAAAATAGATAGCTTAGCAAAAGGCATGGAAAAGTTAATGGATAGAATAGAGAATATAGAGAGGAAACTCCAGTGGGATAATCAACGGGAACCTCCAGTTAGAAACCCGAACTTTAGGAAAAACCAAAACCAAAACACTGGAAAAAATGGACCTGATCAGAATATTAGACCTCCTTTCCTAGAAAATTATGTAGAAAAATACCATCCTGAAGACCCAGAGCAAGACACACAGATTAACCTGATGGGATTAGATGATGAAGGGGTTTTTTTTATGACCCAAGATGATTAGGAATTGCATATGTTGTAGCAATTGCAAATCCAGTCTAAAGAGTCATTTGACTATAAACAAGGTTATGATTATGCCATCTTTGAAGTGCATAAATAGTATAACCTAAGGAGTAAAAAGATTTCTAATATCCCTGACAAAACCAAGAAAACAGTGCCAAATCAACCCAAGAAAATCAGAGAAGCCCTGGTTTCTAAAATCCTCCATATTCTCCCCAACAAAACCAGAATCCTTCTAGCCCCACCATTGTAGATATAACCCCTAATCAACCTTATGATGATCAACACTCTATTTCAATTCCCCCCTAAAAAACCAGTGGACATACCTCAAAACACTAGATTTGAAAACTCACAAAAAAAGGTCCCCAATAAAGGAAAAGAAGACCATCCCACTCAGAATCCTGTTGTGAAAATTCCAAGCTCTCAAACAGAGAAAGCCCCTTGGTCTTTTTATCTAGGAGCATAGGTAGCAAAACTAAATATTTTGGTTCCTTTGACGGAGTTAATAAAAACTGAAACCTACAAAACACAGATAATCTGGACCCTGAACATTGCTGAAAATGAGGATTCGGTCAACCTGTTTGATGACCAACCAGAACTTATATTTGGTCCTGATATTAATGCAAAACCACTAGAAGGAGGAATACCACCCTTCTACATTAGCCTTAGCATCCATGACAAAGTTCTTCATAATGCAATGTTGGATTCTGGGACCTCCCACAACTTAATGCCCAAATTAATAATGGAGAAATTAAACCTGGACATTGCAAGGCCTTACAAGGACTTATTTTCATTTTACTCAAGTCAAGTAAAGTGTCTAGGATTGATTAAAGACTTCCATGTCACCTTAGTTCAATATCCCGCCAAAAGCATCCTTATGGATATTGTGGTTGCTGACATCTCACTGAAGTATGGCATGATGTTATCCAGATCATGGGGAGCCAAACTTTAGGGATCTTTACAACTTGATATGTCATATGCAACAATCTCTGTTTTTGGACAACCCAAGAAGTTGTACCGACAAACTTTAATGAAATACATGGTAAGTAGCCAGGAGTGACCTCAAAACTTTCCTATCTACTCCGTACATTCAGACATTGATTCTTTTATCCTATGTAATGATGATCAAACCCAAGAAACTCTTTTAGACAGTGTTGATGCAAAACCAAAAGAAATTGCAGTTTCAAAACAAGAGGAAACTGTCCAAACTTTAGAACTTTCCAATAAACAAGGTAGCCAAATTGCTTTAAGTGAGGAAAAATTTGTTGCACTAGATGACGAAAATTATGAACATGAAATATTGTGGCATCTTAAGTTTGATGGGTCAGTCAATAATTTTGGAGTAGGAGCATGAGTATGGATATACAATCTGGAGAATAATCACTCAGAAGGCCATGCATACAGACTAAATTTTAAATGTACTAACAATATGGCCGAGTATGAAGCACTAATTTTAGGTATTAAATTAGTTAGAAATATAGGAGCCAAAAGAGTCGCTGTCATGGGAGACTCTAAACTAGTTATAAAACAAATTGATGTTGTATATATGACAAAGGACCCTAGGTTAAGTTGTTATAGAGGAACCATTGTATAAATACTAAACACTTTCTTAGAAACCAAGCTTGTTGTAATTCCTAGAAAACATAATATGCAAGCTCATAGTTTAACAATGTTTGCCAGCACCTGTAAGTTACCCTTTCAACCTAACCATCAATACACTGTTGAAGTTAGGCACAGACTTGCAATCCCAGATAATTTGAAGAACTAGAAAATATTTTCTAGTGATAGACAGATAAACAATTTTTTAATCTTAGAAGAATAATTTGTAAATAGAAATATAGATACTCACACATCAATAGATCCTAACATTAAAGACAAAATAGAAATAAATGAGATAGAAGGTGAAGAGATAGATAGATTTCATCCCACTAAATTTACAAAATCAGATGTAGAAAACCTAAAACAAGTTGATATTGATGAAATAATTAACGAAGACACCGAAGTAATCAACCTCAAAGACAATTTCTTACCCAAGCGATTAACCCCTTTGGAAGACTTGTTTGATTCAAATGATGTTCCTAGAAAGCCTAAAATGGAACCTTTGAAATCTGATATAGAGGAGTGTAATATAGGCACTAATGAAAATCCAAAATTAATCAAATTTTCGAAATCACTACCTCCAACTGAAAAGGTGAAATACATTGAGTTATTAAAAGAATTCCAGGATGTCTTTGCTTGGAGTTATGAGGACCTAAAATCCTATGACACCAGCATCATACAACACACAATCCCTATAAAAGAAAATCAAAAACCTTTCAGAAAAAAAAACTTAGAAGGATTAATCTTGTCCTATTACTTCAATTGAAAAGGAAATCCAGAGAATGTATGATGCTAAGATAATTGCACCAATCAGATTTTCTGATTGGGTTTCAAACTTGGTGCCAACTAGGAAGAAAATTGGCGAGATCAGACTTTGTCTGGACCTTAGGAACCTCAACAAAGTATCACTTAAAGGCAATTACCCTCTCCCCAAAATGGATCATATTTTGCAAAGGGTAGCTGGATCAACCAGAATCTCATTATTGGATGGGTTTTCTGGTTACAATGAGATCTTAGTTCATCTTGATGACCAAGCCAAGACTGCCTTCACTACTCCTTGGGGCACATTCATGTATGTGAAAATGCCTTTTGGACTAATGAATGCAAGAAAAACTTTCCAAAGGGCTATGGATATAGCCTTTGCCAAAGAAATTCATGATTTCCTTGTGATATATCTAGATGACATTATTGTGTTTTCAAAATCTGATAGTCAACATGTGGATCATCTAAGGCGGATTTTCATTAAATGCAAGAAATATGGAATTTCTTTGAGCCCCAAGAATTCTTTGTTTGTGTTAGAAGAAGGAAAGGTACTAGGTCATATAATTTCAAAAGATGGCATTTGAATAGACCCTGCAAGAATAGAAGCCATCTTACAGATACAACATCTAAGGAACATTAGGGAATTACAAGATTTCTTAGGGAAAATTAACTTTTTTAGAAGATTTGTTTCTAATCTAGCAGAATTAATTAGATCACTGAACAATATGTTGAAAAAAGATTCGACCATAAAATGGACTATTGAGGCTAAGAAATCCTTTGAAGACATTAAACTAGCCTTAACTAAAACACCAGTTTTGATCAGTCCAAAATTTGAGAGAGATTTCATCCTATTTTCCTTTGCTTCTAAGCACACTATTGCTACAGTTTTACTAAAAAGAAATGAGCAGGGCTATGAACAACCTATTACTTTCTTTAGCAAAGCCCTGAGAGATGTCCCCCTAAAATATAACATAATGGAAAAACAAGCCTTTGCTTTGGTCAAAGCCATCAAGGATTTTAGGGTGTACATTTTATATTCTCATATAGTAGCCTATGTTCCTAATTCAGTAGTTAAAGACATCCTAACTCAAGGTGGTCGAAGTGGAAAGAGGGGAAAATGGATTGCTACTATTCTAGAATATGACATAGAAATCAAACCAACTAAGTTAATCAAGGGCCAAGGTTTAGCCAAGATACCTCCCCATGAGGTTGTTTGCCCTAGAATATTATAGACAAATCATCAATGTAGATGAAGTCAACTTTTTCAATGCTAAGAAGAAGGATTATTTCAAGATAACAGACCAACTAGGCCCCTTCATAAGCAACTCTAAGGAGGCAGGTAAAGAAGAATACCTAATTCTGCAG
This sequence comes from Pinus tabuliformis, assembly GCA_031772625.1. NCBI lineage: Eukaryota > Viridiplantae > Streptophyta > Pinopsida > Pinales > Pinaceae > Pinus > Pinus tabuliformis. The sequence continues at coordinate 836,163,812 of CM062812.1, forward strand.
AGAATGAAGTTCCAAAGAATTTTTGTTTGGAGATATGACCCTTTGGAATTCATCAAAAAGAAGAGACAAAAGGTCAAGCTATGACCTTTCATTCACCATCCCATACCTGAAATAGAAGCATATGCAAATCAAATAGAATGGGTGGAAGGTAACCTAATAGACACAGCACTAGAGTAGATGTAGAGAATGCTCTAGTTGATTTAGAAAAGCAGCTTGATGACAACTCTTTTCTGCAGGTACTAGAAGAGCCAGAAAGAAAAATGAGTACCCCTCCAGTCATGCAAACTCCTTAGAATGAGGAGAAGATCCCAAAAATCAATAGAGAAGGGGCTTCCACTTCAGGAATGGCCACCTCTGATTTGCAGCAGCAATCAAACAAGAGGAAAACGTTAAATCCAGCCTCTGAGTAGGAATATATTGAAAACTCAACTGAGGTCACAAATATAGAAGCAGAAAGAAGTAGGCCTACCACTCCATCTGGAGGCATGCAAGATCCTTCCACATCACAAACTCAAATGTTGGAAAGGCAGTTTAGTGTTGAAGGGTCTTCCTTTAGAATGTCTGCTGACAAATATCAAGATAACAGGCTGGAGAGATGATATACTCCACCCTGACAGGTAAAGCCATAGCTTCCCATTAGCTACAGAACTCTCTGAACAACATCGCAACACAATTTCAGTTAGAGAAGGCCTCCTCACAAGCCAAGGATACAAGGATCAAGTCCTTAGAGGACTTAGTGATTGAATTGGGACATGATCCCAAGGATATAAAAGCTACTAAGCAAATTATTAAGAAGAAAATAATTATATTGTTTCATGTAAGAGGGAATTGAAAATACCCCAACTGCGTCATCCTCTAACTCTAGAAGTCATAGAGAATCAAACCAGACATGAGGAATTGATGGACGTGGTCCTAAAGCTGAATGATCAACTAAAAGAGACAAAAAAGGAATTGGATGCTTTAATCTAATTAAAACAAGTAGATGTTGCCACTTCTTCAACAAATGTTATCCCTACAATCTCCACAGCAGTGCCATCCACACTAGCAACATCTTTGGCACCTACAGCTCCACCTGCCACAACATTGCCAGTAATAGTAGAATCTACAACAACAACGGGTGCACAAGGAGAAAAAGTAGCAGAATTGATTAAATCCATGGAAGAAATGTCTATCCAGGCTACAGAAATGAACAAATTAAGAGAAAAGGTTGCAAGTTTGGAAATGGACTGCAAACTTGCCCAACTAAAGTAGAAAGAAGAAACACAAAAAGCCCAAAGAATGAGTGAAAGGATCAAAATCTTAAAGAAATAATTAACACTGGAGAAACCACTTGGGAAAACCAAGGAAATGCTATGGGCCAATATCACTGACTCCATCAATGATATTTGGCCCTCAATTCAAGTTATTTTTGAACAAACTGAGTTAGTAAAAATAGCTACAGAAGCTATCTAGAAAGTGAAGCAAGAATTGGGAGATAAGCCAGAGGATGCCAATAGACTCATCCACTTTCTCAACAACAAGAATAGATATGAGATCCATGAGCTAAATATAGAAGATAGGACTACAACCATTTTAGAAATAAGGAAGTTCCTCTCCAAAAGGAAACTTATGCTTAACTTAGAAGAAAAGAGTCACAATATGTAGGTAGCCATTGATAGGTTCATGGCTAAATTCCATATTTTAAGAGAGAAAGGTCTACCTAATCCTATGGTTATCAATGAAAAACTCATGACACAGTTAGACTATGATACCATACTCAGACAGTTAGAAAAGGAGCAAGCCAACTCTTCATCCATAAAAGCATTACCAACAGGAAAAGTGTTGTACAACACATTTGAGAACTTGTTTTTCCTTGAGCATGAGATAAAACATTTTTTCCTCACCAAGCCCAATTTTTCCAAGTATACTAAAGTTGATGAAATCTACAAGAGGATGATGAATGTAAAATTACCATATGCAGAATGGTGGGAGACTATGATTGATTTAGTGTGATAAATTTACAGCTAAAAATTACCACATAGTAAAAATGAAGGTAGCCAGGTAAACAGATGAAAACAGGGCAGCAGGGTCAAAGAGTATTAGGGTCAAAGAGTATCGGTTGAAAGATGAAAGTAAAGAAAACTCTAGTGTGAAACTCCACAACTGCAAGCTAGCATAAAGGGCTACAAATCCAACCATAAGAACCAGTAGTACCAAATAAAAAGGGACATCATGAAACAGTTCATTATATGTCTCTATCTTCTTGCAAGAAGATATTTGTATTTCCTAAATTTAATCTCAAATCAGTTTGAGATATTTTGTAATAATTTTTTGTATAAATACTTCACAAATCGAAGTATGTAGGGTGGATTCCAAACATCTCTATAGAATTCTTGTTCTTAAGTCTGAAATTCTATTGTATCAATCACTGGATCAGCTAGCTGGATCAAGGAATAAAGATCAGATATTTCACTAGATTCTTGTGTAAAGCAATGTTCAAGTAAGTATTCTCTCCTGTTCAATGTTATTTTTCTTTAAGTTTTTCCACAGTCTTACTTGTATCTCTAAAAATTTGAATTCTATAACATGGAGTGATATCTCAGAAATTTCTTAGCTGCACTTTGTTTTGACTGTTATGGATATTTAAGGTTTTCTTCATTAATCAATTTAAGGAATTCTTGATTGCTCCTTAGTTTAGGTAGTTCCTTGTGATCTATAACAAAGGATTCTTAATTGCCCTTTGTTCATGATTATCCTTTGTTCTTCATCTTAACCCTGGTTTGAGGATTCTTAAGTGCTCTCTCACCCTGGTTAGGATCATTTCACCCATTAGACCTAAACATTTGTGCTTTACTTTGCTAGCCTACCCTGCGAACATTCCTTTTAAAGAATTGATCTAGTTTTGTTATCCATTTGTTGACTCCATAGCCTAATGGCTTAAAAACCTTTCTCAATCCATCTATTCCAATAATTCCACCACGCAACCTTCAATTCAAAACCAGAACCCCAATGAACATTAAGAACTAGCCTAAAATCCCAGAAAAACAAAGCTAAATTATATAGAGAGAGCCCTCTCTGAGTCATAGGTTGGGTAAAGCCTATACTTAAAAGATTGGTTTGTGGTTACCTCAGTTTCTTCCTTCTTCTGATAACTTCTAAGGAAAATTCTAAGTAATAACAGCAGGCATATCTCTCAGCACAATTTCCAATGCCTGAACCGATGCTCCTCTGGTACATCCCTTTCAAATTTATCTAGAAATAAATTTACATCTTTTAAGCCATCATAATATGGTAAATTGCGTACCTCAATAGATATACACCAGAGCGACTTAGTAAGCCTGTTGCATCGCAATGTTGATATTTCATGCAATCTATTCTGCCAATGTTCGAGCTCCTCATCTATATCCCAGTTGCATGAGTTGTCCTTTTCCCAAGTAATTCGCCCATCTGCCGTAGGGTTTATCCAATCCTCATACAACACAGTAAGCTTATACATCTGCTCAATATCATCCTCATAGTAATCTCAGATTGGTTTAGTATACCGTGCACCCTCAAATGGATCCAATGGAACAATGACTCTCAGTTCCTTCCTCTCAAACATCATGTTCCGCTTCTTCAGGTTGATGACAGCATTCATATCAAATTTCCAATAAATTCCAAGCAGTGCCAGGTAGGGATTATTTTCATCCACTAAAATCATCTATAGCATGTACCCATTCAATATCTACAATTACTCCATGTAAGCGTCCCATAGGAATAATCTTTTGTTGGTTCACCATTCACAACTGAATTGGGGACCGTTGTAGCACTGTCTTTCCCAGGTTAATTTAGGAAAAAACATTTGCATCAGATCCCAAATCAATGATCACCTCATCCATTTTGAATTCTCTAATTTGTGCAGTCAATATCATCTCTCAACAAGTCCTTTTATTACCCTTGTCTACCTTATGCATAGTGCATTGTTTAGGCAATGGCTTACCCTTGCTAGCACAGTTATCTATCAACTCTTGCAGTCCCTCTACTGCTTTTTGGTCCCTCAGGAGCTTCATGCAAGTCTGTAAGAAGGATGTTAGCATTGAAGGATCTGTCTCCTGCACACCAATGACCTCTTCATACATCTCCATTCATGTACGTTGAACGTTTGATGTGGAAACTCCTGAATCCGCAAAGCTCTTCTTCGCTTCCATAAAAGATTCCTTTACCTTATGCAAATCAAATCCAACATTCTTGTTAGCAACCTTACGCACCCATATATTTTATTCTAGTTTTTTTCCTGCGGCTTTATCTTTCCCAGTAGTAATACCACTTCATGTAACTATATTAACACTGGTCCCATCTTCGCGTGGTTCTGATCTCATCATCTGGAGGTTATGAGTAGGCTGTTGGGTATTCTTCTCTTGCATCTTCACGATGAGCATGGGACAATCCTCTATGACATTTTCAAACTGTCAGCAATATTGACAAGAGGGGTGTATTGGTGTTATAGACATTTTTGTGCCTTACAGCATTGAGCATGAAATGTCCATAATCCAAGGGATCCAAAGTCCCTAAACATGTTGTTCCTACCCCTAGAGGAACAAGGCTAACAAACGACAGCAATTCAGAGAAGTTCTCCACCAGAAACTGCTCAAAAACAAGTCAATTCAGGATCAATTCAGAGGCTCCACTAGCTGTCTGCGCTGAAATGAAGAGATTGCACTGGCTAGGTGCACTGCAACACAGGTAGAAGCACTACCAGGGTGCGCTGAGCAGGAAGTGACAAATGGCAAGTTCATTCAACGAGGTGGAAAGACCCTGGAAGCTTCCAGAATCTTCTCCAATGACACTTGCCTCAAGGAATTCGACTAGTGATGAGTAAGAGGCTATTAGTCTCCAAGTGGAAGCAAGAACTGACAGAGGGAGAGGACACTAGTCAGATCTCAAGCTGACTCATCCTCTCTCCAAACATCTATATATGGATCTCTCCTCCATGAGATCTGGGGGCTGGAATTTTGTTATTGCAAAGAATTGCTGTTGGTTTGAGACTGGAATCATTGGGTGCTTAATGCTTTGAAGGAAGGTGAAGATAGGAATTTCATTTTATGGGAAGGAGATGCTGGATTGGAGCCCTCTGGGTTGTATCTCTTCCTGAACCTTGTTATTCATTAATAAAGCTATCTTGGTTTCTCCTATATACTGATGTATCTTTGATGTATGATTGCATTAGTATGTTTAGTTTATTTCTAATCCTGAAATAGTTGTGAATATGAATCTATGTCTTTGTGTAGTGTTCTCTTCTTGTGATCTTGTAGAGACCTGTTGAAGCTGGGCGAGCGAGAAGGCAAGTGGCTGGGAACTCTCAAAGAGAAGAGAAACCGGATCGAGGGACAAACGGAAGACACCGGTTAGTCCATCCATCTCTCTTCATTCTTAATTCATAAAGGAAGAATACTAGAATAGCTGCTTCTGTTTGTTGCTAAGGCACTGTCACACCTTAGGTGGATAGGATCGTCCTGCATAGGCATTTTTCCCCACAACAAATTGGCGACTCCACTGGGGAGATCTGTTTAGTCATTTTATTTGTGTCTCTATCATTGTTTGTTTCATAGACTCAACAGCAACAATCGAACTGCATCTGCTATTCTCAGATGCAAAGTAGACAGCTGCTGCTTTGATCCAATCACTGGATTTGTCTATGATCTGAAAAATGGACTCAAAAATGATTTGATGATCCTTTGTGATAGATCTTAGCCCTCCCTCAAAGCATCCCTTTGATTGTACCTTGCTTGTTGCTTTGATTTGGCCTGAAACTGTAGATTAAATAGCAAACTGTGACCCAGAACCCAGTGAGGAACTCTCGTTTCTCCTTCAGCGCAGACTCTGTGAAGAGGTTATGCATTTCAACGCAGGTCCCGTGAAGGCTACCTGCGCTGAATGTCAAAACCTCTGTGTTAGGTGTGCGTTGATCCAGTTAGGCCTTGTGCAGCTGGGGTTCTCTGCTCTGTTTTGCCTTGTTTTGATCTCTAATTTTTGCAGCTTGTAACCAGCATAGGTACCTGTCTGATAACTCCTTTTCTCTACTTAAATTCCGCCTCCTTTTGTACAAAAATACTGTGAGTGTTTTTATGTGTTTGTGGCGTCATTTACAGTTTTCCTTTGCAAGAGTGAAATAGTCATCCTGTAGCCCTTGATTCAGATCTGTTGATTGTGATCTTAGGAGAGAGTTCATTGGCTGTTTACAGTTGGTTATACATTCATTTTTGCTTTTGGTTTGAGTTTGTCTCTTTTGAGTGTCAAAACAAGTATTCATTTCTAAAATCGTTAAGTGTTGTAATCTCTTCTACCCTTTCTGATTTCGAAAAAGTAAACTTTTTTGTATTTGTCATTTAAAAGCAAATTCAAAGTTGTACAAAAAGCTTTCTTTTTAGGCATCAATATTAAGAGAGCGGAAAACAAACACCTGCATTGTGCATTTGCATCTTGATAGTTTGCATGTTTGATTTAGGAAAAGTGCATTTAGAGTGTGCTGATTGCTCTTTGAGAAAAGATGGTGTCTTTCTTTTCCCTTTGTAGCTAGGATTTTCATTGTTGAAAAAGAGATAAAATTTGCTTATCATCTTTAGACTGCATTTAGGAATTGTATCATACATCTCGTGGTGATCCAAAAAGGCAAACTTCTAAGAAAGATCAACCTAAAATAAATTGAATGAACTTAACAACGCTTTGTAACTTAACGCACAACATAGAGGTCTAGGCTAGAGACGTGTTCCGGCGTCGTAAAGCCTGGTGACTGTCGATCTCGCTGATGGTGGGTGATTCCTCCTGAGGGACGATAGCGCCAGTACGGATTGTGATCCCACGTACCGTCGAGTATATATTGGGAGACCCCTATAGGCATAAAACCTTTATCCTTAGGAAGACGTGTCGACCGCCCTACTGATCGCAATGCACTGAACACAGCATTCAGGAAGATTGACCGCCCGTACCTTAAAAAGTATTCTGCGGTTTTGCGAAAAGTTTGGCACACCCTCTACCTATAACTCCAGAGCAGTTCCTTTTGGCCTTTTTCAGACTCTATAACGGAAAAAGTCCATCTGATCATTTGTCACTTCGGGCTCGTTAAAACATCAAAGGAGACTAGAGTCATCTTTAGCTTTTTCTCGACTCTTTAAAATTGAAAAGGCAAGTTGTGTCTAAAGCGTCTAAAAAATTCATTTAATTCGGAAACATACTTTCCCCTTTTGTATTTTGGTTGATCGAGTAATCCGCAATCGTGGAAGAAAGTCAATTGAAACCTCGTCGTTCGCGGAGGCTTATGAGTCAACCGTCTTTGTCTCCGGAATCGAAAACAGTACGAACAAAGAGAACTCGTTTAACCGGTTCCAAATCTCCTCTTAAAGTTAGAACAAGTGTTCCAACAACATCTGAGATTCCGGTTACTCCAAACATTTCTGGAAACCCTGCCTCTACAGAAGAAGTTCAACAACCACAGAGGGACAATGATACTGATCCTAGTCTGAGAACAAACACTTGTGTTACTGAACCAGTTCCGTCTGTAACCGGTTCAGAGAGTCTTGTTCTTCAAACATTTGTCGTTGTTGATTCAACCCCTTCTTCGGCACCAGAAATATTTTACGGACCTGACGGTCTTCCCCTTCCACCTGGTTTGATTGCGATAGAGGAAATTGTAGAAGATCCGCAAGCAAGTACTCCAACACATTTTGGAGTCGGGGTCACTCTATTTCCTTTGACATCAGAAGTTAGTCTACCACCAGTGGAAGTTCCTGTAGAATCGCTAGGTAATCTCTTGGATAGAATCAAAATGTCTGAACAACCGTCAACATCTAGGACTGTTTCAAATGACACAGCGACAGCAGAACTCCTTGCCGTCACTCCGACAATGTTTGCCGGCATACCATCTGTCCCGACTAGCTCACAACCGCTAGAAGGAGTCCACCCAAGGACTATTTCGACAGTGTGGTCCGTTCCAGTTTGTTCCTCCGGAATAATATCCGGCAACTCTTATGTTGAGACTCGCCAGATTGATCCATTTGGAGGTCAATTTGGGCAATCCAGTCCCCAAGGACAAACAATCCCCTTGAGTTCCGGATTGCCACCGTATGGGGGGCAGTATGCCCTTTCATTATCCCCTCCGGAAGGATATCCATACGGGAGTTCGCAACAGTATTCAAGTTATACTGGAGTTACATCAAGTGGTTGAGTACCTATACTACCTCAACAACCAAGGGTTGTGTATTCTATGCAACAATGTGTACCTATGTCGAACATCCCGACCACACCGGCTATTGTGACAGTGTCACAGGTTCAAACGCTGCCTGTTGTATGTCAACCTCAGATTTCTCAGGTTGTAATGCAACAGCCCCTTGACCCTGTGACTCAACCACAATCACCTACTGGTGGGGCGACACAGGTCCAAACGGGTACAATTACCCCACACCTTGGTCCAACGGTTAGTATAGCGCAACAGAACATGGCTTCGCAACCATGGCTGGTGCAATATCAACAACCACAATTCCAGCAAGTATACCAAGGTTCTGAGCAGCAAATCTTTGCGAACAGTGGGCAACCGTACATTCAAAACGGTCAAAATCAACCACTTTACAGTGGTCATGTCCACCAACTGTATCAGTCATACCAGCATCAATTACATTATACTGGTATGCAAAGGCCACCTGCTCAGGCAATCCCATCGTATCCTGGATATGCTTCACCTAACCTGAATCAACAGTTACCATTCGTGGCAACTTTAGAGTTACCCGATTTACACCGGTTAACAAACGATCCAATTGCTTACGCCCCTTGGTGGCCAGCGATTCCTCACAAACTTCCTTTAGACATTCCTAAATTTAATGGAAATCCAGGTGAGGACCCATCGAATCACGTGATGACATTTCATCTATGGTGTTCATCAAACACCCTGAATGATGATTCGATAAGGTTTCACCTTTTTCAGAGGACGTTAACGGGTCCAGTGGCTAAATGGTATATTGAATTACCTAGAGCTTCGTTCGACAATTTCAGCACCTTAGCCACGACATTCTTAACCCATTTTCAATTACCGATAAGGTATGAAACGGGAACGGAAATCTTAACCAACTTCAAACAGACAACGGCCACTCACATATCTGATCATATACATGAGTGGCGATGTCGTCGGAGGATGGTAAAAACGTACGTTCCCGATCAGCTATTAGTTGAATGGTTTATTAAGTCATTACTTCCTGCTATAATGGAAGATGTGGCAAAGGGGGGAGTCGTAACGGAAGAGCAAGTTATCGCTCGTGCGCAATATCTAGACTTAGTTTATACTCAGTCTGCACGCTCTATGACAAAATACCTGACGCCCCTAGACCGGAATTCTCAATTTCTCCTCCTCCTAAATCAAACAATGACTCTCATGCCGGCGATGGTGTGATTGGCACGACAAACGCGAAATCGACAAAGGCCAACTCCAAGAAGGCCCGTAAGGTTTCAGATCAAAATGCAAAAGACGAAATTCTTGCTTCGGAAGTAAATGCTGTATCGGCAGATAAAGGCAAAGAAACCAAACAACCAGGAAGCAAGAAAAAGCAAAACAAAGGGAAGAAGAAGAAACAAGGTGAGTCATCCCCTGAAAAAACTTCTTCAAACCCCCGTGGAAATAGGAAACCCCCTACCACAGGGTGTCAGATATGTGACGAGCGTCATTGGACAAACGAATGTCCATACAAAGCTGAGCTTAAAAGGTTTTTCAAAAGTTCGCAAACCTCAGCTGTGTTAACTGATCCGTTTCCAAATCCAGGACAAAATCTGGTTGATAGTGGAAATGCTTCCCCGTCGCAAGTGCTTATGTTGTCAATTTCAAAGCAACAAAATGATGCTTTGATTTCGGCAAGGAACAAAGATTACGGGAATCCGCAGCTGTCGAACGGCAAGGAAAAAGATCAACCAAGCAGTTCGACAACAACTTCGACAGAAGTTGTACCACCCATCATCCCTGAATTAACAATAAAACCGCCAAAGGGAGTAGTACACAAGTCGACATTTAGTCCTCGCGCCAGAGCAGCGCAACATTATAACATAGTGGAAGATTTGGCCCAATTGCCATCCGCTATGTCGACTCTTGAAGTACTACAAAATTGCCCATCCCAAAGGCAGGCTTTGTTATCAGCCATTGGTGGGGTTGATCCTAAGGATTCCAATCTTGTATCCTTTGACCATAAAGGATACGATCCTTAGTTACCAGCTCAACTAGCTTTCCTTATCCAAGTGAAAGCCCTCAACAAAACTGTTCATCGAACAATTATTGATGAGGGGGCATCTACATGTATTATATCGATGAGTTGCTGGAAAACTTTAGGATCTCCAACCTTGTCGCGATCTTCAACAACATTAAAAGCATTCGACAGAAGGACATATACCCCGTATGGTATCCTAAATAACTTGAAGGTTGAACTAGGGGGGAAAACGGTAGAAATAAATGTTGAAGTCATTGATGGGAATCTTGATTACAACATCCTACTAGGAAGACCATGATCTAAGCCATGGCAGCTGTTGTGTCGACCTATTTTAGAAAGATTGCATTCCCCTTTCAAGGAGGGATTATGATCGTCGACCAACAAAACTTCCTCCCTAATGGTTCTCAAGTTACGGGAAGCATTCCAATGATCCATGGGAGCAACCATTCGCTTCAAAATATCGGAGTAGGCCTACTGAAAGACCCCACATTAATGGGAACTTTCGCACTTCCACCTCCAATCTATATAGGAGAAGTAGCATTGGTAGGAGCCTGCAATATGATATCTTCCACGAAGATCTCAGAAGAAGATATAGACATGGATCATGCAATGGTTTTGCCCCCGAGCCCAATAGAAATTTTGTAGCAATCAATGTTTCTGGCATGGGAGGCGAACCCAATTCAACGCTCATCAAGCGTTTGGGTAGATAGGTCTAGAGAATATGGTACCCCATTAGATCCTTGGTCGCGAGTGCATGGAACCGACGAAGGAATTCTACAATCAATGTTGATTGAGGGGGCACCATGGAATGATAGCCACCATCGTTCCTTTCTTCCGGATTGTGAAGAAGATACTCATAATGACCTTTATCACCCTTCAGTCTTTGAATTTCTATCAAATACTGTAAATACGGTGGATTCCGAGCGGAACCTATCCAATATTGAAGAGACTATAGCCATAAATATCTCAACCAAAGCAGATGTTGTAGAGAATATTTATGTTGGAAAATGTTGTTCTCCGTCAGAACTGGAAATATATAACGCTCTTTTCCGCGAATTCAGAGATGTCTTTGCTTGGTCATATGATGAAATGCCAGGCATCGACTCGAGTATCGTTGAACATGAAATTAAGATGTATCCTGATGTCAAACCAGTAAGACAACGGCTTCGGCAGGTGCACCCCAAGAAAGCCGCTGCCATTAAGGCAGAAGTTGAAAAACTTCTCCATGCTGGTTTCATCTACCCGGTTCCTCTAACCTATTAGGTATCGAATATTGTCCCTGTTATGAAGAAACAAGGAACAATTAGAGTGTGCATCGATTATAGGGATGTAAATCAAGCTTGTCCAAAAGACAACTACCCTACACCCTTCATCGACCAGATAATTGATGAATGCGCCGGATGTGAAATCTTTTCATTCATGGATGGATTTTCTGGGTATAATCAAATAAATATCCGCCCACAGGACCAGTCAAAGACTGCATTCATTTGTTCGTGGGGCACATTCGCATATCGAAAATTACCATTTGGTTTAAAGAACGCTGGGGCGACATTTCAGAGGGCAATGAATTATGCCTTCCATGACATCAAGAACATCGTTCAACCATACCTCGACGACCTTCCGGCTCATTCGCGAAAGCGGACTGATCATCCGCAGCATTTAAGAGCGATATTTCTACATTGCCGACACTACAAGATACGACTCAATCCACACAAATGTGTATTTTGCGTCAGCTCTGGTCGTTTACTTGGCTTTGTAGTCTCCAAGGACGGGATTCGTCTCGACCCCTGTAAGGTTCAGGTAATCATAAATTTGCCTCCACCTTCAAATTTGCTTCAGATTCAGAAACTCCAAGGGAAAGCAAACTTTCTGAGGAGGTTCATTCCGAATTATGCAGAACTTGCTAAAGGTTATACTCGTCTTTTGAAAAAGGATGTACCTTTTGTCTGGGATCAGGTGGCACAATCTTCCTTTGACGCTCTAAAAGATTCTCTAGTAAAAGCATCATTAATGTATGCCCCGGACTATCAAAGAGATTTTAACCTGTATCTGGCTGCAGCGGATACGACCATTGCGATGGTTTTAGTTCAAGAAGTCGATGGAATCGAACACCCTATATATTATTTAAGTAGAAACTTAAATGATACAGAAAGTAAATATTCTTATGTTGAAAAACTAGCGCTTGCAGCTGTTCAAGCGATACAAAGGTTTCGACACTATGTCCTCTTTCGGAAAACTACCATTTTGTCTGATTGCAACCCCATGACTTATATATTGTCGCGATAGGTGCTGGGGGGCAAATATTCAAAACGGATAGCAATCCTTCAAGAGTTTGATCTGGAATTCGTAAAATCCAAATCAAAGAAAGCTCTAGTTTTCGCAGAATTATTGTGCGATCTCCCATCGTCGTCCAATGATGAAACATCCGAAGAATCAATCGTGGACGAAAGTCTATTTCTGATATCCACAAGCGATGAGTGGTATGGAGATATAATCGTTTATCTCCAAACCCAAAATTTCAGGCCTAACACCTCTCACTCGAAATAGAAACGTATACGATACCAAGCAAAAGACTACATGATCATCGGTGATACGCTTTACCGCCGTGGTATCGATATAGTTATGAGAAGGTGCCTCACCCATGAGGAGGCCGAAAAAGCCCTGAATGAGTGTCATTCGGGCGCGTGTGGGGGGCATCAATCTGGATATGCTACAGCACAGAAAATCTTACGAGCAGGATACTTCTGGCCAACCATGTTCAAAGATTGCATAACCGCAGTCAGAAGTTGCCATGCTTGTCAAATTTTTGATAGCAAAACCAGAAGACCACCCGCACCTTTACAGCCAATAGTTGCTGTTGGGCCTTTCGCCAGATGGGGCATCAATTTCATGACATGTAACCCCACCTTGAACGGGGGGCATGGGTATATTATAGTCGCCGTTGACTATTTTACCAAATGGGCCGAGGCGATGCCTACATTAGATAACACTGGTGAAACAGCTGCCCTTTTCTTTTTCAATCATGTAGTTGCCAGATTCGGCGTACCACAGGCTATAGTTACGGATCATGGATCGCATTTTCGCAATCACATGATCGTTGAATTAGCTGCCAAGCTAGGGCTATCTCACGACAGCTCTACCCCGTATTATCCACAAGCCAACATACAGGTTGAAGCGATCAACAAAGTCCTGAAGCGTATGTTGCAAAGGATGATCAGAGTTCAAAAACGAAGGTGGCACCTAATCCTGTACTCAGCCTTGTGGGCTTACCGAACATCGGTAAGGAATGCGACCGGGTTCACACCTTTCCAACTGGTGTATGGCCTGGAAGCAGTCTTGCCAGTCCAGTGTGAAATCTCTTCTCTTAAGCTCGCAATTGATCTCCTCCCCGGAACTTCAGAAGAAGAGGCCCGTTTCTTGGAATTAATCCAATTGGATGGAACTCGTCGTGATGCCGCTTTGGCTAACGAAGCCCATAAGAAACGAGTCAAGGCGCAGTTCGACAAAAATGTCAAACCCTGTGTCTTCTCAGAAGGTGACTTGGTCTTGCTTTACGACCAAGAATCCGATAAATTGGGAGCGGGTAAATTTAATTCTTTATGGATGGGCCCCTATATTGTTAAACGAGTGTTAGCAAAAGGAGCCTACGAGTTAATGGATTATGACGGAATTCCACTGGCGCAACCCCGTAATGGGTTGTACCTCAAGCGTTACTATGCTTAAATAGTAACCTGCATGCTTTTGTTGTATTTTGTTTTCGCTAAAGTGTTTGTTTTGGTCGAGTAATCCACCTTTTTACATTTATTTCAGATGTCAAACCCTTTGGAGATATGTGTTGGATATGCCGACGGAGCGAGTCGTAGTTCGCGGAACCTATCCTCCGCAGCCTGGGCCATTTTTGATCCAAGCGGCGAGTTAGTAAGTTTCAGAGGTGTATGTATTGGGCAATCAACGAATAACATCGCTGAGTATAGTGCGTTGATAGAACTACTCTCTGATGCCATCACCCATGGTATACGCCGACTAATCGTCAGGCTAGACTCACAACTCGTAATACTACAACTCAATGGTATATATTCCGTCCGCAATCCAGCTATTTATCGCATGTTCCTAAGTGTTAAGATTTTGGAAAGACAGTTTGATTTAATTCAATACCAACATATTTCCAAAAACTTAAACACATTAACCGACTCATTAGCAAACTATCTGTTAGATAGACATTTGCGACATTTATAAAAAGAAACACATCATCAATGTTGTACATATGGATCACATAACCCAACTAGAATAAAACCCCGAAAATCAAAATATATATATATATATAAGCTGTTTATGGTTTACATATAATGTTCTGTAACCAAGACAAAATCAGTCACATGACCCAAAAACTCAAAAGTGCTAGGGGGCACCCTAGTCTAGTGATGCTCATGATAGCACGTCACGGCCTGTGCGATCATGCGTAAGAGACGAGTCCATCGTCTAGGCACACCAGTAGTATGTCGCGGCAACTGTAAAGGTAACTCGTCGATCCTCACATCTGGGATGCCGAGAGTAAGGCTCTCAACCTGCTCCTGCACAGCTGTAAGGGTCTCGGCCACATCAAGGTCACGAAGAATAACCCTCCCAGCAGACTCCCCTGCTGGGGCAGCGGCTGGCGCTCTCGGGCGAACTGCTGGACGAACAGGACCAACATCTGCATGCACACATGAGTTTGATTAAAGTCTTGATAGAATAAAGCACAATGACATTATAAATAAAAACAGTAAACAGTGATATGGTCGAAGATTTTACCAATAGCGCCCCACTGCTCGCTGTCCGACAGTACCAAATCCGGATCACCCCGGAAGTCCATACCAACATATGGATACTCGGAATAGACCATCTCCTGACACTCGAACCACCTGAAGAAGGTATCAGTGAAAGAAATCTGAGATTGACCGGCATGCCTAGACATGTGATCAACCCATCTCTGCATACGTGGTTCAGTAGGAGAAGGAAAGTCGAGTGCAATGTACTGTGGCTGCATCAGTGGTATCTTCTCCAAAGAAAAGGCTGTCAAAATAGAACCAAACCCAAAGTTCTTCAGCTTCCCGTCCTTTACCTTGGTTAACTGACTTTTCATCTGAAGAAGTACTGCATCACACCAGTTGAATATTTTCGGTTGGAGACACTCCAAGGCATGCTGCACATAGGATCTGTTGGCTACGTGAAGAGACGCGCTACCGACCATCCTACCGATAGTATACAAGATAGACCTGAGGGACCTGTCAGCAATCTCATGGATAACGATCTTGCCGTCTCTGCTCGGCTGAGATCCTTCCCTGCAATACTGGCGGACATAAACTCTCACAGAGTCACTCCCTCGGGCCGAACCTGACAAAGAAATGGGGGCACCCTGCCTCGACAAGCTAGTCAAGAAGTAAATGTCTACTACGGTCAAGGCGATAGATTTGCCCCTAATCTGAAATACTTGGTTGATAGGATCCCCAAGCGTCGAGCAAATACTGCAGTAGGTTGATCTGCTGTCTCATGCTAGAGATACGGAAGAACTTCAGCAGGCCACAGTTCCGTAGCGCGTTCACCGTGACTGGATCATGTAGGGCAATCATATCCTCTTCTTCATGCTCTCGTTCTCGCCATGTAAGGGTCATTTTTCTCAAAGATCCCTGCAAAACAAACAAGAGAAGGAGTAAGATCCTGATTTTGATGCAAAACAGGAAAAATTTTCATCAAAAAAATGTGCAACAAGTTCCGCTTTTTCGCCCAACGCACCTGCAGGAGTGGTTCACCTGCGTTGAATGTCAAACTGCCTTCATATTGGCTAACATTCAGCACAGGTTTCGCTAGGCACAGGGTGCGTTGATAGGAAAACGAGCTCATGAAACCCCAGGGGCTTAGAAAAATAGGAAAAGAGGCACAGAATGCAAAAAGGAAACCATGAAAAGAAAGAGCTAGGGTTTAGCTCCTACCTGGTCCAGACGGCGCCGAGAATCGTCCACAGAATCTCCTGAAATCAGCTGGTGAAAATCAAGGGGGAAGAGGCACCTCCAAAGCTCCAACAAACCAAGTTCAAATGAAATGGTAAAATGAGAGGTAAAAACACTTTTTAATTGTTTTTTACGTAGTTCAAAGCAAAATATTAGGGTTTTAATCTCATTTTCAAGCCAATGTTATTCATTTCTAACAAGTTTGATGCAGCACTTGAAGGTACAGTACTATCTTTGAAAAGGGCAAAGCTAGTTATGGTAAAAAATCAAAATTAGACCATGTTATCGAGCAGTTTTAACACACAGTTCATGCTCGTTAAAAAATAAACGCAAGATCTGAGCAGTTTTAGCGCATAGTTCATGCTCGTTAAAAAATAAACATAAGATTGAGCAGTGTTTTTCCGCGTTTAAGCTCGTTAAAAAATGAACTATTCCGGTAAATAACCACCGTGAATGTAATATCATTAGCCATTAAAGCCTTGGTCGTGTTTGCACCGTCACCTCCACTTTTCCATTGGCCGATTGTTCACCTCCATATGATTGTTTACCCATTTTGAGGAACAGCTGCGAAGAGTGATTTCACTAGCCATCCTTGTGACACTGTCGTGATTGGAAAATTCCAACCCGTACCTGGAATCAGCTGCTAACCCGTTTTATCACTCGTTCCTCAAAAGACGAGTCTTCTTTAAGCTCTTTTCATCTGACTCGTAAAATATGAAAAGATTGCCGAGTTTTGGCCTTCCAGCTCGTTAAAGCGACCAGAAGTGTTATCCCTCCTCTAGATTTTAATCTTTCTGGACCCGAGGGATTATTGCACAAAAAGATCGAGCGCTTGTTTTGTTCGGCTCGTTAAAACTATCGAAAACTCATCCCTTCTGTATTGTTTTATACTTTTTCGGACTTAAGGGATTAGATGACGAAAAAGGACTTTCGGAGTTGACTTTACGTACCTTTTCAGACTCTCTAAAAATGAAAAGGACCGAGTTATCTTTGTCGTTAGACTCGTTAAAAACATTAAATAGCGACAA
Source organism: Pinus tabuliformis (assembly GCA_031772625.1). Taxonomy (NCBI): domain Eukaryota; kingdom Viridiplantae; phylum Streptophyta; class Pinopsida; order Pinales; family Pinaceae; genus Pinus; species Pinus tabuliformis. The sequence continues at coordinate 836,181,023 of CM062812.1, forward strand.
ACTTGTCTTTAGACGAGAACGAGTTTCACTATCGCTAGGCTCGTTAAAACATAGCGATGGGCTTGCCCGAAGGGCAAGAACAAGCATATGTTATCCTCCTCAAGCTTGACAAAAATAAAGAGGTACTGGTCAGCAATGACTGGGGAAAAATTGGGAGAAACTCAAGAAAACTTTGATGGTAGCAAGTCACTCTTGAACATGACACTTCCACTCCGTGCCTGAGTCGGGTTGGGTTGTTCCATTCACCGGTCACATCACCATGGTCTCGCCATACCATCCATATTTGGGGTAATGCTGTCGATCCATCGCATAAGTGTCGCCATATGTTCAAGAGAAGTCGTTCAGAGAAGTCAACCATGTCCCATCCACTGCCATACATCATCCTTCATCCTTTCATGACCGCCACCCTAAATCATATGTCATCAGATCATTTTCACCTCCATCAAAATCATTTTCTCCGTTCCGTGTCACTGATGTGGGATACATTAAGGCCCTCCTTTGACGGATCGCTTCTTGTCGACATCAGCTCATTATCCAAGAAGTTGATCTAGGAACAACCCCTTCAGTACTTTGAAGCTTGCATGCCTCAATGTCAAGTTTCTCACTTCCGGCGACAGGTATACATCAATGACCTTCGACCGAAAGATTTTGCGTGGTGTTCGACGCCAAGTCCTTTATTCACACCACGTGAATTGTACTGCAGTACCTTGAGGGTCATTATCATTATCGGTGATTCCTCTCGCGCTTGTTAATGGTTTACCTCATTGACCGGTAATCAAGCGATGTCTTTCCATGTTCGACTTCAGAACATTTCTCACATGGATCGACTTGTACTTAGAGTAAAGATCGAATGAGTTTGAAGACCCCGGATCTAGTTTCATCCATCCGGGCTGCGATATATATTCAGGAAAGATAAAGACATTGACATGTACATCATTGCAGCAGATAATCATCCTACCCAAAGGATGATAATTTCATCAAAATTATCAGTCTACCATCAAACGATTGTCTGTTCTATGTACAGAAAAATGAATTTATAAAGCTGAGCATGGGAATGCCCGCCTCAGCTAGATCATGAAAGCAGTATGAAAAATAATGTATTGTATTGTATTGTATTACAGGTCTCCTCCCAGCAATGAATGAACTTCGGATCCTCCTGATAAAGCATTTCACACGATAAACGGCCTCATACTTTAGGGGGCAACTATTATAGACATTTTTGTGCCTTACAGCATTGAGCATGAAATGTCCATAATCCAAGGGATCCAAAGTCCCTAAACATGTTGTTCCTACCCCTAGAGGAACAAGGCTAACAAACCACAGCAATTCACAGAAGTTCTCCACCAGAAACTGCTCAAAAACAAGTCAATTCAAGATCAATTCAGAGGCTCCACTAGCTGTCTGCGCTGAAATGCAGAGATTGCACTGGCTAGGTGCACTGCAACACAGGTAGAAGCACTACGAGGGTGCGCTGAGCGGGAAGTGACAAATGGCAAGTTCATTCAACGAGGTGGAAAGACCCTAGAAGCTTCCAGAATCTTCTCCAATGACACTTGCCTCAAGGAATTCGACTAGTGATGAGTAAGAGGCTATTAGTCTCCAAGTGGAAGCAAGAACTGACAGAGGGAGAGGACACTAGTCAGATCTCAAGTTGACTCATCCTCTCTCCAAACATCTATATATGGATCTCTCCTCCATGAGATCTGGGGGCCGAAATTTTGTTATTGCAAAGAATTGCTGTTGGTTTGAGACTGGAATCATTGGGTGCTTAATGCTTTGAAGGAAGGTGAAGATAGGAATTTCATTTGCTGGGAAGGAGATGCTGGATTGGAGCCCTCTGGGTTGTATCTCTTCCTAAACCTTGTTATTCATCAATTAAGCTATCTTGGTTTCTCCTATATACTGATGTATCTTTGATGTATGATTGCATTAGTATGTTTAGTTTATTTCTAATCTTGAACTAGTTGTGAATATGAATCTATGTCTTTGTGTAGTGTTCTCTTCTTGTGATCTTGCAGAGACCCGTTGAAGCTGGGCGAGTGAGAAGGCAAGTGGCTGGGAACTCTCAAAGAGAAGAGAAACCGGATCGAGGGACAAACGGAAGACATCGGTTAGTCCATCCATCTCTCTTCATTCTTAATTCATAAAGGAAGAATACTAGAATAGCTGCTTCTGTTTGTTTCTAAGGCACTGTCACACCTTAGGTGGATAGGATCGTCCTGCATAGGCATTTTTCCCCACAACAATTGGATTCTAACAATCCCACGCAAATTGGCCTGGTTCCCCACAATTATAACAAATGACCTGTCTATGACCTCTTCCATCCCCCCCTCGTTCTCCTCCTTGTCCTTGGAATCCTCTGTGCACTGCAGTTGTGCCTTGATCCTGCTAAGGACGCGTCTCAGCCTATACTCTATATGTTGGGGTTCTGTCCATCATTAATTCATAGCTTCAACAATTGCGCTCATCATGGCCTACAGACTTACATAAATTGCAGAACAATTGTTTGGGAGTCTATACAACCTTTTGCAACAAATGGAAATTGTCTGCTGAATATTTTTCTGTGTTCTGGCAGATAGCAAACCACGGTACTATACAGTACTCGATCCATCATATTTCCTGGCTTAAGGGGGATATGACCTCCTCCAATTAGATAATTCTGATACACTAGGAAATGATCCTTGTCATGACAATGGAATTTTCACTTTAAGCACCATACTTCTGTGTGGTTCTCATTTTGGATCTCTTTCCACTTTTTGAAATCCCGCAACTCCATATGCAGGATAGAAAAATGAAATTGAATCTGTTGCACTCCCAGATTCGTATCCTGAATAGGTGAGGCCTCTAACTTCATAGCAAGCTCCAAGCCTGCATTCCAAGCTTCTGTTGTGACAATGGTAATCTCAAATGAGGTAACAATGAAGAAATATACCAATCCTTATGTTGCTCTTCTGAGATCTACAAATTAGCCTATTGTAGCAGAAATTTCAACCTTTGAAAAAAATTCCATGTAGATTCATTCATCTTTTGCTTAATTTCTTTGACCTTAGTTACAAAATGGGCTTGTGACTTAGGCTTCTTGAATTCATTATTCAACGCATCTTTCGTGTCTTTCAATGACACAACTCGATGAGTCGTACTATACTTAATATACCAACTCAGTGCCCTATCTTGTAATGTTGTGACCAACTGTGCTTTCTGTAGATCGTCATCCATTATCTGCTATGATTTCCACACAACATATTCTACAAACCAAGATTGTTCAGGGTCTTCTGTCTCCAGACCCTTGAATATAGGCATCTTCATAGTATTTACCATGCTGAGTAACGAAGGTGGAGGTGGAGGTGGACGTGTAGGTTTGTGCGGTGGAGGTGATGGCGGAGGTGGAGTATATGGATGTGGTATTCCTACAATACCCTGATTTACCATTTTCGATGCACCTTGAGGTGTCTTTAGACTATTACTTTCTTTGTCACTATCAAATGCTCCCAACAAAGGACTGTACTTAGCACTTGAATCTAGATCTCTTCTGAATGGTCTCCCACTTCGCATAGCTCCCATCAAGTCTCGTCTAAACATCAATTTAATGGAATAACCCGTTTCTCACACAATAGCATCTTAATCCAAGTTTTCAGAGACTTCAGATACTTACCTGTTGGTCCTTTGAAAAATTGGTGTTCATCTTCACTGTAACTGACAAATGTATCAATCGTGAACTCAGTAATAAAGCCACCCAAAATACTATCAATCCAATAATCTAAAACCTTCACGATCTTGTTTTTTGATCCTTCCAGATGCCTCACTAAATCTAGAGTCCACATAATGGGGTTATCCAACTTCCAAGTATCTTGACCATCTACCAATTTAGCCAACCATTCATATAATTCACACAGAAAAGAGCGGAAGAAAACTTCACGTTCTTCAGTATACAGGTATCTCTATAACCACTCTTCTTTCGACATGCGTGAATTCTTATTTTTTTGAGCTGAAAACTCATGCAGCGTCTGATATATACACTTTTCGATCTCCTTCTTAGTTAGTATCCACTTATTCCACATCACACATTCCTTAGATAGATCCTGGTCCTGACAATAGAACCATTTGTTGGCTTGAGGGGGTTGGATCCAGGTTCAGAGTTAGTTGCGCTAACTAACAAAACCCTACACTACCAGCCCTTTCGACAACAACACGCATATTGCAGGCTATAATCTCACCTGAGGCAGTATTGGGGGATGCTAGGACCAGGTTTCCACATCCAAAGGACTATGTGATGTGTTTCTGTTAAACTTAGGGCTTTATCCAGACCTTCGTGAACCCTAACCCTTAAAACCCAGAAATTGCAACAATTAACAGTTAGCATATTTGTGCCCTTCACTAATTACGATAAAAATTCATAACATCATATAAATACACAGATCTAAGTCTTCGTAGAACTATTAGGTATCTTCTTGATTAATTGCATTCAATAGATCAAATATATAATAAATTTAGATAGAAGCAGTTAATATGCAGATAATTCTTCAAAAAAGCCTTTATTATGCTTAGATATTCAATTGCAGACTCTTCCAACCCTATGCACACAACTGCAGGGGCCCGCACACTCAGCCGCATATTTACCAAGGTCGTCGTGCACACAAATGCAGGAAACCTTCCCCTTCACCCAAGTACAAAATAGATAGACCCAAAACTTTCCCTTCTATGCTCTTCACTGATCTGAAAATGGAATGTACTTGTTTAAGAGTGCAAGGTATCCATTTCCAATAATTTCAACTGTGAGCTAGACATTCCAAATGAACTCTAAAAAATGTATAAACTTCTTATTTCTTATACAGAGATAGACTGTAGGGGAATTCACTGGACATGTCACCTCTAAAGAGAGGATGAGTTCCAGAGGCTACCTGGCCCTCTACAGGCTCTGCCTAAAGAAATAACAAAGTAAACACTTAGAAGTCTTTGACATACACATACTTGAAGTTTAAGGTCTTGCGAAATAAGACAAGTAACTTTCTGTAGCTGAATAAGTGATTATGTGTGTATGCAAGTTATATTTATTTGCTCTTTAATACTTTATATCAGTTTTGTTTAGCATATCATCTTCAGCAAATAAAGACATCAAAATGATAAAGCAGTTCACCCTCCCTCTGGGCTACATCTGCTGGACCAAACCTCTCCAACTAGGCTTGTCCTCTTATATTAAAATTGCTACAAAGGATAATACAAGAATATGGGTGTCTCAAAAGGACAGATCTAACTGTAAATACAGAATCAGAAGATAGGAATTAGCCAAACATGCTCTTTCCCAAACACTAAACTGTGAATTTTGTACCTTATACAGTACTTTCCCCAATTGGCCCTGGTGGCCCTTTAAACTTGCATGGAGAATTTTGAGGTGAAGATGACCTCAATTGGTTCTGAAACCTCTTCCATTAGACTCAGGAGGTCGAAAATAGCAGACATAGGCTTTTGAATCACCAAAAACGGATGAACAGAGCCCCCAAACAGCTCCAACACTGAAATGGCCCTAGTGGCCCTGAAAGCTTCCCTGAAGCTAAACAGTGAGAAGAATATCTCAGAAGGGAAAAAGAGCTGTAGAAATGGATTCAGAATGCTGAAACCTTCAAAAATGACCTTCTTTCCACATTCACTGGCTGCACAATTCCCAATGCAGCTCCCAAACTGGTTTGGCCCTAGTGGCTCCTGGAACTTCCACGAAGCAAAAACACCTGCAAATGACCTCAGATGGTTGTGAGACCTGCACCAATGGCTTTAGAAGGTAGAAAATACCCAAAATCAAAAAACAAATTCGTCCAAAACCAACTTTCCTAGCCAAAGTTATGGCCATTTAAAGTTTCTCTAGTTTGCCCCTAGAAAAACTCCAGCTAACTTTAGTTAACTCCAGTTAGCTCCGCCAATTATGGCGGGTCCGCCAAATTTGGCGCTCCTGCCAAAATTCCGCCAACTTAACTGCAGTTACATTTAATGTGTGGTGGTTGCCTCGGATTTCGTGCAAGGCGGAATATTCCTTTTTTAATTTTTTTTTTTGAAAAATTAAAATTTCTAATGTTATGGACAAATTCTTCTTTTTGCCATAACTTCCTCATACGGAGACCGTTTTTCAAACCGTTTGCGGCGCCGGAATTGGGAAGACGAGCACTTTCCAGTCATTCAACTTTGAACTAGTTCTAAGCACTTTAGATTTTGAGCATTTTACGGCACTTAGGACATGAGCACCTGATCATTCACTATCTTCCTATGACTCTTTTATGACTCCTCTTTATATGATTCTTCATTACAATACCATGGTCTGTGAACCATGGGAAGGTCACAAAACAACTTGACTCTTAATAAAATAAGGGGATTTGAACTTCCTAAAGCCCCTTTCACTCCTATCGACGCGTGCTACTCGCATTCCTCTCCTCAAAATGCGGATATTTTACAATAATTGACAAAACTTTACAAAATTTGACCCTAGGGGACCCTGTCCCAACATCTTTCTATGACTCAATTATCCTATCACTATCTACCTTGCAACTTCTGATTTCTTCCTTTAGACTTCTCAGTGTATTTTCTATGTCGGGAGAGTACTCATCTCCTTGTTTCTCAACTGATCTATAAGGAGAGTCACGTGAGCTGTAATCCACCATTTTGCTCATCATCTTTGATCTTATTCTTCCTGCAAACATACCATGTTAGATAAACCAAATAGAAACATGATAAAAACATACCTTAATGCAGTTCAAGGGAGGCTATCTCATCTGCACAATTAGTCCAGATTAACATGATATACATGCATATATATATAATTACACCAACATATCAACTTATCGACATTATGCATGATAACTCAACCTGTAACACCAAATATATACATGGACACCTTAGCCATGACAATGCATGCATACGAGTGACATTCATGAATAAAAATCACATCTAGCACATCCAGTCCAAGTGTTTGAACCTGGAAGCTCTAATACCACTCATTGGTATCAGATATCACTCAAAGAGAATGAAACCTGATCTAATACCAATTTGTAACCACCCCTCCCAACATTTACTTGCTTTTACAAACTCTCCAGGGTAAACATGAATTGAATTCTACTATGACATGGATCGACCTCGAAGTTTTGATTATGGAAGTGGGCCCTGCAATCTAAAAACTTATTGATACCTCTCAAGAACACTAAATCACTTAGAATGCAATCCACAACCTCTGATAATCATATCATGAGATGGAACCGCTCTTCCACAACCCTAACACCCCATCTTCACCCACAACACAACATGCATGTGGTTATGAGGCTCTAACCACACCCATAAGCATATCTTAATGTGGTAATGACCCACATATTCCAATTTTGTAAATGCGGTTCTATGATCTGTGCCACCTAGCCTTCAGACCATTGCCCATAGCTACTTGTAACTTTCCAGAATCATGATTAAGATGATAAAAATTATAAACATTCAAACTTGAACAAGATCTTGACCTAGACATGCCTAGTACATTATATACATTTCGTTAAACATATGGTAAAATTGTAAGCTACAGGTCATGAATGCATATATGATCATAAACCTTTGAAATTCATATGAGAATCACCAAGAAGGTCTAATGCCCTCTCAATTAGTAGCTACAACAACACTTTTTATCCCATTCATTGATCAACCATTCAAATACTTATCAAATCATGGACAAGAGCCATAACTAGAGCACATCATAGAACCATGCTTATAACTAGCATATAACCAGAATATCAACCATGAAATATCTTCGATAAAATCATCATAATAACAAGTACATGTGATCATTAATTACATTAGAAGAATAGCTTAATTAACTTATGCAAAATCCAACCAAGTCAGGGATTTCCACGTACCACCTGACCATAGATTGGGTTGAACCAAAATTTTCTTTCAGCCAATCACCTTCATCCCATCTTCCAAGCATGAATGCATGATCTCATGGGATAAACCAAGACATAATCAACTAGGGGTTCCAAAGGTTAAAAAAAATCCACCCTCAAGCTACTGTGATCTCACCTTAACTAGTCTCGAGATCACAAAATGAAACCAACCTTAGATGCCTCATAATTTCTTCACAATACCTTGAGGAATTTTCCTGTCTCCACCCGCCTATTGAGAACTTCCCAGAGGAAACCATCTCCACCCCCAAACCTTGGGATTTTCCTGAGACTACCTCACCTAGTTCCAAAAACTTTTGGCAATCTAAAGCTCAACCAAGAATGAACCCCATCACACCATGGATATCTAGGAAATGGAAAGGCAAGTTTGAAACCACTATCACTCCAGGTAAAACCCATGCTAGTGACAACAAATGAACCAAATAAACAAATGCATGTACCATGCATTCACATCCCAAAATGTAAATCAAACATGCAACCTGTTACCTACAAGATCTTCTTGCTGAAGCTGCTGATCCAACCTTCTCCTTGCTTTCCTTCGCTTTCCTTTGCTTGTCATTTTCCTTACTTTGCTTGCTTTTCCAAGTGCTTGTTCTCTTTCCTTTGCTACACCTACTCTAAAGATGGGAAAAAATATGAACTGATTCTCTGATGATTTTTATTATTGATATATCATTTTTCTTCATTTTCCTCTAATTTCCCTTGCATGCATATTTGTGTCTCTTCACCTTCATTTTCTCCTATTTTCTTTTATTTCCTTTATTAAAATGTCAATTATTGCATCTTTGCCTTTGCCAATCTCCATAGCCATTATTAAATCAAAAGTGATGCCAACTAAATGGTTTTCCCAACATTTAGCTTGGAATACATGTCCCATGAACTTGGTCTTATTTTTCCTTTTATTAATCTTTATTACATGAAACTTTAACGTGGGGTTGTTACAATTATTGTCCTGAATGAGGAAGCAGGGGAGTACTTCTTACAGTTGGGGTCATTTCTAGAGAATATAAGATCTCAGTGAATGTAGTGTTGAACATTTGGATTTATGTGCAGAAGATAGAATCGAATGGTGAATTTTCCATCTTATTAAAACTTGCAAGAAATAATTTGTTGAATCAAACAAGCTATCTCAAGAGCCAAGCAATTGATTATGGTAGTGTCCCTAAGTTGTACTTTTTTTAGCATGTAACATGGAATTTAGTCTAGTATTCGACATCTGAGGGCAGTATAAATCATAGGAAAGGGTTTCTTGTGCCTAAAAGGATGACAAATTGCCAGGAAAATGGAAGTTGCTTAAAATAATTTTGAGGGATGATACGTCTAAAGCGTTGGACAACAATGGATATGTGTAAGAACTTTATTTTCTGAAAACTCAGAGTTAAAATCGTAGAAGTACAATTTTTCTTGGATTCGCTAGATGCTTGATATCCTACCTAAGGCAACAAAGACACTAAAGGATCATGTCCCAAATGCAACATTCTCCTTACAAACTGCAACATTAAAGTCCATCGTATTTCCTTTATCATATTGCAAATTTTATTTTATTATGAAAAATGAGAAATACCAAAACCATGTAAAAGTCCATAAAATAGCTAAAAGTCATTTAAGATGTGATAGGTCATGGGAATTTGAAGAGTCATGGGAAGATGGAAGGTCACCTCCCCATTTGTATAAATATATTTTCTTGCCTCTAAGAAAGAGGCTCTTGACACTTGAGTATTTTAGCATTGGGATTGCTATCAACACTTAGGAGCTTTGAGCATGCTTACTCTTGGTAGATTTTAGGCTAAGTTATAGTGAGGTTAGGGGATTATCTTAGAGATGATATGAGAAACCCACTTTCCACTATTGGATATTGATGGACTTGTTATACATGTACTTGAGTTTGTAGCATAATAAAAGAGAATCTCTTCATTCTTCGCATCAATTCTTGTGTACTCCTCTAATGGTTGTTCCCAACAACATTCAAAAATATGTTCCCAGCCTTAATATAAATTAGAGACAATTTTTCTTGTCTGTGGTCAAATGTCAAAATTTAGCCATAGAACCCAACTGCATAGAGGAAGAAGGATGCATGTAGGTGAGACCTTCCAAATGCACGCTTGAGCCCATCAACCTATGGTTATAGCCGAAAATTTCATGTGTGTAGCCTGTGGTCGTAAACCAAAACCCTAAAACACGTGCGAGCTTTGGACCTTGTAATCTCAGACCTATACGAACCACTTTCCTCAACCCTACCTAAGACCTGTACGAACCAATCAAAGAAGAATAGAAGTAGATGATGCTTGGTGATGACCAAATGAGCTTGAGGTCACTTGTATTTATAGGCTTCCAAGGGTGACCAATTTCCTGTTATGGCTGACCTATCCAAATGTGCATATGTGGGCTTATCTTCATAAGTACACTTTCCCTTGTCCAAATTGAACACTTCAATAGTCAAAATTGGTCCTCTCAAAAATAGGAATATAATACCATGGATGGAATTTGTCATTGAGCTGCCAAATTAACAATCCCTCTCAGCTAGGGAGAAATTCCCACTGGATCATGTCACATGTATCCTGTCATCATATCATGTCCCATCACTCCTCAACTCTATCTACTGAAACATTCTCGAAACTAAAAAAGAAGAATTAGGGAGAATTAGCTACAACCATCTATAATTTTGGAGAGCACATATCAATCCGAAAACAATATTATGGAGCACATCTTGACCTGAAACTACATTGGGGAGTACATCTCAATCTGAAATCTCATGGGGAAGCAAAACATCTTCAACTCTATATCGAGCAATAGGTGATAATAGGGGATCACATCTCAGCCCATCTTATTTCCCATTAATATTCCCAACAATGACCCTCAAGATTCATGTGGTAGAACACTTGCATCATAATAATATTAGGTTGTACACCCCCAAGTGCTCTCTCAACCCGTTGGCCAAAAGGGGAGTGGTAATCCCAACAAGCCTAGCTTGTGGGTATGATGCCAACTGGGGTATACTGTGCAAAGGCCAAGATAGGGGAGAAGCATATCTAACCCTATGGGTAAAATATAGGAGAGAAACATCTATGACCCTATTGTCCAAAGATCCCTCAACCCCAAGTACCCTGCATCTCAATTATTCACCTTGGGAGCTCATACATGGGGGAAGAGACGACTCAGTGTTCTCAATCAGTGATGCCCCTTATCAGGAGGGGTTACATCCATTAGTCCAAGCTTCTCTCTGAAGACCAAGAAATTTCATTTCGACAAAGCCTTAGTGATAATTCTTTCAATCTACTCATCTGTCGATATATGACGGAGTCTAACGACTCTTCTCTACACCATTTCTTAAATGTAATGATATCGAATATCAATGTGCTTGGAATTGTCATGAAATACAAGATTATCTACCAGACATCTCACTTTTATTGTCGCAATATATCATTGTAGTTTCTGGGACCTCCTCAAATAAATCTCCAAAGAGCTTCCTCAACCAAACTGCTTCACAGCTAGCCATGCTAGTGGCAATGTACTCTGCCTCAACGATACTCAATGCTACAGACTTCTGTTTCCTACTCATCCAAGATATCATGGAAAATACAAGACTAAAACAACATCCAAACATATTGTTTTTGTTGACAACGTTTCCTGCCTAGTCAACATTGGTGTATCCATGAAGTTGAACATCTCTGGAAGAATATCTCAGACCAAGGGTAATCGTCCCATGTAAATATCTCAAAATGTGTTTGGCAACAATCCAAAGTGCGTGGAGAGGCTTAGTCATGAATTGACTTAATGTGTTCATTGCATATCACATGTTTGGATGAGTGTTAACTAAGAACATCCGAGCCCCAATCAACTGTCTATACTCGGATGGATTTGCCAAATTAGGTCCTGTAAATTCTCCACAGAACTTCTTGAAATTCATTTCCATCGGTGTGGGCAAGGACTTTCATTTTGTCATTCCAAATCTCTCCAACAACTTCATGACATATTTTCCTTCTGAAAGGAAAATCTCACCGGCCCTTTGCCACACCTCAAGGCCTAGAAAGTAGTGCATGAGTCCAAGTTCCTTCATCTCGAATTCAAAGGCTAAATCCATATTACATTTGATCATTAGGGGCTCACTACCTATCAAGAATATATCATCAACATATAAAACAAAAGTCAATGACATACCTTGGACTACTTTGAAGTAGAGGTTGGGATCGACATTGCTTCTTATGAATCCTAGCTTCACCAAATAATTATCTATGCGGGCATACCATGCTGTAGGGACTTTCTTCAAACCATACAATGCCTTCTATTGTAACTCCTAGAGACAACCTCTAGGTTGATAAGAGACTAGTGCCTAGGAAATCTTAATTAGTGCTATCAACTTTGTCTTAAGGAATTGTAGCACCATAGTTTTTCACAAGTAATTCAAATAGGATTGATTCAGAACCATTCATAAAGATACAATGTATGAACCAATGTACACGCATGATACATAGGAAATAATCCTCAGTCAATGGTGGCCAAATCAAATTGAGAGTTTGCAGCAAATCAATTGTTAAGACATATATAATTGTGGAAGACATTAGAGGAGAAATCAATCAAACAGAGCTTAAACATTAAGAATTATGTGTATTTGGATTTAAAGAGAAACAAAGTAAGGATATTCTTATGGAATTCTAAGATACATGGAGCGCTTTTTAAAGACTTTATTTCCACATCAGTAACTTGATGTAAATAAATATGCATCTAATGTGTTGGGTTCCTATAATACTAGTGATTACCCCATTACTATTGTAGTTATACCCCCTATTTATATTGTTGTGCCCCTATTACCCCCATATTGTTATTTCTGTGCCCCTTAGAATCCCTCTATTGTTATTTTTGTGGCTTTATATTATTATTGTTAGGTCGGCTGGATTATATTGTGGCTCCTTAGACTCCTATATATAGAAAGGAGGTTTTGTCATTTGTATCATCCAAGAATTGTTCATTTATGTAATGTAAAGGAGGTTGCCCCCTCGAAGAGGCTGAATTCTAAGGCGTGGATCTCTCTTTTCTATCTTTTTGTGAGCTGGTTTCATAACATTTGGTATCAGAGCTTTGGATTCTAGGGTTTCGCTGCTCCAAACAGGTCATCGTGGCATTTTCGCTATAAATTTTTTTATGTGATGTTTCAGAAGTCGCAAAACAAACCCATTTGAGAAGAAATATCGCTAAACCTTGGGTCCAAATTTCAGAGCTTTTCGCGTGATATTGGCGGAGATATGATCTGAGGAAGTTGGTCTTTTTGCAGACTCCTGAATTACATTCAAAACAGGTGACCTGAGGAAAATCGTCATAACTTTCTCTCTGGGGATCGGATTGAAATTTCGTAAGAAGGTACAGAAAGAGGACGGAATTTAGTTTCTTGTATGTGTGTTTCAGATTCAAAGGTTGAAACAGGGACTCGTGGCACGTCGTACAACTTCGCTCTACTGAACCAGTCTAAAAGTAAGTCACTGTGGGAGATTTCACATAACTCTTCCTTGGAGAATCCAATTTGGCTTAGACTTGTGGCATTGGAAAGAGGACGCAGAAGGCTACTACAGGTAGCAATTTCAGAATTGGATGATCCGAAATTACAGAGATACATCAGATTCAATATCAGGCTTCTATAAAGTGAAAAAAGGTGTGTAGTTTTTTTTTATTTTTTGTGTAAGCTTGGTTTAACGGAATTCAAAGGGCATAGTAAAGCATTATTATCGGTAACTGATGCCCCGAGGAAAGAAAATTCAAACACCTAGTAAGGAACCTGAAAGCTCTAGCATGACTCATGAAGAGGAGGAAGAAATGCTACATGATATATCAAAATTACAAGAACAAGTGCAACAAATGTCACGCTCACAAAAGCTAACAGAAGCTAAGATAAGTGGCGTGGAATCTAAGGTAAATGGCGTAGAATCTAAGATAAAAGGCATGGAAGCTAAGATGGAGGATTCGATGGCAAATTTGAAGATAGATTTGAATACAAACATGGAAGAGTTGAAGAAGTTGCTACAAGAAAGGGTCACTAATGGTGAAAAGGTAGTAAAGGAAACTCATGATGAGAACAAAAGAAATGTTAATCATGATTCCATAGACTCTAATGTTGGATCAAAGACTCACCATGTTCCAAAAATCGATATGAGGAAGTTTGATGGCAAGGATCCCGCCACATGGATATTACAAATGGAGCAATTCTTCGATCTCAATAATGTGCAAAACACACAAAAGGTACGTATGGCAACTTTATATTTGGAACCAAATCAGTTTGTATGGTATCAATGGCTTTGTTCTCGTAAACAATTTATCACTTGGGCAATTTTTACGGAAGAATTGATAGCACATTATGAGGATACAAAAAGCAACACTTTTTTTAGCCAATTGATAAGTCTCAAACAAAAGGGTTCAATAATGGAGCACATTGAGGAGTTCCAAAAATTGAACATAAGGGTAAAATATATTCCAGAGGAGCATAGGATTGATGTGTTCATAGGGTCTTTAAAGGATAATATCCAACATGATGTGCGCCTTTGGGAACCTGATTCATTAGAGAAGGCATTCAGGTTAGCAAGAAAAATGGAAAGCAAAATTATGGCAACTAGGAAGCATACCATTCACAACTATAAAGACGGAAGTGTTGTTGCCCATAGTCTTCCACAACCTACAAGGTTGACACCACAACAATTGGAAGAAAAAAGAGCAAAAGGGCTTTGTTACAATTGTGATAGCAAATACACAAAAGGTCATAAGTGTGCTGAGAAGAAATTATTCTACATAGATTGTGAAGAGGAAGAAGAAAAGGAGCAAGAAAGGTCAAAAGAAGAGAATATATTCCAGGAACAAAGCCTAGATGAAGAACAAATAAATCCGACCATATCTTGTAATGCATTGGCGGGAATTACCACTCCTCAAACCATCAAGATAGAAGGACAAATCAAGAAGAAAAAGGTAATAGTGTTGATTGATTCAGGAAGCACCCACAATTTTATTCATTGTAGGGTAGCAAAAGAATTGAATTGCTTCCTATATCCAGCACCAGAGTGTCAAGTGATGATTGCAAATGGAGGAACAATAAATTGTTCTGGAAAGTGCCATAATATCAAGCTATCCATGGGAGAATATGTATTGACTAGCCCAATGCTTTCCATTCCAATGGGAGGTGCTGATGTTGTACTAGGAGTCCAATGGCTACAATCCTTGGGTACAATAGCTTTTAATTTTCAAGAACTTTTCATGAAATTTTCTGTGGAAGGAAAGGAAGTTGAATTAAGGGGTATTGCAGGGAAACCAGGAAAGATAATCAGCTCTAATGGAATGACAAAGCTTCTAAAAAAGGAGCAAAGAGGTGTAATTGCACAATTATGTTCGCTAGATGTTTCCACATTGGAATCATCTATTTCTCCAGATCTCCAAAAAGTCCTGGACAATCATTCCAAGGTATTTGAGACTCCCAAAGGTCTCCCACCTATGCGTGATCATGATCATGCTATTCATCTGATTCCAGGAAGTGTTCCTCCAAACATCAGGCCGTACAGATATCCATATGTCCAAAAAAGTGAAATTGAACGTATGGTTGCAGAAATGCTAGAGGCTGGTATAATTCAACCGAGTCAAAGTTCTTTCTCAGCTCCAGTAGTATTGGTGCACAAGAAGGATGGATCATGGCGCATGTGTCCAGATTATAGGGAGCTCAACAAGCTCACTATTAAAGATAAGTTCCCCATTCCTGTTATTGATGAATTACTGGATGAATTGCATGGATCAATTTACTTCACCAAGTTGGATCTTCGTTCGGGATATCATCAAATCAGAATGAAGATTGAAGACATTCCGAAAACAGCATTTAGAACTCATGAGGGTCATTATGAATTTTTGGTCATGCCTTTTGGCCTTACCAATGCACCTTCAACATTTCAAGGTTTGATGAATTCAATTTTCAAACCATTCCTTAGAAAATTTGTGTTAGTATTTTTTGATGATATACTAATCTACAGCAAGTCTTGGAAGGATCATGTTGAACATGTTGACAGGGTGCTACAACTATTGGAGGAGAAACAATTATATGCAAAAAGATCCAAATGTTTCTTTGGAGTCCAGGAGGTGGAATATTTGGGTCATATTGTATCTCATGAAGGAGTTAAGGTAGACCCTAGCAAAATTAAAGCCATTAAGGAATGGAAAATCCCCACATCCATAAAGCATCTGCGAGGATTTCTTGGGTTGACAGGGTATTATCGCAAGTTTGTTAAGAATTATGGGAGAATAGCAGCACCTCTAACAACATTATTGAAGAAAGATTCATTTTCATGGACTTCGGAAGCAACAAAGGCCTTTGAACATCTTAAAGAGGCAATGTGCCAAGCACCGGTCTTAGCTACACCGGACTTCACAAAAACCTTTATTGTGGAATGTGATGCTTCAGGAAATGGAATTGGTGCTGTTCTAATGCAAGATGAAAGACCCATTGCTTTTGAAAGTCGTCCAATCAAGGGAAAGTTTTTAAGCAAAGCTATTTATGAGAAGGAAATGTTGGCAATACTCCATGCACTTAAGAAATGGCGACCCTACCTAATGGGAAGACACTTCAAGGTAAAAACGGATCATGATAGCCTTAAATACTTTTTAGAACAAAGATTATCCTCTGAAGAGCAACAAAAGTGGGTCACAAAGATGTTGGGTTATGACTTTGAAATCATCTACAAAAAAGGGAAGCAAAATGTGGTGGCAGATGCACTCTCAAGAAAGGATGAGGATGTGGAAGCATTGTTGTGTGCCATTTCTATTATCCAACCAGATTGGATAAACGAAGCAAGGGAGGAATGGAAGAATGACGAAGAAGTGTGGGCACTTATTCAAAAGCTACAACAAGATTCCAGTACTTCTGATACATTTAGCTGGCAAAATGATTCGTTATGGTACAAAGATCGCTTATACCTCTGTAAGAATTCCCAGCTAAAACAAAAGATTCTTATGGAATTGCACACTTCTCCCTTAGGAGGGCACTCAGGATTTTTAAAAACTTACCACAGGGTTAAGAAGGAATTTTTTTGGGATGGCCTTAAATCAGATATTCAAAAGTTTGTGGCGGAATGTTTGGTTTGCCAACAAAATAAAGTTGAAACAATTAAGACACCGGGTCTATTACAACCTTTATCCATTCCAAGCCAACGTTGGGAGGAGGTTTCAATGGATTTTATCACAGGTTTACCCAAGTCTGAGGGAAAGAGTGTCATCATGGTGGTAGTTGACAGACTTACCAAGTATGCACACTTTTGTGCATTATCACATCCATTTAAAGCCAGTACAGTTTCTACTGCATTTATGGAAACAGTTCAAAAGCTACATGGAAACCCAAAGATTATTGTAAGTGACAGAGATCCCATTTTCACTGGAAATTTTTGGACAGAATTATTTTCTTGTCTTGGTACTCAGTTAGCTCATAGCTCATCTTATCATCCTCAATCTGATGGGCAAACTGAGATAGTAAACAAATGTTTGGAAGGATATCTTCGTTGCTTTGTATCTGATAAACAGACACAATGGGTCAAATGGTTGCCTCTGGCTGAATGGTGGTATAACACTTCCTTCCATACAGCAACAAAAATGACCCCATTTATGGCACTTTATGGGTATCAACCACCATCCATCACATCATATTTAAGAGAAAATTCTAAGGTTCAGGCAGTGGAACATCACATCGAACATCAACAACAAGTCCTCCAACTCTTAAAGGATAACCTCGTGTTGGCACAAAATAGAATGAAACAACAGGCAGATCAACATCGCAGTGAAAGAAGTTTTGATGTAGGTGATTGGGTATTCCTACGGCTACAACCATATAAGCAAATGTCCCTAAAGCAAGCTAAGAAGGATAATAAATTATCACCAAAGTATTATGGTCCGTACAAGGTGTTGGAAAAGATTGGTACTATGGCATACAAATTGGAGCTTCCTGCAGCTTCTCGATTGCACCCAGTTTTCCATGTTTCATGTTTAAAGAAGGTTATAGGTGACAAGCTCCCAATTCAAACAATATTGCCAGAACTTGACGAGGAAGGAAAAATTATATTGGAACCGGAAGCAGTCACAGAAACAAGAACTCGACAGCTACGAAATCGATCAATTTCAGAGTATCTTATCAAGTGGAAGAACTTATCCGCTGAAGATTCCACATGGGAGGATGAGAATTTTATGCAGAAGTATCCAGAACTACTCAAGCGTTGAGGACAACACTTTTTTGAAGGAGAGGGGCATGTTGGGTCCCTATAATACTAGTGATTACCCCATTACTATTGTAGTTATACCCCTATTTATATTGTTGTGCCCCTATTACCCCCATATTGTTATTTCTGTGCCCCATAGAATCCCTCTATTGTTATTTTTGTGGCTTTATATTATTATTGTTAGGTCGGCTGGATTATATTGTGACTCCTTAGACTCCTATATATAGAAAGGAGGTTTTGTCATTTGTATCATCCAAGAATTGTTCATTTATGTAATGTAAAGGAGGTTGCCCCCTCGAAGAGGCTGAATTCTAAGGCGTGGATCTCTCTTTTCTATCTTTTTGTGAGCTGGTTTCATAACATAATGAGAGATATGTCTAGCAGCTACATGACATGAAAGCTGAGAAGAATATTTAACATATATGAAATTCAAAGGGAGATGAATATACTACAATCCAATCAGTTGGAATCACCAGAAATCTCGTATTAATCTTCTAATAAATGTGCATACATCAAGATTCATAAAACTACTTTCATGAAAACAGGAAAAGACCCTTTACAAGAGTTATTTCCAAAATTTTTGAACCTTCTTTAAGTGTTTCTTCCCTCTATCTATAGGGAGAGGGGAGATTTGAACAATAGTTACAAAATATCTCAACTAAGCTCCAACTATCTTATCGACTAGCTATCTCAGTGTGTGATGGCTCTGCTGCCCAAAATGATTACAACAGATTTGATTACTTCTTTAAAATGCGAAAAAAGTACAAAATAAAAAATCATGGTAAAACTAAATTATGACAATAGCAAAATATATCCATTCCAAATCTTGTGATCACCTTTGATCAAGCCAAACCTTTTCCATGATGTTCCTCTGTTACTCAGTAGGTTCACCTGTCATTTTCACATTAACCACTTGAATTCCCCACTTTTTGGAGTTGGGAATGATCAACTGTTAGTTTTTTTTCACAATTGAGAAACATAGATTGACCTGGCAATCTTTCATTGCCTGATTGCGTGGAGTTCCATGCTGAGAAATTAATTTTAGGTGACCTGCACATTGCTTCCTGAGTCCCATACCTCCATTTATCTCACTGAAGACATGCGTCAGAGCACAAAGATGGCTTGTATCACTTCAAGTCAGACTCAACACTCTTTCCTGTGGATCGTGGTCCTTGCTACCTTGACCCAACATTCTTTGACAGTCGCCATTACTCCTAAGACCAACTCCACTGCTCCCACATTCAATCTTGAAACTACCGACCCATACCCCTTTAACTCTCTGTGTCACACTATTAGAGCCTAGTAGGTCCTGTAATATTACCATAGTGTTATATCAAAGGTTTTCCTTATCATAACTTTATTCTTAAAGACATTACAAAAACAGTGAGTTCTAATGCCCTTGGCCCTTTTCCATTGCTCCTTGAAAAGTGTATCCCATAAGTCGAGGGCTGTGACCTGCCGCTTAGCCTTAAGGTGTTAAGCCTTCAGACTCCTGTTGGGGGTCCTTCTCCCTTTGTTAATTACTCTACACCCTTGGTTCGTTGAGCTCTTAAAACCATGTGCCAACCCCAATATCAGAGCCCCCTTATCAGAACATTTTCAAGTGTCAACTGTTATAAAGTGCCGACATCCTCAATCTCTAATATGCGATCTCTGATATGATGTCAACACTCCACATGGCACCTCATGAGTGGTAACACGTGTCACCTAGATTTTCCCCCTTAGGCCCTCTCAAAATGCCAAGACTACCTGCCATGTGTCCTTTAGTAATGCCACATCATATTGACGTCAAATGCCACTATAGCTTTATCAGAACCAACCATATGTTGCCACGTGTCTTGCTAGAGGAGAGAGAAAATGGCCTGCCCACCTTTGGTTTTGCGATGAAATCCTTTGTTAATCCTTTATTGGCACTACCGATGGTTTTTAACACTATCAAAACTTTTTGAATATCTCAACTTTTAAAAGGTTTACACTTTCAAAAGTTCTGATTCTTTAATTTCCAATATTTCAATGTTGCAATATTTCAACGTGTCGATCTCCTCTGAGCTCCGATACTGCCTGCTTCGATGCATTGGACCTTTGATATGCAATCGTCGATATGCCAAGACCTTTGATGTTGTGATCACTGATATTTTAGACCTATGATGTTGCAATCACTGGTATTCTGGGCCTCCGATATGTGATTTTGATATTCTTTCCTTCCTAAGGCTTTAATCCTTGAAACTTTAACAGACCATATCTTTTGATCCAAGAGTCCATTTTTGGACTTCCACATGTTGTTGGAAATCTTGTTCAGAGCACTTTCCAATGGAGAGGGTCTAATTTAGGTGTTGATTCCTTCTACAGATTGGAAGATGACTATAAGATTCTATGCCATTTTTCATTCTTTTGACATCATTTGGCACCATTTGAACAATTTTGTAGTAAGTGATAACACCTTCTTGAACCTACAAACACATGTCTTTTGATCCTCTACTTTGAATCCATGTGGATGCTCAACATACACTTCTTCTTGTAACATGCCATTGAGGAATGTTGTCTGCACATCCATCTGATGTAGGGTCCATCCTTGACTCACAACAAGAGAAAATATCAAACGAATGGTTGTATATCAAGCCACACGTGCAAATATATCATCATAATGTTCTCCTTATTTCTTGGAGAATCCTTGGTCCACGAACCTTCATTTATATTTCTCAATGCGACCATAAACTCCATGTTTAATCCTTAATAACCACTTTGAATTCATTAGGGATTTCCCCTTCGGTCTTGGCACAACATCCTGTATGTCATTCTTCATAATTGATTCAAATTCTTCGGCCATAGCATCTCTCCAAACCTGTTCTTTCACGACTTCTTCAAAGGTGGGAGGTTCAGATTGAATCATAGTGCTCATGGCTACAACATATCCTTGGTACCTGAATGGCTTCTTGCTTTATCTAAATGATCTTCGAATGAGAACTCGTCTCTCGTC
The DNA here is from genome assembly GCA_031772625.1 of Pinus tabuliformis. NCBI lineage: Eukaryota > Viridiplantae > Streptophyta > Pinopsida > Pinales > Pinaceae > Pinus > Pinus tabuliformis. Next base: position 836,202,139 of record CM062812.1, read on the forward strand.
ATCCTCTAATGTGTCACGAAACCAATGTGGCCTCTTCTTAGCAAGAAGATCACATGGAGGAGGATCTAAGGGATCCATGGGCTCCATGGGACCATCAACAATGTTTGTCTCAGATTCAGGCATGGAAGGACCGTATAAAATATCCATATCATCATCTTCTTCTCAAGACGAGGAGGTAGAGGAAGGTCCCTTTCTTTCACAATGGCAACATCTTCATTGAAGGTTACATCCCTATTGATTTCAACCTTCCTTTGGCCAAGAATATATATTCTAAAGGCTTTATAATTTTCACAATATCCAACAAACATACCTTTTCTTCCCATGGATTCAAACTTGTTTCTTTTGTCCTTCGACACATGAAAATATATGGGGCAACCAAAGATACATAGATGGACAACATTGGGCTTTACACCTGTGAACACTTCTTCGAGGGTCTTGTTGTCCAATGCTTGATGAGGCACCCTATTTTGAAAATATATGACAACATTCATTGATTCTCCCCAAAGGAACTTTGACATCTTTTGATCATGGAGCATGGCATGAGCGACTTCTACAATAGACATTTTCTTTCTTTCAGCTACGCCATTTTGTTCGGGATTATAGGGCATAATCGTCTCTTTCTTGATGCCTTCCTTCCTGGAATAATCGATGAACTCATTTGAAATGTATTGTCCACCATTGTCAAACCTAAATATCTTGATTTTATTCCCTTCTTGATTTTCAACCAAATCTTTAAACTCCTTGAACATTTCAAAGGCTTCATCCACTTGCTTCAAACAATATATCCATGTCTTTCTTGAGAAGTCATCAATGAAGGTGATGTAATAGAGATGACCACCAATAGAATGTATGGGCATTAGACCACATATGTAAGAATGAATGAGATGGAGGATGTCATTTGTCTTGTTCTCACTAGAGGGAAATGGTACCCTTGTCTTCTTTCCACTGGCACAACTTGGACATACTCCATAATGATGGAATTGAACATTAGGAATTCAAGAGACCAATTTCTTCAATTTTGGAAGAGCATCATAATGTTAATGGGCCAATCTTTGGTGCCATATCTCACTTAGATGATTAGTATCATGGATCAATACTAGAAGAGGTCTTCTAGTAACCTTATAGAGTCCTTCAAATCTTGATCCCAATGTGAATGCATCTCTCATGGGTGATCCAACAGGCCAAGTAAGAACCTTTCCCCTGATGAAGGAAACCCTCATCCCTTTGTCTTCCAAAGTAGATATTGATACCAAGTTCTTCTTCAATCCGGACACATACACCACATCATGGAGTCAAACAAATTACCAGGAATCCAAATGAAATTTGATCGACCCAAAACCTTTAAATGGATGAGTAGGGTTGTCTCCAAGAATAATTTTTAAAATTTACTCCCTCTCTACCAAATTAGAGAGAACTTCCTTATACCTAGAGTAATTATGAGTGCCCCCTCTATCAACCAACCAACTATCCCATGAATTTGGAGGAGAAGAACTAGTAAGGGCATAAATAAGAATCTATTCAGAATAATTGCCAACATTACTTTCATACTTGGAGTATCTTGACTTCTTTTAAGGTCAATGATCTTCTTCATGATCACTTGGAGCATATCTTCTTTCTTTCATCTTTTCCATTGTGATCATTCCTTCTATCATTTCTTCTTCTTTGATCATCAAACCCATTGTTGTTGCTTCTAGTGTTGTAGCATGGACCACTGTTGTTCTCGGGGCGATCTCGAGCATAATGACCATTCTTGTGGCAATTATACCATTCAATGTGAGATGATATTCTATCATTCCTTCTCTTTGAATTTTGAGGTGGAGGCTTTCTTGAATTTGATGGACCTCCTTTTCCTTTCTTCTTCTTATTTGAGTGATGAATGAAACAAACTCTCCCTCTTCATGCTTTTGAATCCTTCCTCTTGATATAATCCTTGATTCTTCTCGAGTGAGATTTCCAAAAATCTCATCAAATGACGGGAAGGTATTGTTGTTTCTCACAGTAGTAATGAAGTTTTCCCAGATGAGAGGGAGACCTCTAAGAGTTACAATCACCAATTCCCTGTCAGGCACAACTTCCCCAACTCTTTGCAATTGATCTCTAAGATGATATATCCTCATAATTTAGGATTGTATAGACTCCCCTTTGTTCATCTTCATGTCGTTGAGTTGATCTTTCAAGGAGATTATTTAATTCAAATTGTTGACTTCATACATGCCAACTATCTTATCATACATGTCCTTAGACTTTCTCAAATTTCCAACATATGCATGTAGACTATCTTGTAAACCATGAACTATAATTTGCTTTGATTTTAACTTACATTTCTTGTGCTTGTTCTTGGCAGCAATAGAAGCATTATCCGGAGGCTCAGGTACTTTTCCTTGAATGTATTCCAAAACATCATTGTTATCAATTATGATCTCCAACCCAATCTCCTATGTAACGATGTTATATTAGTCACCCATTTTCTCATGCTCTTTGAAGAAAGAGGAAGACAACTTGACTTAATTAGATAGGCTCCTTTAAATTTCCCAAGATGATTGCTTCTATGTTTGTCTCCTTTTGGGCTTGTCCTTCACCTTAGCTCTAATACCATGTTAAATTTCAGACTACTCTATGTTGTTTCAATTACTTTTAGCCCAATGCAATTATTTAATTAGCAATATTTTCACTACCAATTAATATTTCCAATCATCAACAATAATTGAATATAGAACAATAAATACAATGACAAAGGAGACAATCAACACATCAACAAGAGACACCAGATTTGGTCAAAGACCGGGGAAAAATCCCACAAGGGGGGAAAACCCTTTGAAAATTACTTCTTCTATTAGATTGTCCTTAAATGTTCAATAGGGAGTACAATGAGCCTAATACCAAGTTGTCCAACAAAATTAACCCAACAACATTCAGAAATATGTTCCCAACATCAATATATATCAAAGACAATTTTTCATCTTTACGGTCAACTGTGGTAAAATGTCAAAATTTAGCCATAAAACCCAACCGCGCGGAAGAAGAAGGATGCATGAGGTTAAGACCTTCCAACCACACCCTTGAGCTTGTCAACCTGCGGTTATAGCTGAAAATTACTTGTGTGCAGCATGCGGTTGGCAACAAAAACCCTAAAACACATGCGAGCTTCAGGCCCTGTAATCTCAGACATGTACAAACCACTTTCCTTGACCCTGCCTCTGACTTGTGCAAACCAATCAATGAAGAAGAGAAGAAGATGATTCTTGGTGATGTCCAAATGAGCTTGAGGTCACTTGTATTTATAGGCTTCCAAAGGTGACCAATGTCTTGTTAGGGCAGACCTGTCCAAATGTGCATATGGGGGATTTTATTCGTAAGTGCACTTTCCCTTAACCAAATTGAGCACTTCAATAGTCAAAATTGGTCCTCTTGAAAAGAGGAATCTAGTCCCATGGATAGAATGTGTCACTAAATTGCCAAATTAACATCAAACAACAAGGAAAAATAGATTTCCAGTAAGAAAAACATCTCCAAGCTCTAGGTTCTCAGAGATTCTAAACTAGTCACTGTTTGGGCCAATAGAATGATCAAGGTACTAAACATTGGATTTGAAAAGCTTCTACAAGACATTCTTCAAGTGCCCAACACTTTTGATTAGATTTGGTGTAATCATATTCGGTGATAAATAAGCAAAGAAGCTAATGCACTCTTCGAAGAAGAAATCAATCTTCCCCTAAGCTTTGTCAATGTATCTATATTTAGTAACAGAATAGAGATTGAATCCACAGAAATACACTTGTAATATCACCCTGGCCTATTCTCTTCTTTCATATTTATGGATTTATGTTACAAGTCTTTATAAATGAACTCAAATTTTACGAGCTTTATAATGTTTAAAAATGGAGCAGTCCAGTTTTGGAAAATGACTTTGCCTTATCAAAGCCTTTTTTGGACCACGAAATACAAGAAAAAATTATTTATATTATTCTATATGAATATATAACACTCATGTAAGAAAAAAATTACATGATTATGATTGTATCGGGGGAAAAGTTTAAACTTGGATAATACAATTTACAGTTTATGATAACCTTATCCTAAGATAAGTGAGCTGCACCAGACAAAGTCTCTACCAGAAACCTTCATGTCATGGAGGAAAATAGAGTAACCATGTACATTTGCAAGGTTCCCATTAAATTTCCTAAGCAGATATTCTACGTGATGCTGGTTACTCGCCTGAAACCTAATTTCATGGGACAAAAACATCGTCATCAGCAGCTGCACATATTCTATAATTTGCCAAGCCGGGAAAAGATAAGGCGCGGTGAGGCTGCCACGAAGCATATCAGGGAGACACAGTACACCTACCTCATCTAGCCCTGGTGTACTTTATCACAATTGTGAGGTCAGTAAAGAGTTGGCGGGGCCCTGAGGATGCAACGGTGCAGGTGTGCGGAGAGCTTATCAGTTCACACTCTTGACCGTCGGATCGACGGAAGGCAGCGTAGGTTTAACTTTTAAGGAGAGGCTCCATACTATATATTAATTGGGTTGGGATACAGTTTTTATTTATACATTCCCCTGATCTGGCTTGGCTTCAGAGCTCAAAAATACAATGGCCTCTGCGATCATGTCCTCCACCACTGTAGTGGCAGCAGTAGCTGCGCCCCTCAAGACCAGCAATGGCAACGGGAGCGGGAGCGGGAGCGGGAGCAGCAACGTGGTGTCGGCGTTCACGGGGCTCAAGTCCACGGCGCAATTCCCCTCCAGCTTCAAGATGAGCAACGCCGCAGCGGAATGGGAGCAGAAGACAACGAGCAACGGTGGGCGAGTGCGATGCATGCAGGTGGGTGTGTGAAATTAAACTAGAAATTGATGAATGAATCGATTTAGTAGCTGAGAAATGGTGTTAGTTAATGGGTTGCATGAATATAATTGCTGCAGGTGTGGCCTCCATTCGGGAACCCCAAGTTTGAGACTCTGTCCTACCTCCCTACGCTAACCGAGGAGCAGCTGGTGAAGGAGGTTGAGTACTTGTTGAGGAACAAGTGGGTGCCTTGTCTAGAGTTTGATCTGGTGAGTTTTTATTTTTTTAAGATTGATTTATGGAGATTTGAACTTTGATACTAGGTCGAAAATAAAATGGGTATAAATTTTTATTATGAATTGTGTGTATGTATGTGCGCGCAGGAAGGATCCATCTCGAGGAAGTATAATAGGAGCCCGGGGTACTACGATGGGAGATACTGGGTGATGTGGAAGTTGCCGATGTTTGGGTGCACAGAGGCATCTCAGGTGATAAACGAGGTGAGAGAGTGTGCCAAGGCATACCCCAAAGCCTTCATCCGTGTCATTGGCTTTGACAACGTCCGCCAAGTGCAGTGCATCTCCTTCATCGTCCACAAGCCCGAATAACTAATAGGTTTAATCAATTTGTGTGCGTCTCCTTTTCTTCTCGTTCATGTCACCTCCATGATTTGGGTAGGGTGCACCTGAGGCGTTGAGCCGTGAGTAAGTTTGAGGAGAAGCTGCTGTGTTACTAGTAGATTAATTAATTATTAGTAGTGAGCTAATGACTCTTCAAATAATTTGAAGTCATGTGGAACACTTGTTTCTGCATGTGGAAGCCACATTTTGAGGATCAATCGTTTTGTGATTCTAGTGGGCAATTGATGTTTATGTATGTGGCTCGTTTAATAATAAGGTAACACCCATTGGTGGGGTTAACTAATTGCAGTCTTATTTATGATCTATGGTGTAAGTGTTGTTTATGTATGGGTTTGAATTAACCAGAAAAATAAGTCATTTAGTGTTTAATTACCAGTCAGGTAGTGTTTAATTCATATTTTATTATGAATTAACTATCATGTTTATGCAATTATAACTCTAATGTTGATGCAATTAAAAGTAGATTGATTTTGTATAATGTACTTCCTCCATCATTCTGTACAATAAAATCAAGAATCAAAGCAACCATATGTGAATTGCCAAGTTTCAATATAATTCCAGAAACAATAAATATAAATGAATGAATCATTTTGTACAATAAATTTAAAAATCAATGTGAATTGCCATTTTCAAAATAATGTGAATTGCTATTTTCAAAATAATTCCAGAATCAATTAAATGAATAAATTAAGTCCATAAATAAGCATATTTAAATTTTCAATTCAAAATAAATTGGAATCAATAAAACATAATGAATGAATTAAGTAAGTCCATAATCAATCAAACATAAATGAATGAAAGTATTGGTAAAATTAAATCAATTTCAAAATAAATTTGGAATCAATAAAACATAATGAATGAATTAAGTAAGTCCACAATCAATCAAACATAAATGAATGAAAGTATTGGTAAAATTATAAGTATTTTTATCCTTTTGTGGGCTTAAGGCATACATACATATTCTATCCTTTTAGTTTTGAACCTCTTGCGGGCTTATTATGATTGACTGCTAAGTGGATTAAGGCATACATACTATACCCCTTTGGTTTTGAACCTCTTGTGGGATTATCATGAGTGATTTGACTACTAAGTCTACTAAGGCATACATATTCTACCCCTTTGGTTTTGAACTTGTGACTTCTTAAAATAAAATACATACTCTTAACCATTAGACCAACTCAACTTGTACATCTAATGAACATAAAAAAAATTATATGTATTGTAGATTTTATATATTTAATGAATAAAGTTAATTGTTAGTTAGGTTTATTGCATATTTTATATATCCGATAAACATGAATAAAATTAATTATATTTTATGTTTTATATCTATTAGATATTAAAATCAGAAATTAATATAATGCAAATTCTTCAAGTTATTTATGAGGTGTAGATTAATTAGTTTGTGCAAGATTTAGTTCTTAACAAGTCACAGGTTCAAGTTTCATAGGGAGAGGTTAAGAATGAGAACCAACTTTTGGGGAAATTAAAGCTATTCCAAGTGACGCCTAAGCTAAACTAAACTTTACACAATCGTAATAATAACATTTCACTTGTGAATAGATCATTCTTCCCTCTAATATTAAAACCTAAACTCAACCTAGAAAAAAACAATTACTTAAATTTTTCACCCTAATTAAACCAAAAATATATATATATACAAAGGGAGACATATAAACATATTTTACTTTTGTTTCAAAAATATATCGCCATAACCCATTCCTTGTGACATGATGACATTTTAATGGCTATGTAACTAAGAGTATGGTTGAATATTAATGTAATGATAACGTGCCTAAGAATATTGGGTGAGAAAGGGGATGATTTCCCAAGAAAAATATTTTAGACATAGAATTATTGAGTCATTGTATTGTATATAAAGGATAATCATTGATATTTAATAATGGTCAATACTATTGATAGTGGTTTCTTTCTCAAGTGGTGGTTAATAGTAGATATTATTGGTAGTGGTTGTTTTGGTAGTAGTCAATATTATTGGTAGTGGTTGCTTTCTCAAGTGGTTGACGTTGAGTAGTGACCAAATTTTATTAGTGAACTTTTGTTTTATTTTATGTAGTTTTTGAAAAATTATTTTAGGGAGATTGTATTTAGTTAAAATAAGAATTTGATTCAACATTATGTTTTTTTTTTTAAATGAAAATTGAGTTGACACATTCATCTAATCAGAACCCATTAAGAATGCCACTCTTTGTTCAAAGTGAACAAGTAAGCATGTTTTGGAAGGAAATACCAAAGTTGGATGGTCCAAGGCTAAAGCATGGTAGGAAGGAAATTCCAAAGCAATGTGAGAGCCTTGAGATCCTCAACTAGACCAACAAATAAATAAATAAAAAATGAGTCAATAACTCCTGTGGTAGGAAGGAATTTCCAAAGCAAGGTGAGATTCTCAACTCTACCAACAAATAAAAAAAACACAAATGAGTCAACAACTCATGTGCTTGTGCTAACTACTACTAATTTATATTGTGATAATTGAAAAATAGTTAAAAGAAAGAAAATGACATGATGCCATGTTTTTTATAAAAATATTTTATTTTTTCCAACAATTAGAATATTTGGTGAAAACTTTCCTAATCTCAAACTTGATTATAGAATCTTCTTAATCTTTCCTTTGATCATTATAATTCCTTTTAATAATTTCAAATTAAAAAAGAAAATTTGAATGCATCCCCATAAAAGAACATGAATCTCTAATTGAGATCTAAATTATTCTAAGATAATTTCTAAAACCACAAGATCACTCATATTACTAAATATTAAACTACAAAGTACTTTCTAAATTGCTTAGTGAAATCTATTTAAATTAAAAAAAAAAAAAAAAAAAAAAAGTGTACCATATTTACTAATGTTTGGATTTTTCTTAATTAATTTAAACTAAAACTTGTTTTGCGAAATTATAAAATTTATATTTCAAGCATAAGATAATTGCTTAAAAGATTGAAAAATACTATATCCATTGTGTTTTATGATTTGTCCACTAATTGAAAATATTATTCTATTGTACAAACCATAAAATATGCATTCAACTTAAAAATTACATTCCAAAATTATACATTATACATATATTTCAATTTATTTTGTTATATATATATATATATATATATATATATATATATATATATATTCCACTGGAAAAATCGTAATTTTATTCATATTGAGTAAAATTACATGTTGTAGATGCTGTAATAGCATATGTTGTATCAAAACTTGTCCCGCTGAAAACAGGATCTAATAATAATTAACTGTCTATCTATGCTTTCCTACCTTTCTTTTTTTCCACTTTCCGCCAGCCTTCATTGTTGGGCATGGCTGTTACAATAGTCATTTGTGCTTCGTTTGTGGCAGCCAAGATTTCTTTTTCAAAATCTGAGCTTGTTGTAGAGTATGTTCACTTGCTGCCCCCAATTTCTTGCCCTGGGGTATGTTTCTCACATTGCTGCTGTGGGTTTCTTGTCTTTGGATCTATTGCATATTCAATCAGATTTTCATCATTCTGTAGGTTGTGTGGAAAGCTTTCTTTGCTGATTTCTGGATTATTTCTTCCATCTTCTGCTTCTTGAAGTATACTGGTGGTTTCTGTGTTCTTTTCCTCTTCTATATCCTCTGCCCATGTGGCTAAAAACTGCCATCCTTTTGGCTTTGGTGGCTGTCTTCTTTTCCTATCTTTTTTGTTTTGTGGGCATGCACTCTAAAGATGACCAGTTTGTCGGCATATGCGGAGGTGAAAGGTAGTGTTTTCATAATCAAGTGGTTGTGCCCATTGCTTTTCATTATGGAGTAAGAGAATGTGATCTGGTAAACCTTGACTGAGATCAACCTCCACACAGATCCTGGCAAAAGTATAGATATCCTTGGATAGGCGTTCATTGTCTACTTTTAAGAATGTCCCCAAGGCATTGTCGATGCCTTCCAATACTTTGTAGTGCCAAAAGTGTAAAGGTAATTTATATAATTTTACCCACACTGGAATTTTGGAAACCACCATGCTATTTGGGCCGAAATCTAGGAACCATGATGTCATAAAAAGGCCAGCATTATCCCAGAACCATGGTCCCTCGTTCAATGCATAATCCTTGTCCTTTATGGTGTCGAATTTGACAATAAAAAATCCCTTCGAACAGAGATGGATATCGCAGTTTTCTGTCCATATGGAGTAAATCCATTGACGAAGGGCTTCTGGTTTGGGCCGAAAACCATTAAACTTGCATATCACTATTTTAGTTAAATAATCAGCATGTACTTCATTTACCTCGGGTATGGCGATTGTTAATGCAGGGTTCTGTGTTGTCTGCTCAACAATATAGGCCCCTGGGATTGTAGCTTGCTATTTTGTTTTCGCTTGAGGTTCCATCTTCCCTTTTACTGCATCTTTGAAGGAAGCAGGTCCTTTTGAGCTTGTGCCAGAACAGCATCCTCAGAGTCTTGTGCTAAGACAGATGGTTGAGTCATTGCCTATACCATATTCTTTTAGCTTGCGCTCCTCCTGCAGTACTTTCCCTGTGTAGAGTAGGAGTTGTTTGCATGGTGGGATTCCAGTCCTTTCTTGTATCCTCTGTTTGAGTGTTTTTGTCACCTCCCATTTCCCTATCTTGATGCATATTGTGTTCCCTCCCATGGATTTGATAAAGAGAGTACTTTTTCTTCCTTCGAGCATATCCGATGTAGGTGCTTTAGGCTCCAATGTTGGGATGTTTTGTTGATCCGGCACAATCATCGCATCTCTCTGTTGCCAGCTCTGTTCTATGATCTGAGGTTGTGATCGAGAGCTGAGTGGAGACTTTTTGTTATCAGGCATCCAGATCTGGGTTTGGTGTAGCCTGATTTGTTTATTGAGCATCAAATCCATTTGATCAGTGGTGGATCTGAGGCTTTTACCTGCATTATGTTTGTTGTTTTGTTCTTCTTCAACACATTTGGCCTGTAGTTCAGACCAGAGGGATATCATGACAGTTGCATGCCCCCAAATCTGTGCTGCATGCTGTGATCCATGGCCAAAAGGGGACTGTTGGTGAATGTGCCTCCCGATCTGGTTTTGGTACAGGCTGTTCCGTCTGTTGTGTGCTAGATCTTTTGGATCCTTGACAAATCTGTGATTAAAGTTCCCTTTCGTAGTGAGAGGGATCATTCCAGGTCCTTGCAAAAGCCATTCAAGGTCTGCACTAGTGAAGGCAGGATCCAATCGCCGCACTCTAGTTTGCTCAGGTCGTGCCAGTGTTAGAGTGTTGCGGACGAAAAAGGATTGCCTGTAATCAATGTGGGCTATTACAGGGCTAGATTTGATTGCCATAATCACCATTGTTCGGAACCCTCGTTCTGGCAATCCAGTGACTGGGTACCTCAGATCTGGTAAAAAGAAACTCCATTCCATCAAGCTGAACCACAGATCCGTCTCCACTCCTCCCCTTCGGTTGCTCGGTTCCCACAGCGAGTTGTTAATCTCCTCATGCACCAGATTTGTTCGTGGATCTGCTTCTGGGACACAACCAGAGAGAGAAACCCCTACTGCGTTTGTGGCGGATCGATATACTTTGCTTTAGGAGAGAGGTAACCTAGAGTGTGTTTTCTGATCTTGTTGCTCTGATTTCCTTTTTCATTTCAGATCCAGCACAGATCCAATGCTCTTTTGATTTTCGATCGCTTCATCCTGTGATGCAGTGGCCCACGGATCTAGAACCCACTCAAATCTGTGCCTCCATTTGCCTTCGCTCGATCCATTCGGTGATGTTATGCCCCTTCTCTCCTTGATGGCATCGATCAGGGAGAAATCTGAGGTCTCTGTCACTGCCATTTCCTCTCTGCTCATCCCTTTTTTGTTCCATGATGGCGCTGGTGCGCTTCGAACCAGCACAGATCTCACCAAGATAGGAGCCATTGAAAGCAGCGATCCGAGTTCTGGTTCTCTCTGTGGAGCCCTAGTCTGGGAAAACTTATGTTATGATGATTATCTATATCTATCTATATATCTATCTATCTATCTATATATATATACACACACACACACAAAATTTGATAAAATATAATCATTATTCTTGAAATATTTTGAAATCAATTCCATTGTTTTAAGTAAAAAATAAAAAATAGTATTTATTTTTACTTATCAATTTATAAAAGCTAAATCAACAAAAATAACAATGTAACAAAAGTAATAGAGTATGTTTTTTGGAATAGTGGAATCATGTAACTAATTATTCTACTATTTTAAACAAAATGCACTTTGAAATATTTTCTAATAAAGAAAGATGACAAATTAATTTTTTATTTTTTATTTTTTTTTAAAGTAAAAACACATCAAAGATAATACTTTGGTATTGAAGGTTAGTTAAGTTATCAAATAAATAATATGTACATTTTGAAATACCAAAGTTTATTTAAATTCTCAAACCAATTTGATAAGATAACATTTACTAGATGTTTCATCTACCTTGTGGATGATAAAATTTTTAATAAGTGAATATTGATCTCCATCAATTATGTGTCATTAAAGAATGTAAATATAGTCGGTATTCATAATCCTTGATGCTTTTATAATACTATATAAAATCACAAAAGAAAATTAAATGTTCAATTAGAAGAAAGGAAATTAAATGAAAGGAAATCAACAAAACCACCTAAAATTAAGATCCTTGAAAATAACTCATACTCACGTAAATAGCATATTTACCTTCAGTTACTACCCACCATAATTTAATCAAATATTTGCATAAAAGATTGAATAAAAACAAGATGTAAATAAATATACTTACTACCCACTATTATTTACATTGTATTCAACATTTTAACAAATATGAGTAAAATGTAAACATGTAGATTTACTAGAATTTAGTTTACAAAGAGATGTGATTTAATTTAAGAGACACATCTCTTGGGTATAAAACACACTTGAACTTTCTCATTTTACACACACACTTATCACTTACATATCTTTATGTCATGCACATTGTGATTCTTACTTTCTTTTCATGCTTATTAGTTGAATTTTTGAAGTGTGATTGCTTGATGAAGATAAAATAACTATAATATATTTTCATAAGTAATTACCATAGTTCATAAATAAAGTATTTGTATCAATTGTATTGAAAAATCAACATGGTATGAGATCTTTGGTAAAGGAAAGAGCACAAAGATCACTCCTTGAAAAACCCTATCTTGAGATCACTTTAAAGAAACCCTAGATCTATATTCAAGCTGCATCCATGGCCTCTACTATGAAATCAGAGAACAAGTTAGAGGGGGCCATTAATTTTAGGGTTTGGAAGACAGGAATTGACCTAATTCTTGCAAAATATATTTTGGAAATTGTGTAAGGAAAAGTGATTGAACCTACATATGAAGCTAGAAAGAAGAAGTACAAGAAATATGGCATCATCACCATAAGCATTGTGTAATTCATCAAGGACCATCTTATTCCATACATATCAATGTTTGAAACTTCAAAGAAGATGTATGTTGCCCTAAATAAATTAATATTATCAAAAATATTGGCCTAGTCATGAGCTTGAGAAATGAGCTTCGTGATATAAGAATGCAAAAGAATGATACAATGGCTTTATACCTTGTGATGGTTTCTCAACTAAGAGATCAATTAAAAGTTATTGATGAAATTTTCTCTGATAAAGAACTTGTGACTTCAACACTTAATGGACTACAACGTTCATGGGGTTCATTTGCAGTAGGTTTAAGCAACTGAAAGGAAGCTACAAGTTTAGAAGAACTATGGGAAGCTTTTGCTTAGGAAGAATTAAGATTTCTATCTAAATAAAGAAAGCCAAAGGAAGAAGAAGATTCTCAAGCCTATGCAACTCGTTACATGAAAGTTGGAGGAAGAAAGAAGTTTGATTTTCAGAAGAACACAAAAGGTTTTGATAGCAGAACCAATCCTCAAAGGAAAAAAGATTTCAAATTCAGTGCTTTCGTTGCAACAAATTTCATCACTTAAAAGCCTAATGTCCTGAAAGGTTCAATGATAGGAAGAAGAGAGGAAATCAACATGCTACCACAACATAATCTGATGAGTAGTCTAAGAGATCCAAGGTTGAAGGAGATAAAGATCACTTCTACTATTCCGTACTTGCAAGATCTCTTGCAGACGAAAACAAAATATGGTTGATTGACAATGGAGCTTCATGACATATGACCAAGGAGTATGATCATCTTACAAATTTAATGGAATGAAGACTGACACAAAAGGTAGAGTTTGGAGACACCAACAACTATGCAGTCAAAGGAATTGGGACACCACATTCACTGAACTAGATGTTGAGAAATCATTGTGGTTATATATTAGGGTCAATTTATCTATCATTATAATTACTTTTGAAATTGTTGGATTATTATTAAATTTATATTTTCTTCTTTTCATCAAGCAATTGCCAAAATGCAAAATTATCGAGATCACAAAGAACAAGAAACACAAGATATAGGCTCTAAGTTAGGGCAAAAATCCCACAAGGGGGAAATCCTAGAAAATCTCCTCTTCTTATACAATCAGATCAAAGCGAGAAATCCAAGATCCAAGACCATGACAAAAATCCAACCCTTCAAGAAGTCAATTCAAGCCCTTTAAATTACAGGAAATATCATAAATCTCAATCATAGAAACAAGCATCAATCCCAAATCTTATTCCACAGTAAGCTCGTTGTTATTTTATTTCTTCTACCATAAAAAAAATAACATTAGTCTCAAATTATTTTCATAGAAAGATTGTAGGTCATCTGCCATAGAAATAACATTTATTTTAGACATATAACTCATATTAGTTGCCTCAGAAACTCACAAGTCTACACATGAAGATAGCCTCTAAAATTAGCATATTTTCCTTAGAACTCATCCTAGAAAAATAAAAAAACTGCTTGCCATTGTGAGAAGGACGCATGCCAATATATAGTTGTTCTCATATACAAAAAGATATGTCCTTTAAGTGAGCTGACTTGTCATCTAGGAGCTCCAACTTGGTTTCTTAAGGTGAGGTGACCCAAAAAATATATTTTAATTTTTTTTTTTCCTTTTTCTTTACAAGAGGTCGAAATAGGACTTTGACTCTTTGAATCAATAAGAACTAGAGGCATGAGAAACATGCTTAGCTAATGAAATAATAATAATAATTATTATTATTATTATTATTTTTCTTCCTTTTCTCCCTTTTACATAAAATACATAATGATACAAGTACATTGATAATTATGAAGACCGAACCTAGTTACCCTTTTCAACACTGGAAATAGGTGAAAGCTTTCACTTGAGAAACATACACTATGTTCCAGGTTTAAAAAAGAATTTAGTTTCAATTCATGTTTAGAATATAAAGGAGATAGAGTGGCCTACATTGACGGGAAAGTCCATGCATGGGACAAGGGATCTTGTATAAGCTATGCTAGGGTTATTGGGATTTGTGATGGAAGGTTGTATAGACTCCTAGGGAAAACTTCGAAAGCTTTTGTACATAATTATATTAACCTTAGTGAGATATGGCATAGGAAATATCCACATATTCATTATAGAGCCTTGCTAGCTTTGAAGCAGATTGTTTTAGGTGTACCATATTTGTAGATAGATCATAAAGGTGTGTGTAAGGGATGTTCTCTTGGAAGAAATGTTAAGGAACCCTTTCCAAGAAATGAACATAGGTCCAAAGAAATTTTGGATATATTCCATTCCAATGTGTGTGGTCCCATGCTGATGAAATATCTTGCAGGCACTCTATACTATGTATCCTTTATCGATGCCTTCTCTCGCAAGAAATGGATCTATCCAATGAAGTCAAAATATGAATTTTTTAGAATGTTCCAAGAATTCAAAGTTGAAATGGAGAACTATACAGGGAATAGAATCAAGATCTTGAGATCAGATAATGGAGGATAATACACCTTTGAGGAACTCAATGTGAGTTGGGATTAAGAGGGAGTTGATAGTTCTCGATAATCCTAAATACAATGGAATAGCTAAAAGAAAGAACAAATCTATTGAAGATTCCATGAAGGTGATGATACATGATCAAGATGTACCAATGTGCTTGTGGGGAGAAGCTTCTAAGATAGTCGTCTACATATTGAAAAGAAGTCCTCACAGGCTTTTGGAAGATAAGTTTCTTGAAGAAACATTCATAGGTCAGAAACCACAGGTTGATCATATGATAATCTTTGGTTTCCAGTGTTCATACATGTACCCAAGGATAAGATAAAAAAGTTAGAGCCTTTTGGTAAAAAGGGAATACTTTTTGGGTACACTAAATCATTGAAATCCTAGAGGATCTATGTTGTAGGGAAACGACAGGTGGAACTAAGCCCAAACATGAATTTTGATGAAGATGTTGTTTATTGGAAATCTAAAGAAGAGAAATCAAACACTGAAGATGAAGAGAAGAAGCATGTGGTGTAACAGCCCTGGTGAAAATTCCATGTAATACAAGTTAATAAAGGCAAAATAATAACCACAGTTGATGGGACACTTATTCCAAGATGAATGTTGGGCAAGACATCATAGTGTGGGTGTTCATTTGGTTATTAATGGCTAAGGAAATTGGCAAAGGAAATGGTTAAGGCTTTGGAAAGGCAAAATGGCATTTTGGTACATTTAGCTATGAAAATAATGGAAATTAGGAGAAAAGGGAGGTGAAAGGTCACAAGTTTCATGTGAGGAGGAAAATGAAGGAAAATAATGGAAAATGAAGAAAATGGAGGCCTCGTTCATAAAAAGGCTTCTAAGGATCGGTACACAGACTTTTGTCAGTTTAGTTTTGGAGCTCTCTCATTATTCTTTCTCTCTCTCATACTCTTGGATACTTAGAGTTTTCTTGGAGCACTCTTGGAGAGTGTGGCATACTTGGAGTTTTGAAGCAAGAAGGCAAAGGAAAAGCAAGAAAATGCAAGAGGACATCAGGATCAACAAATACAATGGATTTGGCTTGCAGTTATCGAGTTGCATGTATGTTTTCCTCACTAGTTTTGGCATGCATGACATATGCATGTGGTTTATTGGTCATGATCTGCCATTGGCATGGAGGCTGACCGATAATGATAGTGGATTTTCCTAGCTTTTCCATCTCCTGGATATTCATGGTGATTGTGGATTTGTTTCCTTGTGTTGTTTTGGTTGGTTCTCATGTTTCCTTAGCTTAGGTTGAGTTACTAGTCTTAGAAGCCGTAGTTGGACAAACGCTCTGGAAGCCCTGTAACATCTTGGGTTGAGTTACTAGTCCTAGAAGCCTTGGTTGGAAAAATTCTCTGAAAGATCTTGTTGGGTTGAGTTGCTAGTCCTGGAAGCCCTGGTTGGAGAAACGCTCTAGAAGCTTAGAATAAGCTGTGGGTTGAGTTATTAGTCCTGGAAACCTTGGATGGAGAAACACTCTGGAGCCCTAGAAGGCTTGGATAGATACCAATTTGATGATGGTTTTGTGATGTCTGACTGTGAGGTGGAATAATTGTTTGATGGTTTGAGGTGGATGGCCTATAGAAGCCCTTGATTGTTTTGGATTGATGTGTTCTATGAGATCCCACATTAATGCTTGGAATATGGAACGAGGGTGAATGACCGAAGAGATATTTGGCTCAACCATTCTATGGATGGGTGGAACGTGGATGTCCCATCCTAGATTTGGATTTTGAATCATCAATATGAGGTATTTCTCCTTGTGTTTCTATGAGTATTATACTAGTTTATGTGTGGATTATATAGTTGTGATTTCCTTGGCATTTCTGTTGCTATCATGCTGGTTGTGTATATGTTTTGTGACAGTAGCTATGTATGGCTCTCATCATGTTTCTACTTGTAAATGAATGAACAATGTACCTATGACCTAATGGATGAAATGGAAGTTAATGTGTTGACGCATCAATGCTTCTTAGTGTTTCTCAACTAATATGAGACCACTATGCTTAGATATGTTATTTACTCTAGTAGATTACATATTCGTGATATGTTTGACAAAATGTCTGTCATGGCTAGTAGGGGTCCAATCAAGGTCTTGTTTAAATAATTATATTTGTACTGTCATTTCCTTGTTATCTTACTGTTCTGAAGATTTCATTCAATTATGGGTAGTGACCTAGACACTGGGCCTAAAAAAGTGGCTCAAATCTCGGGGACACTAGCACAAAACTATGCAATTTAGTCCCTAGATGTTGGCATTCCTTGTCATGACAGTGTCTGGAGCCTCCTGGATTCTGGTAGGCCTATAACATGGGAGCGTCCGGGGGTCAAGTGGTCTAAATTCTCAGTGGGACCCAAGGGTTGGTTGGCAGAAAGGTTGGGATGGTTCCTGAGGGTCCTAATGTTGATGTTGAAGGTCTGTATGGTGTGTTTCTGTCAGTTCCACTTCCTTAACATAACTTAGGAGGTCGAATCATATCATAGTGGCCTCTCGTCACATGTTTACCCTGGTTAGCCGATTACTTGGGTAGATGTGGGAGGAGGGTGTTACATGTGGCTCCTAAATAATAGGTTATAGGTACTCCCTCATCCTCTATCCATCCTAAAGATGATGAAGATATGCCAAAAGTGCCTTGTGAACTGTTGGATCCTATGGTTGTTCTCGAAAATAGAAAAAAACAAGTTTGGCTAAGATTTACTTTGCAAGATGCAGAAGGACATGCGATCTAAAAGGTGACTTTATGGAATCTAAGAGACCTAAGAGGTATTTTGGGTATGTAACTTTAATGACTAAGTTGATTCACTCTAAACCTTCCAACTTCAAGGAATCAACTGCTTCACAAATGTGGAAGGGTGCAATGATGGAGGAATACCAATCTATTATGAAGAACGATGTTTGGGAAATTGTTCCAAGACTTGAAGGAAAGTATGTCGTAACCTCAAAGTGGATTTACAAGATCAATCATGTAATAGATGGGTACATTGGAAAATACAAGACAATATTTGTGGCTAGAGGATTCTCCTAGAAAGAGGGTGAATACTAGGATGAAGTCTTTGCACTAGGTGCTAAATTAAATAAGGCATTGTATGGAATCAAACAATCTACAAGAGCTTTGTATTATAGAATTGATGGATATCTGATGAGACTTGGATTCTCTAAAAGTATTGTTGATCCAAATCTTTGTATCAAGATTATAAAAGGTGAATGATTTTCTCTGTGTTTGATCCTGACCAGTTTAGAGCATCTTATTATTCAATGTAAAAGGGAGTTCACCTTTGAATTTGACATGAAGGATCTTAGCTTGATGTGTTAATACTTGGGGTTGGAAATTTGGTAGAACCTTAGAGAAATCCTTCTTGGAAAAGGAAAATATGTCATCAGGATCCTTTAAAAGTTTGGCATGATGGAGTGCAAGTCTATGGAAACTCCTATGGTGATGAACCTGAGAAAACTGTGAGATTCTGAGTCTGAACGAGTGGACCTTTCTATGTATCCGAAGTTGATTAGATCATTGATGTATTTGGTAAATACTAGAATAGATATTTGCTTTGCGGTAAACACCTTGATCCAGTTCTAGATGGAACCAAAGCATTAACATTGGATTACAAAAAATCATATATTGATATATTTGCGTGGCATTGTTGACTACTGTTTGAGATATGCTTCAAATGCTGAGATACACCTCCAAGGACATATAAACTCTAATTAGGCACGAAGTGTGGATTACATGACGAATACATTTGGTTTATGTTTCATTTTGGGTTTTTCTATGATATCTTGTGTTATCAGCCAAAAATTCTCAAAACATCATTGTGTCAACTCTGCTTTTGGTCATGATTTCAAGAAGGTCTAAAAGTCATTTTAGTCTTGATAAAAGGATAAGAGATAGGGTTTGAAGTCTTAAAATTTCATCTTTCATTTTCAAATAAATTCCTTTAGGTTCACTTCATGGTCAAATAGGTCACATTTTCCATTAATTCTAGGGTTAAATTTTTGAAATCCTATAGGAATCCACAGTTTTGTAGCGCGCTATGAAAGCAAGCTAATTTCGTAGCGCACTATGAGGCAAAAACCTTGTTTTTCTGTTTTTAGTAGTTAACTTCCAAGGGTGTTCCTGAGAAATTTCAAACTAGTTTTTGAAAACTAAAGGAGGTTTTTCTTATAAACATTTTTATCTACAAAAGCCTCCTCCACTTTTGTAACAGCTATCAAGGATCAAGATATAGGAGCTCAGGAGTGCAGCTTTCGTTTTCAAGAAAAACAAAGTTACTTTTATTAGTTGATGAAGTGGTTGTTGCTTTCCACTCCCTCGTTTTCTCACCTTTCTCTCCAAATTCGAATATCATTCCTTAAAAAAGTTACCCAAGATCCTCTCTGTCATTTACTTTTCAACCTGTGCATGTATCAGTCAGTTGTCACCTTTGAAAAGTTAATTTTGTGACAAACAGCTTGCTATCCAAAAAATTCTTTACAGCTATCATATTTTTAAGAGGGAAGTTTGGGTTATAAAGGGAAATTTCCATGAATATGAAAGGATAAAAATAAGGCTATCATGGATGACATCAGCTTCACACAAGCCCTCATCTAAACAGGTTACATTTATTTCTACCAGGAGTTGCAAGGGGATTTGCGTGTTCCTTGGACTATTTTGAGCTGTGGTTTCAAAAGGAATTTTCAGACAAATGAAGATGAGTTTCAAAAATAAGAAGGAGGTTTTTTTCTAGGAACATAACGAGGAACAAAAACCTCTTTCATTTTTCTCCTAGGTGCTACCAATTTGGAGATTCGAAGTTTCCTTTGAGACCTATTTGCAGGATTCTGAATTTTCCTGTTTTATACATGATTTTATAATATAGATTTCGGACAACTGAAGTTGGTTTTCAAAAAAATGAGAGGTTTTTCTTAAAAACATTCTTATCTACAAAATCCTCCTCCATTTTTGTAACAACTATCAGGGATCAAAAGATATAGGCTTTGTCTCAAGAGATATTTTTCAGATAAAAAATAGTGGAGAAAATGATAAATTTATAGGACAGTTTTGGCATAAAAGAGAACATCTGTGAAGAAGAACATCTCATAAGGGTAAGTCATTTTGATTCTTGGTGATCATATGAGTCTTTATGAAATTTTGAAAAAATTCCCAAACTACAGATTTTTGAAGGCCGTGTTGAAAAAGAGCATACGCAGTAGTTTCGTAGCCCGCTACAAAACTACTGAAGGTGACCATTTAGCACCTTATGGATTTATTTCAAAGGTCAGGTCTAATAAATTCCAAATTTTATGATTGTTGGTAGACATATGACGATCATTGATGAATTTTCAGATGGCAGTGATGCAGAATGGTTCAAAGAAGTATTACATAAGTAATATAAAAGTTGTGCTACAAAAATAAGTTGTTTACGTAGCACAATGATGTTTTATTCTCTTGTTCATCTATTCGAGATTCCCTTTCTTGCACAGGTGGAAAAAAGAAGTTTCTATGGATTATTAATGCATGCCACATGTACACCAACAAAACTATTTGAAGATAGGAATTAAATATTAAGGGCCTTAAAAGGAGGAACTCTGTCTCCTAGTTTTCAGGACAATTAGGTCATGACTCAACAGGATTTGCAACAACACTATGGACATCATCAAGCTCGAAGACATGGATTGGAAGCTGATCAAAGAATGTATTGAAGTCATAGATAATGTTGTTAAAAGCATGATTTAGGAGTTTCACTCCTATTTGTATTAGGACTCTTAAAGACAGCTAGTTGTCAAGTTGTAATTAAATAGTTTATTTTGCGAATAAATGGGTGTCTAAGTTCAGAATTCAAATTCCTCTAAAGGTGGATCATAGTATCCAAGGATGTAAAACTCTATATAAAGCTTGAGAATCGAATTCCTCAGGGAGAATTTTTCATTAGCAAAAGAAAGTTGTGTTATTGTAAGAAACTGTGGTTTTTCATACAGAGATCAGTTTGACTACTCAAGATTCACAAGGAGTTTATGTGTTTGATGTTCTTATGGCCTTGTTAAATTACTTATTTGCAGTGGTATGAGCTTGTGATACTTAGAATTCATTGGAAAATGCTCTAACTTCCTTCACATGCTTGTAAACTGTGTTGATTCACTATGTTACTGTTCTATTTATAAACCTAAACTCTAAGTGCCTTGACTTCCATGTTTTGCTGTTCATGTTGTTTTGTTGAAGACTATCTTGACTCCATAGCCAAATAGATGTCTACTAATATTTGATTCAACCAATCAACCAGTTATACGTTTATCCATTTTGTTCCTAGAGTTAGCCATCTAATCATAATCAGAAATCTTAAACCTAGTGAGAGAGCCCTCTCAAGTTGAGGAGGCTAAGCCTCAACCAAAAGATTGGTTTGAAAGAGTTACTCAGAGTCTACTTGATTAGCAACCTATTAGGGTCATATTTTGTGATAACATTTTGGTGCATCTGTCGGGAGCCTGAAGATTACTCATTCCTGAAATCAAGAAGCTGAACTTCTAAAGGTAACAGAAGCTCAGGAATCTGTTTGAGGCTGCATCTACCTTGGTGACTCTACAAATCAAATAACGAATTGGAAGGTGACTCCATTGCTAGAAGATCAATAGCTTGATGAAGTTCCAAGATGAGTGCTATTGCAAGAATGAATGCCAGGTATGCCCCTATGAATTGGTCTCATATCCCTGGTTTTCCAAATCCTATGCCAAAGGTCAAATGATTAGATGATCTTCCAATATTTAAAAATGAAAAGAAAGACAATGTCGCTCTTCATTTGGTTAGGTTCCATATGCATGTACACAATCTTAAGGTTCAGTTCCCTGAAGATTGTCTCATGAAGATGCTTATGACCACTTTAGAAGAAAAAGCATGGTCTTGGTATAAAGGTTTGGAAAATGGTTCAATATATTCGCTTGCTAATTTCCATGATGTATTCTATGAGATGTATAAAGAGTGTCATCCCTCCTTATTGCTGGTCAAAGATTGCTGTAAACATTCTGTGAGTTTTATTCAGTATTTGGAGGATTTTTATGATGATGATGAATTCATGGATGAAGAAATTTTAGAGGCTCTTCATAACAATACATTTCAACACCAAGAAGAAAGGATAACATCCCATGAAGTGCAACATGAAAATCAGCAGGGGTTCACTTATGAAAACCATGTTACATCCTCTGAGATTAATGTAAAGATGCAACAAACTTGCCAATGTTCTGATCATAAAGAGTATGAAAACCATTGCAAACACCAAGAAGAAATATTGGAAGATAGCTTTTATAACCCTCAAGTAGAGGAAAAGGTTGATTTTTTATGTCATACTTTGCAGCAGCTTATATCAAAGAATGATCATAATAATGAGGAAAATTGCATTGTTTGTGGGAATCATTCAGGAAAGGAGTTGGATAGCATATTAAAAGAATCTTGTGTGGCTGAGAATTAGTTGTCTGAAGATATAGAATGTTATGATGATCATCAAACTAATCATGTCTTTTTTGACACTATAGCTGATTACATGGAAAAGATTTACTGTTCAGATTTCTAGTTATATTTTCATCTTGAAGATCAGTTACATCTCATGCTGCCTTGTTTATTTCAGTATCATGTTAATTTTTGCTTCAAGCACAGTCAAGAGATTCAAGTGTCAAATCAGATCAACGACTGGCTTCATTGGAATTTTCATGTTCCTTGAGCTACAAATGGAGGTTGCAATTGATAGGGTAGGTAGGAATGTGCAAATAAGCTTAGGGTAGGTTGACTGAGCATTTGTAGTAGGTGCAATTTGAGTTCCTCTTGCAGAAATCATTAAAGCTTGAGGAGTAGATTGGGCATAATTTCAAAGTTTTATTCTAAAGGATGGATAGTAGCACTGGAGCTATCGGTTCTTAGTGTACCATTGGGGCACACTATCCCTAGTGGAGCCACTATTATCACCCAAAAATTCTCAAAACATCATTGTGTCAACTCTGCTTTTGGTCATGATTTCAAGAAGGTCTAAAAGTCATTTTAGTCTTGATAAAAGGATAAGGGATAGGGTTTGAAGTCTTAAAATGTCATCTTTCATTTCTAAAAAAAGTCCTTTAGGTTCACTTCATGGTCAAATAGGTCAAATTTTCCATTAAGTATAGGGTTAAATTTTTGAAATCCTACAGGAATCCATAGTTTCGTAGTGCGCTATGAAAACAAGCTAATTTCATAGTGCACTATGAGGCAAAAACCCTATTTTTCTGTTTTTAGTAGTTAACTTCCAAGGGGGTTCCTGAGAAATTTCAAACTTTTTTTTGAAAACTGAAGGAGGTTTTTCTTATAAATATTCTTATCTACAAAAACCTCCTCCATCTTTGTAACAGCTATCAAGGATCAAGAGATAGGAGCTCAGGAGTGCAGCTTTCTTATTTAGGAAAAGCAGAGTTATTTTTATTGGTTGATGAAGTGGTTGTTGCTTTCCACTCCCTCATTTTGTCACCTTTCTCTCCACATTAAAATATCATTCCTTAAACAAGTTACCCAAACTCCTCTATGTCATTTACTTTTCAACCTTTGCATGTATCAATCAGCTGTCACCTTTGAAAAGTTAATTTTGTGCCAAACAGCTTGCTATCCAAAAAGTTCTTTACAACTACCATATTTTTAAGAGGGTAGTTTGGGTCATAAAGGGAAATTTCCATGAAGATGAAAGGATAAAAATAAGGCTATCATGGATGACCTCAGCTTCACACAAGCCTTCATCCAGACAGGTTACATGTATTTCTACCAGGAGCTGCAAGGGGATTTTTGTGTTCCTTGGATTGTTTTGAGCTGTTGGTTTCAAAAGGAATTTTCAGACAAATGAAGATGAGTTTCAAAAATACGAAGGAGGTTCTTTTCTAGGAACCTAATGAGGAACAAAAACCTCTTTCAAATTTCTCCCAGGTGCTACCAATTTGGAGATTCAAAGTTTCCTTTGAGACCTATTTGTGGGATTCTAAATTTTCCTGTTTTATACATGATTTTATAATATAGATTCTGGACAACTGAAGCTGGTTTTCAAAAAAATGAGAGAGGTTTTTCTTATAAAAATTCTTATCTACAAAAACCTCCTCCATTTTTGTAACAGATATTAGGGATAAAAAGATATAGGCTCTGTCTCAACATTTATTTTTGAAATAAAAACCAGTGCAGAAAATGATAAATATATAGGACAATTTTGGCATAAAAGAGAAGAAAATATGTGAAGAAGAACATCTCATAAGGGTAATTTGTTTTGATTCTTGGTGATCATATCAGTCTTTATGAAATTTTGAAAAAATTCCCAAACTACAGATTTTTGAAGGCCGTGTTGAAAAAGAGCATACACAACAGTTTCGTAGTGTGCTACGAAACTACTGAAGGTGACCATTTAGCACCTTATGGATGTATTTCGAAGGTAAGGTCTGATAAATTCCAAGTTTGATGATTGCTGGTAGACATATGAGGATCATTGATGAAGTTTCAGATGGCAGTGATGCAAAATGGTTCAAAGAAGTATTCCATAAGTAATATAAAAGTTGTGCTACAAAAATAGGCTATTTACGTAGCACAGTCATGTTTTATTCTCTTGTTCATCTATTTGAGATTGCCTTTCTTGCACAGGTGGAAAAATGAAGTTTATATGGATTATTAATGCATGCCACATGTACACCAACAAAATTGTTTGAAGATAGGCATTAAGGATTAAGGGCCTTAAAAGGAGGAACTATGTCTCCTAGTTTTCAGGACAGTTAGGTCATGACTCAGCAGGTTTTGCAACAGCACTATGGACATCATCAAGCTCGAAGACATGGGTTGGCAGCTGATTAAAGAATGTATTGAAGTCATAGATAAGGTTGTTAAAAGCATGATTTAGGAGTTTCACTCCTATTTGTATTAGAACTCTTAAAGACAGCTAGCTGTCAAGTTGTAATTAAATAGTTTGTTTGTGAATAGATAGGTGTCTAAGTTAGGAATTTGAATTCCTCTAAAGGTGTATCATAGTATCCAATGATGTAAAACTCTATATAAAGCTTGAGAATCGAATTCCTCAGGAAGAATTTTTCATTAGCAAAAGAAAGTTTTGTTATTGTAAGAAACTGTGGTTTTCATACTTAATACAGAGATCAATTTGACTACTCAAGATTCACAAGGGTTTATGTGTTTGATGTTCTTATGGCCTTGTTCAATTACTTATTTGTAGTAGTATGAGCTTGTGATACTTAGAATTCATTGGAAAATGCTCTAACATCCTTCACATGCTTGTAAACTGTGTTGATTCACTATGTTACTGTTCTATTTATAAACCTAAACTCTAAGTGCCTTGAATTCCATGTTTTGTTGATCATGTTGTTTTGTTAAAGACTATCTTGACTCCATAGCCCAATAGATGTTTGCTAATATTTGATTCAACCAATCACTCAGTTATACATTTATCCATTTTGTTCCTAGAGTTAGCCATATAATCATAATAAAAAATCTTAAACTTAGTGAGAGAGCCCTCTCAGGTTGAGGAGGCTAAGCCTCAACCAAAAGATTGGTTTGAAAGAGTTACTCAGAGCCTACTTGATCAGCAGCCTATTAGGGTCATATTTTTTGATAACATCCTGGATGAGCAAGAAGAAAACCTATGCCGCACTTAGTACTATTAAAGCATAGTATATTGCAGCTTGTTTGGCATGTTGTGAGGCCTTGAGGGAGTATGGCTTTAGAATATACTTTTTGGATTGTTTGATCAGATGTTGGAATCGACTGTGTTGTTATGTAATAATCAGAGCTATGTGAATCTGATAGACAATCCAATGTTTCATGACAAGTCAAAGAATATTGAGATCAATTACCACTACATTCGTGATATGGTATTGGAGGGAGAGGCGAGGCTCCAATATATCTCCAATGATGAGTAAACAACTAAAATTATAACAAAACCTTTATCTTAGGTGAAGTTTATATACTTCATATACAAGCTTGGACTAGTGTAGAAATCATCTATCAATGAGAGGGAGCATTGATATGAAATCAACAAAGTCATGGCTCAAACTAAATATGAACTTGGCCAATACTATTGATGGGTGGACAATAGGGGTATGACTCATACTGTTGGTGACAATAGGAACATGACCCTGACTGTTGGAAAGATAACAAGAGGGATAAACATTCTTGAAAGGAATTGTTTCTGAGGCACGAAAACTCATGGAGTGGATGCCTCTTTAGCATCATGGCTGTTGTGGGGAAAAATGCCTATGCAGGACGATCGTATCCACCTAAGGTGTGACAGCGCCTTAGCAACAAACGAATACAGCTATTATGATTTCTTCCTTTATGAAATGTAAAAGAGGGGAGATCGGCAGACTTACCGTTGTCTTCCGGTTGTCCCTCGATCTAGATCCTCTTCTCTTTGTGTGTCCACAGCTACTTGTCTCCTCGCTTGCTCAAGAGAACAGCTACCTGTGACAAGAGAACAGCTACTTGCGACAAGAGAAGAACACAATACAAAGGCAAATATACATATTCATAAATGATTCAGGATTAGAAATAAATCAAATACACTAATGCAATCATACAAATACACCAGTATATAGGAGAAAACCAAGATAGCTTTATTGATTGATAACAAGGTTCAGGAAGAGATACAACCCAAAGGGCTCCAATCCAGCATCTCCTTCCCAACAGAATGAAATTCCTTCTTCAGCTCCCTTCAAAGCATTAAGCACCCAATGTTTCCAGTCTCAAACCAACAGCAATTCTTTGCAATAACAAAATTCCAGCCTCCTCTTCCCATGGAGGAGAGATCTATATATAGATCTTTTGGAGAGAGGATGAGTCAGCTTGAGATCTGACTAGTGTCCTCTCCCTCTCTCAGTTCTTGAGTCCACTTGGAGGTTCTTGCTTCCACTTGGAGATTTGGAACCTCATACTCATCACCAGTCGAATTCCTTGATGCAAGTGTCATTTTGGAAGCTTCCTGGGCATTGACACATTGAGGAATGAGCCTGCCACTTGTCCAATTACGCTCAGCGCAGGTAGCCTTTGTTGGAGTTGACATTCAACGCAGGTAGACAGTGGAGCAGTTGACATTCAGCGCAGATGCTCAGTGGAGCAGTTGACATGATCCAGAATTGGCTTGTTTTTGAGTGTTTTCAGGTGGAGAACTTCTGTGAATTGCTGTGGTTAGTTGGCCTTGTTCCTCTAGGGGTAGGAACAACATGTTTAGGGACTTTGGATCCCTTAGTTTATGGACATTTCATGCTCAATGTTGTAAGGCACAAAAATGTCTATAACAGTTGCCCCCTAAAGTATGAGGCCGTTTATCGGGTGAAATGCTTTATCCAGGAGGGTCCGAAGTTCATCCATCTGCTGGGAGGAGACCTGTAATAAAATACAATACAATAAATTATGATTCATACTGCTTTCATGATCTAGCTGAGGCGGGCATTCCCATGCTCAGCTTTATAAATTCATTTTTGTACATAGAACAGACGATCGTCTGATGGTAGACTGATAATTTTGGCGAAATTATCATCCTTTGAGTAGGATGATCATCTGCTGCAATGATGTACAAATGTCTTTATCTTTCCTGAATATATATATATCGTAGCCCGGATGGATGAAACTAGATCCGGGGTCTTCAAAACTCGTTCGATCTTCACTCTAAGTACAAGTCGATCCATGTGAGAATTGCGCTGAAGTCGAACATGGAAAGACATCGCTTGATTACCGGTCAATGATGTAAACCGTTAACAAGCGCGAGAGGAATCACCGATAATGATAATGACCCTCAAGGTACTGCAGTACAATTCACGTGGTGTGAATAAAGGACTTGGCGTCGAACACCACACAAAATCTTTTGGTCGAAGGTCATTGATGTATACCTGTCGCCGGAAGTGAGAAACTTGCCATTGAGGCATGCAAGCTTCAAAGTACTGAAGGGGGTGTTCCTAGATCAACTTCTTGGATAATGAGCTGATGTCGACAAGAAGCGATCCGTCAAAGGAGGGCCTTGATGAATCCCACATCAGTGACACGGAACGGAGCTAATGATTTTAATGGAGGTGAAAACGATCTGTGACATATGATTCAGGGTGGCGGTCATGAATGGATGAAGGATAATGTATGGCAGTGGATGGGACCCGGTTGACTCTTTCTGAACGACTTCTCTTGAACATATGGCGACATTGATGCGATGGATTGGTAGCATTACCCCAAATATGGATGGTATGGCGAGACCATGGTGATGTGACCGGTGAATGAAACAACCCAACCCGAATGTGGTACGGAGGAAAAGTGTCATGTTCAAGAGCGACCTGCTACCATCAAAGTTTTCTTGATTTTTCCCAATTTTTCCCCAGTCATTTCTGACCAGTACCTCTTTATTTTTGTCAAGCTTGAGGAGGATAACATATGCTTGTTCTATAACCTGCCCTTCAGGCAAGCCCATCGCTATGTTTTAACGAGCCTAGCGATAGTGAAACTCGTTCTCGTCTAAAGACAAGTTTGTCGCTATTTAATAATTTTAACGAGTCTAACGACAAGGATAACTCGGTCCTTTTCATTTTTAGAGAGTATGAAAAGGTACATAAAGTCAACTCCAAAATTCCTTTTTCGTCATCTAATCCCTTAAGTCCGAAAAAGTATAAAACAATACAGAAGGGATGAGTTTTCGATAATTTTAACAAGCCGAATAAAACAAGCGCTCGACCTTTTTGTGCAATAATCCCTCAGGTCCAAAAAGATTAAAATCTAGAGGAGGGATAGCTCTTCCGGTCGCTTTAACGAGCTGGAAGGCCAAAACTCGGCAATCTTTTCATATTTTACGAGTCAGTTGAAAAGAGCTTAAAGAAGACTCGTCTTTTGAGGAACGAGTGATAAACAGGGATAGCAGTTGATTCCAGGTACAGGTTGGAATTTTCCAATCACGACAGTGTCACAAGGATGGCTAGGTGAAATCACTCTTCGCAGCTGTTCCTCAAAATGGGTAAACAATCATATGGAGGTGAACGATCGGCCAAATGAAAAGTGGAGGTGACGGTGCAAACGCGACCAAGGCTTTTATGGCTGATAAGGTTACGTACACAATGGTTATTTTACCGGTAATGGGTTCATTTTTTAAAGAGCTTGAATGTGCCAAAACACTGCTCGAGCTTATGTTTATTTTTTAACGAGCATGAATTCCGCGTTAAAACTGCTCGGATCTTGCGTTTATTTTTTAACGAGCATGAACTTTATGCTAAAACTGCTCGTTAACCCAGTCATATGATAAGAGTGTCTCATGTAAGATTCCATTTTTTATAGAGCTTGCGCCTTACCAAAGCTTTGCTCAACATCCTTTCTTTATGCAAGTTAGGAAACGGCTAACCCAAAAAAAACAGATAAATAACTGCTCTTTGCTTGCACTCCAAAAGGTTTGCATGCCCCCAGGTATAAAGTACGATTTCAAAGTTACCTCTACTTCATTTCCGTCAAAACTTTTGTTTCACTGGGAGAGGCTTACCTCTTTCAGGTTACCCAAAGATTGTCTCGTTATTCTTTCAACAAAACACTTCTTCGGCGATATCTACCGTAATAGACAAAGGTGAGTGACAACGAGTGCCAAACACATAACTTTGACAAAAGAATCTTATTCTAGAACAACCCCTCTTCCAACCACGGACGGGGTACGGACTAGTCATATTCTCCCGCGGAAACCTACCCTATACCCAAAGTTTTCCTGCCGAAGCAGGCCAGGACGCATGCCCCCTGGGTTCCAGTCATATCCTCCCGGATTACTCGCGCTCATTAGGAGGACGGACCGTGGGTTGAGATGCTTCTTGCATGAATAGACCATTTAGGGATGGTACATGACTATTTGCGATGTGTGATCCGGGAAACGAAAGTTGGTCCACGAGCTTGACCATTCTTCCTTCATGCGGAAAACACATTACTCTAAAGAGTGAGGAGACTATAGCTCCCATGCAATATATATAGTCTCGTCCAAGGAGTAGGTTATAATCCAAGGGTCCTTGAACGACCATCACATTCATTTGAACGGTCTTCCCTTTCAATGTTATAGGCACATTGGGGAGGATCCCTAAAGGTCGACTGGTTCCTTTATCAAAACCTGATAGACTTCTCATCTCAGGTAAAAGCGCTGGCAAACCAAGCGCTTTCCAAGCAATAGAGGAAAGGATACTCACAGATGCCCCTTCATCAATGATAGTGCCAGCCATTACCATTCTGTATATTTGACAAATAATTCTGAATGGTATACTGGCTGGCAACCGGGGTCTGCCTAGTTGGTTCCAATCGAAGGACACAACCAGGTTGCTTGGTGGTGGGACCGAATATACGGCCGGATAGCGCTCTGATGAACTTCCTTCCTGCGATAAAGGAATGGTGGCATTGCCCCCTTGATCATCAGAGTCAGTGCTGATGAAGAGAATCTGGACGGTGTCGTCTTTATTCTCCTCTGTGATGGTGTCACTCGAAGATGGAGCCTCTGAAGGCAAAACCCGGTCAACTGCCGTATCAACCTTTTGACTTTCGTCAGGCATGGATCCAGACGGTTCTTCTTCAATGACAGACGCTTCGGCTGACCACCTAAGTGGCTCAGCCGGATTCTCAACTAGTGAGTCTTTGATATCCAGGAGGGAGATGCGCTCGTAAAATTGGGCGATCTTCCAGAACTCTTTTTGCCTCGTCTAAGAAGGGACAACGGTGGATGGCGTGATCGCCTTCACACAGTTTGCAGGGGAATTTAGCTCTCCCGCTCTGTCCTGGAGCTTCACTCCCACTAGTTGATGGTGAGCAGTCGACATGGCTATCAGAGGTCGATGCTACCGAATTG
Source organism: Pinus tabuliformis (assembly GCA_031772625.1). Lineage (NCBI taxonomy): Eukaryota > Viridiplantae > Streptophyta > Pinopsida > Pinales > Pinaceae > Pinus > Pinus tabuliformis. The sequence continues at coordinate 836,233,256 of CM062812.1, forward strand.
AGCAAACGAGGGGACCAGTCTCTTAGTATCCGCGGGATACAGGGACAATCTCTATGGAAGTGGTCTCCCCTACATATGACGCATGGCAATTTAGGCCTTACGAGTGCGGTGTGTGGATTTTTGTTAGATGACACTTGTTTGCCCCCAGTCGCCTTAGGCTCCTTCTTCTTCTTCTCTTTCTTCTTCTTCTCCTTCTTCTCCTTAGGAACCTGGTTTTTAATTTGACCAGTTCCGTCAAGCGAAGAGGAAGGAGGGGAGGAAGATGAAGTTGAAGGCTGGGAGGCAACTCTTGTCTGATCTAACTGTTGACTTGACTGTTCAGGAATGGTGGTATTCTGAACGACATTGGTTGAAAAGAGCCAAACTGGTAGGCCGATTGTCAGTCCTGGAAGCGACAATGTGGCCATGTGGGGCGCACCAACATCTCCCCAAGAGGAGAAGGGACTAGGATTTCCACCCAAGGGAACTCCTTGGTTGGTGTGCTCCATCTTTTCAACCTAAAGATCAACGCAGGATTAAAGGGTGATTGTTCCATTTAAAATAAATTGTTAACGACGCTTTTAGACACAACTTGATTTTTCAGTTTTAAAGAGTCGAGAAAAAGCTAAAGATGACTCTAGTCTCCTTCGATGTTTTAACGAGCCCAAAGTGACAAATGCTCGGATGGACTTTTTCTGTTATAGAGTCTGAAAAAGGCCAAAAGAAACTGCTCTGGAGTTCTAGGCAGAGGGTGTGCCAAACTTTTCGCAAAACCACAGAATACTTTTTACGGTACGGGTGGTCGATCTTCGTGAATGCTATGTTCACTGCATTGCGATCAGTAAGGCGGCCGACACGGCTTCCTAAGGATAAAAGATATATGCCTATAGGGGTCTCCCAATATATACGCGACGGTACGTGGGAGCACAATCCGTACTAGCGCTACCGTCTCTCAGGAGGAATCACCCACCTTCTTCGAGATCGAGAGTCACTAGGCTTAACGACGCCGGAACACGTCTCTAGCCTAGACCTCTATGTTGTGCGTTATGTTACAAAGCGTTGTTAGGTTCATTCAATTTATTTTAGGTTGATCTTTTTAAATTTTGCCTTTCAAGGTTCACCACGAGATGTATGATACAAATTCCTAAATGCAGTCTAAGATGATAAGCAAGCTTTATTATCTTTTCAACTTTGAAAATCCTAGCTACTAAGGGAAAAGAATAACACTATCTTTTCTCAAAGAGCAATCAGCACACTCTAATGCACTTTCCCTAAATCCAATATGCAAACTATCAAATGCAAAATGCACAATGCAGGTGTTTGTTTTCCACTTTCTTAGTATAAATGCCTACAAAGAAAGCTTTTTTCACAATTTTGAATTTGCTTTTAAGATGATCAATACAAACAAGTTCACTTTCTTCGAAATCAACAAGGGTAGAAGAGATTACAATCACTTTGAGATTTTCGAAATAAAGACTTGTTTCGACACTTTTGAAGGAGACAAATTCAAACCAATAAGCAAAAGTAAATCTATAATCAATCTGAAAACAGCCAATGAACTCTCTTCTAAGATCGCTATCAATCATATCTGAATCAAAGGCTACAGGATGACTACTTTACTCATGCAAAGGAAGACTGTAAATGACGCCACAAACACATAAAAACATTCACAATCTTTTTGTGCAAAAATGAGGCGGAATCTAAGCAAAGAAAAAGGCTTATCTGACTGGTACCTATGCTGGTTAAAGGCTGCAAAAAACAGAGATCAAAACAGGGCAACAGAGGACAAAGAACCCCAGCTACACAAGGCCAAACTGGTTCAGCGCAAGTCTAACACTGTCAGTTTGACATTCAGCGCAGGTAGCCCCTTTGGGACCTGCGTTGAAATGCAGACTGCCTTCACAGTGCTTGCGCTGAAAGAGAAACTCTCGTTTCCCTTGGTTTCTGGGTCACAAAAATGCTCAAAAATCAACTGTTTCAGGCCAAATCAGAAACACAAGCAAGGTATAAACAGAGGGATGCTTTGAGAGGGTACTAAAGACTATCACAAGGATCATCAAATCATTTGTGGATCTAGTTTAGATCATAGACAAGTCCAGCAAACTGGATCAAAGCAGCAACTTTTTACTTTGCATCCGGGAAAGATGCAGTTCAATAGTTGCTGTCAAGTCTATGAAGTAAACAAATGACAGAAACACAAATGAAATGAATAAACAAGTTCTTCCCCAGCGGAGTCGCCAATTTTGTTGTGGGGAAAAATGCCTATGCAGGACGATCCTATCCACCTAAGGTGTGATAGCGCCTTAGCAACAAACGAATACAGCTATTATGATTTCTTCCTTTATGAAATGTAAAAGAGGGGAGATCGGCAGACTTACCGTTGTCTTCCGGTTGTCCCTCGATCTAGATCCTCTTCTCTTTATGTGTCCACAGCTACTTGTCTCCTCGCTTGCTCAAGAGAACAGCTACTTGAATCCCGCGAGATCACAAGAGAACAGCTACCTGTGACAAGAGAACAGCTACTTGCGACAAGAGAAGAACACAATACAAAGGCAAATATACATATTCATAAATGATTCGGGATTAGAAATAAATAAAATACACTAATGCAATCATACAAATACACCAGTATATAGGAGAAAACCAAGATAGCTTTATTGATTGATAACAAGGTTCAGGAAGAGATACAACCCAAAGGGCTCCAATCCAACATCTCCTTCCCAGCAGAATGAAATTCCTTCTTCAGCTCCCTTCAAAGCATTAAGCACCCAATGTTTCCAGTCTCAAACCAACAGCAATTCTTTGCAATAACAAAATTCCAGCCTCCTCTTCCCATGGAGGAGAGATCTATATATAGATCTTTTGGAGAGAGGATGAGTCAGCTTGAGATCTGACTAGTGTCCTCTCCCTCTCTCAGTTCTTGAGTCCACTTGGAGGTTCTTGCTTCCACTTGGAGATTTGGAACCTCATACTCATCACCAGTCGAATTCCTTGATGCAAGTGTCATTTTGGAAGCTTCCTGGGCATTGACACATTGAGGAATGAGCCTGCCACTTGTCCAATTACGCTCAGCACAGGTAGCCTTTGTTGGAGTTGACATTCAACGCAGGTAGACAGTGGAGCAATTGACATTCAGCGTAGATGCTCAGTGGAGCAGTTGACATGATCCAGAATTGGCTTGTTTTTGAGTGTTTTCAGGTGGAGAACTTCTGTGAATTGCTGTGGTTAGTTGGCCTTGTTCCTCTAGGGGTAGGAACAACATGTTTAGGGACTTTGGATCCCTTAGTTTATGGACATTTCATGCTCAATGTTGTAAGGCACAAAAATTTCTATAACAATGGCCTAGAGAAAGGCCTTTGGATTTGGCACATGAGTTTCCCTAGGGTTTGACCATGGGGATGGAAACGTTGAACTAGTCATAATACCATGAGGTGAGGCACCCATTGGATCATGGTGACTAGTTGAGTAAGTACCATCAATTAGGAGAGCTAACCTGGGTTGTGGTACATATTGATGATGATGTTGATGTAGGTCAAGGGTATTGACCTAGATAAAGATGTTATCAATGAGATTTACCTTTCTTTTTAGAAAGATCATGTATATAGAAAACATCTGGATAGTCATTATGAATACCTCCCTAGCTAAGAGGGAGTGTTGAAGAATGTAGTTATGGTCGGTCTTCATAATCCTTGATGTATTTATAATACTATGTAAAAACACGAAATAAAATTAAATTTTAAATTAGAAGAAAGAAAATTAAAAGAAAGGAAATCAACAAAACCACCTAAAATTAAGATCCTTGAAAATAACTCATACTCATGTAAATAACATATTTACCATCAGTTACTACCCACCATAATTTAAGCAAGTATTTTCATAAAAGACAGAATGGGAACAACATGTAAATAAATACAATTATCATGAGTTACTTCCCACCATTATTTACATTATCTTCAACACTTTAACAAATATGAGTAAAAATATAAATGTGAAAACTTACTAGAATTTAATTTACAAAGAGATGTGATTTAATTTAAGAGACATGTCTCTTGGGTATCTTGGGTATAAAACACACTTGAACTTTTTCATTTTGGACACACACACACTTATCACTTACATATCTCTATCACACACACATTGCGGTATCTACTTTATTATCATTGTTATTAGTTGAATCCTTGAAGTGTTATTGCTTGATGAAGATACAAGAACTATAATATAGATTCAAAAGTAATTACCATAGTTCAAAAATAAAGTAATTGTATCAATTGTACTAAAAAATAAACATGTGCATGGTGTGGTACAAACACATGATTATCAACAACAAATTCCACTTCACAAATCTTTGGGAAAAAATAAATGCTATCTATGAATTAAAGTAATGGGCTATGTCAAGCACTTTATTGTTGGTTATTCTTATGTTTTTTAAAACAAAAAATAAAATGGAAGATTATTACACATTATTAACATATTTAATATGTTGTTATGAAGTATTCGTGGATGATTAATAGTTGAAAGAGATATTTTCATATTGATAACATTGTAATTGTTTACCCTAGATGGGGTGAATAGAGGTGAAAGGGAGGGGGTGGAGGGGGGGTGTTTCCACCACCCCCCATGCCAAATAATAGGGGAACATGGAAAAATGCCCCTTCCATATGAAATAATCATGCAAACTTGAATTACTCCACCAACCTTGGGCTAGATGAAGGACTATATGAGGTGGTTCAAAGAATGAGAGGAGAATGGCCTTAAAGCCATACGTGCTTGCAATTTATCGAAGACCTGATACCAATACTAGAAATGAGATGGAGAGAAATTGAGATGTGCATTAGTGAAAGGATGATAAGGAAGGGTTGAGATGGATACAACCAAATAGACCCGATAAAAATCATAGACGATGGTAAATTTTTGAACTAGAAGCAACTATGTCCAAACATAACAATGCATGTAGGTGGTGGGGTGTCCCTAGTCTAGTAATCCTCCATCTTCGTGAGTGAATAACTTATCTAAAGAAGGCACCACATAGGTTCTAGGCGAAGGAGTGGTCTTCAAAATCGACATTTCCTGAGCGGTTCAGGAAATTGTGGAAAATCCTCCTTTAGATCTATCCAAGTAACTTCTATTTCGAATTTGGATACGGTTTTATAGGTTTTGTGGGTATTTTTCTCTTTTTCCAATCCTATTGTGGGACCTCTGCTATCCTAGTTAGGTTACTAAATAAAGCTAATAATTTCCTACTAGTTTTTCCTTTATTAATAAGTTTAAAGTATAACCAGGTAAGGTATTTGAAGGATAAAGAGTCAGAGTTTGCTTCAATAGACAATGGAAGTAATGGGTTGAGACACGTTCATAATTGGATGATAATTTCTTGTGTGTATGATGTTAGTGACCTCTAGGGTGATTGGGTTGGTGTTGGGAGCCTTACCAAGCAATGGTGGAGCTATGTACGATATGGTAGGTAGAAGGACGAAAGTTAAGACGTAGCACTAAGGGTAATTCTGTGTTTTTAATTATATAATGCTCATTATTATTTGGCATGGATTGGATGAAGGAGATGGCCCTATCTATGTGAAGGCGAGTGGATTAGGATTATGCAATGTTATAGGGGCCTGAGATGGGATTTGAAGCCTAGCTGGCACAACACTTTTCTAAATACAGAGGTAGGAACTAGGTGTTTGGTAGTTGGTTGAGGCTAGAAGGTGGAAGATATAACAACTAGTATTTGGTGTTTGAAACATGGTCTTTGTATGACTAGGGTACAAGCCACATATTATGCAATTCTTGATATCCTACAAGTGACAGGATGTAGAAGTAGTGAATCCTTTGTAACATGACAATGTTTTGACTTCTTATTCCAACTCCCTAGGTTTCCAATCACAATGTTGAGGGAGAGAGGAAGGGTGAGAAGAGGTGTGGTTTATTACGAGGAGAGAGATTGTAGAAGAAATTCTCAATTACATAATAGAGTGGAAGGATTTATAGCTTGATACAGCGAGAAAATCCCTGTACATGTGCAGGAAGAGCTGACCAGATCTAAATGGGATAAATCATATTAAATAGCCTCTCTCTTAGACTTAGAAGTGCTGACAAAATGATTGGGTTGGATATTGGATACGAGAAACACATGAGGCAGAGTTAACCAATACATGAAAAAATTGGATTTATACTTGAAAATGAAGTTCCTCTTGGGGTACACATAGTCAGGAGTATAGGAAGGACCTACTTCATACCATGGACCACATGCACAAACAAATGAAGCATTATTATTGCAGATTGGAAACCACAGTCTGGAAAAAAATGAAAATCATCTTAGTGTTCCTCCAACCACTATGAGAACCCTGACATAACCAACATACCCTATCCCAACAACTAGTTTAGACTCAGAACCTACCTTGACTCTATGATTGATCAAGTTCATGTTTTTATTTTTGTTGTTAACTATGTGTATGACCAGACAAGCCAGTTAACTAGTATAAGCTTGCACAATGTTTTTGCTTTTATTGTTCAACGATCTCTTGTGTCCTTTTGAAGGGTACAATTTCATTTATGATTTGGTATTCCATGTGAAAGTTTGGAAGGATTGATGAATATTTTTAATGTAATCACCCGATTTTGCAGCTAATGAAATTCACCTTACAAAAAAATTATTTGAATTGTTTAATAGGTTAGTTAATTAAAGAAAATTTGATCAAGTTAAGCATTAAAGAAAATCGTTATTTTTTATTCAATGCAATGGTTATGTTTAATTAATCACGTTCCATTTCATTTTGAAGGTATGTAAAATTGGATTTGTTGAAGAAAATTCATGATATTCCTCAAGTGTCAAAGCTATACTAGATATAACTTAGGGTTATAATGCATAACTTAAAAGAAATAAAATTGAAACATTCATCACATCCTTGCATATACTTCTACATGAGAAAGAATGGCATAAGCATTGCTAGAGCCACACATCTTGATTATATAGAAAAGAGAATTGAGACTTGGTATTAACATTTAAAACAAGATGGGATTTGTATGTTCGATCAAGGAATTCACATGAATTTGGGCCATCTTTTAACATACATAAAGAGGTGAATAAGGAAATGGAAAATACAACAGATTGTTGAAACAAATGGAAATGGTAAATAGGATTGTAATTTCTCACCAAAAATATCCAACCCTTTAAGTTAGAGTGGGTGGAATGTATGATGCACACATTAAATTATGTAGAGAATGATAATAACATTAAAATGCTAGAAAAGGAATGTGATGCATGCTTTATTTGCAACCAAAGGGTAGATTTAATTTCCAAACATTAATGGTCCCTCGACTTACAATGGTTTATATGTGTGATTAAGGAGTGCATAACACACTTGTTGTGATCCAAGTTTAACACATCATGGTTTCATTCCATGATAAGTTTTTTATTTGATTATCCAAAGCTTCATTGAACCATTTCAATTTCACATGTAAATTATTCTTTAAAACTATTAAAACCAATATTGAAAGTGTCCTTGCAAATTTTAATAACTCAAAACATAAAATTGGAGAACACAGCATTATTTAGAAATTAAGTCCATCCAAGCGGCATGAAATATGTAAACTATGACACATTATTATTTTCTAGCATAGAATGGGCTTCATATCAATAATATTTTTTTGAAATATAGGGTGTTAAAAAAATATGTGAGTGCTTGCAACTGCTAGTTTTAGTAGATCATGGAAGTTACCTTGTAAGTTTTGTTTAAAGGAATGAAAATTTGTTTGAAGGAAAAATCCCTTTATGTGTTTTATGCTTCCATTATTTACATTTACAAAAATTGTATGATTGTTGGCATGATCTAAAATTGGTTTCAAAATTAAATTAAATTAAATACACAAAATTATTTGTCAATTGGGGTTATCCTAGGTGGTTGGGAAGAATGAATTCCATCCTCCCCACCCAAGTTCAATTCCCTCAAATGACATGACAAACTTTGATGTAATAGATGAAATATGTAAATTCCTCATATGGAGTATATAGACATGTATTTTTGGATAAAAAGACCAAAAAAACATTTATTTAATTGAGATCATGAGGAGGAAATTTATCTAGTGTTGAAAACTTACAAATACAACCTTTAAATTGTTCCCTCCTTTTGAATAATAACTAATCGTAATTTTAACCTCCCCCTACTTTTAGATATTTATATGACATTAGATTAACAAGAAAACTTATCACCCATTCAAACTTCAAATCACTCTCTTCTTTTCAAGTTGCTTATAAATGCAAACATATTGAGTGTCATATCACCTCCTTTGTTCTATTTTTTCCTTCTCTCCCACTTTGAAAACATTAGAGGCACAAAATATAGTTATAATTTATGTAAGATTCGACTCACTCACTAGTTTTAAATTTCTTAAAAATATCATAACAAGTATTGCCTAGTATTGGAGAAAAATGAACTCCATAACTGAGAGTAAGTTAATAAGTGGATTGAAGGTTTTAACCCTAAAATAAAGTTACATGTAAAAAAATTCTTATGAAACAAAAAATATACAATGATTGGAACATAAAATATACAAAGAGATTTTTCTCCTTGAACCCAAAACTAGGAAAAACCAGATTGATTTTTCATTATATTACCTTCAATATTACAATACATTATATACATGTTGAAGCTTTTAGAAAGCCCCAATCCATTAACCATGGATTAGAACATAACCATAGTTCCCTTGACCAGATCTAAAAAATAGAATGGTAAAAACCATGATACATAAAACCATGCACAAAACCATGTGCAAAAACATGGGTGATCACCCCCATCCTTGGGTACACTCAACCATCCTTGGGCTCACCTAAAAAAACAAACTTTCAAGGTGATAATATTACCCATGTGTTTCCAAGGATGGATGAATTCATTGCTATTTTAAAAAACATTCAAATTATCCGTAGCCTACCATATTGATGAATCCATTTCCCACCCAACAACAATGACAAATGGTTGCTAATTACCCTACTCCTCCACCTATGGGATTGGAAGGAAAAATCCAACAATTAGGACCATCACATGTGAGATTTCTAATGTGTTATGAGCCAGTGGATTTGACTATGTGAGTGAAAAAATATGAGACTTCTAAGAGTGTTTTTTCTTGTAATGAACCAATGTTTTCTATTCCATCCAATGGAATTTCCTTAATAGATAAGCCTTTAGAAACTATGATACATAATACAAAAGAGTGTTATCCACACATTATCCACTAGTCAACTCATAATACCAACACATGAGCTACCTAAAACTATAGTATTGTGGAGGATGTATCCCAAGTACCATGTATCATGTATGCATTAGAGGTTTTGCAAAGATGTACCATGCAACACATAGCCTTATTGATCATGATTGAAAGTGTTGATCCCTTAGAGTTCAATATTATTACTTTTTATGGGGGCGTGAGTCAGTATTGATTATCCCATTATATTTCTTTCCACACATTTTGCACACTTGTGGATGAGAGATGCTCCACTTTCATTATGGCTATGTCATGTTAGTAGGTTTTAAGTTCTTAAAAAATCATGCAGTCGAACAATACAATCCAACACACCTTTTAGTTGAATAAATTTATCCCAATATTGTCCATTAAGTTTGGGGTAAAAATCATCATTTGATGTCAAAGTAGTAATTCCCCACTGGATTATAATCCACTCCTTCAATGTAGTTGCTTTTATGCCTTGATGGTTGTCATTTTGTCATTCATTCATGTTCTTTGCTTTCCTCATGAAGGAAAGATAGTTACAATTGATTAGATCTATTTTTTCATCATGAATAAGGTGACCAATGTAAGCATTGTTGTGCCATGTTTTGGTGATACACCTTCAAATTATTCAAATATTTCCATGGGACTATAAAAAAAACTTGTCACTCATTGGTATCTTTTCAATGCCCTTGCTTGATAATTTTAGTTTTGTTCCTCCCATGCAAACGATCTCTTGCATCACTAGTGGATTCCATTGGCACATTAACCCATGGGTGGTGCCATATCCTTCATATGTAAAATTCTATAGTCAACAAATGCTACTTCTAGTAAAAGAGATTACCTATCTAGTCATCCCATCAATATCTACTGACATTAATAAAAAACTCCATCCCAATATGGAATATGATCATGCTACTCTTCCCACATGGGTTGTCATTCCACCTATTTCACATGACTCCCTCAATAATGAGATGCTTTTGAAAAGCACCATCTTGAGGCCATGGTGCCTAGGACATCCTAATTAGTGTTGTAAAATTAGTCTTAAGGACTCGTAGGACCATAGTTTTGCATGTAATTCAAATAAGATTGATTCATAACCATTCGTAAAGATACAATGTATGAACCAACACACATGCAGGAACACAGAGGAAATGATCCTCGATTGTGGTGGCCAAATCAGATTAAGAACTTGCAACAAACCAATTGTTATGCCATATGTAATTGTAGAAGACAATAGAGGAGAAATCCATCATACAGAGCTTAAACCTTAAGAATTATGTATATCTAGATTTAGAGAGAAATGAGAGAAAGGAAATGTTTATGGAATGCTAAGATACATGGAGTGCTTTTTAAAGACTTAATTTCCACATCCATACATGAATTATCCATCAATAACTTGATCAAATGAATCTTATACAAAAATTATCCATCAATAACTTGATTGAAATGAATATGCATCTAATGAGAAATATATCTGGCAGCTACTTGACATGAAATTTGAGAAGAATATTCAACATATATGAAAACACAAAGGGAGATGAACATACTGCAATCCAATAAGTTGGAATCACCAAAAATTTCACATTAATTTTCTGAGAAACATACATACATCGAGATTCATAACATTGTCTTCCTGAAATAAGGAGAAGGTCCTTTCTAAGAGTTCTTTCCAAAAATTTTGAACCTTGTTTAATTGTTTTTTCCCTCTTTTTATAAGGAGAGGGGGAGCTTGAGAAACAGTTACAAAATATCTCAGTTGATCTCCAACTATCTAACCGACTAGATATCTCTGCGCGCGAAGGCTCTGTTGCCAAAATCATTGCAACAAATTTGATTCCTTTCTTTAAAATACATAAAATTACGAAAATATCAAAATGGAACAACTAAATGATAGCTAAGAAAAATATCTCCATGCCATGTTTGTGAGTGCCTCCAATCAGGCCACGTCTTTTACCACAATGTTCCTCTTTCGCTACTCGTTCAGTTCACTTATCATTCTCCCCTTAACCGCTTGAATTCCCCACATTCTAGAGCTAGGAGTGATCAACCATGGTGGCCTTAGTCATGTTACAGATTCCATGTGCCAGCCCAATATTGAAACCCCTCTCATTGGAAGTTTTTCAAACATAAACAGTTCTAAAGTTCTGATGTCCTCAACCTCTGTTATGATGACCTCTGATATGACATCATCACTCCACGTGGCACCTCATGAGTGGTGACACGTGTCATCCATATTTTTCCCCTTAGGCCCCTCAAAATAATAAAATTTCCTACTACGTGTCCTATCGTACCACCACATCATGTTGATGTCAGATGCCACTGTAGCTTTATCGAAACCAATCATATGCTGCCATGTGTCTTTATTGGAGCCAATTGTACGCTGCCATGTGTCCCTCTAGAGGTGAGAGAAAATGGCCCATCAACCTTTGGTTTTGCAATGAAATTCTTTGTTAATCCTTTATCGATATTCCTCGGTGCTTTCTAATACTATCAACACTTTATGATATCACACCAAAGGTTCTCACTTTAAGAAGTTCTGATTCTGCGATACGCCGATGTTCCGATGTGCCGATGCTCCTCCAACCTCCAATATCACATGCTCTGATGTATCGGACCTCTGATATTGCAATGTGCTATTTGCTAGACCTCTGATATTGCGATGCGCTAGTATGTTAGACCTCTGATATTTTGATCTCTGATATTTCTTCCTTCCTAAGGTTTCAAATCCTTGAAACTTTAGCAGACCATATCTTTTGATCTAGGACTCCATTTTTGGACTTCCACATATCATTAGAAAGCTTTCTCAGAGATCTTTCCAACTGAGAGGGTCTAATGTAGGCTTTGAGTCCTTCTGCTACTTGGAAGATGAATGCAAACTTCTTATCTTATTGACTTTTTGGACAGATGAAATCACACCCACCATGATGATCCTCCACATGAAGCCTACAACTACCATAGGAATCCTTCTGATCCATGCATTTTTTGTAGCACACATTCTTTCCAGTCTGGTTGACATCGGTGCCAACATTGGCTTCAATTGGGGACAATGCCTTGTTAACAAGGTGCTGAGAACCTGTAGAGTAGTAGCCTTTTATCCATTGGGCATGGAGTCCTTTTATTCAAGTATATAAAAACAAAAACGGAAACATAAAGAACTAAACGTATTAATGATATTTTACAGTGGCTCATTGGTATGTGTAATGGTTGAGAAATGAACCTCTTAGTGCTGGAAGTAAAGCTTGAGTAACTTCCCATTTACATGTAGCTCAAGCATTTTACCCTCCAATTTTTCTAGCAAGAAAATATCATTTCCCTTTGCCTCAGTAATCTTCAGGGGTCCAAACCATAAGGGATCAAATTTGCCATGTTTCCCTTTGTCTCCTCTATTTAAATCCCACCTCAAAACTAGATCTTTTGGATGGAGAGGTTTGTCCTTAGATCGAACACAAATTTCATTTTCTACTGGTAGTTGATTAACTTGTGGTTTAACTTCTCTTTGTTCTCCTGGAGCTCCACTATTTGATTTATCCTTCGAGTCAGAGAGTTTGGTTCTTCTTCCACATTTTGTAATATTTTGGCAATCGGCATGGAAAGTTGTATATGAAATATAACTGCTTTCCCATATACCAATTTGAAAGGATATTTCCCCGTGGATATTTTAGGAGTGACCCTGTTAGCCCATAGGGAAAATTTTAGTTGGGAGTCCCAATTTCTCTGGCTTTCTACAATTGTTTTCTTCAGGATCCTTACTACCATTTTGTTGGAAGACTCAGCTAGTCCATTTCCCTGTGGATAGTAGGTAGTAGAGTGACCAACTGTAATGTTGAATTTATGACAAAAGATGATAAATTTTGCAGACTTAAAAAATTGAGTGTTATCAGTCACAATTTTCATAGGACACCCAAACCTGGCCAAGATATTTTCCTCCAAAAATTTTATGACCATAGTGTCAGTTGCATTTCGGGTTGGGATTGCTTCCACCCATTTTGTGAAATAGTCTGTGGCTATGAGTATCCACTTGTGTTGGCTACTGGAAGGGGGGTGTATCTCTCTGATAAAGTCCAGTCCCCATTGCCTGAAAGGCTCTTCTATACAAACATGGATTAATGGGAGTGGGGCTAATTTCTACTTCTCAACGAACATTTGACACTTTTGGTAGGCCCAAACACACGAGTGAACTTCTTTGAATACTTTATGCCAATAGAATCCTACTTTCAATATCTTATGTGCGGTAGTCTTCCAGTTGTAGTGTCCCCCACAAATGCCACTATGGAAATCATTAATTACCCTTTGAGTTTTTGTTTCTACCAAACACATAAGTAGTATTCCAACTGGCTCTTTCCAATACAGTTTCCCATTGAATATAATAAAATTATGGTCTTGTAATCTTAATGCTCTATACTTGGATTCATCCATCTTCATTGGTCACCTTAAGAATAATAGATAGTGGATGACATCTTTATACCAGGTAGAAGTTTCGTATTTGATATGAATTTTTTGGATTGATGTCTTGATTATCGTCTGTTGTGACCCTTCTTCATCTTCATCTATTAATAAGTTAATCCCCAAGGCATGGAACTTAGACTCTGATACAATTTTGGCCAATCCCTGCCCTTTGATCCTAGAGAATGATTCTTGGGTATATGGATTCCAATTTTCTTCGTTCTCCTTCTTCAATATCTCTGTGATACCTTTCACTATCTCTACATAGTTGGGTATAAATCTCCTCAAGAAGTTAATCCTTCCCAGGAACACTTGGACCTATTTTTTATTTCTAGGTAGGGAAAGTTGGATGATGGCTTCCACACGCTTGGGATCGATATTCACCCCCTCCTGTGCTACTATATGTCCCAACAACTTACCTTCGCTCAAAGCGAACTGATATTTCTTTGGATTTAGAGACAACCCATACTTCCTGCATTTCTCAAAAGTGAGTTTCAAATGCACAATATGCTCCTCATTTGTTTTAGAAAAAACTGTGATATCATCCAAGTAGACCACTACGAATTTGTCTTGTTCTCCCACGAATGCTATATCCATGGCCCTTTGGAAGGTTGCTCCTGCATTTATAAGGCCAAATGGAATTCTTGCATACATGAAGATTCCCTAGGGTGTAGTGAATGCAATTTTATTTTGATCATCGAGATGCACTGCTACATGATTATACCATAAAAAGCCATCCATCATGGACATCCAAGATGAGCCAACTACCTTCTATAATATATATTCCAGTTTTGGCAATGGATAGTCGTCTTTTAATGAAGCTTTGTTGAGGTTTCTGAAATCCACACACATTTTTATCTCTCCATTATTTTTCCTGACAAGAACCAGGTTTTCCACCCACTCTGAGTACCTCAAGGGTACACTGATCTTGGCTTGAAGTAACTCCCTTACTTCCTTCTCAATGGATGGGAGTAAAAGGGGATTGATCTGTCTATGTTTATTCTTATGAGGCTTCATTCCATTCTTTAAGGGAGTCTTATGCTGAATAAAATTTGTATAAAAAGTATTTAAATCATCATATGACCAAGCAAATACATCTTTATAGGTTCTAAAGAGATTTAAGTGCCTTTGTTTATATTAATGGGGGGTCCATTTTGACAACTTGATCATCCGGGGTTCATTCTCTGAGCCAATGTTGGAATCCTTCACCTGTTCATTGACTCCTTGTTCAACAGGTTTTGAGGCCACGTCGTTGGATTTGAATAATCTCTCCAAAGGAACTAGACCACGAGGAATAGTGTTTCCCTTTAGATGAAAAACTGTCTTGTGATAGTTTCCTCCCAAGTGGTTGGTTGTTCCTCTGTCAATTTTTCTTCTTCTTGGTCGATCATAGAATTGAAGAATTCCCCAATGAATTCCATAAAGTGCTTGATTTTTTCATCATATTCGAACACCTTCTAGTGTCTCACATTATCAGGCACTGAGGGTCTGTACCTAACTTTGACTTCATATCTGAGAAGTGGATTTTGTGGTGGCTTAAAATTACTGGTAACTATATCTAAGGAGTCAGCCATTTGATTTCCTTCCATGGGTAAGAATTAGACATTAAAATCTAGGAATAATTTGTCCATTAAATCCCAAACCTCATTTCTGTAAGCCCTTAACCTGGGGTTCTTAATTTGACATTGGTTCTCGATTTTCTTTACCACCAGTTCCGAGTCTCCAAACACAGTCAGACATTCAATGTTCAAATTCCTTACGGCTTACAAGCCTAGTATTAATGCCTCATACTCTACCACATTATTTGTTGCTTCAAAATCCAATTTGAACGAGAGAGGGACCAAGCTACCCTGCTCCATTACCTTCCTTGGAATTATCACCATCAAAATACAACTTCCAAACTTTTCTACAATCTCTGAGTTGCTGATATAATTTGACTGTTGGTTGTACTTGTGTTTCTTCTAAAATAAAATCATCTTCTTCTACCAGTAATCAAGAGAAATCTCTTTCTTTCCCATACACAAGAGAATTATTTGGGCAATCAACTTTTGTAACTACTTTAATGAACATTGATTCCATATGAAATCGCCTTTCTTCTCCACCAAAGATAGGGATGTTAGCATAGGTAAGATCCAGCTTGATGGAACCTCCAATATTTGATCCCTAAGATATAAACAAAAGCATACCAAACCTTGCATGGATATCAACTAATACAATGTCCATTACTACACTTTTTATTGGGATCTAGGCAAAATTCACCACTAAGTCCTTTATCATTCCCAAGCACTTTACCCTCTTAGAGTGAAAAGAGTAGAGATCTTTGTATGGCCTAGTTATATGCAGACCTAGTTAATCCATTACTGACAGTGGCATCAAGTTATGGGTAGCACCCAAGTCCAACATGCAGTTATGGAGCAAGAGGTCATGTACTACTAGAGTAACGTAAAAATCTATTGTGGAGGGATCTTGTTCTTCAAAATGGGGTTCAAAAACAACCATTGGCCTTTCTTCTTGGAGGTTTAAACTATCATGTGATTGGATTGAAGCAAATGAAAGCATGAACTGGGAAAATTGGGCCTTATTGGTGGGCTGTTTCAAGATCTCAGATAACAAGACCGAGATTTTGACTTTCTCAAGCTCTTTTTGAAGATTAAAGATAACAGGGCCTTTTTCTGCAGTGCTAACCTCTACCAACTCTTTTTATTTTTCATACATGGGCCTAGAGGGGGAGGTGACTTGTCTTCTTTAAGGACTTCAGGCTTATGGCAATTTGGATCTGAGGACTCCTTCTTTTTTTGAATAATTGGATCTAGAGGCCCCTTCCCCTTGTCAGCTGGATTAGGAGGCTCTTGGGAGGAAGCACCTTCATTTTGGTCCTGTCCCCTCGATCTCTTTCTAGATGACCGAAGATCATATTTCTAATGCATCTAAACTTGCATGAAATCAATGAACTTCTTGCAGTAATCATCAATCTTACCATTGGTTAGTGTTGCATTGAGACCACCCCCCTCTTCTTCATACGTTATAACTTCTTGTTCTTCATCAAAGAAAGAGGAATACATGTTCCCCTGAACTTCATTGGAAACTCATATCTGCTCATCTGGATCATCTTCTCTATATAATGGATGATGGATGTGGTCTTGTTGTTATTTCCTTTCCCTTTTCAATATATGTAGGGGAGACCTTTTGTATTGGGGATAGAAACCTCGATTAGTAGCCTAGGAGTTCTGCCGTGGAAGGTTTTTATTTTCTAGGTCCAATTTTATCAGTTTATTTGATAAGTTCATTATTAACTTATCCATCTCCATGACTTGAGGACGTTGCCTCCTCTTTCCCCTTTCTCTTCCATGACTTGAGGACGCTGCCTCCTCTTTCCTCTTTTTCTTCTCTCTAGGGTTAGTTGTAATTCTTGACTTCCTTGTTGGTGTAAAATTTGCTTCTACCTCAAGATCATTGATTTGAATCTGGTCCAAAGTATGGGACCTCCTATCTCTGAATGTGAAGCCAAACTTTGATTCAAAGGCCCCAACAAAAAATACTTTGGCAACAGCCTTTGGAGGTTTAATCTCAGCAGGTAAATTGTTGTACAATTTAATAAACATTTTTATAAACACATAGATATCCTCATCAAGTTTCTTCTTCATAACATTGAACTCAGTAAGAATATATCCATGATCTCTCTTCTCTCCCCATTTATGCATAAAATAATTCTCCATCTCTTCCCAAGTGGAAGAAGCATCCGGAAAGGACTTGAACCATTTTTTGGCCTCCCCATCTAGAGATTGGATGAAGAGTCTCAACACCACATCTAGGTACTCGACGTTTAAATTTTCTACAAAGGCACATAAAGCTTCTATGTGTCTCTGCACTGATGTGCCATCTTCTCCATTAAACCTGGGTAGGAGTTTGAGATAGTCCTGTGTCATAGCACCTAAAGGTTGAGGTAGGTCTAAGGGATCATATTTGTTTAACAAGAAACCTGGAACAACCATTTGGAGTAGAGGCGGTGGTACTAGGTTTATTAGGGGTCTCTAAGCTATGACCAATTGTGAGATAGTTGACTGATCGTGACTTGAGAAACTATTCACACTATGGGTAGGACTTCTCTTGAGGATATATTTACTCTCCTCAAGCTCAAGGAGAGGATAGAATGAGAAATAAGGAGTGTCGACTGAAACTTCTTCTTCTTTGAATTCTAGGGAGGTGGTACTGGGTAGTGGACTAATTTCGAAGGATATCACAAGACTCTAGGTGAAAAATCATAGCAATGAATTATAGCATTCTGTGAGATGGGTGAGGATGTTTCATGAAACAAGGAGACAATAGCATCAGTATTGGGGGTTTTTTTCTTCCAAATCCTTCTGGATATTAGTCTTTTTGGATCAAATATAAATGGCATTCTTTGCTGAGAGGTATCTAAGTGGGTATGGGGCCTCTTAAAAGTCAGGGTGATGAACTTATGATTTGAGAATGGAGTCGCCAAGGTGATAAATCTACAACCCACACATCTTTTCTCACCTTATCAAAGAGTGTATGAATGTCGTACCCAAGAGAAAAATTCTCTAATCCATTCCTTGGAAATGGCACTAGAAAGATGTTGTCACTCCTAGAGATAGTCTCTGGGTTGATAGGAGATAAGTGCCTATGACATCCTAATTAGTGTTGTCAAATTTGTCTTAAGGACTTGTAGCACCATAGTTTTGCATGTAATTCAAATAAGATTGATTCATAACCATTCATAAAGATATAATGTATGAACCAAGACACACACAGGAAATGATCCTCGATTGGTGGTGGCCAAATCAGAATGAGAGCTTACAACAAATCAGTTGTTATGACAAATGTATTGTAGAAGACAATAGAGGAGAAATCCATCATACATAGATTAAACCTTAAGAATTATGTATATCTAGATATAAAGAAAAGCGAGAGAAAGGAAATGTTTATGGAATTCTAAGATACATGGAGTGATTTTTAAAGACTTAATTTACACATCCATACAGGCATTATCCATCAATAACTTGATCGAAATGAATCATATACAGGCATTATCAATCAATAAATTGATTGAAATGAATAGGCATCTAATGAGAAATATATCTAGCAGCTACTTGACATGGAATCTGAGAAGAATATTCAACATATATGAAAATACAAATGGAGATGAACATACCGCAATCCAATAACTTGGAACCACCAAAAATTTCGCATTAATTTTCTGAGAAACATACATAAATCGAGATTCATAGCATTGTCTTCATGAAACCAAGAAAAGTTCCTTTACAAGAGTTCTTTCCAAAAATTATGAACCTTCTTTAAGTGTTTCTTCCCTCTTTTTATAAGGAGAGGGGGAGCTTCAGAAACAGTTACAAAATATCTTAGCCGAGCTCCAGCTGTCTAATCGACTAGTTGTCTCCACATGCAAAGGCTCTGTTGCTCAAATCATTGAAACATATTTGATTCCTTTCTTTAAAATACATACAATTACAAAAATAACAAAATGGAACAATTGAATCATGGTTGAGAAAAATATCTCCATACCATGCCTTGTGAGTGCCTCCGATAAGGCCATGTCTTTTACCACAATGTTCCTCTTTAGTTACACGGTCAGTTCGCCTGGGGCTTTCATCTTAACTGCTTGAATTCCCCACTTTCTAGAGCTTGGAGTGATCAATCATGGTGGCCTTATTGGTGTTCCGGATGCCATCTTCTAGCCCAATATCGGAGCCCTTCTCATCGAAAGCTTTTCAAACATCAACTGTTCTAAAGTTTTGACGTCCTCAAGCTTCGATATGCCGACCTCCGATATGATGTCATCACTCCACATGGCACCTCATGAATGGTGACACATGTCATCCAGATTTGTCCCATTAGGCCCCTCAAAATACCAAAACTTCCTGCCACGTGTCTTGTCATACTGCAACGTCATATTGGCGTCAGATGCCATTGTCGCTTTATCAGAACTAATTATATGCTTCCATGTGTCTTTATCGGAGCCAATCGTACACTGCCATGTGTCCTGCTAGAGGAGAGAGAAAAGGGCCTGTCAACATTTGGTTTTGCAAAGATATCCTTCATTAATCCTTTATCAGTGTTCGCCGACGCTTCCGTGATACACCGATGTTTCGATGTGTCGATAGTCCTTCGACATCTGATACAACCTGCTCCGATGTATTGGACCACCGATATTGTGATGTGCGATGTGATGGACCTCCAAAATTGTGATGTGCCAGTATTATGGACCTCCGATGTTCCTTCCTTTCTAAGGCTTCAAATCCTTGAAACTTTAGAAGACCATATCTTTTGATCCAAGAGTCTACTTTTGGACTTCCACATATTATTGGAAAGCTTGTTCAGAGAACTTTCCAATGGAGAGGGTCCAATGTAGGCTTTATGTCCTTTTGCTATTTGGAAGTTGAATGAAAACTTCTCTGCTCATTGAACTTTTGAACAGATGAAATCACACCCACCATGATGATCATCCACATGAAACCTACAACTATCATAGGAATCCTTCTGAGCCATGCATTTGTTGTAGCACACATTCTTGCTAGTCTAGTTGACATCAGACCAATAGGTTCAATTGATAATACTTGAAAGGATATGCCTCATGATGCCTATATTCTCTTAGATTTAGAAATTGTGGAGCTTGGAAAACATAATCTTGAATGGGGCTAGGGGGCACTTCATGCACCATCTAGTGAAATTCCACCCTTGGACTAAGTCAAGAATTGTATTTTTAGTAGCAAATTTTCCACTAAATTTTCCACTCCAAACCCCCCATTAATGAGTGTCTTGTACCTCCATTTTATCTTGAAAAGCATCATCAAGGAACTGTATTAGATCATGATACCACTCATCCTTGATGTACTTAGGTATTTCCTAATAATGATAGGATTCTAGGCTCTCGTTGGAATCATCAACCTATATGAACATAGAAATGTGATTCTATGTGTTATTTCCCTGACATGGTGTGCCATATGTTTCCAACAATGGCCCATGAGTTCATATATATTAATATAAATTATTGGCATGTCCCCAATAGTGGACATTAGATGGCGTAATCGATCAAATTAAGTCATTCCTATTGGCATTATGACTAATTTGTTGTCCTTGATGGCAACCTACTTGATGAATATGTCAACAAGATATGTCTACATGTGACAGAAAAGGAATATCAGTTTAGAGATAGAGGAATGATAAAGATGAAGTTTGAAGAAGTATATGTAGGTTTGGTGAAGTAAAGCTGAGTTTACATAGGTTCTATGAAGAAAAGTTGTGTACATACTAAGGTTTGGTGAAGTAAAGTAGAGTATATGCAGGTTCTGTAAAGAAAAGTCGTGTACACATGTGGGTATAAAGAAGAAAAGGCACGTACATATTCTGAACAATGGTATTCCAAATACCAAGGGTCATTACCATGGTATTTTTCTATGGTATTGAGCCCAACAATGGATATTTGATCCCGTCCAAGAATACATTGGCACTAGTATGGTTTTGAGTTGTGGCATTGTCTAATGGATAAGCTATATAAGGAGATGAAAATAAAAGTGTTTAGTGTGCAAGTGATGAATATTTCATGAATAGTAAGATCTAAAGCATGCACATAATGGGGCTATTAATGATTTTCTTGATCTGAAACTATGCTTGCACCTAGGAATTTGATGATGGATTAGATCCAATAGATCTGAAATGAAAATATTGATTATGGGTTGATTTGTGATGATAATGTTTTGACGTGTGATTATTCTATGTATGTCGAGATCTGGGTATGTATGAAGTTCTGTTGTGTAGCGAAGAGTTTATGTCAGTAATTATAGATCTGTACATGGGTTTGATAACCTGAAAGGCACATACACATGCTGGTTTAATACTAGTAAGTCACATATCTAATCAGATCTATACGCGGGTTTGATTCTTGAGAAGCGTGTATACATGCATAAATGTTTTGAAGAAAACACGCATATAAGCTAGGGTTTTTTTCTAGAAATGATGTTTGATTAGTTTAATTAGTATTTCTATGTTTCTTTTGTCTGTCAATGAAGTCTTACTTGATGATTTGGGCTTAATAGTGATGTCTTGATTGAGAATTGATATGTTGAAGAATGATAATGCTACTAGTTTTTATGATTGAAAAATCAATGATGGTTCTTTGATTATTTCAGAATGAGGTAGTGGATCTGTGTATGATATAGTGTTTATTTCAGAGTGACAAAGGTTTAGTTTCAGGGTTCAATTTTTCCAGATATGTACGCAAGTATGCTTCAGGGAAGTCACGTATCTACGCGGGTTTGCTACAGTAAAGTAGTGTGTATATTCTAATAGTTTATTGATCTAGGCTTTCAGTTGATTCAGTAAGTTGATGTAGTGTTTGGGTTCAATATTAGTATTATGGTTACAATGATATAACTATTCTAGTTTTTTGAGAATACGTTGATTGATTTTGGTTTCAGTTGATTGAGTGATTGGTTGATTTAGTTATGTCAGAGATTGGTTGTTTTAGTTAATGATTGAGTGATTTGTTTCAGTGATCAATTTCAATTTTGATATTTAGTTTTGGGCTTAAATGATGATAGTGGGTCCAGTCTGAAAATTTAATGTAAAGTGGCCTATAGTTGTGATGTGTTGTATCAAGTGTATCTAGTGTGAAATTTATGAAATGTGGTCCACAAAGGTGTTGAGGGTTAGAGCCTTCAGTGAGGGATTTGAAGCTTCCTTCTAGTGGTAGTTGGTAAATCTAATCAGGGGGTTGGAGCTCCCTTCTGGTGGCTGTCGTAAACGATATCAGGTGGTTGGAGCTCCCTTCTAGTGGGTGCTAGAGAATGAGAGAAGGTTGTAGCCTTCTACAAGTGGGTGCCTACGTGATGGTATGAGTCTGCAACATTACAAGATTGTAAGAAGTTTTTATTTATAATAAAAAGAAGACAAAAATGACAACAACGTTGGTTTTTTTCCCAAATTACGTTTCCACCTAAAAGTCTTGGTGTTCATGTGTGTTGATGTGTTTCTTATGTGTGATGGTTTATTTTGTTCTTACTTTACATGGTTACTATTTCATTAATGCTTAATGAGGTACTGATACAGTGGCTCAAGTTAAACAGATGATGAATTAACTGAAAAGTAAGTTTATTCGATATACGCTAGTTGTATGCATAACAATCATGTACATATGCGGGTTCCATTTAGTAAAGTCCAGCACAAAAATATGGATATGAAATTGAATGGTTTAATGATTTTTAAATACCAATTGCCCCCCCCCCCCCCCCCGCCCCCCTGCTCCCAGTATATTTCCCAACAATTGGTATCAAAATAGGTCCTTCAAAAAACGCTTGATCTCTTAAAGGAAGATTCATCAAGATGAGTAGTCAAGAAGGAGTATTTTCTATCATACCACCTTTTTGGAACTAACTTTGTCTTTTGGAAAGTTAGGATGAGAGAATACTTGCAGGAAATTGGAGCTAATATATGGGAAATGCTTGAAAGAAGATATCAATATCCAACCTCCATTCCCATAGATATTGTAGGAAAGAAACAATATGAAATCAATGCAAAGGTTGTAAATTCCATCTTGGGAAGTCTGGTGGAGTCTGAATTTGTGAAGGTAATGCAACTAAACACATCAAAGGTAATGTGGGATGATTATCCAAATTTATGATGGCAACAACAAGGTAAAAAGTGCTAAACTCAACACATTTAGAATACAATATGAGACATTGAATATGCACGATGATGAAAGCATTGCAACATTTTTCCTCAAAGTAGATGGAATTGCTAATTCCATGAGAAATCTTGTTGAAGAAATAAAACATGTTATTGTTCTTGAAAATATTTTGAGATCACTAACTCTAAAGTTTGATTCTAAAGTCTCCATTATTGAAGAAATGCGGGATCTGAAAATTCTCACACTTGATCCACTCCATGGAATATTAACAACATTTGAGATGAGGAAAGGTGGTCCTTCAGACATGAGAGAAGTAGCCTTCAAATCTACTGCAAAAGGAAAAGAAAAGGAAGAATCAGGTTATGTATCAGAAGAGGAAGAGGAAAACTTCTTAAAGAAACTCCAAGTGGGTACTGGAAGATTAAGAGATAAGCTTCCCTTCAAATGTTTTTCTTGTGGTAGAGTTGGTCATTACGCTGCTAAAAGTCCCTATAGAGAAAATCACGAGAAAGAGAAAGAAGCTGCAAAAATAAATAAGAGAAGATTTGAAAACAAGAGAAATTTTTATACACATGAAGATAGTGATGGTCTTGTTAGAGCCTAGATTTGTCTCAGGCTGAAAAGACAAGGTTCTAGGTCCACATCAAACCACGCTTAGCCTCGTAGCTAGCCCTACGAGGACAGGAGAGGGCTCTCTCCAGGTCAATATCAGTAAAAGGTAATCGATGAGGCTCGAGATGACTAAATTGACAATTGATCTTAGGCTAGTTATGAAGTACAAGGAGTTTGAAGTTGATTTTTGAGGTTTTTGTTGAATCAAAGGAAAAGGCAATTTCGGGTGCGGGGATGAGACACAGTTTTTGCAGAGGTCTACTTGGGGCAAGGTAGGCAATTGTCTTGATGCTTTTAAAGAAAATGAATGGCCAGATCTGACTGGTGAGAGGCTAAGGAGAGCAAGAAGCTTTCAAGGATTCTCCTTAAACAGACGAAAACATGGAAAATCAAACAAACTTAAAGGCAGAGCATAACAATCTATGGATTCTACCTTAACACTTCATTTGTTCAATTACAGAAGATGAGAGAAGGAAAATGATACACATAACAGCTTACAATTACTGAAAGAAGCACACCATCAACACATAAAGCCACAAGGATCCCAAATAGTGCTGCAAAACCCTGGTCTTTCCTTTGCCAAAAATGCAGAAGTGAATGTACAATAGAGTGTCAAGCTTTTCCCAAGAGTCCAACCATGAAAATGACTTAGAAATTACATAATATAGGCAAGCCAACCTCTTCCCTTGCCTCTAGGGGTCGAGCTCATCATTCTAGGAGCTGTTTCAACCAATTCTAAACAAAGCACTAAAATCTAGGCAGTCAAAACAACTTGCCTCTATAAGGTAGGAAACTGATTCATTCATTAAATTCTCACTCTTTGGTGAATGAATCCTCTAGAACAAGTAACTAAGTGTCAAAATTACATCATGTTCATTTAATTACATCAAGAGAATTCAAAAATTACATCACAAGCAAAACTAGTCAAACTGGCCGAATTTCTGAGCTGAAAGATGAAAAATAGGGCAAAAAATCTATATGCGCCGCGCTACTTTTCTGCTGATTTTGAGGCACTTGCAAGAGTCAAAATTGAGCTCAAGTTGGTTTGTTGGAAAGCCCTGCCTGTCTACTATCCAACCCAAGTGGAATTTTCCAATTTGGTGTCCATTTGCCCCTCCAAAAGTGCATTCTCCCAAGACTGCTTCCTGTGTATCAAAATAGGGGCAGTGAGGTCATTTTTTGCATGTTTTTTGACCTTTTGGGGACCCATAACTCACCCAAATTTCTTGTCCAAGTACCAAAATTCATGATTTCTCATGACAAATCCAAAACTGCAAGCCATTTGTAATTTGGAGCTCCCAATCCTATGCGTCGCGCAAGGTGCGCGGCGCATATAGGGAAAAAACCGTTTTTTTAACACAAAAATTCCAAAAATGACCAAAAATGCCCCAAATCTCTTGAAATTTGGGCTAGAGTTTCCTTATCAAGTGTGGTGATGAGCTAAAGAGGCCTTGGCAAAAATCTGAAGACGATCAAGCTCCCTTTGCTTCTTTTGCTTGCTGATTGCCTTCTTCAATTTCGCCTTTAGATTTCTTATCCGAGCCTTACAAACTTGGTTTCATGCCCTGTAGTGGATAGCCATGTGTCTCAACAATGCATTATCTCTATTGGCCTTGTTCAGCTGCTTCTCCAAATAAATGTTGACCCTCTCGAGATTAGATTCTCGATCCTCATTGACCTGTCGCTCTAGAGAAGTGAACTGAATCCTCCTATGTCGGTCAGCTTCGCGATTCTCACGGATGTTCTGTAGCTCCATGATCGCATGCTGGTCTTCAAGCTGCTTATTTCTATGTTCTAGATACTTGATGTTCCATTTGGCCATCTCCAACTAGATTTCCAAGGCTTGAATGTCTGTTTCTTGCTCCTCGATAATCCTTCTATATCTAGACTTCTCTAAATACGTAGCTATCTCATCATCAGGAATGAGAACGAAACTTGATGGCTCACTTGAAGGCCCCTTCTCATGCATGGGCTTCTTACCCTTGTCCTGTACCTGTGCCTGTGGTGCTGATGTCGGAAGCGAGGCCCCTTCCACGCCAGTGGAGATAACACTCGCTTTGTTGCTGCAAACAAAGGTCTGGTGCCTTTCGGATAGCCTCTCTGATATGTAATGAAAATAGGCCTGGTCTCATGACGCTCATACTGCTGAGAAGGTTCACCCTCATGTTTCACCTCTGATACTCTTCGTGAAGCTCTGAAGAAATCACGTGAGATGAAGTCATCCCAAGTGATGCCCTGCAAACCAAGCTGATGAACCACCAAAATCTTTATAAGAGCAAAATGATAGACACTGTTGAGTTGTTGCTGAGGGGTTTTATGTTGTATAAAGGTAGTCATCCTCTCTATATTCCAGCAGATGAAATACGGAATGTTCATCATCCGCACCCTGGTGAAATGCATGAGTAACCTGATGTGATAAGCATAAAGACGAGAGAATCGTCCCTCACAGCTGAAATATTTCATGATCAATCTCATGAGTGGAGCATATTCATCTTTCAGGTACCTGAACGGGAACACTCTTTTGAGCTGCCTCAAGAAATTGGGTTTGATGTATGGCTCATAATGCTGCTGATCGATCTGTTGTTTTTTGTGCCATAGTTCACCAATATTTGGTATACCTGTTGCTAATGAAACAGTTTCTGGTGTAAGTGTAAAGGTGACCCCAGCCAAGGTAGCTTGATCTCCGTGCAAATGCAAGACAAAAAGACGAGCCAACTCATAATGAAACTGAACCTCAGCCACCTTTTGACAAAACTCATAGCATGACTGATGCTCAAAACACTGCATAGCAAGAGGACAAGCATGCAATTCTCTAAGGTTGATTGGTTCTTCCCTGACATGTTTACCACTTTTACGAGGCCTCCGGGGTTCCTGTTCACCCAAGGGAGAATCACTTTGGGTTTCTGCCTCATATTCAGATGAGTGACCAGATGACATCACTGCTGATATACAAACTGCCTTGAATGAATGCTGATATGTGAAGATATGTGAAACTGTTGTGTGCAACTGAATATGAACTGTTCTTTTGATCTAAACAATGCTGTGACCAAGGGGAAAACAAATGTACAAGGGAATGTTAGGAAGGGAAAAATATCAGGGAATTAGGGAAGTTTGAAATAAAATGTAATTAGGGAAGAGAGGGGAAATGTATATATGGGAATAGGGTTTTAGGGTTTGGGATATTGAATAGGTTTAAGGAGTTTTTTATAGAGGTGAGGGATTAGGATTTTAGGGATTGTAGTGTAGGATTAATGAGGGGATTAATGAGGAAGTTTGATGAGTGGATTTGGGAATGAGGAACAAAAGGAAATGAGGAAAGGAAACGACCTTGGTAACAAAACTGTTTTCAAAACCTACAACACTTTTTTTATATTGGCAAAGGGAGGCTTTCAAAATCTTGTCTCAACGGCAATCATCCATGAACCCACCACATTCACCATCAAAAACAAAGCAAAAGCAATGGAGGCGAGCCTACCTGGAAAATTGATGTGAAGATTGGGCGATTTGATGAGTTTTCAAACCATTTTCGGGCTCCAAACTGTAAGCGCCGCGCTCATTACCCAGTGCGCCGCGCAAGTTATATGCGCCGCGCTGGTTCAATTTTTCACTGGCTGGAACTCCTATGTGCGCCGCGCAAGTTATATGCGCCGCACAGGCTGTTATATGCGCCGCGCAGGTGAAATGGGGACCAATCTTCTCCAAAACGCACAAAATCGACTTGGAATGACTTTCTCCACCTTTGGCATGCACAATGACTTGAAACTTCATTGAAAAACCTTTATATAGACACCAATTTGATTTTTGCCTCTTCCATAACCCACTTTGTTATGTTTTGCAATTGACACTTTTTCAGGATTAATAGAATTTTGACCTTTTTGTTTCCTCCTTAAATTCGGTTGAAATAATGATTTTCTTTGACAATTTTTTGCAGGGATAGCTGTGATATGATCTAGCAAAGGAGACCAGGGCTGCGCCTGGACAATTCAAGAACTGAAATTTTTGAAAAATTATTACAAAAGTGAAATGTCGACTTATCTTCAAAACAGAGTTTTGAAGAGAAGTCATAATCTATCCGTCTGACGATAAAAATCTTTGAGATAACAACATATCAAGGACCTCCCTCTAGCCTGCTGGCTTTATTAAACTTTGTCAAAGACCCAATTGACTTAACCCTAGACCTAATGACCGAAAAAAAAACTGTTATGACCTAGAGACTGAAACAGGACTCCAAATGACTTTTCAAGACTTGATTTTTATGAATAGACCTGAGCCAGCAGTGCCAAGCACGAGGGGAATGAGTGACACAAACCTTTCCGTCAGATTTATGGCATGCTCCTAACGAAATGCAACTAATTGAAACTGATTTGACACCTAAACATGAAATGCAAAAAAGAGTTTTGATCTCTGATGGAGGGATAACCAGACCGACTCTAACAGGTCTTTCAAATGGTGAAGAAGGTGAGTCTGATCAATAATGTCAATTACTTATGGCTTTTGAAGGTAGAAGTAGTAATGAGTCTGATAGCTTAGAAGAAAAGGATATTTTTATTGAAAATTTTGACAGGGATATATCAAATGCAGTAATAGTTATAAATCTCAGCAAATATTCAAGTTTGGGAGCAACCCGCTTTCTATTAATTAGGAATGAAGAAGATGGTAACAAAGAATTATCAGGTATTTGTTTTTGTTCTAACTATAGTCCATTTCTGTGTCTATGCAAAAATGATAGTGACGATGATAGTGAAACAACTGAACTTGCACTCATGGGTAAAAGTGAAGGTAAGCACTCTATAGAGAAAACATATTAAAAAAGGATGCCTCTAGAAGCAAAATATCAAGGCAAGTCAGAAACACTAGAAAAAGTAGATGTTCCTATGATAATAAAATATAATTATCAACAATGGAAAGAAAAGATGAAGTCTAATCTAATGAACCTTGATTTTTGGTATCTAGTATGCAGTGGATATACCAAGATTCATTCATTTGATGAGTAAGTGAAAACAAATAGTAAGGATTTGAGTGACATATTTTATAGCATACCTGATTCAACATTAAATAAGGTTATGCATTGTACAACTACAAAGCAATGTGTGGGATAAGCTACAAGAAATCCATGAAGAAATATTAAAGGAAGATTCTTCATCAAGGGAACTACCAGGTAATCCTATCCTTAATAATGTGTTAACCTTTATTATGTCAAATGGAGTTGTTGATTCAGAAGAAGACAAGTTAGAAGAGAGTTTTGATCTTAGAACAAAACTTGATCTTTCTTTGAAAAATATTGATAATTTTAAACATAAGTTGTAGGCATATGATAACAAAGATCATATTAAATCAGTAAATGCTACTATGGAATCTAAACAATATCGTGAAGGTGTTGAAGCTGAGATTGTCTCTCTAAGAGAAGAACTTGAAAAATCAGATAAGAAGAATGAATAACTACTTCAAGCATTTGAAGAATAATAAAATGGGATAAAAGAAGAGATTCTCAAATTAAAGAAGCAAGTGGAGGAAGGAATAAGGGTTGAAGAAGATATGAAGAAGCAATATCTAGAAAAGGAAAAGAAATATCAAAAAATGGAGGTTTAGGTAAACATTCTAAAAGGTAAATTAGAAGAAAAATATAAACATATGTGATTTCAAGATAGTACTAAGATTTTGGATAATATTCTTAGTAGTCAAAGGATCTCGCCATCAAATATGGTCTTGGTTTTCATGAAAATGTTGAAGGAGAATCTAGTTTACAAGCTAAGGCAAGGAATTTAAAGAGTAACAATGCAAAACCTGAAATGCTCAACAAAGAGATAAGAAGACAACTTGATCAACAACCAAGGAAAGTGAACCTTCAAAGAAAATAATTTACTCCTAATTATAGAAATTTTAATCAATTCTCTCCTTTGATCAATAATGTTGAATGTTATATATGTCATAATTATGGACACGTTGTAGCCAAAATCATAAGTAGAATATTTCAAGCTAATAACTGCCTCACAAAGAGATCACCAGCTTCCAGGTACTTTAAAGGATATTGTTTCGCTTGCAATATATTTGGTCACAAAGCCATTGATTGCAATAGAAGGAATATGAAATAGAATTGTTATTATTCCTCTGCTCATATAATATGTTATGCTTGTAACAAGTGTGGGAATGTAGTAAAAGAATGCAAGAACAAGTCTATGGATCATCATAGACAACGTGGTAAGAAAATAGATAAGAATATTGATGCCAGGAGACCTAAAAAAGATGAATCCACCAACATTTATCATAACAAGCAGAAAGAAGAATAAAAAATAAGGTGTGGTCTTGCACTTTTCTCATTTAAAGAAGAACATGAATGGTACATAGATAGTGGATGCTCTCATCACATGACTAGAGTTAAGAGTAAGATGGAGTCTCTCAAGAAAAATCAATATGGTAATGTTATTCTTGGAACTAATGTTCCAACAAAAGTTCTGGGAAATATAAAGCCATAATTAATAAACATAGAGGAGCTGCTGATGCTTGATTAGTTGAAGGGCTAAAGCAGAATATTCTAAGTTGTAGGTCAAATGGAAGATACGGGAAATATAATCATGTTTACATCAATTAAGTGCAAGGTTATGGATGAAAAAACTGGAAAAATCATAGCAATAGGATATAGAAACCCAAACAAATTATATGTGCTTGGAGAATAGAATTCTCGTAGATATGAGGAAGATTCAGACTCAGAGTATAAGAAGATGGTGCCCATTGCATTCCATTATTCTTAAAAGAATACTTCTAACAATGACTGCATAAGTGATGTGAGGTACTTGACCTCATAAGAATAGAAGTTTACTATCATGTCCATAGGATCAGTAATATTAGGGGGGAAATACATGTTTTTTCTTGATGATGATTCCTATGATTGTTTTGATATTCATGTTACTTATACTACTGATAGTGCATATGGTGTAGTAAAAGTGAATAGGTACATACAGTACAGGTTCAAGGGGAGCTGAAGTTGTGAAGTTTTAGTATTTCACTTTATGTATGCAGATCCTATAAAGACAAGTCACATATATATATGCGAGTTCTAATCTAAACAATCATGCATGTTTATTTACGAAGAAGAAATAGTAAGAAAGACCCACAAAAAGTTGGCACAGGTTCAGGGGGAGAATTTGCTATGCTTCTAATAATGCATTTTTGGAATTATATTTTCTTTAGAATTCCTTGGTACATAATGGTGATGTTGCTTATGTTGTTGAAGTTATTGAATAATGATGCATGAGTTTCTAAATATGTTGATGCTTATTAGATGTGGAATAATAGAAAACTCTCTAGTGAGGATAAATGTATGATATGTTGAAAGAACATGTAGACCTTGCTATGATTATTTGATGGTGATGTTGTTCTAATAGATGATGCCTATGGTACTTACACAAGCTACACGTACATGATATGATGTAAATGACTTTGTGAAGATATGGTTATTGATATTTTACTGCTATATCTATTGAATGATACTTGGAGACATGGAATATGCTTGGTTGATGCATGAAAATATATGTTATGCTTTGATGAAAATGGATTGAGGCTCTTCAAGAGGATGAGTTGATAGACAATCTCTAGAGAAAAATCTTATGATTTTGATGCTACATAATTTGTCACAGATGATGGTATTAAAGCTACATTGTCTTATCTTTCAAATTGATGTGCAGGTTGATGTTGACAGATGCTTATGGTGGAGATCCTACATAGTATATGATGATTGTTGAAGACTATCTTGGTCTTGTTACCTCACTATGGAGGTCTTTGGTATTGGTTATACATGTCAAATCTTTGATTTGATGTAAAGGTCATGTAAATACCTATGATGTAATCATTGTAAAATTCAGTCATGTATGGACTATTGTGGTCAAGTCTTTTTGGGCATGTGATGTAATTTGTAACCCCACTGTGATTGGGTGGTTGATGTAATAATGAAGAAAAATATGTAACCCCACTGTGATTGGGTGATTGGTGTAAGTTTGATTCCTTGGAAATGTCATGTCATAGATTCATGTACTTCCTTGTATATTTCAGAAAATTCAGCATGTGCTCAGGGGGATCATTGTCAGTGTTCAATATTCATACTCAACAGATCAGATCTACAACGCTCATGTCAACAAAAGAAGAGAATCCTTCATTCATCATTGGTCAGCCCTTTGCCCTTGATGTCAAAGGGGGAGAGTAACATGGTGTTTAAAAATCTTGGTGCTTAGCTTGATGTGTTTTATAGATACTTACAGGTTGTGGTGACCAAACACCAATGTGGTTGCCATCAAGTCCAAAGGGGGAGATTGTTGGCATTATTGCTAATGTGTTGGCCTTGATGGAAACCTACATGATGAAGATGTCAATGTGATATGTCTACAGGTGACAAAAAAGGAATATCAATTCAGAGACAAAGGAATGATAAAGATGACTTTTGAATAAGTATACACAGGTTTGGTGAAGAGAATTCGAGTATACACAAGTTCTATGAAGAAAAGTCATGTACATACTCAGGCTTGGTGAAGCAAAGTATAGTATACATGGGTTCTGTAAAGAAAATCCGTGTAAACACATGGGTATAAAAAAGAAAATGTGCGTACATATTCCGCACCATGGTATTCCAAATGCCAGGGGTCTTTACCATGGTATTGAGCCCAACAATGGATATTTGATCCCATCCAAGAATACCATTGGCACTAGTATGATTTTGACTTATGGTATTGTTTAAGGGCTCAGTTGTATAAGGAAATGAAGATCAAAGTGTTTAGTGTTTAGTGATGAATATTTCATGAATAGTTAGATCTAAAGAAAGTATGCATGTAATGGGGCTATTATTGGTTTTCTTGCTTTGAAACTACGCTTACACCTTGGAATTTTATGATGGATCAAATCCAATAGATATGAAATGACAATATTGATTATGGGTTGATCTATGATGATAATGTTTTGACGTGTGATTATTTTTTGTATGCCAAGATCTGGGTATGTCTGGAGTTCAATCATGCAGCGAAGAGTTTGTGTCAATAATTGCAGATCTGTACTTGGGCTTGATAACCTAAAAGGTGTGTACACACACGAGTTTAATACTGGTAAGTTGTGTATCTATTCAGATCTATATGCAGGTTTGATTCTTGAGAAGCGTATATACACGTGGAAATCTTTTGAGGAAAGTGTGCATATAAGCTAGGGTTTTTTCTAGAAAAGATGGTTGGTCAGTTTAATCAGTCTTGTTGTGTTTCTATTGTCTGCCAATGAAGTATTACTTGATGATCTGGGCTTAATAGTGATGTCTTCATTGATGATTGATATGTTGAAGAATGATAATGCTACTAGATGTTTGTGATTGAAAAATCATTGATGTTTCTGTGATTATTTCAAAATTATGCAGTGGATTTGTGTATGATTCAATGTTTATTTCAAAGTGACAGTGGTTCGGTTTCAGAGTTCAATGTTTTGAGATCTATAAGCGAGTATTCTTCAAGGAAGTCATGTATACACGTAGGTTTGATATAATAAAAGGATTATATATATTCTGATAGTTTATTGATCTAGGCTTTCAGTTGATTTAGTAAGTTGATGTAGTGTTTGGGTTCAGTATTAGTATTCTGGTTACAATGATCTAACTATTCTGGTTGTTGAGAATAATTTGATTGATTTGGGTTTTAGTTGATTCAATGATTGGTTGATTCAATTGGGTCAGAGATTGGTTGTTTCAGTTAATGATTGAGTGATTTGTTACAGTGATCAATTTCAAATTTGATATTTAGTTTTGGGCTTAAATGATGATAGTGTGTCCAGTCTGAAAATTTGATGAAAAGTTGCCTACAAGTTGTGATGTGTTGTATTAGGTGGATCTAGTGTGAAAATTTATGAAACTTGGTCCATGAAGGTGTTGAGGGTTGGAACCTTCAGTGAGGGAGTTGAAGATTCCTTCTAGTGGTAGCTGGTAAATATGATCAAGGGGTTGGATCTCCCTTATGGTGGTTGTTGGTAAATGAGATCAGGGGGTTGGAGCTCCCTTCCAGTGGGTGTTGAGAACGAAAGAAGGTTGTAGCCTTCTGCAGGTGGGTGTCTGCATGTTGGTATGAGTCTGCACTAGTACAAGATTGTAAGAAGTTTTTCTTTATAATAAAAATAAGAAAGAGATAATAGCAATGATGGTTTTTTCCCAAATTGGGTTTCCACCTAAAAATATCGGTGTTCATGTGTTTTGATGTATTGCTTGTGTGTGATGGTTTATTTTGTTCTTACTGCACATGGCTACTATTTAATTAATGTTTAATGAGGTACTGATACACTGGCTCAAGTTAAACATATGATGAATTAATTGAAAAGTAAGTTTACTGGATATATGCTAGTTGTATGCATAACAATTGCGTACATACGTAGGTTCCCTTCATTAAAATTCACGTAAAAGTATTTGGATATGAATGATTTTTGAATATCGATTCACCGCCCTCATCCACCGCCCCCCCCCCCCCCCCCCTGCAACTCAATATTTTTCCCAACAATTCCTTGTATATTATGTATTTTAGGGTTGGTTTGATGTGTGATGTGAGCACTTTTTGTTTTTGTGTGTGGTTTTTTTTGGGTGGTTTTTTTTGGTTTGATGATTATCATTCCTAGAGCTAGATTCACATTTTTCAGTTAGAACCACTTGGCATGTCATAGACACATCCATGGTAAGATCAAGCGGTTAAATACATTAGCCCCTATCTATGTTGACATTTTTTGTAGTAATTGAACATTAATACAAGCATGCATGAATGTGATACATGGATTTTGAGTCACATAAGTTGAGGTCATAAGTAAGAGTAGAACTAGACATAGTTAATTTGTCATGTTAAAGAATCCAAAAGAATATAAAATACAAAAAATCAAAGTACATGGCCTTATTATTGTGTGATCCATGTTTTATTGCTATCGCTATATGATTTAACTATGGATTTAGTCTTTCTAGATGGTTTTTATGTGATTGAGTGGTGTTTTTATCAGCAACATCCCTTGGACATTAGGTACATATTTATTGATATCAACATATATTAATGTCTCTCTTTAGATGTTCTTCAACATTATTGATCTTGTATGTTGTCATTAATGCTCCTTACGTTTGATCTTGATAGGTTGTGACATTAGTCTTTCTTTATTTGCACATTCTAATTTGAGTGGTAGATTCTACCCCTCATGGATGCCCTAGAATAACACACACTTACCATTTTGGTGTCTATGATATGACATTTCATAGGCTTGGGAATTATAATCCTATAAAATTTCCATGACATGAAATTAATACTTCTTACTCTCTCTTTGATTCGCAAACTACTGTGGATATTCCATTGGATATTTTGTCACAAAAAATCTACTAAAATATATTCGAAAATATGAAATCAAAATTATGAGGCTTTATTTCTCCTTATATTTATGGATATCTAAATTATTATGTATTGCATGTGCATGCAAATTATACTTTATGTAGAAAATAGAGAACAATGAAATAGAACTAACAAACCAAAAATTAACACAAGATATAGCCCGAGTAACCCTTTCAGGAGAAAACTCAACTTGAAGGTGAGCCCACTCTACTCTATTTCTCTTAATTGAAAATGAATGCAAGTACAAATAATTAAGGTCTATGGCCTCTAGGATACTACAGTGCACATATTATCTTACTTTTCTCTCTCCCTATCTAGTATCACCTACTCTACTAATTTATGGAACAAAATGGACTTGAATAGAATGGAACCCCTTTTCCTCCTAGTGGCCCAATTATAACATAACATGATAGCTTGCTAGTTGTTAAGTTTGAATCCTTCACCTCTTAACTAAAGGTAGAACATGGACTCTTCTAGAGTCTTGTTTATCATGATCACATGGATAACTCCTTTTCCATGAATAATCGGGGTTGGCAAGGCATTCTCTCAAATTATGGTGGTCAAAACTTGAAGGTCAATTACCGAGTGGCATAAATTTTTCATACGAACTCTGATTGAGTTAGTTATTATGTTGTTGAAATGATATATAATATATGTGTAGAATAGTGAAAACAGGTGCATGCTTAAGAAGAAAATTTTTACCATTAAAAAATGCTATTCGATGCCTCAAACTACTTTCAGAAGGTTTCAAACCCTAATTATCCAAACTAGGACCCGCCGTTAAAAATGGTCCCATGATTCAGTTCCTTCACTTTTTCCACTCTAAACACATGGAGATGGATGAAAAACAATATAATGATCCAATATAGATCACTCTTCTTCTAACTTATATTTCTATCTTAAGGAGGACCCTAAAATTTTCTTGTTACTTCATGATTGCTAATGCTTATTATTGCTAATGTCTTAGTTCCAACTACTTAGTTTTTTTTTTTTTCCTTGCTTCTCTTACAACAATTGTAGTCATGTTTGAACTCCTGGAATTCGCATCATGATTTGATTCCATTTGGTGACTTTATTGGTCCTGAAAGAGATTGTTACAATGAGTGAATTTAACTTTCCAACATATTTACTTCATGCCTCTTAGGATGGTTCCACTAACGTAGAACTAGGTACTACCTGTTTATGCCACTTATTTATCTAGGACAATGTTCCTTTGTGATCTTCTCATGCTCATTAAAAAATGAAATATGCTGAGCTTAATCTTCTCCATTTTTCCCATTCATTAAATAAATGAGAATGATATTGAGTGCACTTTTGACTCTTCATTGGACTCATTAAAACCTCACAAAAACAATAACCTATTGAGTACCCTTTTTTGGGATCATTAAAACTAAATAGAAAATACATTATTGATCCTACTTGTCTTCTCTTTCATGCTCACTACTCTATGAAGGACATACTAAAAAAGAAAATAGATGGGGAATGTATTGTATTTAGTATGAAGAAGTGGTAGCATCAGTTGCATCACCCTTTATCATGACATCTATTTGTATCATTGTCTTATAGTTTGGTTATAACTTTCCTAGGATACATACCATACATATGAGTCATATTCTCCTTTGGATGTTTACTCTTCCAGTCAGTATGAAGCATTTTTCAGCACATGATATCACATGGTGCTAATGAGTCAATGCAAGACACTCTTATGTTGTGTTAACCATGTCCAATGGAATTTTAAACCTCAATTGGTCATATGCAACCTTATTGACCTTTTTCATTGGTCATATCTATGTCGGTTGTACATGGTGACTTCCTCTCTTCACAACATCTCTTAGTTCATTTCAAGTAGATTGATGGGGGGTACATCAAATCCCTCCTTTGATGTATTTGTTCCTATTGATGCAAGCTCATTATCTGTAAGAGGTATTCATAAAATAGTGGTACCTTGGAGCTTGCATTCCTCAATGGTATTCCTCCTCATGATCGAGAGTATATTTTCATCATTGATGTTTGATCAATTTAATCCACAATTTTTTGACATCATCTCATCTATTCATGCTATATGGATTGTGCAAGGGAGAAATTTCACCAATTAGCTAATTTTTGGCCATTTTTTGAAAGAAAAAATAAAAAATTCACCCATTTGGTGATAAATTCACCTATTTTTTATATAGATATTATTAAATTGATCATTTTCGCAAAATTTACTAGTTTGAACACTAAATTACTGGTTTTTTATTGAATATTTTCCTACATTATACATGTATGATTTTTTAAACTAGAATAGTTGCATAGAATACTATACATAGGTATAATATTTGAATCCTTAAAAAACACCATAGTACTAGGTACCTTGGGTCCATATTCATCATTGGTGGGTCCCCTCACATATGTTAATGATATACCTTAATGAATGGTTATCAAATAATTTCGACCATGCTCAACATCAACCCATATATTTGCATGCTATAGATTAGTACCATTGGGGTTGGGATGAAGACCTTGAGTTTGGGGGCATCTCACTCATACATGCTACTCCTTCCAAGATGTGATGGATAGAATCATTTATGTACACTGACATCCAATCAAGGTCACTCTTGTTTGGGTTTGATGTCTTATTGATGTATACTATGACATGGGTCCATAATATATTTGTTTGTGGCTATGATATCTTTATTTATGAAATGGATCCACAATGTATTCCTTCATGGCCCTATATTACCAATTCATGTCATGGATGCACAATATTTTTTTTTGGTGACCATGCTTATTTATCTCTTGTACCAAGCATGTGTATGCCTACCTCAAGGATAATCTATATATTGAATATTGGATGTCTTGTAGGTCCTCACTAGTTCCTTAGTCCTTGACTCCTTCCTTGCTCCACTTCGTGAGATTCACCAAATCATAAGGCATTTTGGCCATTGGT
Source organism: Pinus tabuliformis (assembly GCA_031772625.1). Classification (NCBI taxonomy): domain Eukaryota; kingdom Viridiplantae; phylum Streptophyta; class Pinopsida; order Pinales; family Pinaceae; genus Pinus; species Pinus tabuliformis. The sequence goes on from CM062812.1 coordinate 836,271,468, forward strand.
TTCTCTTCTAACCTCAAACATTAGAGGGAATCTATTATAAACCTATTTGAAACCATATATTAGAGGACAAACCCTACCCTAACTTATGTCAGCATGCTAAAATATCCTTCTTCTAACCTTGGGAATAATTTTTTTGAAGCTCCATCACTCTAGTTAGCTTGGAATGGATTGATGCATCACTTTGTTACATTGACTAAAGGGATATGAACTTCTTTCCATCATTCTAGATGCTTTACAACATAGTGATAAAGGGGGTATCTTCTATAATAACACGTTTCAAAGGATATCAATTCAAATTGGGGGTGTAAGGTCCCATCCTAGGGTCTTCTAACAGATCTATATTCTCTAAATTTAAATGCAATAAGAGGCAATAATTTATTTTCTTACAAGACATTTAAATGATGATAATTTACCATTTAAATACTAATCCCTGCAATTTTAATAGTGAACATTTCATTTCAATCACTTACATGAGTAATCTATGCATAGAGAAATACCTGTACCGATGGCCTGGTGGAGATGCCCTTGAGCTACTGCTCCTGCTGGAATGCTCCTCTTGACTACCGATTGGATTTACCTCCCAGCCAGCTAGGAAGTAATTCTTAGCCCAAGAAACCTCCACAGGTTCCCTAGCCCTCCGAGCCCAAGTCCAACTAGATGTAGTGTGTGTGTCCAAGACCAAGATAAACAATACTCCCTTCCTCTCTCTCTAATAATTCCTCAAAATCATAGCCAACCAAAAGCAAAAGCTAGACCCAACATCCCCCTTTCTCCCTTCCTCCTTCCCATTTTATTTTCCTCCTCCCTTCTCCACCTCAACCACCTCTCATTAATGTCCTAACTTCTCCCTCATCCTTACAGTTGACTTCCCTTCTCCCAAGTAAATGTGAGAGTACATTTGGGAATGTGATATGAATATAAAATTGGGTAATTAATTGGAGAGAACCATGTCTTCTCCCAAGTAAATGTGAGAGTACATTTGGGAATGTGAGATGAACATATAAATTGGTAATTATTTGGAGATGATCATGTCTTCTCCCAAGTAAATGTGAGATTACATTTGGGAATGTGATATGAATATAAAATTAGGTAATTAATTGGAGAGGACCATGTCTTCTCCCAAGTAAATGTGAGAGTACATTTGGGGATGTGATATGAATATAAAATTGGGTAATTAATTGGAGAGGGCCATGTCTTCTCCCATGTAAATGTGAGAGTACATTTGGGAATGTGAGATGAATATATAAACTGGTAATTATTTGGAGAGGACCATGTCTTCTCCCAAGTAAATGTGAGAGTACATTTGGGAATGTGATATGAGTATAAAATTGGTAATAATGGAAGGAGACCATATTATATCCAAGATTAATTTTGAGAAGACAAGTTGGGAATTTGAATAATAGAAATAATAAATTTTACATCAGTAAATAAAATTTACAGTTTCCCAAATGAAGGTATTCACCAATATTTCTCAATATTTTCAGGTAATATAAACATTAATAAAATTTTCATGATAAGATTAAGTGGGGCATTACATACACCCCTCCTTTAGAAAACTTCGTCCCAAATTTAGAGTGAAAGATACAAGGAGTTCAAAGGCATAACAAAATAGAGAGAGTTATAGTAGTAAAATTTGATAAGTCAGATAATGTCATTTCTTCCCATCAAGAGTCTCCAACTGATCTATATCCTCCTATCCATCCTAACCTACTTCCGTTCCCACCCTATCCATCCTTTGCTGCTATATACGGTGGCATTGACTATACCAATCTAACCATTGATAAAACCAACATGGTGGAAGCGTCAACTATATCGACCTAACTTCCCTAGCAGGCAACTGGCAATCGTCATCACACATCTAGGGGAGTGTGTCCACCACTGCCCTCCCACAATTCCAGGTTTGGAGGTTACACGATGGGAAATTCCTCCACCCCAGGGAAAATTTTAAGAACCACCATAAATTTATATGTATAATAAATGGGCTAATCCCCATGATACATAAGAAAAATGGGAGGCAATTTTATCACTATTATAATATGTATATATATATATATATATATATATATATTTTATATATATATTATATATATATATATATATATAATATATGTATATATGTATATATGTATATATATATATTATATTTATATATATATATATTTTTGGTGAATCTCTCACCAGATTATATTATCTTGTAAAGTCATGGCGAATCTTTCACTGAATTATAAAATCTTGTAAGATCTTGGAAAATCTTTCACTGAATAATAAAACATTGTGAAGTCTTGGCGAATGTTTTGTTAAAGTATGAAACCATATATGATAATAATAAAACATATTCATTAAACTGTAATATACTAACATACATGTTTGGAAAAAAGAAACATAATTTTCACTTCCTACAAACAATGTTGCAAGTTTTAGTGGCCATGTTTGTCATGGTAGGAGAGATTAATATTTTCTCTACCACTTTTGTCAAGCTACCACTTTTTCCAAGCTATCAAATTTGTTTCTTATTCCATAGACTCCAACTATGAGATAAAAAAAAAACACATCAAGTTTGTTTACCCCAATACGCCAACAAGTAGCAAGCCACAACTATATAATATAATGAAGTAGTAGGTATCCCAAAGGCCTGAAGGGGATCTAATGGAAAGAAGTGATCATTGTCAGAAGCCTTCCAATCAATATATAAATATATAAATGTAGATTTATTATTATTTTAATTGGAAATCTTCAATTAAATAATAAAATTTAATTACGTCTCTCCCAATCTAAATTTCTTATTAGCATAATTCACTACCTTCATACCATTTTTAACAGCGTTGTAACATGTGGATTAATTTCCTTTTTGGTGCACAATCTCCGCCTTTTAGGACAATATGGTGCAGTGACCCAACCCCTACAGATCATTACGACAAACTAAGAATAGTAGAGAAGATGGAAGGTTGTACAAACCAACGTATTTTTCAAACAACTAATCAAAGATTAGTACCTTAACTTTTTCATGAAGATATCATATTGAGAATGTTTGAAAAATGGTGGGAAATATGGGTAGTGACTATCTCTCTTCTACGAGGGTGATGCGGAAGAGTTAGGATTTCATTGTTTTGAATTTTTTTTGTTAAATCAGAAAAACCAATATTAATGGAGATATCGATATTTTTTTACTAAATTTTGTGAAGTGACTAAATGTAGCTTTAACCATTCACCTTAAGATTTTTTTTACAATATAATTTTCTAAGTCTATTTAATATCTTTATTATCTTAAAAACCAACCTATATCCATCTTAACTCCACATCTACCACTCGTAGAGGGATGAAATCTATTTATCCCTCCCAGCAATTGGTAGACCTGAAATTAAGATGGATCCAAGCTGATAGAATTTCCCCTTTAAATAGTCTATGCTCACATGAATACCATGGTATTACCATGGGTCAATACCATGGGTTATCATAAACCTGGAGTTTAAAAACTACTATTAGTAATTTATAAAAATTAATAAAATTAATAATTTATTTTTTTATTTTAACCAAGTTAAAATGTTTAAGTGACATTAAATTACAAGATCCATTTTTACTCTTGATCTACCAAGCCCCGAGAGGGATCAAATATTTTTTCACTCTATGTTAGTTTGCATATCACAATATTTGATCGAGAGTAAAGATGGATCTATACTGGTTTAATTCTCCCCTTTAAATAGGCTGCATCCCATGTGAATACCATGGGTCAATACCATGTGCCACCTTTATTTTTATTAATACTAATATTAGGGTTAATAATATTTTTTTGCATGGTATTAATAATAATTTGGCCCATGGTATTTGGCCCAGGCTTCACCTAAATATAACACATTTTTTGAGTGTTCGTAAATATAAGGTGGCTTATGGAGTAAATATAAAAAATATTTTATTTATTTACCATACCTCCCATCTATTTATATTTTTATTAATTTACCATACCTCTTTTATAAATATGGTATTTGGCCCATAGGATTCAATTAAATAAAACCTCTTTTTTGAGTCTTCTTAAATAGAAAGAGGGTTATGGACTAAATATAGAAAGAGATTTTATTTATTAACCATACCTATAGTTTATTTATATTTTTATTTATTTACCATACCTTTGAAGTATAAAAAGAGGTTTTATTTATTTACCATACCTCCACTTTATTTATATTTTTATTTATTTACACGCTTACATGTTCATAAATATAAGGTGACATATGGAGTAAATATAAAAAAATGCTTTATTTATTTACCATACCTCTCGTTTATTTATATTTTTATTAATTTACCATACCTCTTTTATAAATATGGTATTCGGCCCATAGGATTCACTTAAATGAAACCTCGTTTTTGAGCCTTCTAAAATAGAAAGAGGGTTATGGACTAAATATAAAAAAGAGGTTTTATTTATTTACCATACCTTTAGAGTAAGTATAGAAAGAGCTTTTATTTATTTAGCATACCTCCACTGTATTTATATTTTTATTTATAACTATCATAAATACATTTTCTTGAAAATGAGGGCGAATGGAAGATTGTAACTCCTAATTTCATGGGCTAAATTTACTTTTTTTACCCTCTCCCTTAAAATAAGGTGGGCTAACCTCCATAACTAATTTTTTTATAAAATAAATTTGAGGCGATTTGTAACAATGTACTATGATACAAAATATTCGCCCAATAAAAATATAAAACCCCTTAATTTAGCCCAAGGGTGAAAATTTGCCCCTAAAATTTTCCATGCTCCACCCCTCCTCACATCTAGGGTCAACGCCCTAATATGGACCACACTACAGTGCTGGTTGGACTTGTCATCGAATAATCCAGTCAGGTCGTCTTGCCACCTGTCATTTGCATTTTACTTGTGTCATAAGAGTGCATATCAAGTAGATACCAAATGTAATAGAACAATGTACATTATACCTTCCCATGAGATGTCTCGACCTTCCTTCAATGGAAGAGTAGATCTCAACTATCATATCAAGTAAATACCAAATGTAATAGAACAATGTACATTATACCTTCCCATGAGATGTCTTGACCTTCCTTCAATGGAAGAGTAGATCTCAACTATCATATAGTTCTTTCCAATCTGCGGGTTAGTTCTCATCCATGCATATATATAACAACAAAATTGATATAGATACGTGATGATTAGAGTTCTTGGGGAAATTGGATGCTAATGTTATTGGAAAGAGATGTACAGTTAGTGACTCTGTAGGCTAGCCTAGTACCAACAACCTCACTCTTGCCTTCAAGTTGAGAGCAAGGCCGATTTCTTTATAAGAAAAGAAATAAGTAGCAAAAGGAATCTTAACTAGTAATAGGCCCAATATATAATTATAGCACTCATTTATAGTCATAGCCATTATTTGCATATTTATAACCATGAATTAGAACTCAGAATGCCACAATTAGCTGAAAATTTTCCATGGATGACAACATGTGTGAGTTGCCTCATCTAGCCAAAATATGCTTACTTGATAACCACATTGTCCAAACTGAAGTTGTAAACAAAATAAAACAGTTGCACACACCTACCAGGTGCTCTTCGGACTGTTACATCAACCAAAAATAGGAAACCAAGTCCAAGCAGAAAGCATATGTGCATTTTGTAAACCTTTTAAGTGCTCATCCCATTCATGCTAATACTTTTTATGATCCATAGGTTTCAATACACATACTTATATCAGTCTTCTATGCAATGAAAATATTTGACATTTAAACTGATGCATATTAATCTCTAATCAATGCTCATCAAAATTATAAACCATGATATCCATAACAGTAAAGACAAATGCATATTTGTCAAACCTATATTTTGTTTACTTATTTATGTTAGTCCTCAAGATGACGAGAATATCAGAGATTCGAACTCATGCATTTTCAATCTCTTATAGCTTCTCAATAAACATAATTAGATTATGTTAAAAGTAAATGTAATTCAACCCTAATCATGGTCTCTTGTTTTTTTGTTTTGCTTATGCCCTTGCTTTTTACTTGAAAGAGATCAAAATCCAAGGAGTGGATATTTCCGAATCTGAATTCGAGAAGGAGATGAGTGAAATACGGGATTCAAAACCAAGAATGGTTTGTATGAATAGTTGGTCACGTTGTTTGTGTTAATAAACACCCTCAGTTCATTTATAAGAACAATAAACTAGGTGCATATATATGTTTATTTTTTTCAT